>OW386290.2:25882742-26531261 GCA_936432065.2 Rutpela maculata
ATATTTCGAACAAAGGAAAAAGGAACCCGACCAGAATGGAAGAATGTCTCAAACAAAGGAGTAGGATTGAAGTCTTTGTGGTCGCAATGGGATTCACTTAGAGCATTAGACGGGCTGCTATTATTATTATATTCGAACATCTATAAGACTTATTTTATTAACCATTAAACATTAACCCATAAAAAACAAAATTATTTATCCAAGTCACTTTCCTCATCTAACTGTGGCAGTAAAAAAAGTTTTATTGGTTGATTCGATTATAGTACCTCCAATTTTTTTTTACATATACATTGTTACTGTTTTAAATTAAGTGAGATGATTTTGCTCTCAGAACTATTGCTATCAGTTGTAGAACTTTCCATTTCGCGCATAACACTAACTACTAAGTTTTTTCAAAAGGGAAAAATTAAGTATTAGATACAATACAAATAACATAAGAAAACCACGAGTACGGTACACACACTTAAAATTCCGGAGATAAGATACTATATATGAGAACGTAATAGTATGAGATGGAGCTACGGAGATTTGTAAGACAGATGCAGCTGCGGCAGAGTGGGGGCGTGAGTAGCCAGCGGTTCGGCAGCCAATTGAAAAATTACTTATTTTGTATTTTTAGTGCCTCTTCAACTGTCACAGCACGCACTTCTGACCGCGGGGTGTCTTTAAAGGCAGCTTCTACTTCGAGGGCATGTACCAAAGCCTCGCTAATACTTTGATGCCGCTATATTCTAAGAATTCTCCTGACCTCTTCCGCCCTGATGCCATCTGAAAAAGCTCCCACGGCTAGTTGTTCCTGAAATTCTCTTGGTGCACTCGGATATGCCAGGTGTGCCAGTCTCTGTATCGCAGCTTCGAATTCTTGTAAGCTTTCCCCAACCTTTTGCGTCCTTGATTTTAGCTGAGCCTGGTATACTTGGGCAAGGTGTTGGTCGCCATATCTCAAGTCTAATGCAGCTTCCAAGACTGTGAAGTCCCTTTGTTTCTCCACCGGGATGGTCTGAAGTAACTATGAGGCTTGGCCCCTTAGCGCCAGAACTAATGCCATAGCATTTTCCTCGTTACCCCAGTTATTCGCACTTTTAGCCGCCTCAAATTGTACGTTGTCCATGAGCTTTGGCCATCAAATGAGATAGGTTTTAAACGAGGACCTGATGATGCTACTAGCTGGCCTTCTTTCTCTTTCAATTGTCGTTTAAGGCGCTCCACTTCTCTTCGACCCCACTCATCTTTTCTTTGATGTCGCTTACTTACCCTTTGACTTGACTGACTTCTGTCTTGACTACATCTACTTTATCTTCGACCTTGTTTATCTCTTCTTTGATTTCGTTAGTGATTGAATTCATAGCGACTTGTTGGATTTTCATTTGATCGCTCAGGATTTTTCTCAGTTCTTCCTGGCGTCTTTCTTGTTCCTCTTTTTCTTCTTGGCGTTGTCTTTCTTATTCTTCTTTCTCCTCTTGACTCCTTATTTCCAGGTCTTCCATTATTTCCTTCAATTCGTGTCTTTCTTCTTGACGTCGCTTTTCTTGTTCTTCTTCTTCTTTGCGATATCTTATTTGCAGTGAAATAACTAAACATGAATGAATTATATGATTACCTATCTAAATATTAAATAATATAGTCGTAATACAGCAAGTTCAGATAATTTCTATTTATTTTTATCCTGTTTCACCGCATTAATGAAACTGTAACTGTTATATGTTATAGTTTAAATACACATTATATTAAAATATGGTAATAGTGTCAAACAGGGTAGTCACCCTTCAGGCCATTAAAAACATATATTAATTTTTTTTTAATATACAATCATCGTAGAAGTGTAATATTTTTTAAAATAAACTATCCTAACACTAATATTGTTTGTGCCAAATTACAAAGCGATCCGTCAAATAGGAGGTGAGAAAAAAAAATAAAACTTTTAGGGGTAAATTATTTTTTTTTCCACCCCATGCAGAGTCCACGAGCTTAAAACTTTGTACACAAGACAGTCAGCATACGAGACATCTTATGGAAGCCATTTTAGTTCGATAGGTGCGGGAGCACTTTTTACATTGCTACCCGCTCATACTCTTGGGACAGTAGACACACTAACGTCTTGCCCCTGTAAATTACAACTTGTGCCCGGCATGCGCAAATTAAACCGCTTGCCAGCAGCACGTCGTTTTCTACTCGCGGGTATATCTCACAATTTCTCAAAATTAGGATAGGTTAGGTTAATAACTATTTTAATTATAAACCAATAATTATAGTCGTTAAATACCCTACTTGCTGCTGTGAGTACTTAGCCCATAGGTTAAAAAATTATTCATAGAAATATTTAGTAAAAATCATTGTTTGGTAATTATTTAAAGGTTGTTATAATTTTTTTATAAATTAAAGTATAAGTTTATATATAATGACAAAGGAATGATTTTACTGTTTTTCAAACAAGAGCTTATTCAAAACATACAGACAAAAAACGATTTTAAGGTAAGAGCTTGTATATATTTTAATTATAAAGCAATAATTAAGGTTGTTAAATACCTAGCTATAATCTAAAAACATTGTCATAGAAATACTTATTAAGAATCTGGTAACATCGATATAATTTTTTGATAGATTAAAATAACTTCTATATGATGACAAAGGAGTGAATTTATTTTTAACAAAAGTTTTTCCAGAAAATAAACAAACGACCAGACCATCTCATTTCACAACGCAACTATTAAAAATGAGTGACAAATTAACGTCTAGTAGGTAGTGAGAAACAATGTGGCAGCGGCTTTAATTAAATATACAAAACGTTGTTAATTATATAATAATTGTTTTATTGCACCTAAGCTCACTAACGAGTTCTTATGTGCATACTACACCCTAATTAATAAATCGTTAAGAAAATTTATTTTACATCGATGACACCACAGAAATAAAAAAATGATATAAATTGTGCAAATTTTCACTATCCTGTGTTTGGAACTTTTAAAATACATTTTGTAGCATTTTTGAAACTGATTATTTTTTTTAACCCTTTCGCTCATGGTGTCCACTACAGTGGACATAACCTTTGTAATTTTTTTTTAAATTTACGCGCTATGATTTCAGCAATCTGTGAAATTCCCTATTCAATTGATACAATTGTTAAAAGAAAGTGACAAGTTTTACAATCTAGATGTGAATAGTAAAAGTTCACTTTTATGCAGAAGGTTCTTACTCACGTAAATTATTAGTGCGCACTGTAGTCTCCTAGATAATTTTAGTTCAAGCAAATATATAGTTGGTGAAACTCTTGTTGATTTTTCTGCGTGTTTATAAATGTTTATTTTTTGATATCCTGGAATTTTTTTTGCATTTTGAATCAACCGGGCTGTGTTTTTTGTCATTTGAAGTATGTACACCACAGTGGACACTGTGAGTCAACGACATAAATTCCATGGGTGAATCTAACCTTACTCTTTTTTAATTTTTGCTATATTTAAACTATTTTGTAAAAGATTTATGTCAAAATGGCTCATAGGAGATGGCTGACGGACCAGGAGATTTTTGAATTCCTTCAAGATGGTAAGTTAGACCTAGACCTCCTTAGTGAGGAGGAAGGGGAGGGTTGGGAGAGTGACCACTTTCTTCCTCCAAAAGGTATCCTTATTCGAATTATTTGCTTAAATCATCAGCTAATACATTGTTTTTTGGATCTTGATGATGAGGAAGCTACGACTGCATCAGAGGAAGATCTGGAGTTATACCATACCATACTATGTTATACCATACCAACCATGTTACCAAACAAATTTTTCTTTTTTTTTTTATTAATTAATCATAATTATTATATTCGATAATAAATAAACGTTATAATAATTTATTTTTGTGTGTTTAATAATTTATTCAATTATATCTGGTTATTTATGAAAGTGTGGCATTTGTGGAACTACCGTTGAGTCACAGCGTCCACTATAGTGGACGTCAATTTTTTTACAAACCGTAACAGATAGACACTTACAACTAACGTCAAAAATTTCAAAATAAATCGAACAATATGTATGCTATATTTCAGAATTTACTCATGAAAACTAAAAAATCGTGAGCGAAAGGGTTAAATAAATTTTTAAACTTATTTGCCAATATCCGTCAGAATTACTATTTAAAGAAACAAATTTAATAGATCTCTCAGGTTTATATATGTTAGCAGCTTTATAGTTTATAAAAAATAATGTCTAATTTATGCCACGGATATAATAGCACAAGATCAAATAGAAATAATGAAATATGTATCCCAAAAGCTAACAACACGGCATATTCAAGATTTGTCATTTTTTTAGGAATTACATTATTTAATTACCTCCCTGTTTCAGTAAAGCAATTAGAAATTTAAAGAAAAGGTAAAGAAACAAACTATTTTCATTAAAAATAATTTATAACTAAAGAAAATTGATTTTTTTATGAAATAGGATAGTTTTCTCCAAATCTGTTGTGGAAAATCATCTTTAAGCAAGTAAAATGTTGCAAACTATTTTAAAATATATTTATCTAAATATACATTAAATTGTATTTCAAATGGGACCAACCGTATTAGTTTATCTTTATTACAGCGTCTTTAATAACCATTTGAAGACGTGCCATGCCGAATTTCGAAAAAAAAAATATTCAAATTGAATAATTATTATAAGAAATAAATTTGTAAAGAATAAGAAAACAAATTAATATATTTTCTTGAAGTATCTTAGCTACGTAATTCTGAATAGATTTTTTTTGAGTGTCCGTACTCGAAGAAGAGAAACGCGTGTTCAAAATCCACCATTTTGTAAATTTTAGGTAATTTTGCTTAATCTTTAATTTTTGCAAGTATCTTCAATAATGTACATTTCAGTCTAACAATAATTAAATTGAGTTAGTAATAGTCTAAACAAAAACATGTCGTCGAAAAGTTAAAGATCTCCTTAATCGCAATTTTGTTGATCTTTCAGCATAACGGGGAGGCTCAAATATACTTTTTTTAAGTCAATATTTGTCTAAAATAGATATAGTGTTAAGTATGTACATAATACTTAGCAATATTTAGAATACTTGATATCATTAAATAAAACTACTAAGACACATTAAATCTCAGAGAGAAAGAAACGAAAAATTATATAAATGAAAATTTGAAGGCACATGAACAACATAATCCTTTGTTAATAGTAAGAGAGCCATTGAACATTTTCCTTATATCGTTTTAAACCGAAATAACTAGTTTTTCGATCACGAAAAATGCCACCTGGCTGTTGGGCGGCGCGCACGGTTGCAAGATACTCCAAAAATACAAAAAAATGCTAACTTACGCACACACAAAAACAAAACAATAACAAGCACGTGAGACGCGTGCAGCGCCACAAAGAGCATGGTCGTACCAGATAAACGGGAGATGTTCGCTCCAATATTTGTGCTTCAATTCAAAACCAGTTTCTTTTACGCTAAAAAAATAGAAAAAAGGCGTCATTATATATCGAAAGTTTGTATATTTATCTTTAATTTCATAATGTTATAAGGTTTGAGGGTCACACGATCTACAGTATGTCCTTGGATTGGGTCTACAAAAAGGAGACATTTTTAATTTCACAAAAAATATGCCAAAGGAATTAAATTTTTGCTTGATTTAAGATGGATAAATCTTTAACAAAAACTTCGATATAAATACACAGTATTCTTATAAAATCAATTTTTTAATTTAATTATTACTTCCACATCCAGTGGAAGTATAGTAACGACAAAAATTTTTTTTTAAATTTTTATTGTTCAAATAGGCTTAAAATGTCATGAAACGTCGAGATTTTAAGTTTGAGAGAAAAAAAAATTTCTGTCTGTCTGTCGGTCTGTCTGTAACTTTTTTTTTGTGCGCACGTTTACTCTGGAACCGTTTAAGATATTGACATGAAATTTGGTACACGTATGTACTTTAACGAGATCTGGAGCTAGATTATATTTTCACGTTGTTCCGATGAAGGGTTGGGGGGTAAACTGGGATAAATTTGGGGTAAATGTGTAAATCAAGCAGGTAAGAGTCGATAAAATTGGTATTTAGTATATACAAGAGAAGCTAGGGTCTCAAAAAAATTTTTGGCATTAGCCACCCCCATTACCACCCCCACCCCCTTATTAAAGGGGATGAAAAAAAATCGTGACTTAGTGTATGTACAAGAACCAGAAACCTCAAAATATTTTTTTACTTCATCCACCCCCACTGCCACCCCCACCCCACTACCGATGTGGGGTATCGTTTTATGGGTTTTTGGAGTAGAGGATTTCAAATATTATATGATTAAAGTTTCATAAACAATTATTTCCACATACAAAGTTTTTTCGTTGTGAGTGACTTGGATAGAGAATCTGGATGTGGAAGTAGTGATTCCTTGGGCAGCGGTTTTTTCTTGTGATTACAGCAGTTTTATAAATTTTTATAGTAGTTGCCTTTGGCTTGAAAATGTCAAATAATAATTTAATCTTAGAAATACATAGTTGAAAAGAGTGATTCTTTTGCCAAAAATGTTAACACTGCAATCAAAAATATATTTATTGCAATGTTATGATGCGGGGGACAGAAGTTGCCGCTACATAAAAAAGAATTTGATGAATATTTCGTTTCCCGTAATAGTACAGTCAAACTGTCATTTGAACCGTGAATATTTCTTACTAGAAATTTGTTTCTTGTATAATATAGGAGGGATTGCCACAATCAATAATAATTAATGTTTTCCATAAACATATCATTGTCGATATGGCCGCCATGTTGAAAAAATGACGGTCAAAATAGGTTTATCTTAATTATCTCCTTTCCTAAAATTAGATGTTACCAATATTGTATTGTAGAAAATGAAAAAAACTACAACTTTCATTTAAACTATTCTATTGTAATATTTTACGATTTGCAGCCGTCAAAATGTTGAAAATTTGTGTTTTGCTGCAGATTCTTGCAAATGCCCTACGTAGTAATTAGCTATTATCAATGTTGTAAATTTTTTATATAATTTTCTTCCACCATCAATTCTTTACGAATTGCAACTCAAAAATATAATTATTTTCAGACTGCTGTAATATTAAAACTGTTCACCGTGGAAGAAAACTGTTTCAATAAAAGTCTTTGGAAAATTTTATAATCTAGAATATTGATAATAACTAATATCTACATATACTACGGGAGCCCACCTTAACTGTACGTGCACCCCAAAAATGAAGAATAGATTTTTTTGATTTGGGAATCCGTTTTACAAATAAAAATTAGTTGGTTGAAAAAATTGTATTTTTGACAGCCACTATCTCAAACACCTTTGTACCCACTACGATGCAATCTTGTACAAAGGGGTTTCTAAATGTGCTGATTAAGAATACCTACGTATTTTTTTTTCTAAAAAAATCCCTAATACTTTTTTTTGAAAAATCGGCTTTTGAAACCCCCTTGAAACCCCCTTAAAATCACACGCTACTGACATATATCACATATTACCAAATTCAAAGAATCACCTTATCGATCTTTTCTTACCACCAAAATTTGAAGTTAATCAAGCATCAATTAACGGGTATACAGGGTATGCGATCTTAAGTGGGTCACACTGTATGAATTTCCATGTTTTCTTAATTTTGGATTCATTTATCTGGAAAATGGTAACTCCTATAGCAACAAAATTGTAGACAATTTTATACACGTTGTTTCTTGCGAAAAAAGTCCATCTTTTTTTGTTTTTTTTTGTTAAATGACAAAACAACATTGACAACTGACTAATAGGAGCAACGGGGACAGAGATAATTGTACATTTTTCAGCGAAACACTAATTATCACCATTCTAACGGCTACAAATCGTAAAATATTAACAATAGAGAAGAATAGTCTAAATAAAAGTCGTAGCTTTTTTAATTTTCTACAATATTTGTAATACCGAATTTTAGGGCAAAACTAACAGGAAAAAAGATACTTCTATCTATTTTGATTGCCATGTTTTCAACATGGCGGCCGTAGCGGCAAAATATTTTTGTGGAAAGCATTATATTAATTATGATGATATTGGCACCCCACAATATACAATAAAAAAAAATTGTGGGATTTATTTACGGTTACCCCGGTTTTCTTGCTCTACAGATTGTATTATAATGGTATTAGAAAGGTGGTTGTCAAACAATTTGTAAAAACTAGTTCCGCAATCATTTTAAAGAAAAAGAAGATAGTACAGGGTGATATATCGATATATCGTTGAATAGCTAATTTAAGTGGTGATCGAATAAAGAAATAATTTACTGATCGTTTCATTAAAAAAAACACAAGTTATGTTTATATCTCGACAACTGAAACATGCATAACTTTCTTCTTATCAGCAACGGATTCTACTAAAAAAAGTGCCTCAATAATGTGTTGCTCGATTTTCGATTCGACACTTGGTAATTGAGATATACAGGTCATCCAAAAATCTCAATTTTCCAAAAACGCTCTGTAGCTCGGTAGTCGAAAAAAAAATGTTTAGATTTAAGATAATATTCGTTTATTATTAATAATATAGTTTCTCTGTTAGTTTTAAATTCATTTAGTATTAAAATTTCATTTGTCATTAAAACTCAATTTTTTTTTAATTCGCGATTTTTCCACCCTCTGTATTTCGTAAAGTATTGATCCTACATAAAAAATGAATAGAAACTTATTTGTAGAAAATTTTATCTAGTTTAATTTTGTATAAGGATACTGTTTCGCTAGAAGTAGTAGTTTTCTAGTTATTCAGGAAAGACGTGAAAAGGGGACACAAATTTTTATTTCTTTGGCATTTTTTTGTAAAATAAAAAATAAAAACCCTCCCTATAAACTTTTTTTTTATCCTATTCTATAAATAAAATACTACTTGTGTGCACAGAATTTACTTAACGAATTATTTTTGGGGTAAAACCCATAGAAAATGGACTATAGATAGTATCCATCGTAATTTATGAATAAAGTTGTAAGTCTACAAAAATAATCTTCTTACGTAAACACCAATTCAAGGCCCACTTCTGTGAAAATTAGAAAAGATAACTTTAAATTTTTATTACTTTTTTATGCGAATATTACATATTTTACTATCGATTATCTTATCTCTGAAGTTTTTGCAGGTACTTTAGTGACTGATAACTATAAAAAATAACTTTTTAGATTGCAATCGAAACCGTCTGATCGAGTTAGTTAAAATAATAATGATGAATTTAAGAGTCATCAATTCTGATTTGACACATGTCAATGTACAGGCGAAATGCCACCATCCTGCACGTGCACATGTTTTATAGAATAGGTCTTGTTATGGAGCGCTTCCGGGATTTCATTGCTGTAATAACTTATCTTGACAAATTCAATATGATAAAGAGCTACTTTATGTGTGACCTTCACGGGCATTTTGGGACGCCTGACAATATTATACCATCTGTCATGGTTGGCTGTTAGGCGTGCGGCATTATCAGATTTCTCCCCCATCAGCTTCTTAGCAATATCAGTCCAACGTTTCGGGAAAATACCATGCTGGAAAGAAACTGGTAACGATTAAAGTAACCGTGTACGATACGTGAACATTAAAACCACTTAAAAGTTATTTCGAAATTGGAAACCAAGTCACTGCTTATAACAATATGACATCAGAAATAGCGGGCGTAGATCGTGGAGTACCTCGGGGATCCGTTCTTGGTCCCCTGTTGTTCTTGATCTATGTCAATGACTTACCACAATCTGTTTTAAATGCTACATATGTGTTGTATATAGATGATGCTACTAAAATAAATTGTAATAAGAACCAGATTGAGTTGGAAAATATTATGCTGCAAACACAGTCGACTACTTCCGAATGGTTCCAAGCCAATGTCTTATGTTTAAATGATACCAAAACAGCAAATATGGTATTTTCGACCCTTTATATTGAGAAGTACGAAAACCCAGATAATGTAAAATTTCTGGAGCTAGTTCTTGATCCAAAACTGTGATGGGACAAATATGTGACTATGTTTCAAAAAAAAAACTAGAAAGGTGTGTTTATATGATAAACAATCTCATAGGGGAAGTATCCTTAAATGTCATTAGGACAGCCTATTTTTCATTATTCCACTTTTTCTTATGCAATTTTAACTTGGTGTAAGGGCTTGAGCTTGAGCCGCATGCTGAAAATAACAAAAATGTTTTTCCTAAAAAATTGAAATTGATGAGCGGGGGGAAAAATCACAAACAAAATTTATAAATACAACTAAATACACAGAGGCGTAACTAGACGTCATGGATACCCAGGGCAAAAAATTGTTGGGGGCCCCCTATTATATTATTTTCTTAATACCTAATCCTAATCCGAAAAATTTTTTTGATGATCGGGGGGGAGAAATCAAATTTTTTTCGTTCCAAAATTTTTGATGAGCGGGGGGAGACATCCGAAAAAAATTTTTAAAAATTTTCTTTCGTCCCAATTTTTTTTTGATGAGCGGGGGGGGGATTCTCTCAGGGACCCGGGGCACTGACTCCCCTGGTTTGCACTGCCATAGTTACGCCTCTGTAAATACAATATATATTCAAAAATATAAAACAAAATAATAAAAATTATAAAATTTTAAAACGAAAGTTGGTGGTTTACAAAATTTTGGGGGGGGGTAAATACCACGTTACCCCCCCATAAATCTGTGCTTGACTTGGGGCCATACAGCTCATTTAGATAGAATATTTAGTTTACAGAGTCGCATTGTAAGATCAATTTCAAGTCTTGGATATAGAGATGACATAAAATATAAATTCATTAAACATGGAATATTAGCAGTTCCTCCTTTTTATATCTATAGGTGCTTGATATATGTTAAAGAAAACATAAATGATTACGTCGTTCATAGGGATATACATCATCATGATACAAGGTTCAATAATAAGATATACTTGAGATATCTACGATTAGAAAAAAGTAAAAATGGGGTTAACTATTTTGGTCCCTCAATTTTTAACAAAATCCCATTTCATATTACTTCTTTACTATACAAACAATTTTGTGGCTAGGTTAAAAGTTTACTTATAAACAGAGCCTTCTGTAATTTTCAAGAATTTTATTCAACTGATTTTGCGAATGTATAAAATTTTTATTACTAATTTTAAAAATATTTTAAAGTGAAAACTAAACTGTTATTTTAATTCCTATTTGTCAAAACTATGTGCGTGATTTATTTATGTTTATCAATTGAATATCCTCGATTATTGTCAATATTTTTGTATTATTAGAACTTAACTAATTTGACTTGTTTAAAACTTATAAGTCTCTAACATCACTATCCTATTTCTATTTCTAAGTTGACTGAATGTTTTAACGAAGAACATTTAAATTAGTATTAGCATTAGCTTAGCATTTCAGGACAGTCAATTATGAAATTCGATAGTTTTTATAATAAAATTAGCTGAGCTTGTCACACTCGAATAATAGGTCATGGGGGTTTCAATTACTTTAAATGACAAATTTAAAAAATTTGCGTTGTACGTTGTCGAACATACGAACTTGATTTTCATATCCAGATACAGTGGCTACAACTGTCTGACTATTAATTATTACTTTATATTTAATTATTCTTATTCGGTCTAGACCAAGGTCTACATTTTTTCTTATTATGATTATGATTTAAAAAAACCGCTGCCCAAGGAATCACTACTTCCACATCCAGATTTTCTATCAAAGTCACTCACAACTAAAAAATTTTGTATGTGGAAATAATTGTTTATGGAACTTTAATAATATATTTGAAATCCTCTACCCCAAAAACCCATAAAACGATACCCCCACATCATTAGTGGGGTGGGGGTGGTAGTGGGGGTGGATGAAGTAAAAAAATATTTTGAGGTTTCCGATTCTTGTACACACACTAAATCACAATTTTTTTTCATCCCCTTCAATAATGGGGTGGGGGTGGTTATGAGGGTGGCTAATGCCAATTTTTTTTTGAGACCTTAGCTTCTCTTGTATATACTAAATACCAATTTTATGGACTCTTACCTGCTTGATTTACCTATTTACCCCAAATTTACCCCCATTTACCCCCCAACCCTTCGACGGAACAAGATGAAAATATAATCTAGTTCTAGATCTCGTTAAAGTACGTATGTGTACCAAATTTCAAGTCAATATCTCGAACGGTTCCAGAGTAAACGTGCGCACAAAAAAAAGTTACAGACCGACAGACAGACAGAATTTTTTTTTGTCGCTCAAACTTAGAATCTCGACGTTTCATGACATTCTAAGCCTATTTGAACAATAACAATTTTTAAAAATGTTTTTGTCGTTACTATACTTCCACCGGATGTGGAAGTAATTGAACTTCCTGGCCTGCTATGCAGGTATCCTATCGAGCGTTGGGCCCAGCAACAGGCGTAACGGGTCAAATAAAAAATAAAAATTAGTTCAGTCAGATCAGGGTTTGTCCCCACCCAGGATTAATCTCTGTTTACGCCACTGCCCAAGTACTATATTAAAGGGGCTTACTCCAAATGTGAATGACAAAGGTGTAATAAAGAGACATTAATACGTCTAGTGAGTGAAACTCCTTTGATTTGCATATGATGAACCCCATGTTCTTATTAATTTTACTAATAATTTCATGAATATAATTTTTGAAATTTAATTGTGGGTCAAAAGTAACTCCTAAATCTGCAAATGAACGTTACAGACAGTTTTGGTCCAAACCATAAGTACATATAATCGCGTCCTGTTTGTGAGAGAAGAACATATAATATTACATTAGTTACTGTTAAGTGGCAGATTATTTGATGCCCACCAGCTACTGTCTATCAAGCGAAAGTAAAACCGGCAAAAGAATGGAAATCAGAAATGTTTGCATCGATCAATGAAGTAGAAGGAAATATCAGCCCCCCCCCCCTTTCGTCACATTGTTTTTTTCACTTGACAGACAGTACTTATGCTGTTAAGATCATGTTGTAAGTTAAGACAATCGGCTATAATTAGAAATTGAACAATAAATGTTTATATTGCCTGCGTATACTAAACATCTTGCACTAATATTATATGCAATGTCATTTATGTAGATATTAAATAACAGAGATCCTAAAAGTGATCCTTGTGGAATACCCGATGTAGAGTTTAAATGTTTGTATTTGTAGCTCCGTGTTCAATTAATTGCAGTCTGTTGCCGAGATATGACAACCAAAACAAATAAATGAAGTGACAGATAAATACCATCCAGCATATTTAACAATACGCAATGGTATTTTTGAAAAATCAGTGTCTATTACCTCTACTTGACGTCGACTATTGATTCCTCTAAATGTGTTGCTTAATACACAGCAGATTCGTGGTTGTCGACCTACTTTCTTAAATCTGTATTAATATTTAAGAAATCTTTGCAAAATTTGAAATGATAGTAAATAATTTCATGCGAGTTACTTTCCATATTTGGGGAAAGATGGAGTTTTAAGGTTTAAGTTGAAAATAAATTTGATTGGTTCAAGAAACATTGTGCTATAATCTTTAACAAGGAAAGCGGGGGTGTTACCAGGACCTACAGTTATTTTTGGTTTGATGCTCTTTAGAGCTGCAAAAACTTCTTTACCAGATACCTTACTAATGTGCATATCTACAATCTTGAGTACTTCTAATTTCAGTGTCATTTAAATTCATTATTGACGAAACGCTAGAGGTATTTTTTTTCGATAACATGTGACTAAAAAGTGTGATGATCGGAATTTATTTCCGATTCAATTTGCTGAACACAGGTGTCATGTGATATTTGTATATCCAGTTCCGTACGAGATCTCAAATCTTTGAATTTTCTAAGTGCCACTTCGTGTTCAAATTTCTTGTACTTACGTAATTATATATTTTTCTCGCTTATGTTAATTTTAAGTTCTTAATCCTGCTGCCATGCATATTCTGACTCAGGATAGTTAATTTTGAAAAGCTTTTCGTAGTATTAGCACCAGCCTTCAATAATCTAATCTGTATCAGTCCTTAGAGTACGGGTAGAGTCTTGAATCTACCAAGTTTTAGGATTGAATTCATGTGTAATCCTTTACTGCTGTGATCGCATCCCAATAAGCACTCTAACGTGAATAACACGTAAAAAATTATACCAGAAACAACGTTAAATCAACGCTCAAATATCGCCTTTAAGTTCAACGTTTCACGTTAATTAAACGTTAATTAACGTTGAAAAAACGTGTAGTTGAATATTCAATCAATTACTACACGTGTACAAATCAAGCTACTAACGTATATTAGACCAAATTACGTTAGATATACGTTAAATACACGTGTGTACTTACTGGGATTGTGTTATTCTCCACATGTATCAGTTCAGTAGAGTAATAGGAGAATAATTGAAGATGAAACTTTGACTTGTACAAAACTGTACGTGTTTCACAGTGACGTAGCCAGGGGAGGGGTCCAGGGGGTCCGGACCCCCCCCCGAAATTAGTTGACATTTAAATAATTGACAGACATGATATTTAAAATTATGATATTAATGTTCGGTTTTTGTTGAAAATTTTTCTGGTTGATTTAAAATTTCCATTCCAGCCAGCCCTGTTGCAAATCGTGATGTGGTTTCCTGCAATTTTATTGCAGCAATATTATTAGGGCGGAGTCAACAATGTGCCGATTTGACGCAATCTAGCGCAATCTGAATCTGATTTAGTCTTAAGTAACCTGCCACATATGACTGATGTGATGTGGTTGTAGAAATCTAGTTCCTTTTGATAATGAAGCGTTCCACAGGTACCACAATTACATATTTTTTCAAAAAAATAAACAGAACTAAACAAGATGAAGTAAATTGTTTCTTTATAGTTTACTACAGGGCCGTTCCTAGATAAGCTTGGTCGCCTGCGTGTGGGACCAACATTAGCGCGCCCCGCTCATTAAAAAAAAAACAATGCATTTCAATAAGTGATATTATTATATTTGAAATAATTTCTATTTTGAGCATAGCCACTTAGAACTCTGATCGCCAATTCTCGAAAAGAAATGGAGAAATTGGAATTCTGAAAAAAAAACGATTTATAAGTGGAACAACTTTTCAAAGAGACAGAATTTCAACGCCTTCAGTGAGCTGGGCCTCGAAAATATAAATCGAAGGGACTTTATTTAGAGTGCGGTAATTTGAAAGCACATTTAATTTAAAGATTTTTTTGTCATATATCCCAACCGGATTACTGTACTCGTATCTGGGTAATACCTTCAAAATGTTCGGACCCCCCCCCCCCCCCGAAATAAAATCCTGGCTACCTCACTGGTGTTTCATTTTTTTTTTTCATAAAAAGCATGTCTTTAATTTCATTCTATTTTTTCTTCTTTTTTTCTTATACGTAATAGTGATTCTCTTGTTTGTGTGTAGCATGCATTAAAATGTTCGTATACAATCAAAAAATATAAAGGGATCACGCTGATTCCAATTCTGACAGTTATGAATTCCGCAGCTATCGTAAAATGAATATCTTAGTTTTGTAAATAAGCTCAAAGATGTATGCTTTATAAGATTGACAACTACCTCGAGGAGCTTCCTGTATAGGCTCCCGCGACAATACATATTGTAGGAATAAACGTCAGGAATAAATCTGTAACTACAAATGTTGCAGTTGTGATTCAATGACTAACAAAAACCTTGACCCCAAAATATTATTATGTTTATTTAACATTAAACGTGATACTATGGATCTAGTTGCACAATATTTTGTATAATTAGTTTTTTTCTTGTTTCAACAAAATAGCAACATACCTTTATCTTCGGAAATATAATTAAGACTGTTTATCTTTTCTATATAAGTTTTAATGCCTACTGATACTAAAGTTTGCCATTTCGCAATTGCAATATACTGAAGTCCAAAAAAATGGCTATCAATTACAACCATGTAGTTTGAGATAGGAAGTACCATCCAGTTCTCTTGTTCTTCGAAATTATCCACTGTGGCCACTGACGTCGATAGTGAGGAATGACTGGGACTTTTAATTTTTCTTTAAATTTCATTAAAATCTATGTATTTTACTTTAGTTATCTTTAATTGTTAAAGAGCCATCAGGCTTAGGTGTCAAAGGATTCTTGATTAACAAATGACGACCTCGACATATCGCCAACCCAAATCATATCTCATAATAATTGACTTAACTGAAGATTATGTAGATCCTTGCGTTACCGAATCACTTTGCAAGTCTCAATTTTTGCTAAACAGAACCGAGATTATTACTACTAAACATTTTGGAAGTCCATATAATCGATTTGAGGGCAAACGGAATCGTCGGTACAAGATCTTCTTCTTAATTACAACTTCTTGAAAAACGTTTTGTAATCAATGCGTTATTTTACTTGATCTTACATTGCTGTATGGTACGTTTGACAGCATAACGACATCTGTCGCGGTTGTTTCTTAGGCGCGCGGCCTAACAAAAAATATTTCCCATCAGCGCCTTTTCGCTTCTTGAACTAACAACTGTACTGTACTATATTGTCTTTCTTCGGTTGACCTGGCCAAAAAATGATAGTATTTGCGAGAGTACAACGCTGTAGAATCACCTAGGAAATCTATTTCTTGGAGAATCGAGTTATGCAATGCTTGAGGTGTCCAGGAACTTCTTAACAATCGTATCCAGACTCACATCTCAAATACATCAACATGCCGTTTGTCTGCCTCCATAAGGGTCCATGTCTCAAAGGCAAACGATGATGGAAAAAACTAAGGCGTTAGCAAGTCCAATCTTTCGGTAAAAGCCAGTGTACTTATAATCTACTAACATAGTAATGTAAATGTACCATTGGTCATAACACTTGTGGTTAATGTGGGATTTGAGGTTTTCTCTAAAACTATGGCAGATAAACAAAAACCAAATGTCGAATCGAAAATCGAGTAACACTTTTTTTAAATGGAACACCCTGTAAATTATTTAATTGTTCGATCACAACTTAAATTAGCTATCTAACGATATACCATATGTCATATTTATCTCTAGAAAAAGTGATAATTGAAATCATCCAAAATGCTAATTTTCCAATAACGCTCTGTAGCTCGGTCGTTCAAAAAGATAGACGATCGCGGTTCGTGCCACTGTTTTTTCTCGAGAGTCGAGCACAGGTGTCCTGTCTATCTGCCATAGTTTTAGAGAAAACCCCAAATTCCATCTAATTTGGTTCACCCTGTACAGTATATATGAATTTCTTAATGTTATCTTAATCCGTTACCATGACCTTTTAGTTTAGCGATTATACCAATAAAAAACTAAATAAAAACAATATTTTTCCGCTCTGGTGTAATACAGAAAAAATGGCCATAATAACTTTTTTCATAGAAAAATATATTGAACGACCATTAATTAACTGCTTACTATCTACCAAATTTATAAGGCATGTTATAAATCGAGGGGATTTTTATTTAACACGATATTACACGGTCAAGCGCGGATTTATGGGGGGGAGGATAATGGGGTAATTACCCCCCCCAAGATTCTGTAAACCATCAACTTTCGTTTTAAAACCGCTCATCAGAAAAAAATTGGGACGAAAAAATTTTTTTTTCGGATTTGTTCCCCCCGCTCATCAAAAAATTTTGGGATGGAAAAATTTTTTTTCGGATTTCTCCTTCCCCCGCTCACTAAAAAAATTTCGAAAAACATTTTTTCGGATTTCTCCTCCCCGCTCATCGAAAAATTTGACGAAAATATTTTTTTCGGATTTCTTCCCCCGTTCATCCAAAAAATTTTGGGATGAAAAATTTTTTTCGGATTTCTCCCCTCCCCCCGCTCATCAAAAAAATTTTGGGACGAAAACTTTTTCCCCCCCAAGCTCAAGGTCCAGATCCGCCCTTGTACACGGTACAGTAATTCTGGTCGATTTGTGACATATATCCCAAGATATTCTTTAACAGAGTTCCTCTTTGTACATTCTCCCGCAAAATCATTTAATGGAAACAGTTCGTGAGGCACTAAAGCAATTCAAAATGTTTGCCTATCAACACCACAGTATAGCTGATGCATTTTGTCTGTTATAAACATCTACGAGATCAGAGGATGTTTAATGACTTGACGTTTGATTTCCTTAAGTCGGCAGGCTTAAGGACAGAGACAGAATTTTGTATTGACGTGTCAGGATGGAGTAATAAATTCCATTTTGTTATTATAAAGGAAAATGTCCAAACTACATTGAGGGTCTTTAATTCACATCCTGAGACCCTAGTACATCCACTTTCAGCATGTCCCATTCATACAGTGTCTTCCCACATCACCATGCACAATGCAGACCTTAGGGTGCTCTACTACCATATTAGGCATTATGGTATCGACCAAGATCCTATAGTATCAGGCATACCCCGTGAACTTGAGACAGTCCTAGGAAATAATAAGTGCAGGATATATTGGAATTACCAATAATAGGAAAGCTGAATGCCACCAAGCCAGACATAATGCTTCTGAATTTCCATTCTGAATTTCATTGAACAGAGACTGTCTCTAGTCCAGTAGAGAGAATTGTTACAAAGAAAGAAATTCAGAAAAGAAATAAATACACAGACTTGTTCAAGTTTAGTAAAATATACATAGGTTTTGTAATTAAAATTAGTGGTATTGGTAATTTGTAGCCTTGAAAGTATCAAGCCGTCTTTTCTTAAGGAACTCAACATCATTACTTAAGGATAAAAATACCTTAATTCTATTTTGGTATACTTTATTGAACTGTTCTATGTTCCTGGAATTCCAAACCATATCTCAAAAACTCGAAAAAATAAACGGCCACTGTTGTTAAAGGCAATTAAAATTAATGAACATAATTTTTCTGTTAATAAACAAACCTGGATTCATAATAACTTTATTTAATATCTAATTTACAATAACACGTCAAAAGTATCCAATAACATAAACTAGAAATGAAATGTGTTTAGCTACAAGAAGTACTTTATTATACAGCAAGGTTTTTTTTTTACGAATGATCAGCCAAAATTATGATCGTAATATAAATATTGCCTTTTTATCTCATGTGTGTTAATCAGAATTTGAAATACGTCAATTTCGAGGAAATTAACAACTTCCTGGGAAAGTGATTCTTTAGGTTTTCTCGGTAATGTTCTGAAAGAATTGATCAAAGAATCGCTTGTTACCAATAACATGTGTATAAAATCTTTCATGGTGTTAATTCAGGATGTCTTCCGAGTACTATGTTCTCTGAATCATCCCGCATCTTTACTGCGGGATTTTTGAGCCTTCTCAGACATTCTTCCTATAGGCACTATAGAAATGATTTTCATGGATCAGTACTTTATGCAAAGTGATTAGCATATAATACCAGTTATACTTTTCTTTTAAAATAGTTAATGTTGGCGTGACATTGCTTCCATTTTCTTACAAACAGTTTGAGGATATTTAAAGAACTCAAGAAATGATTTGTTTTTAGGAACCCGTTCAAAATACATTTTAGTTTTAAAGATAAATTTTGACATGCCAACATGTCATGAAAAAAATCTATAAATCCCTTTCCATGCAGAGGCCACTTAAAAGAAGAGATTGCATTTTGCAAAAAAAAATCCAACGCAATTTTGAATTATGACAGCAATTTGTTGCTTTTCTGTTATAGATAGGCAGTCTGGCTATCGATGCTAGCAGACGTATCTCACAGTGTTCTGTCTATGAAAATATCTAAACGTTAAACACAAAGTGTAGATTTAAGTTCGCATAAGTGGATGGCATGTGTTTGAAAATTAATATAAATCTCGAGGCATTTTCAAGTCATTTCATTAGAAATATTGGTTAGTGTTTAATTAGGTAGTCAAATCAAAACTTTCCACAATGCTTCTGGTCTATGCAGTAAATTATAGCATAGTGCAGTAACATTGTTTAGTAACACATGAAGAGAGAAACACAAAACGACAAACGATAAGTGTCTTTAACCATTCTATTAATTAATAATAGCAAATGCATGACTTTAAATTGACAGACCCACGTCGCGTAGTATGTTATCACTTTTTGTGCTGTAATGTTGAGAGTAAGAAATACCAAATTTCTTAGAATTAGGATCGGTCGTCCCCAGCTGGCGAGGGCATAAATTATGGCCAGACTAAATAAATCCGTTAACACTTCACTTTCACTTGAGTGAAATAACTAATAGCACTATTTGAAACACAAAATAAAATATAAAGTGTCATATTCATTTCTAATAAAAAATGATAAGATGTAAATATTTGTATTTGAAACACTGAATAAAAAATAGTCGTGCAGACGAAAATTTTTTAAGGTACTTATTTGGTTTCAAATAAATCAATAAATCATTTTTAATGACTAGTCCAAATAACATATTTGTTTCAAGTACATATAGTACTTTAAATTATAATTTACATTTTAAAAGCTCAAAATAGAAACTAGGAATAAATTATTTCAAACATTTAGGGAATTCAGGCAGCCAACTCGAGAAACCAGAATATTTATTTATTTGTTTCAAGTACATATAGTACTTTAAGTTATAATTTACATTTTAAAAGCTCAAAATAGAAACTAGGAATAAATTATTTCAAGTAATTAGGGGATTCAGGAAACCAGAATATGTATCCTGGTTCGTAAGGACACCAAGAACATTGAAGTAAAAAGGTCAGTAAGTCAGTACAGACCACAAACTACTATATGTGAATCTGGAAGTACGAAAAGAGAAAATAACAAAAGACAATACCTGGAATATATTCCTATTAAATTCCTATTAAAGTACGAAGACTTCCAGAAGAAGTATCGCCAAGAAGTGGAAAAACAACTGACAGATGAAAGATGAACACAACATACAAATAACACCAGACATGGAACATAAATGAAAAAATTAAAAGAAACAAGTATTATTCTAAAACATAGAAACACTCATATCGGGACACTGACTAAGCTAAACCTCTAGACATCTGAAAAAATACAGAAGAAACAATAATACGCACGCAAAAAGATACACTCCACTGCAACATTCGCCCAAGAAACTAGAGAAAAAAGGGAGCACAAAGAAAAAACGAAGAAAATTAATACAAGAAATGAACCACTGGCCCTAGGACAAGCCTTCATCAAAGAGTGGACTGCTAGAAGTAATGGTTAGAGCTAGAAGAAGTACTGCATTAGTAGTAGAAAATATAAATGAGTTAATGCTCTATGGAATGGAACAAGAATATAAATATCCTTTCCCATAATTAACTCGCTACAAAATATACAGAAGAATAATACTCTGCAGCATAGGATACAAATATTATGCATAATTCCCATTCGAATACATAGGCATCATACTGCCAACGATGACATGTAGTTAAATATGAGACAACAAAAGCCAACAGAAGAATTCTGAGAAGAGCTACTAGGAAAAACAACAAGAATGAAGCAACTACATAAAACGTCAACATAAATAAGAGGGAAAACAGTAAATACAGAAATGTACGCAATGAAGTACGGGGTATATCTTCTCCCGAAATAAAAAACAGAGGAAACACAGGACTCGGAAGAAGACGAACTGTAAAAACAAAAACACAAAGAGAGGAATATAAACACTCAGATTACGACACAATGCGGTAATGCATTTCACAAACACCTACATTTCCCATCCCACATTCCTGTACCATGCGTCATGTGGCTCTCGCTGCTGACAGCAAGCATGACTCAAATCCAACCCATAGACGTAGCCGGCCCGTCAATATGTTTCCTCGGAGTGGCAGTAATGCCTACCGTATGTTGGTCAATCAATCAATTAATTTGTTGCTCTTGTTTTATTATTTTTTACTTTTCTTTGATCGGTCGTAACTTTCAAATGAATTATCGGTACTAAATACAATATCTTCGTTACTTCAGGGCTCTAAAATTTCGTTACCCGACGTGTCATTGTCTCCTTTTTCTTCAGTTTTGCCTGTTCTCGTACTCCTGGACATGTTTTAAAAAACATGATTCCATTTTTTTCCACTACTGTCTGTCCTGAGCACTCAAAATCCAGTTCTTGTCGGCTTTCCTCTGGACATCATCCCTCCATCTTGTTGGGGGTCGCCCCACACTCCGCCTAGTTTCTCTGGGCCGCCACTGCAGTATGGTCTTCGTCCACTTGATGTCATCTCTGGAGACGTGCCTACCCAGTTCCATTTATTGGCGGCAATACGCTCTATGACATCAATGACTCTTGTTCTCTCTCTGATGATCTCGTTCCTGACTCGGTCCCTCAAGCTGATCCCCAGCATCGCACATTCCATTGCCTGTTGACGCACTCTAAGTCGGTTCGCCCAGTTTTATGTTAGAGTTATAGTTTCGAGGCCGTAGGTCATGACAGTTGCAGGCGCCGAATGCACTCCGCTTCAGCTTGATGGGCATGTCCGGTTTTTTGAGGAGTGATCATGTTTTCCAAATGCCGCCCACGTCAGGCCAATCCGCCTGATGATTTCTGCGGTCTGGTTTTCCTTGTTAAGCTTGATGTTGGGGCCGAGGTACACATACTCTTCAACAACTTCAAGCGTGTAGTAGTCGAGTGTGACTTTTTTTTTGAGAGAGAGAAGGGAAACTCGACATGAGCACCTACGCCTAGTATCTATCGCGACAGGTAGTGCGGGACTTGAACCCGCTAAAACCCCTCCCCTTTTCCTCAATCATAGATATTCCTCCCGCTACCACCCTCTCTGGCATTGGTCGGTTGGGATAAAGTATGTCTTTAGTGTTCGATTTAATATTTTCCGTAATCTGGGTAAATTCATTTACCCATGACGTTCACGATCATCCTTTTCCTTCACTTCCATTACTTCGCGAATCCATTGGTGTGTTAATTTCCAGTTATCTTCTTTATCTATCATCTGTTGTGTCATGTTGTCCGGTGTTAGCTGAAGCCCCAGTTTAATTTGTCGAGTGTGACCTGGATGTTATCTTGACTCATGACCTTGGTCTTTATGAGGTTCATCTTCAGGCCCACGGACTCCGAAGCTTCCTTCAGCACTCTTAGCATGAGTTCAAGCTCGTCGTCATCGCCGCTCATCAGCGAAGCGTAGGTGACTCAGGAACTTCCCATCGATATTGACGCCTTTCCTCTCCCAGGTCAGGTTTTTAAAAATGTCCTGCAGCGCCAGGGTAAACAGTTTTGGCGAGATAATGTCGCCTTGTCTGACTCCTCTCTCAATAGGGATCCTCCCGGTGACTAAGTCTTCACCGGCTTTGGCGTGGAGAGTGGCATGTTCATATATATCTCTGATGAGAATCGAGTAACTTGAATCAATCCTCGCAGAGTCCATTGCATGCAGAACTGCCCAGATCTCCACAGAGTCGAAAGTCATTGTCATGTTAACTTTACCTCGATATTTGTAAATAAAAAATGGAAGAACCCTTTTGCAGAGTTTACAGCAAAACCTTTTTTGAAAATTTCTTTAAAAAATTGCTGCGTACATTACAATTTTACTTGAATTTTTAATATATTTCAGTGTTGAAAATATATAGCTGTCTCAGTTCACTAAAGAGTGAGAATTATCTAAATCAGGATAGATTTAGATAGATAAACTGGCCTATACCTATTTTAACAAATGTCACGATAAATGCATTATAAGGATCTCCTAAAAATGATAATGGGTATATTCCGCATTTATTTTTAAGTAGTTTGTTTATAAACACAAGCACTTGATTCGGGGAAATCTTATCTAGAATTTTTCGCCGATCATTTTTTCTCTGAACGAATTTTTTCTTAAACTAATGAATATTCAGTTCTTAAACTGGTGCTTTCATAAACCGTTAATAAAAACTAGTAAATATGTTGCTCATAAATGTCACATTCATCATATGGAATAGTGAAAGCGATGAATTTGAAATATTTCTTGGAACACGTTCTGAACAATATTAAACCTTTTATTAAAATCAAGGCTTAAGAAAAACTATTAAAATATCTAAAATAAAAGAAAAACTATTAGTTAAACATTATGCCCTCTGCAGGATTATTCAATTTTCTATACAATTGTTGAACATGGTAAAGTATATTCTGAAGTAAGTTTAATTTTACTTCCACATCCGGTGGATGTATAGTAACGACAAAAAAATTTTTAAAATTTTTTATTGTCCAAATAGGCTTAGAATGTCATGAAACGTCGAGATTTTAAGTTTGAGCGAAAAAAAAAAAAAATTTTCTGTCTGTCTGTCGGTCTGTCGGTCTGTAACTTTTTTTTGTGCGCACGTTTACTCTGGAACCGTTTGAGATATTGACTTGAAATTTGGTACACATATGTACTTTAACGAGATCTAGAACTAGATTATATTTTCATCTTGTTCCGTCGAAGGGTTGGGGGGTAAAGGGGGTAAATTTGGGGTAAATAGGTAAATCAAGCAGGTAAGAGTCCATAAAATTGGTATTTAGTATATACAAGAGAAGCTAAGGTCTCAAAAAAAATTTTGGCATTAGCCACCCCCATTACCACCCCCACCCCATTATTACAGGGGATGAAAAAAATTTGTGATTTAGTGTGTGTACAAGAACCAGAAACCTCAAAATATTTTTTTTACTTCATCCACCCCCACTACCACCCCGTATCACCACCCCCACCCCACTACCGATGTGGGGTATCGTTTTATGGGTTTTTGGGGTAGAGGATTTCAAATATTATATTATTAATGTTCCATAAACAATTAGTTCCACATACAAAATTTCTTCGTTGTGGGTGACTTGGATAGAAAATCTGGATGTGGAAGTAGTGATTCCTTGGGCAGCGGTTTTTTAGGTTCGATTGCTATATTTGTAATTTGAATAATCTCCCGAAGATGCCATCTTGACTGACAAAAGCTTCGTTATGCAGTATTCTTATGTTTTTAGAATTTTATGAAATGTTACAACTCTTCATATATGTATATTTTTTTCCATTAAATGTTGCCTAATTTTTATATTTAGTAATTTACTTTTAGAAACAATATGATTCTTTATCTAGCTAATATTAACTTACTGTCCAAATGTCAAGACAATCGAATTTTTCTCTTTTAAGTTGTCGGGATTACAAGGCAGATGGACATTTTGAAAATTGTTCAAAATTTGATGATCAATACAATTTATATCAATTTTTTTTCTCTACCAACGATTTAATACAATATACTCTTCGTTTTCGCATTTGCGAAAAGTATAAAATGATTGCTGCCTCCAAATTTTACAAAACTATGAGAAATAAGTTATAGCCGAATAATTAATAATAATGATACCAAACTGATTAACTTCAGTTTTAAAAATACAGCTATAATGAGGCCAATGATACACATCTACTCATAAACAGTGGTGCAGAAAGTATGAAAGCGAACAACCTTATGATTGTTCTGTTTATGACATTCGTATTGCTTCAAATTCCAAACATAAACTTCATCCGGCTCGGAGGACCATTTATATGCCATTTAACGGAAATGAAATTTTTTGTCAATGTGTTTAAAACCCTTCCAAGTTATCTCAATGACCCTTAGTGCTCTTGGTTTTTTGAATAAAGAAGATGGAGTCCCGTAGTTTATAGTGGAATCTGAACCACGTTTTTGAGATAATTTACAACTACCCAAGCAACACACATTAATCAAATGTAAGTTTATTTTTCATCTATATCAGATGTCTAGATATCATAATACGTCTAAATGTCCGTGAGATAAATGTCTATATTGAATTTAATTCATAGTTAAATGTAAATTAGACAGCTAATAGCGCAGGAATTAATTATTGTAAAGCTGAAAATTTCCAGGATTGTAGTTTTGGTCCAGGACAACACGTAGCAAAAAGTTCCCTACTCTCTCTCGTCGGCTTCCCTGTTTTTTCGGAGCAACAAGGGTCTAAGTTGAAAAAATTGCAGAGCTGGCTATAAAGTGCAACAGAAAGGTTATTACTGGTCCGATTTGGGTCGAAATGATCATAAAAGATTAGGAGAAGCATATGCGTTCATATTTCAGATGTTCCATGCATATTCTTGTTCATAATTTTCCGTTCTAGTTCTGTCAACATTTCAAAAATTTTAAAAATTTTTAAAAAAATTTAAAAAATTCTGAAATGGAGCCATTGCAGATAAATGGAGACTCGGAGGGTAAAATGTACCCCAATAAACATTTCTCTTCATACTTTGGGCTTTCCATTGGTATGTCTACCTTCTCTGTAGCGTCATCCGTTACGGAGTTACGCCACTCTGACATTTAAGTCCGTTCATTGTTGCGTCGATCACGTAATGAGGCAAAACTAACCCACATTTCAGGGTTTATAAATTGATGTGAATGAATGGTAAAGAATATCAAAACAATGGAGAGGGTTATGTTTTATATTTTGCAGTCATCTCCCAAAATAATGGCGGAACAACTACTCTTAGATTAGGCTAAAAAATATCACTGTTCTTGCAAAGCATCGTACCATCATAGAGTATATAAATGCTAAAAAATGACATAAAAAATGAAGATTTGGAAGTTTGGAATTGTGTAGAACTAGAGTGACTTAAAGTTCACTCCTTTTATCAAAGTACATATGAGTGTAAAAACTACCTTTATATATAAAATACAATACATGATTACCATTAAAGTATGGAAAATGTGGAAGTTTTTGTTTTATAAATTTTTGAAAACTAAAGTGACTTTAACGCCTCTCATGAACTTTATTTTTATATTAGGGTGGTTTTCCTCTATCTAGGGATTGCTTAACCACCTCAGAGTAGAAAATCCTTTACGATATACCAAAAATCTATATTTAAATACAATACGTTTGCGCTTGTTAACTACTTTTTGCATGTATTTATTTTTACCACAGATCAGGGATGATTTACCCTATTTTAGGGTTGTTTATTCGCTAAAGGCTTAAAATTTTGAGGGCATATGGGCTTTTCTGGGATCGGATTCGAACTTAAACTCAACAAGTTCAAAACCCCAAAAAATATAATTTCAGAATCTAAATTACGTATTTTTTCAACTTTTTATTTGTACGCCCCTTTCAACCACCAATTTATTCTATTTTCAACCTAAGAATAAATTATAGGCTTTTGGCATGCAGAAATTTGAAATCAGAAACCTCAAAAACCCTAGGATTGTATATTATGTACAGTACATTGCATGTACTTATTGTCACCATGTTATATGAGGGGCGATTTGACCCTACTCCAAGGGTGTTTTTTCGCTCTAGCTCAAAATTTTGAGGGTGTCTGGGCTTCTCTGAGGTCGGATTCGAATTCAGCGTCGAAAAATACATTGGACCACTCGAGTCGAGTTTCAGGATCAGGACTTTTTTTTCTTGATTCTTTTGACCCAAATTTTAAAGCCTCCACCTTTAAAAAAAAATTCTGCATCAAAACTGAATTTAGCATAACCAAATACTTAACTCTACCAAGTTTCGTAAATTTTTATCGAAAATTGACTAGGTTACCGATTTTTGGCGCCTGTTTTGAGAAAAATCACCACTGTGGACCGTCGCACTGCGACACTCAGAGTGGTGTAACTCCGTATCGGATGACGCTACAGAGAAGGTAGACATACCAATGGAAAGCCCAAAGTATGAAGAGAAATGTTTATTAGGGTACGTTTTCCCCTCCGAGTCTTCAATTATGCGCAATTGCGCCATTTCGGAATTTTTTAAAATTATTAAAAAAAATTTTAAATTTTTGAAATGTTGACAGAACTAGAACGGAAAATTATGAACAAAAATATGCATGGAACATCTGAAATACGAACGGATATGCTTCTCCGAAGCTTTTATGATCATTTCGACCCAAATCAGACCAGTAACAACCTTTCTATTGAACTTTACAGCCAGCTTTCTAATTTTTGCGACTTAGGCCCTTGTTGCTCCGAACAAACAGGGAAGCCGACGGGGGAGAGTAGGACTTTTTGCTACGTGTTTTCCTGGACCAAAACTACAATTCTGGAAATTTTAAGCTTTACAGTAATTAATTCCGGGTCAAAACCTAAAATTCCTGGGCTATAATAATAGACGTCGTATATATACTATTGATTCTTTCGGTAAACAAATAAAGATCTAAAAAACGTCTATAATGCGTATTGCTTAGATGAAAATTGGTTAGACGTCATAGATGTGTTTTAGACCAATTATAGAGCATCTTGTGTTACTTGGGTAATAATTACACAACCGTATCTGCTAGATACGCCCAGGGCTTAAGTTTTACAAACTAATCGTTGAGCCTCCAAATGGACTGTATGATTGCTGAGAGTATGTCTCTTCAAGCTTGCCAAATAATAATGAATACATTAGTTATGAGATATATTATTTCTTCCTAGTTTAAGTAGCGAAAACTTCTTAGCCAAATTAGCATTTAATCATGAAAACTTTACACATCTTTACGAAATGTACTTACCAATTTTTTCTTATAATATGACAACGAATCGATACGTGATTTAAATCTCATATATTTCGGATGTGGAACCACATTGTAGAAATGAATCAGTGGCTAGTTCTACAAAGCATGGTCGATTCATGATATTAATGACTTACTGATCAAAAATTGGTCCAAGCTACAACCCGTGTCCAATATTCGCTTAGATGAGTCTTACCGAACCTTGTTATAATAAAAAACTTGAGCTAAATTACGACAAAAATAAAATATTGTCTGTTTTTACTCCTAAAACTCAAGACCGTCACGCGTAACTCCATACAGATTGACACTTGTTTTGGCTGAAATTTTGTTACCAGAGAAATAGTTAGTGTCCATCTCTTCTATAATTACTACATAATATCCAAAATTTGTTGGCAAGATACAACTTTCATGTTTTAAAGTCTAGGATTTAATGTATAAACTATTAAAGTCGCGTAACTTGGTTAATACTCACGACCGTCACAGCGCTCATTATTAGTTAATAAGTTGAATGCTAGGACTACCAGCGACTCAGAAACACATCGAAATTTAGTTTTCGTTGTAAAATCATGTGAGATACAATAACCAAGTGCTGTTTCCCAAAATATTTTGAATTTCCAGTAATTTATATGGTCTAATATATGGCCCTGTGCTCTCTTCCATGACCGTCACGTTGTGTATTTGAGCATTTATCAATTTATTAATATCCAAATACGTTTTTATTTTGAGGTATCCAGTACACTGTCTTCTCCTAACCTTACTTTAATAATAGCTTAGGGTGAATATAATTCTTAGTCATTTTTGTCTAGCGGCCCTCACGACCGTCACACTCATGACCGTCACATGGCACAAATTTGAGTGTGATGGTCTTGAGACTATAGTGACGGTCATGAGAAATTTCATTGGCATTACTCTCCTTCACTCTTATAACTTTTGAATGGTTGAATGGATATTTTTCAAATTTGGTGTAGTGATATGGGATGAAATTTCCAATTATATGATGTAAAAAACCAACTTCTGACTTCCGATTTCGAGGCAAATGACGTGAAAATCAAATTTTTTAAATGGGACAACCTGTATATTTTTTCATATTTGGTTCCTACTAGCCAAAATACATATGATCTGACCCTCAAATATTATTTTTATTTTCAAAATGTTGGCACAACCTCAGCCAGCAATTACACGACCGTTTTACGAATCTCACAACCATCTCATGCCACTCACGACCGTCACGCGTAACTCACAGTACCTCATTCACAATGATGTCATAAATATTATTTATTTCGTTAGGACCATTGTCCTTTAAATTATGAACAAAACGTTATCGGTAACAAAATTTAGACACAAAAAGGTAATTTGAGTCAATACAGTTAACTGAATTTCGAAAGTATTAGGCTCAAATAAGAAAGAAACAGATACTTCCAGTTATATCACTTTTTATTTTATTCATGGGTATTATTACGACCAAAATTTTCTCTAATATCTTGTAGGACATATTTTTGACTTCAAAGAATCAACTTTTTCATAATCCATTTAGCATATTTATAATAATACACAGCACAAATATAAATGTGACGGTCGTGTGTTTTGTTGTACGTTTCACTAAGAAAAAACAGCTCTAACATTTTAGTCACGGGAAAAAAGCTGGTGCCACAAGACATATCTGAAAAGTAGACACTTTAACCATTTCAAAAATGTATGCCAACAATAGATTCCTGACATTTTATTTTTTAACATTGTCAATGTGCCCCAGTATCTTTCGAATATTGTACACTTATCTCTACTATTCCCAACGAATATATAAAACATGACAGCTCTAATTAAAGAAACCCGCCTTATATAAAATGGACTGGACTTCCTATATTCAATAAGTATACAGTTATAGATTAGCGTAGGCTTAAAATCGCTTTCCTCCCGTTTAACCCTTTGTTTTAAGCACCTAACAGCCGTGGTCTCCAATTGTGCGTGATTATTTAAAATCGCCTTGAAAGACCCCTGATCGTGTAGAGTGTGTCCTTGTTTATTCCTTATATTTTTCTCTAATTGTCCTTTTCATTTTTTTCCTCGATTAGATTAGAATAGGCATAATGTCCCTTTGTAATACACTTTATTAGGTTAGAATAGGCATAATGTCCCTTTGTAATACACTTTATTGTGGTTGTACAGACAACATTCCCAAAGACTTTCTTTGAAAGGAAAGTAACGAATACTATTATATTTTGGAAAATAACAAAGGCAGCAGATTGTTAATTATTACTACTCCAATACTAATCCACCACTAAGATTGAGGAGTAAGGATGGCTAGGAACACCATGGAGGTATCAGATGATCAACGATATATCAAATTAAATTTTATTTTGAACATATAACAAATTGAATATTGTTATGGTCAACACGTATTAGCTTTACAAAGGGACGTGCACTCTAAATCATCTCTAAGATAGAGAAGGAACACAGTTGTGTTGCGCATGGCCCTTTTAAAATATTTTTGGATATGTAATTTAATTTTACAACTTATAATTCTTTTGTTAGAAAGAAACTAATATTGTCGGGCAGGATATTATAATATTGAGGAGCAAAAAAGGTTATATATCTCTCTGTGTGATTTACTTTTAGGAACTTTTAGTAATTTCTTCGTTATTGTTTCAGTTTGACAATTATGGATGAGAGACTGATGTATATGTTGACGTTTAGCCGTGAAATTTAAACAACTATACGCAGAGACTTCTGATCATTATATTTGCATACTGATATAATAGACTAGTTCACAAGTTCAAAGCCGTGTTAATTCTTTATGCTCGTAAAAATATGAGTGAGGGCTCATTGGATTCGGAATGACGTCTAGAAAAATGTTCAAAATTTTCAAACCCGCACATAAACAATTGCAAAAGTTATAAACAAATGAAGATTGAAAAAATAACGAGTTTTGTTTTTTGTAAGTAACTCGAAAACTATTAGTATTTGAGAAATTTTAAAGACAGATTCTTAAAGAGGAAGAAATATCCAATAAAAAAGTCCCGACTCCCGAAACTCTATCTCTATTATTAAAAATTTTAATTTAATGTTGAAAATAGAGCTCTGCGCGGCGAACACTAAGCCGTTACGATGCTCTGAAACCGGCCGTAGTAAGTAAAAATATTTTTTTATGTTATTAAATATTAATTTAAAAATTTTAAAAAAATATGGTATTACTTAGACACTTAAGGAACTAAATTTTTTCATCGATTTTTCATAAAATGAGCCTATTGTTAATTAACAAATTTTTTTAGAGTTTGCGTTTATATTTCAAGTCGGATAACTGTTAAACAAAAGCCACTAAAATTATTTCGCTTCGTGGAGACCCCATGTCAACTATACTTTATGAGATTATGACATTGCGATGTTTTTAATTGTTATAGTGTATTAGTTATTAATTATTTAACTTAAAAAAAAAACTAAAAAATGAAAAAGAGAAGTTGAACATTTTTTTTATATTAATTTTAATTATTATTACTGTTTTTATATTCAAAAGTACTATAAGATCACATAAACTATAAATTTTCATTGCTAATTGTTTAAACAAATTTTATAAACAAATAGATAAATTACGTATTTTTGAAACAATTTTTTTTGCCATTTTATTGGTTATAAAATATTATGATTCAAAGATTTTTTTTTAATTGTCTATAATTATTTTTTTCCTTTTTTCAATATTTAAACAAATTATTAAGAAAAAATTTTATTCTTAAAATTTATTATTTGCAATTCTCTACAAGCCGGAAAAACTAAAAATTTGTGTTGCTGTTAATTTATTTGTTTATTTAATAAACAATTTGTTACTAACAATCGCCGAATGTGTTTATATTTTTTTTTTAGATAGAAAAAATAAGAATAAAAACAACCGTATACATAAACATGTCAAAAAAATTAAATTTAAAATTCTATAAAAAATATTAAAAATTTTTTTTGACATGTTTATGTATACAGTTGTTTTTGTTATTTTTTTTCTATCAAAAAAAACAGCGATTGTTGATAACAAATTGTTTATTAAATAAACAAATAAATTAACAACAAAAAAAAGTTGTTCATTTTTCCAGCTTGTAGAGAATTGTAAATAATAAATTTTAAAAACAAAATTTTTTCTTAATAATTTGATTAAATATTGAAAAGAGGAAAAAAAATGATTATAGACAATTAAAAAAAATTTTTAAGAACATTTTTTTTCTTTTAATCATAATATTTTATAACCAATAAAATGGCAAAAAAAAATTTTCAAATATACGTAATTTATCTATTTCTTTATAAAATTTTTTTAAACAATTAGCAATGAAAATTTAAAGTTTATGTGATCTTTTAGTACTTTTGAATATAAAAACAGTAATAATAATTAAAATTAATAAAAAAAAATGATCAACTTCTCTTTTTAATTTTTTAGTTTTTTTATTAGGTTAAATAATAACTAATAGACTATAACAATTAAAAACATCGCAATGTCATAATCCCATAAAGTATAGTTGACATAGGGTCTCCACGAAGCGAAATAATTTTAGTGGCTTTTGTTTAACATATCCGACTTGAAATATAAATGCAAACTCTAAAAAAAATTGTTTATTAACAATAGGCTCATTTTATGAAAAATCGGTGAAAAATTTTTTTACAACGGGATATTGTTCCTTTAAGTGTCTAAATAATACCACAATTTTTTAAAATTTTAAATTAGTATTTAATAACATAAAAAAATATTTTTACTTATTACGGCCGGTTTCAGAGCATCGTAACGGCTTAGTGTTTGCCCTATTTTCAACATTAAATTAAACTTATTAATAATAGAGATAGAGTTCCGGGAGTCGGGACTTTTTATTGGAAATTTCTTCCTCTTTCAGAATCTTTCTTAAATACTAATAGTTTTCGAGTTATTTACAAAAAACAAAACTCGTTATTTTTTCAATCTTCATTTGTTTATAACTTTTGCAATTGCTTATGTGCGGGTTTGAAAATTTTGAGCATTTTTCTAGACGTCATTCCGAATCCAATGAGCCCCCACTCATATTTTTACGAGCTTTATCAAGAATTAACACGGCTTTGAACTTGTGAACTAGTGTATAACAATTATTAGTGAAGTACGTTCTGTCTTTTTTTAAATTATTTTTAATTTAATATTTGTACACACGCCAAGATAATATAATGCGTTGTTGTATAACCTTTCCCACTATACAGTATCTTAGTATAGTTTCAACTAAGGCGTTTTATAAAATTGTTAGTAATGTATTACGACGGATCTTAAATGATAAAATTTATGAAAAAGTTTACGAATCTTTGTTGCTATAAAATTGCTATAATAATTCCACCTTAGGTTCTCATCAATAATAACTCCTTAATATCTAGTGGATTTTATTTTATTTATTTCAGAACAGTTACGATTAGTGTTGGAATGTTTGCAATTTTTAGTGTGTTTTGGTTAAGTTAATCCACAGTTGAAGTGGAGAAAGTTACGAAAGTAGTTTTATTAATAAACTACGATCTAACCAAGATTGTATGAGTTGGAGCCCCGTTTCAACTTTATCATGTATCTCAGTCTAATTTATTCCTGTAAATATTATAACAGTGTCATCTGCATGGGTCCATATTTTAATATTTATCCAATTTCATTGATATATACCAGAAATGACACAGGACCAACGCAGTACTCTGGGGAACACCCATAGAACAGTTTGAGAGTTACTTCTATTTTTACTCTGTATTTTCATCAGTGTTATAATAATATGACTATCGTTTAAGGCTCGGAAATTTTAGCAAATAGATCTCGTGGTTTATCGCTGCTTACTTCTGGAATCATAACATAAACCTCACACCGCAAGCATACTCATGTACTTCATTCGTAATCATACGATGCCAGTCATTTAATACGTCCGTAACTGTACATACAGTGTTAAAAGCTGGCTACTATTTTAAGCGAATGAAAGTATTATACAAAAGCAGAAATGAGCGACGTGTGTATAGTATCATCTTTATTAAAAAGGATTGTAATCTAATGCTATAGTAACATTTTATTATCTTTTGAGCTATATAATACAAAAAAGTACTATGGTATCATACCGATTTGTTAAATTTAATCTAGTCGTTAGTTAGGTCATGCCTTGGACAAAATTGTTTCTATTCTCGATTTATTTATAAGTTTTATCTTATCGCCAAACTTTGAACAATATTTAGGAAAAAACCACTATTGCATCTGACCAAAATGCGCACCTACTTTTTAATATATCATTCCTTTCTCCGCATTTAGGATAAATTTGTTTTTTCTATTCATGTTATAAGGCCCTGTAAATAAACTCTTGTTTTTATTAACATAATATTGTTAGATATGCAGCTTAAACAGATTTACCGTTACTATTTCCATATTTGGTATATTTTAACCGGTTAAAATTGGTTCGTATGTCTGTTTATCTGTCTGGATACAAAAACAAGTTCCGTAATTTGAGAGATCAGTTGAAGGGTAGAATTGTTAATAGATAGGAGGGTGGTAAGAGGTGCGAAAACAGGCAATAATTGAATTGTAAGGAAAATAATGTAAATATTTTATTTAATCAATACATAGGGTATGCAGGACGTAACATAACTAGGAAAAAGGGAGCTAAATTTCTTCAAGGGGCTAATGATTATGGCTATGCTATCATTGTAAACGTATTGCAAAAATTACATTTCAATAATTTGTTAGCCTAATAAAAATAAAATGTTTTGCATTTTTTTCTGTCGCCTTGATTCAACTTTCAGAGGGGGTCTGGCATTGGCTTTCGATATATTGAAACAGTTTTTTTCAATTCAGAAAGAAAATAGAGGGTGATATTTGGAACACTGTGCATATTGAACCAAAAATTATTTAACCTCAGTTTACACTAGAAATTATTTTCTTTATTCCTAATATTATAACTGAGACTTTTTTTTTAGAGGGAAAACCTTCAAAGGGTTCTCTGCACTGTTGTTCCAGTGTGGGATTTGACCGCACTAAAAAAACCCCTTCTTCTTGCTCCGGAACCGTATCAAAACATTGCGTCGGAGGTAGCGACTGTATTTATTTTCAGTTTTGATTATGCATATTTTCCTCTTCGTCTTTTTTCCATAGAATAATAATAATAATAATAATAATAATAATAATAATGTTTATTTGCGATATAAAGAACAATACAGTATAAAAGTAAATAAAAATACAAGTAATAATAAACAACAATACTAAAATACCAAAGTTTACAATACAGTTAAATAGTATACTTATAAATGTAGATATATTGTTTGCAAATAAACAGGAGAAATCACTGAAGTATTTAAAAATAAATACTAGTGCGTGATTGAAAATACATTGAATTAAAATAAATATCAAATTAAATTAAATAATACATGATATATGTTAAGATTAAATATTCTTTTTTATATTAGACCCTATATTATACAGATACATATAAGAATTGGTGTTGGATTTTAATAAAATTACAAGGCAGCTAAATTCAGTTCTATTTCTACCATACATATAAACATACATATATACACACATATATACATACACAAACAACTATACATATACGTGCATACATATTTTTAAATTTCTTTATATTTTTACTGTATTTGTATAATTGTCTAATTTGAAAAAAAACAACTATTTTTGATTAATTAAATTGTGGAGTAAATGTATTGGTGTATTTAAAAGCCATTGCTTAATTTGATTTTTGAAAGTGTTATATTTGTCTATGTTTTTAATTGTGTCTGGAAGCATATTGTAAATTCTAGGAGCTAGATAATAACAGTTTCTTTGACCTACTGTTTTTTGGCAACGTGGCAATTGGATTTTATTTTGTCTTTGTCGGGTTTGATGGACATGTGTTACAAGATCGATTTTGATTTTATTTTTAAAAATGCTTGTTAGCATGTTCAAGCAAAACAGTTGTCGTATGTCCAATATTCTACTTTGTTTAAATAAATCGCTGCTAGAGTAGAACATGTTTTTACCGTAAATTATTTTTAAAATCCATTTTTGTAAAATCGTCAACTTTTTCAGATAATAATCGCTAACACCTCCCCATCCCAGAATACCGTAAGTTAATTGTGACTGTATCAGTGCATAGTATATTGTTTTGAGATGTTCGACGTTCATGATTTTTTTTAGGTACTTAAATCTATAAAGCAAACCTCTTATTTTATTGGCAATATTTTTTGTTTGCAGGTCCCACCTCAAATGTCGGTCGATTACTATGCCTAGGTATTTTATTGACTCGGCTTCTGGAATAGTGGTTTCTTCGTCGATGTTTAATTGACCGAAGTTAGGTAAATTACTTGAATATGATGTAAACGTTAAAAATTTCGTTTTTTCACAATTTAGTGTCAGGCTATTATACTGAAACCACATTTTTATTAATTTGAATTCTCTTTCTATTGTATCTTTTAAGAGGATCCAGCTATCTGCTTCGAATATAATTGCAGTATCATCTGCAAAACTAATTATGGTACCTGAGATGTTTGAAGTTAGTAAACTGTTTATGTATAAGGTAAAAAGCAAAGGACCCAATACCGTCCCCTGGGGGACTCCATAGTTTACAAGCCTTAAATCACTAGTACTGCCATCAATTTCTACATATTGTGTCCTTTCTTCTAAGTAATTCTTTAAAAGAGCAAGTATTTTACCTCTAAGCCCATAAGTTGTCAGTTTATTTAGTAGTGTTTCATGGCATACAGTATCGAACGCTTTTGCGAGGTCTATAAATATGCAGATACATGGTTTGCTTTTATCTAATGCATTATAAACATGTGATGTTAAATGACATATTGCATCTTCTGTAGATTTTCCCTCCCTAAAGCCATATTGATGGTCTGAAATGATGTTATATTTGTTTAAAAATTTTGTGATTCTATGCTTTAAGATTCGTTCTATTATTTTTCCTATATTTGATATAAGCGAAATTGGCCTGTAGTTGATCATTTGATCATTTTTTCCACCTTTATATAGAGGTTTAATAATACCGATTTTTAGACACTTTGGAAAACGCCCTGTATTGAAACAAGTATTGATTATATATGTTAGAGCAGCAGCACATGGTGCTGATAATCGCCCATTGTTCTTCATTGGCTATCATTATGTTTGTGATATTTTGACTTGTGATCGTTTGTCCAACGGCCCTCGCAGCTGTGTCCCTCTCTTCGGCCCATTTAGGGCAATGAAACAACGTATGCTCGGGTGAGTCCGTCATAGGGCGGTGATCACAGGTGTCTCTCTTTTGCCAATTCTCTTAAGGTAGGTACCAAAGTTACCACGGCCGCTAAGGGCTTGCGTAAAATAATAATTGAGGTCGCCGTGCTTGCGGGTAAACCATACTCGTACGTCGGGGATGAGTTCGTGTGTCCATCTTCCTTCTGCCGCGTAGCTCCATCGTTCTTGCCAGCGTTCGATGAGACAGTTCCTATTGAAGGTCTTAGTCGCATTGTCCGAGGAGTGGTTGTAAGACCGTTCCTTGGCAAGCAAGTCGATGGGAGGTACAGATGTTAAGACCTGTAGGGCAACAGTGGAGATGGTGCGATAGGTGCAGCTGACACGCAGTAGCATGACACGTTGTGTCCTAAGCAGGCGATCTCGATTTCTTGCAGTTTTGAGGGCATCCTCCCAGGCCGGGCGGCATATAAGAGAATCGATGTGGCCATCGAGTTCAAGAGTTTTCTAACGCTTGTTTTTGGTCCACCGGTTCTTGGCATGAGCCTCCGGAGAGACATAGCCGATTTCTCGGCTTTCTGTGTGGCGTACAGGACGTGTTCATTCCACGTGAGCTTTTGGTCAATAAACACCCCCAGGTACTTAACAGCAGTCTTAGTGGTAATGTAGAAGAACGCACTACCGGGCGTCAAAATGACGCGACACCAATTTATTTCTCAGGGGGCGCCAGTCGCGTATTACCCCGTTCTTCTACCTCCCAGGCGGGTTCGAGATAAGATGACTTCGGTAGCCGAAAAGCGGGACCAAGGCTGCACTACCACAGATCGGAAACTACGCTCTCTCTGGACCCGAATTCCCTCGTTAGGGGTTTAGGCACCTCTTAATTTCCTGAATTTTTGCATAAAAAAATCCCAACCGAAGAATTTCTCTGCGGAGGGATTAGTTTTGGTACGCGAAAATCGCGTTTTGGTCCATTAATAACGGAATATATTTCTCAAAAAACGCAAAAAAAAAAATCCCTATCGAACCTCCGTACAACAACCAGAAGGTCGAACGTTAATGCGAATTAACTCGACACATCCGGTTTTCTATACGAAAGTTCCAGGGATTATAGACCGTCAACAGGCCTCAAGATCAATTAAGAAACATTAGTTCAAAGAATCCGTTTATTTAACAGAATTGGTTATACAAAATTCTCAAGAAAGAATCGTGCCTTCCCCAATCAAGGTAGTGACTTTCAGACCATACAAGCGAGAGCGCTCGCGCTAACGATCGATTAGGTAGAAAAGATTCATACGTACCTTCTCAGAATCAAAATGCGAGCTTTTAGAATCATTTCAGACTCTGGGTAAATGAATAATTAAGGCTGACTGAAATTAACTTAAAAAAGTTTTACTAAATGAATTTAGTTTCGCTAGAGACTACCTAGCTTTAAAGTTCTTGTATCGTGGAAATTCACGTACTCAAACACATTCTGAGGACTTATTACTGCATAAGTTGAGTGGCGTTCGATCAGTCCACGACTTACTAACCCTTATCACAGTCGATTAATAATATCGATTTGGCAGCGTCTCACCTTCGAGCGACTATTAGGCAAAATTGAATTTTTGGATTTTTATGCACAAGGCGTTTTCCTCTATAACTTTGTCATTTGAAAAGCCCCGTTATTGGCTTTTCTACCATCGCTTTGTCTGGACTACTCAACGCGCTCGATCAAATTGCGAGCCGCTGGGTCAATCCAAACTCTTTCCATGCGAGAAACCGGCCTTGTACATGTGCATTGATTTTTATCAATTTTTGCTTATCGGCACTACGCCGGCTTTGACAAAATCTTCTATTTTGCCTTTTGGATGCAGTGCATCGTTAAAATTTTATGCTCATACTTTAGAATTGGGCTTTCAATGATCGTACCTCAAAGGTCAATGTCTTTGGTTGAGGAATAAAAAATAAAAAATAATTTAAAGTATATTTTCGTGGTACTTTTTAAACTGACTTCGTGGTACTTTTGAAAAATCCAGTTTAAGACCAATTTTAGCGTACTTTTGAAAAATCGATTTTCGAGCCAAATTTCAAGGTACTTTTGAAAAACTAATCTGCGGGTGAAATTTTGGCGTACTTTTGAAAAATCGATTTTCAAGCCAAATTTCAAGGTACTTTTGAAAAGTTAATCCGCGGGTGAAATTTTGGCGTACTTTTGAAAAATTGATTTTCAAGCCAAATTTCAAGGTACTTTTGAAAAGTTAATCTGCGGGTGAAATTTTGGCGTACTTTTGAAAAATCGATCTTCAAGCCAAATTTCAACGCAGTTTTGAAAAATTAGCCTGCAAGTGAAACTTTGGCGTACTTTCGATAAATCGATTCTTGGGCCAAATTTTGACGCCCTTCCAAAAATATTATTTTTCAAAGTCCAATTTATGGTACCTTTGAAAAAGTTTATTATTCATAAATCTTTGTCATTATATACTTCTACTCTGATATTCTGAACCAAAAACATTTTTCCTAAGTGAAAATTCGGTGTTCCTTCGAATTTTCGCCTGGTCATTTCCAACGCCTTATAGAACCCAAAACGGTCCTTGTGGACTGATCTGCGCCTCTGCAGACTCCCGAAAATGTCTTTAAATGAAATTTTTTGCCTAAGTCGAATTTTGATTATGTCTTCAACTTAGGACGATTTTGGAGAGTTCTACAACACTCCCCTCCTTTGGTTGAATCTTTTCTACTCATCGATTGCCTTTAATTTCCATATTCACTTGTATGTCTGTATGCCTTCATTTGACGGTCTGACCTATGGTACAGATGTTTTTAAAAATAACGGCCTTAATTGGGGCAGACGGCTGATTCGCCTATCTAACTTAAAATAAATACATTTTTTAAACAATACGACAAGTTGATACAACATTTTTATCAACTTAATTACACCCGCGTCGAGGTGCGAAGCGAAGCGAAGCGTAGCACAATTTTGATTAGCGTCCACTCTCACTAACTCGTTGCACTCGCTTTTTTGCCTTGGTCTCGCTCTTGCTTAACTTCGGTCCTTTCTAGAAGAGGCTGTCTATATCTCCATGCCGCAGCTTGGACGGTCCTCGCCTTTGAGTTCCAGACTTCACCATGCCGCGCCCTTGCGACAGGCTGGGTCATCTTTCCATTTTTGCACATGGAAAATGCAGTTCTGCAACTAGATTGACTTTTTAGCAAGTCGTCGACTGGAACGCGTCGACTAACAAACACAATGTGTTGTTTTTAATGAAATATTTTTCTAACATGAATTTTGTTAACTTATAATGGTTAGAAATTGGTTCTTCGTAAGGTAGATTGAATCGGCTTACGATACTCGTGCGGTCATCACTACTTTGTGAAAAAAGTATAAAAAAAAAAATTGAAGCGTCTTCTTGAGCGAAGAACGGCTTCTGAAACTCGTCTCGTAGTTTCTCCTTCGTAAGGTAGATTAAATCGGCTTACGATACTCGTGCGGTCATCACGACTTGTGAAAAAAGTATAAAAAAAATTGAAGCGTCTTCTTGAGCGAAGGACGGCTTCTGAAACTCGTCTCGTAGTTTCTACTTCGTAAGGTAGATTGAATCGGCTTACGATACTCGTGCGGTCATCACGACTTGTGAAAAAAGTATAAAAAAAAAATTGAAGCGTCTTCTTGAGCGAAGGACGGCTTCTGAAACTCGTAGTTTCCATTTGGGGTATACGTTAATTTTGTTGACTTAAAATGATTAAAATTGAAGTTGTCTTCTTGCATAAGAAAAACAGCTTCCGAAACTCGTACTGATTCGTACTTATGCCTACGTCCATTACTCGAACTTGGCGGCTCTCGCTCTTGAGAAGCTAGGCTTACCGGATCGCGCTCTTGCGTCGGGTTCGCCGTCTTTCCATGTCTGCTCATGGAGTAGACTTTAAATTTTCGATTTGACCGCATATAGGTCAAAACCGCCACTTAGAATTTTGAGAAAAAATATAAAAAAAAGCGAAAACGGCTATTAGCCGTGGTCGACCTCAGAAATATCTAGAGGTGACTCTTCTATATCTGGCTCATCTCGAGCATCTTCGGGATCTCGACTTATTACATCCGGCTCATCTTGAGCACTTGCGGGAACATTGATTTGAACTAGTGTGGTATCGCTACGTCGCTCTGACCTGGGCGCGATCTCATTGTCTGATGAGGAAGCGTCGTCACTAAGATGAATTTCATCCGGACTATCTTCTGATTCTTCAGACAATTCCAATTCAACATCGGGGTCTCCCTTAGGTGCCGGCCTGATGGCATCGACATGTAATCTCGTCGAAGTTACCCCCTTGTGAATGAGGTAAACTTCATTGGACAATCTCTTTAAAACCTTGTGTGGCCCACTCCACGACGGTGTGAAGGTATGATCCTTCCTGATCCTTTTAGTCATTACCATATCTCCCACTTTATATACGACCGGCGTTACCGCCACTTTGGGCGCGTAACGCCATTGGTAATTTGTTTGATTTTTACGAATCTCTTTGACTCTTTCAAGGCGGGGAACGTCCGCTTGATTACGACGTTCTTGTCTATAAGCGAACATATTCCAATCACCAATCTGCGGTAATTCATAGCCGAGCACTACGAAACTGGGCGTATGCCCCGTAGCGGCGTTTTTTCTTGTTCTCAAGATATATGCCATCTGACTAACATGTCGATCCCACTCGTCGTTGGGTGAACCATATAATAAGGTTTTTAAGATCTTCTTGGCTTCTTGCACCCTCCTTTCTATTGGATTGGCCTGTTGGTGGTAAGCTGCTGTGAAGAATCTTTCAATATTGTTACGTGTACAGAACGTATCGTAAAAGCCGGAATTGAAGTGGCCTCCCTGGTCGGAAATGATGACCCTCGGAACGCCATATCTCGCCACTAGTTCCTCTTCGATAAATTGTGCTATTGTTTTTCCACTGACTTGGGTGAACGCCTTGGCTTCGACCCACTTACTAAATACATCCTCTACCATTAATATATATCGGTTATCTGCATCTTTGGTTCGCTGAAGCGGTCCGATTACATCGACGCTTAGAACTTCGAACGGATGCGATGGAGCATGGCTTCTGAGAGGAGCCTTCGGTTGTGATTGTCTGCTTTTTACGGAATTACAAATAATGCACTCATTTAAATATTTGTTAACTAGTCTCGACAAATTATTAAAATAATAGCGGCCCGAGATGATTCTAACAGTTTCATCGCGGCCGGGGTGACCTACTTCCGGTCGGTCGTGAAAATGAGATATTACTCTCATGACCATACGTTTTGGTACGTATAATTTTTCTATAACATTTTCGCCTCTCGTCCAAAGTGTGCCGCCTATCACTTGTCTTGTATTGACGAATTTCACCTCTGCCTCGGTTTTATCTGCTTGTCGCACTAGAGTATTCCATCGTTCGATTTGGTCTTGGATATCTCTGGAGTGCGTTTGCGCTTCTCTGACCTGATCGTTTAATTCCAATGTGGTAATCACTGATATTCGTTCCTTGTACGAGAATTTTGGTGGGTACATTCTCTCCTCTTCGTCGTCTGCTTCGACGTTTGGGCCTTGAGGATTTCTGCTCAAATAGTCTGCCAATATATTTTCCTTGCCGGGACAATGTTCTATTGTGAAGCTGTATTCCTGAAGTAATAATGACCAACGTGTAAATTTCGTTTTCTCGTCCTTATGCTTATTTAACCATAGTAAAGCTCGATTGTCGGTTTTGACTATAAATGGACGGTCTGCCAAATATATTTTGTATTTCCTTATATAATTAACGACGCTCAAACATTCCAATTCATTGATATGGTATTTTCTCTCCGTCGGAGATAACGTATTACTAGCATAAGAGACGATGTGCTTCTGGTCATTATCCCCCAATTGATATAATACTGCAGATAATCCTATTAAGGATGCGTCCGTCTGCAGTATGAACATTTTATTGAAATCTGGCCGGTGCAGTCCTAGAGGTTTATTCAATACTTCTTTTAGTAAAATAAAAGCTTCTTGGGCTTCCGGATTCCACTTGAAGCGCCAGTCTTTCGAGAGTAGTCGGGTCAAGGGCTTTGTAATTATTGCAACATTAGGGATATATTCACGTACCCAATTACATAAACCAAGGAAACTCTGAAGCTGGCGCCTCGTCGTAGGGGCCGGATAATTTTGTATCTGTAATATGTGTTTTTCTAATGGTTGAGTGGTGTTGGCATTTATTTGATGCCCGAGATAGGTTATGCTTGACGTGGCTACTACACATTTTTCCGGTGACACCTTTAAATTATGCAAACGCAGGCGTTCAAAGACGGCTCTCAGATGGTTTACATGCTGTTCTATATTTTCACTGTAGATGATAATATCATCGAGATATACTTTGCAGAAATGATGCAAGTAGCCGGTCAATACGTCTCTTGCCATAAATTTTTGGAATGTACATGGAGCGGTCTTCAATCCGAAAGGCATCACGTTAAATCGGTAAGATGCTCCATCTAATGTTGTAAACGTAGAATAGTTTTTTGACGACTCCTCAAGAGGGATTTGCCAATATCCGCTCTTGAGGTCCAACACCGTAAATATGTTGGCGTTTCCTAGATCCTTTATACTCTCGTATATCTTTGGTAAGACGGATGCTTCGTCTTCCGTTACTTCATTTAAGTGACGATAATCAATGCAGAAGCGAGGCTTCTTGCCGGGCCTTTCAATTATAATGGGAGGCGAACTGTACTGAGCGGTACTCGGTTCTATGACCCCGGCTTTCAGCATCTCTTCAATTTGATCGTACATAACTTTTTTCTTAGAAGGAGACATGGGGTAGGGTTTGATATTGAACGGGCGGTCATCTTTAATTTTTATTTTATGTTTTGTTGTCACCGTGGTAGCTTGGGTAGGCACCGCGGTGAACAATTCAGCAAATTCCTCGAATAGAGGTTTTAAATTATCGTTTTCGATGATCAGTTCTTCGGGAAGCCGGCATTGCTTCCTTGCCTGATGTGCCGCTTGATTCCAGAAGACGGTTATTCGCTCTTCGGTGCCGACGTAGACACATTTACGTTGATAATCGAATACGACATTGTGAGCATATAAAAAGGGGGCTCCCAGAATGAGCTCTTCGTTTAAATTTTGAATGACCTGAAACGTGGTCTGAAAGGGTACATCTAGTACATTAACGTTTATGGTCGTAGTCCCGAGGGATTCTACTAAACCATCGCCACAAGCCATAACAAAAGTTTGGGGAGCTGTAAGTTGATCAATGTCGTTCAAAAATTTCGGTTGGATAATATTCCTTGTCGAACCTGTATCCAATAAAGCGTTAACCGCTCGATTATTAATTATAATCTTAATGCGAGGCAGAGGGAAAGCGTCGTTGGTTTGATTGATAGATTCTAATGGAGTGAATCGGTGGGGAGATAGGTTGACTTCTTGATCCTTAAACAGGTAATTAAGGTCAGGAAGGTCATCGAAGTTTTTTAATTTAAACTTCTTGCTTCGGAGCTTCCCCGAGGGTCGCTTCGAGCCTGCTGGGGCCTGGTAGGCGGGGCTGGTACAGTTCGGCCTGGGCCATCGCCTCTGACCCCCGCTTGGTTTCCCGTATTCATATTACGATAGGGATTGTTTGGGCATTCCGCATGAAAATGCCACTGCTCCGTTGGGCAATATCTGCAAGGGCGATACGGGACTCGGGAGTTCCTTACGTCTCCAGTACCCCTTCTCGGTATATCCCCTCTAGGCAGCGAGGAAATATTATTTGCAAAATGCACCCTTGGTGCTGGCGGATTATCTCTTCTTTGAGATCCATTGAATGGTGTCCTAGATGCACCAAAGGAACTGGAGGACGGCTTCGCTAATGCGGAGGGTTCCGTTCTCCAGTTACTGCTCGATTGCTGATTCCCTTGAGCTGAAGCGGTAGAGGTGGACGCTTCTCGGTCTTTGCTTTTCTTTGCATTTTGCAGAATCTCGAATTCTTTATTCTCATCCATGATTTTGGCCATTTGTTCGGTCATCGTCACTAGTGTATTTGTATCTAGTATGACGGCACTCTTTAGGAGCATTTTCATATCAGGTCTCAACTGATTGAAGATGGTAGCCGCCTTCATCGCCTCCGGCTTAAACGGATCGATCCTCTTGAAGAGGCATACCTTCCTTGAAATAAATACTGACGTATTTTCCTCGGCATCTTGTTTCTTGCCATATAAATTAGCTACTGCTTCGGTGAGTACTTCACCTGAATCATAACGGCTTCTGAACCGCTCGAGGAATAGAGGATACGTGGTAATTAGGGTTCGATATTGTTCGAACCATTTCTTAGCATCATCTTTGAGCTGTTCTGATATTTTATATAGTCGGTCGTTATCCTGCGTAATTCGTACTCGGACGAAAAATTCCTCCATTTGATAAATGAAGGTTTCAGGGTCTTCGTGTTCGAAGCCATGAAATTCCGCATTTGGATGCTTCGACCGATACTTATGCTCGTGCGTGGCTTCGCTTAGAGCTTTGGCAAGACCTGCTGCCATTTGGGCGAACACTTGTTCTGAGGAGGGCTGTATGACTCCTTCAGTGGTACTCGGGCCAACCCCCGAACTACCCAGTACATCCTCCGCGCACGGCCTCTCTAACCCTCTAGAGACGTTGTCCATCACAGATGTCGGCTCGTCGTAAAACTGGAAAGGCGTTGATTCATCCATATCCTTTCCAGAAAGCCCTGCTGACTAACAACGCCCCACGTTGGGCGCCATGTAGAAGAACGCACTACCGGGCGTCAAAATGACGCGACACCAATTTATTTCTCAGGGGGCGCCAGTCGCGTATTACCCCGTTCTTCTACCTCCCAGGCGGGTTCGAGATAAGATGACTTCGGTAGCCGAAAAGCGGGACCAAGGCTGCACTACCACAGATCGGAAACTACGCTCTCTCTGGACCCGAATTCCCTCGTTAGGGGTTTAGGCACCTCTTAATTTCCTGAATTTTTGCATAAAAAAATCCCAACCGAAGAATTTCTCTGCGGAGGGATTAGTTTTGGTACGCGAAAATCGCGTTTTGGTCCATTAATAACGGAATATATTTCTCAAAAAACGCATAAAAAAAATCCCTATCGAACCTCCGTACAACAACCAGAAGGTCGAACGTTAATGCGAATTAACTCGACACATCCGGTTTTCTATACGAAAGTTCCAGGGATTATAGACCGTCAACAGGCCTCAAGATCAATTAAGAAACATTAGTTCAAAGAATCCGTTTATTTAACAGAATTGGTTATACAAAATTCTCAAGAAAGAATCGTGCCTTCCCCAATCAAGGTAGTGACTTTCAGACCATACAAGCGAGAGCGCTCGCGCTAACGATCGATTAGGTAGAAAAGATTCATACGTACCTTCTCAGAATCAAAATGCGAGCTTTTAGAATCATTTCAGACTCTGGGTAAATGAATAATTAAGGCTGACTGAAATTAACTTAAAAAAGTTTTACTAAATGAATTTAGTTTCGCTAGAGACTACCTAGCTTTAAAGTTCTTGTATCGTGGAAATTCACGTACTCAAACACATTCTGAGGACTTATTACTGCATAAGTTGAGTGGCGTTCGATCAGTCCACGACTTACTAACCCTTATCACAGTCGATTAATAATATCGATTTGGCAGCGTCTCACCTTCGAGCGACTATTAGGCAAAATTGAATTTTTGGATTTTTATGCACAAGGCGTTTTCCTCTATAACTTTGTCATTTGAAAAGCCCCGTTATTGGCTTTTCTACCATCGCTTTGTCTGGACTACTCAACGCGCTCGATCAAATTGCGAGCCGCTGGGTCAATCCAAACTCTTTCCATGCGAGTAACCGGCCTTGTACATGTGCATTGATTTTTATCAATTTTTGCTTATCGGCACTACGCCGGCTTTGACAAAATCTTCTATTTTGCCTTTTGGATGCAGTGCATCGTTAAAATTTTATGCTCATACTTTAGAATTGGGCTTTCAATGATCGTACCTCAAAGGTCAATGTCTTTGGTTGAGGAATAAAAAATAAAAAATAATTTAAAGTATATTTTCGTGGTACTTTTTAAACTGACTTCGTGGTACTTTTGAAAAATCCAGTTTAAGACCAATTTTAGCGTACTTTTGAAAAATCGATTTTCGAGCCAAATTTCAAGGTACTTTTGAAAAACTAATCTGCGGGTGAAATTTTGGCGTACTTTTGAAAAATCGATTTTCAAGCCAAATTTCAAGGTACTTTTGAAAAGTTAATCCGCGGGTGAAATTTTGGCGTACTTTTGAAAAATTGATTTTCAAGCCAAATTTCAAGGTACTTTTGAAAAGTTAATCTGCGGGTGAAATTTTGGCGTACTTTTGAAAAATCGATCTTCAAGCCAAATTTCAACGCAGTTTTGAAAAATTAGCCTGCAAGTGAAACTTTGGCGTACTTTCGATAAATCGATTCTTGGGCCAAATTTTGACGCCCTTCCAAAAATATTATTTTTCAAAGTCCAATTTATGGTACCTTTGAAAAAGTTTATTATTCATAAATCTTTGTCATTATATACTTCTACTCTGATATTCTGAACCAAAAACATTTTTCCTAAGTGAAAATTCGGTGTTCCTTCGAATTTTCGCCTGGTCATTTCCAACGCCTTATAGAACCCAAAACGGTCCTTGTGGACTGATCTGCGCCTCTGCAGACTCCCGAAAATGTCTTTAAATGAAATTTTTTGCCTAAGTCGAATTTTGATTATGTCTTCAACTTAGGACGATTTTGGAGAGTTCTACAACAGTAACATCCTTACCAAGGATATTAACTGTCATATCCCTGACGTGATTGCGACCAGTAAGTGCAACTACCTCAGATTTCTCCGGAGCCATTTCCAGGCTGTGGGTCGTCATTCAGTTGTTAAGATCTTCGATGTCCTTTGAAATCTTGGCAACAGCGCCCTCCTCTGTCTTGTCGACGACCACCACGATGAGGTTGTCCTCAAAGGCTACCAACCGGCAGTTGTTGATGGTGTTAGAAGTGTCCATCTCGAGGATGCCATCGTATAGGACATTCCACAGTAGTGGTCCAAGGACCGACCCCCGAGGGACCCCACACGTGACATTCCTAGTATCGCCATCCAAAAGGAGGCATCTGTCGGTGAAGTAGCTCTTCACCAACTGCACAAGGTACGCAGGTGCCCCTCTGCGTGTCAACGTCTCAACAATGGGCCTCCAAGGAGCCGTGTTAAAGGCATTCTTTACGTCTAATGCAACCGCCAGGCAGATCTCCCTCTGCCACCAGTTGCCTGTGTTCGCGGAGCGTACAATGCGCATGACCTCCTGGACGGCGTCCACCGTGGACCCGCATTCTCTGAAGCCGTACTGGCTATCAGAGAGACCCCCTATCATGTCGAGTTCCTCCGTCAGACTCGATAACTCTGAGACTAATGCATTTTCGAGTCACGAATATCGTGACTCGTCAGACTTTTTGAATGAGCTCATTTAGCATTTTTTTTTTTAATTCATATTTCGAAAGTACACGTTGTAATTAGTAAATGTGCAAAATGTTAGATTTTATTTTCAACTGCTTCTTTCTCAAAATGAATAATGAAAATGGAGCTCGCGAAAATGCAGTGTGACGTCACACCACTCCTGGGGCGGTTGACCGCTCGCCTGTTCCCATATAGATTCGTACGGCACGCACGACGGACGTGGTAATCTCATTCATATCTTTTAAGTGTTCTGTATTCTGTTATTAATATGGATAAAAAAGGGGGTTATATAAATTTGTTCCAGACTGTAAAAGTACGAATTCGAAATCAAATATTAGGGTTAATATTAAAGCTAGCGGACTAACTTTTTTACTATTATCTAAATGGTTAAATACTTACGGAAAATGTAAAAATAAATTATAAAGTAAATATCACTAAATGAGCCCACTGGAGCACTGAAATTTGAAATATCATTTTTTTGGAAACGAAGCATATTGGGCATACTTGAACACATACTTCTTGATGACTAAGCAGAATTTACCTTTGCATTTTGAATTATTTCTTTAGATATTTTACTAATAGACATTTGATAACGAGTAGAAGTTGAGGTCGGGCGTGACCGACTGCCTATACCTATTTAATTCATATCCTATTCGAACACGGCATAATCCATTTTTAAAGGGTGCTACTGAGGCACGAGATTAAATATATAGTCAACATATTTTTTATTTTTTTTTTTGTTGAAATTGGTATTCACAATTGACATCTCCTGACTGCAACTTTCATTCATTTCGTAATAATTTCATTAAATACAAACAATTTATACCTGTTAAAGTAAAATGGAAATATAACCTAATCTACGTAAAGTTTGTTGAATAAACTTTACCTAGTAGACACACCATATATTACAGTTCCGATATTTTATGCATTTTCGTATTTATTGTGCTTAGTTAAAAACCTTAGTAATCTTTTGCTTTAAAATTAGAACAAAACATAGTTTATATATAGCAAAATAGTTTACACGCCTCTGAATATCACTCTGTATGAGGGATATGATTCAATTGCAATAAGGGTATTCTGCCATGCTGTTTTAGGTGTAAATTTTTTTTCAGAAGTCATTGTGTTTATTAGATATTCGGCAGCGCCGGACTGCACATTTCATTTGTATTGTGATAGCCTTATTAAAAATAATATTTTTAAGATATAATTAATATATCATCTAACTTGAAATATGCACTGTATATTATAGTTAGAAGAATCACTCATATATAGTTTTCTTGAAAACTGCTAATTCTAGAAAAAAAAGTTTCAAATAAAAAAGTTGCGTCCATCATTTCATTTCTTCCCGAATAGTTGGTATTTTGTCCTTGCAACAGCCGTACCCAACTTTAGAAAAAATCATATTTTCTACTCTCATTTAAATTTGACCTTCATTTTAACGCATCTTGTTAACAAATAGGCAGTGATAATAAGGTGAAAAGAACAATGTTAAAAAAGGGGCTTTTTTGGCCCACCCGTGTCAAAGTGTGGAAGCTATCTTTTTTTTTTACTAATTTTGAGGTACTGAAAACGAATTCGTCATCCGTTTTGGTGGAAAATCTAGGGAACACATTAAAAAACATCTCTTATTTGGGTGCCATAAAGTGAAGGTTCTCATTTTTCCAACCAAAAGCCATTTAAATATTTAAAGAATTTTTTAATATAAAAAACAATTCATATTTTCTGGATAGTGATATGCACACCATACACCCCAGCCCCAAAAGTGTGGGAAATATTCAGGGGTGAGAAATATTCGGACGAAACCATCATCATGGGTCGAAGAGCAGAAGCAGCAAGTCAAGCTTACTCGGAATTAAGAATGCATGCCAGAAATATGGGCGTTGAGATCAACACAACGAAAACAAAAACATTAATACAAAAAAGGGACAACAGAGTAGCAGAAATGATCGTAGAAGATAATATCGAGTCAGTGGACCAATTTGTGTATCTGGGAGTGAAACTGAACACAATCGGTACAGAAGATGGATAAATCCGCACAAGAATAAGTATAGCCAATAAAGCCTACTTCGCAATGTCCCACATACTCAAATCAAAAAATGTCCACCGTAACAATAAATTGAGAGTGTACAAGACAATAATAAGACCTATCGCAAGTTATGGTAGCGAAGTATGGACCATGACGGAAAAAATAAAAAGCAGGCTCAATATCTTCGAAAGGAAGGTACTGAGAACGATACTGGGACCAGTTAAGGAAGATAATATCTGTAGATCCAGATATAACTACGAAATATATAATCTCTTTAAGGAACCCCCACTCTCAGAATTCATCAGACTACAACGGTTACAGTGGGCAGGGCATGTGGTCAGAATGGAGGAAAAGGGGTTGCCAAAAAGAACTTTAAACAGCCGAATGCACGGAAAGAGGTCAGTGGGGAGACCCCATAAACGATGGGAAGACGAAGTTCAAGAGGATGCACGCGACCTTCTAGAGATCCGAATCTGGAAGAGAGCAGCAGGAGATAGACAGGCATGGAGGCAGAAGTTAGAGGAGGCCAGGGCCCGATTTGGGCTGTAGCGCCATAAGAAGAAGAAGAGAAATATTCATCTGAATTGACTAAATCACCTTATTCTGATAAACAAACATCAAACTGGGTAATTAGGAATTTCCTTTGCAATTAAAACCAATAAAAATTCTAAAAAGATGAAATCCACCACCTTAATTGGTGGGGATGGGTGTAAAAGTATTCAGAAGTTATCACATTTTAACCTGATAATAGCCATTTAACGAGGAGTTTTGATTTTTTTAAAATAAATAAATAACCGTATATTGGATATTGTAACTTACACTGTTTTTATGGGTGGTGAAGGGTGAGGGAAACGAGAGGGAGGGGGTGAATTTAGAATTTTTGCTTCTTTTTCTACTTACCTAACGAAACTGAGTATTTCGAAAGAATTTCCTGCGTTAAAGAATAACATTTTGTTGCAAGTTCTAATATCAATTTCAATGCCACCCCCAAATTAGGGTTGTCTTTTAGTGTCATCCCGATGTTTTTATCCAATTCGGATAACAGATTCGTATTCAGCATCCCAGAATCAGTAAAAAAAGATGGTTTCCACACTTTACGAGCCAAAAAAGCCCTTTTTGGCCGATCCGAAATAAGTCTTTTATTTTCAATCCTGTGTAAAAACTCTTGTTAGCTTTTTTACAATTGCAACCGGTGTTAAGGTAGCCTTCTAAATGTCTCCTAGAAATGCAGGAAGCTCATAAAAATGCCCCTCTGGTTTTAAATAAGTTTTAAGAAAGATTTTAAAACTGCCCAAACAAGGTTTTCAAGAGCGATACTATGCTCTAAGGCGTTTTATGAAATAATTTGAAAAAGGTCTTAATAACCTTCTTAATAACCTTTAGAGATAATTACGAAATCAAATATTTTTCCTTGGGAACTTTTCGTCTGCAATATACCTAAATAACATTTTTCTGATCATAAAAGGAATACATAAAAAACAATCAATTGTTTAATCCATTATCCCTAATCCAGTTTTTTCACTCAAATAGGGATTTACAAATTAAGTTGATTTGCCTAATAAGTGTACTTAGATATTTGGTTCGCTATTAACTCTCAACCAGTTTGCGACGATAAAACAGTGGAAAATTGCAAAAGCTGGCTCATTATAATAAACTAAGAATGCAAATAGTGTCGTTAGATCAGCAAATGAGGCCAAGAGGTCGTGCTTAATCGCCGCGATTAATAAACAACCACCGCCTAAAAGCCAAATCCAAGCATTTTTTTTAAACAAAATAAGAGAATTCGATATGAATTGTGTTAAAGATTTCACAGGCAATCTAAATTTATCCGAAGAGAGCAGTTGAGATAGCGAAAAATATGAAGTATTTACAAACAAGAGAATAGTTTGAAGGTTATCTAAGGAATAGGCAAATAACATTTGCTAATAATAAATAAAGACTGCGATAAAAATTCTCAGCATAACAAATACAATCTAGGACATATAAAAATTGTTGTTTATTTAGCAAAATAAATTAAGTGAACGAGTGAGATAGATATTTAGCTCGTTATTGCGAATTTGTTACACTTAATCAGACAGAAAAATTACGTGTTTTTTATAACGTTTCTCACATGACTAGACGAGAAGGTCACGAACTAGAAAACCACGCGATTTGTGTTTTGTTGATAAGCGATAGTTCTAAAAAAACATGATAATGTTGCATCATTTGGCTTAAAAATCTTTTGCATTGATTTATTTTTTATCGTTCATTGCAGGGTGTCTTCAATTAGAACTGGGTGGTTGTGGTTAATCTCAATTTTAAAATTCCAAAGCGGAGTACGAAGAAGAAACAAGCTAAAAACGTACTCTTAGCCAATTTACTGAGCTTTTTATGTATAATTGTTACACATTCTATAGGATACTCTTCGCAGTTTTCTTGTAAATAATGTTAGTTTTTGGACATCCTAAATTTTGTGATACCATCTTTATTGTGAAAAAAATTGTATGAAAAAAAAATGAAAAAAAAATATCCAACCTGTGGTATTCGAACACGGGACCTTTGGATTGCAAAATCAAATCAAAAACTAGTTTATTTAAAATTAAAATAATACAGCATTTGACCCTCCCCAGATACTTGCTTCGGAGCCAGTTAGACATCCACGGCGCCAGTCGTCGTGGAAATTGAAAGACTGGACGAAGTGAGGCCAGGTAGAGCTAAGAGGAACTGAAAAATAATATAATATCTCCTGATCACGGGGTGCAACATAAATATTAATTAAAGTTAAACATGTAAAAAGATAACTTAAAATAATTGAAATGAAAAGGCAAAAGGTGTGTGTATAAATAGATATCAGAGATAAATATGATGACCACGCGGGAAAATTATCGGCCAAAAAACCCGCTTCAAATAATTGCAAGAGCGAGCGGCTATGCTAGACCGCACATTTAAAGTTTCAGAAGATTTTGATATTTACAAAAAATATAATTAGGAAGGGAAAAATTTAGGAAACGAACAAAAGGCAACAAACAGAAACGAAGAAGGTAAAAAGAGTTATATATCGGAAGTTGTGTGTGGTAGATTTTATAGTATAGAGAAAAGGGGATATGGCTAAATAGGTTGCCGAAAGATGGGCAACGCCTGATATGGTAATTTATGTTTTATGCGAAAAGGTGCATTATGCTCTCTAATTTGAGTAATGTTGTTTGTAAGAGGACTATCACCAAGTTTAAACTGGTAGAATTTTTGCGATGTAACTTAGATGTAGTCCGCCAGTGGCATTATGTCGTGACAACGTGTATAAAGGTCTCTTAAGGAGGTATATCGTGAGGAATTTGAGATGAGGCGCATAAATTTATGTTCCAGGACTGTTAGTTTCTTTATTGTCGTGACCGACGTGCTGCACCACACCGGTGCCGCGTATGTAAGGGCCGGCCTTACAATAACAGTATAAATTAATTTTTTATTCTGTCTGCTGAGTCTGCTATTCCTTGCCAAGAGCGGGTACAGACTCCTGGACATGAAATAGACGGTCCGTATAGTTTCGTTTATATGTAAACGTCAGTCGTTTGTCTAAGCATACACCCAAGCACTCCCTTTCTGGAATTTGGTTTCCCCTTATCAAAATTGGCGTTAAGATTTTATTTTCTGTAAATCTGCGCGTGAAGACTATAGATTCTGACTTTTCCGCGTTGACCCGAATCTTCCACCTATCATAATACTCCATGTCACGAGTCATATGAGCTTTGAGAAGCATGTTAGCCGCTTGTGCGTTGTGACTATGCGCGTACATGGCCGTGTCATCGTCGTACTTGGCAAGTTTAGTATTCGGGAAAGTAGGTACATATTGTACAGTCTAGGGCCAAGAACCGACCCCTGAGGAATGCCCGCGCAAATATCCCTTTGTGTAGACAACTTGTTATTCACTTACACCTGTAGCGTTCTGTCAGACAGGTATGAATGTATAAGTTTAGTGATATGTCGCGGAAACTGATAAGTTAGAAAGTAGTCCCGGTGAAGCGTGACGGACGGACAGACGGACATTTTGAAAGTTGTTCAGAAATCGTTCACTAACACAATGATATGAAAATTTTTTCTCTACGAGCGATATTTACGATTTTAGAAATGTGCCGATCAAATACAATATACTCTTCGTTTTTGCGAAGAGTATAATAAGCGAATAACAATGTTAAAAAAGGGGCTTTTTGGACCCATCCGTGGAAAAGTGTGGAAGCCATCTTTTTTTACTAATTTTGCGGTGCTGAAAACGAATCCGTCTTCCATTTTGGCGAACACATTAAAAAACCACCCTTATTTGGAAGTGACATTGGAATTGATATTAGTCTGAATACTAAGAAGTTTCGATAACAGTAGAAAAAGAAGTAAAAAAACCAAATTCACTCCTTTAACTCTCCTCGCCATTCCCTCACCACTCCTAAGAAGGTACTATAGAAGCTGCTATAACTACTATATAGATATTTACAAAAAAGGGCCTTTTTGGCCCTTCCGTCGTAAAGTGTGGAAGCCATCCTTTTTACAAATTTTGGGGTGCTGAATACGAATTTGTCGTCAAAATCGGCTAAAAACATCGGGAAGACAGTAAAAAACAACCCTTTAGGGTGTGGCATTGAAACTGATATTAGAACTTGCAACAAAAAGTTATTCTTTAGTGCATGAAATTCTTTGAAAATACTCAGTTTCGTAAGGTTAGTAGAAAAAGAAGCAAAAATTCTAAATCCCCCCCTCCCCCTTCCCCTCATTTCCCTCACCCTTCACCGCCCATAAGAACGGCGTAAGTTACAATATCTAATATACGGTTACTTATTTATTTTTAAAAAAAGCAAAACTCCTCGTTAAACGGCTAGTATCAGGTTATAATATGATTACTTCTGAATACTCTTACATCCGTCCCCACCAATTAAGGTGGTGGATTTTATCTTTTTAGAGTTTTTATTGGTTTTAATTGCAAAATAAATCCCTAATTAACCAGTTTGGTATTTTTTTATCAAAATAAAGTGATTTAGTCAATTCAGATGAATATTTCTCACCCTTGAATATTTCTCACACTTTTGGGGTTTGGATGTACGGTGTGCATATCACTATCCAGAAAATATGACTTGTTTTTTATATTAAAAAATTTTTGAAATTAATTCCACCAGATCGTCTACGTGTTCGCTATCCTTTAATCCTATATGTGCCTTTACCCATAAAAAATATACCCCTCTAACTTCGTCACAGACAGGGTTTACAACTTAAAATTATTGACACTTTTAGAATGGTCGAAATTGAGAAGAAATTGGATTTCTCAAGAAGATATGACTTTTCACATTAGGTTTGCTATCAGAAATCAAGAAAAGGTACCTCGTAACATGTACAAACCCTCTTGACTGGTGTAAAGAAAGAAATGTGTCTACTCCGACAGAAAATATTCTTCTCGCTTATTTCATTTAAAAATTAAAATTATTTGAACTATATGTGGAGAGAATATTTTATTTTGAAAGCCACTCTGCTCGAAAGAAAATATTACAGCATTTCTGAATAGAAAATCAGGATATACCGATTCAGGGACCCAATATCTATGTATTTGGCTTGAGACCAAGGGAGTCTGAGTTCGAATGTTTGCTGAACTATGGAGATTTAGTGGTGTTTTTTGTGTTTACCTGGGTTCGAGTCTCAGCTGTGGCAGGTGCCAATGTTGCAGGGAATGGTTCTTGTGTTATTATCTGTTGATACGTGTGTCCTGGTTGATTGGTGGAATAGCTGGGAGATTAGTATTAAAAGAACATTCAAAAATAAAATAAATCAAGCAAAAAAAGTATGCCTAAACTAAAAAAGGCAAAATTGTCAAGAAGCGAATTAAATAAATTCTCGAAGGAAGCCTCAGATGAAATTTATTTGATAAAAAGAGTATGCTGATAGTTAGCAGCTAATTTATTATTTCAATACTTCTGTCTTCTTCCACTAGGTCGTTTTAATAATGGACTTTGCGAGAGGATGTCGCAATGAAAAGTTGAAGAATATGATTGTAGAATGAACAACCATATTTTTCAATATCATCTACAATATAAATGATATTGAAGATCCGAGCTCTGTTTTAGTTGTCGTAGTAGTAAGCACAAAAACAAGAATGAAAAGAAAATTTACATTAAAATTCGGAAATGTAAATTTCGCCGAACTTCTCGTAAGAAAAGTAAGAATTTTTTACTTGCCTAACATCTAATAGACAAGAGACTGAATACTTTACAGTCCTCGCATCAGTTCTTCGCAAGTACTAACCGCAACTAACGTTGCTTAACTTTTCATATCGAGATTCGAGTATAGTTAATACGGATCTGCTCTGGCCCCCCTCGTTATCGCCACATTTAAAAAAATCGTTCACTTCTATCTCGTTTGACCTTTGATGCGCTTGAGGCTCCAGCTTCTGAATTGACACTACGTGACAACTCAACGTACATTATATTAACTACATCTAAAGTCACCATATTATAGATAAAACCCAAATTTAGATTAGTATAAAGGTTATAGTAATAAAATATTAGGTTTTTCTAGATTTGGATGTAATTATTACAGTTTTATCTTAATAGGATACTCCACTGCGAGTTCGAATTATCTTTAAAAAAATTTTATTTAGTTTGGAAACACTTAAGTGCTTATATGCTGGATTGTGCCGATCTTATCGTTAGTAGATATATCTTGATATGGAGAAATTGGGAGGAGTTTCGCTAATATCATATTAGAAAACAATCAGCTAATGGCCAGCTACTCATTTACTGATACTAATTTTTCTCAAGATACATTGACATTACTGACATTAAATCACCTTGGATACTTGCATGTTTTGGAGCAACTATAATGAAAGCTTGCCGCATGAATTATACAAGAAATATTGAACAGGATATTAAAAATGACCGAGGACAGTTCTGGACTTATGTACGAACTAAAAGTATTAACTCAAATGTTGCAAATAGATTCTTTTATAAAGATGAATACCTTGAAAATTATCAAGATGTTGCCAACATATTTGCAGATTTTTTTAAGTCTATCTTTAGTAACGGTAATCCACAACCTGCAAATATTACCTACAAAGATTATAATCTAAACAACTTGGGAATAAAAAAATGTGACTGAGAGTGAAATCCAAATAGCAATTCAATCACTAAAACTGAAAACTTCTCCTGGAGTAGACGGCTTGCCAAGCTATTTGTTTAAGGCCTATGATAAGATACTAGCAATCCCACTAAATGGTATATTTCATTAGAAGTCCAAAAAATAGGCTTTTCCCGGGCGCGCGCGACTTCTCGTGTTCGGCTACGCCTCACACGAGAAGTCATGCAAGCACGGGAAAAGCATTTATGGATGTGTAATGAACGATATTTTTCATTATACCTCTCTGAAAACAAGAAATAAGGCAAACAAATCGAGATTTTTGGAAACTTTCCTTTTAATGAACGAACAAAAACCTATACCTTTAATTTTTACTAAATGAAATATTTATGTTACAATTTGTGTTATTGTAAATATGCAATTCTTTAACAGGGACTTCATATTGTAGAATTGTAGTTGATGAAGTCGAAGGTACTATATTAGAATCTATTTCTGGTTTTCCCCAATTAAAATATTTTCTGTTGTTGATGTTGTGTTTCCTATTCTTGAATGATTAAACAATTTACGAGAAATTTCAGTCTTTCTGCTTACCGATTCTTCGATGTAGCCTTCAGCCACAGTTGAGGAATACCAACCTCCATGTCTTTTTAGAGTAAGCAAATCCCCTCCGCCAACATAGATGCTGAAGATGGTCTTAAACCGTGTCAAGTATATTCTTCAGAATTCTTTAGGTTCAGATATTCAGCAATCTGTATACTTATAGTATGATAACCTACTTGTTGAGCATAACATCTACCATTGCGATATGCAATAAGTAATCTTCTACTGTCCATATTTGTAGGTCTTAGATTAATATATTTACGATAAAAACTGCATGGATCAAAGGGACATCCCTTCTTTGTAATTGTGATTTTGTGATTTTTGCCATCTCGAAGAAATACCACCAAAAAACGGCCATTATCTTCCACGTCTTTCAAAGATAAACGAATCAAGTCATCTTTTCGGCATGCAGTGTAAATACCAAATATTGCAATTACTTTAGTTAATAACCACTTCTCATCTGATGCTTCAAGATGAATTTGACGCTGGGTCTGCAGTTTATACTTTGGACTTTTTCGGTATGTAACCAACACTTTGTCGTTTGAGAAATGCAGTAGTTTTCGGCAAATTACTAACATTCACATTTTCTTTTACTGCTAGACAAATTTTTAACATTGAAAATCGACTCCATAAAGCTGAAGCTTTCATTGATTTGGCTTTTTCGGACAAATATACGAGAAGAGTATCATCACTTACTATGTTAACATTTTTTTGCTGGTGCCACTTAGACGGTATTCATTTTCATATCTCTCACAAGACTTCCTGGGCAGTAACTCTGCACTTACTTTTGCCGCTTCAAGTAATATTCCTTCTTCTGGAGAAATCATTTTAAAAATATTTTGAATAAAAATTTGAAAACCTGTCACAATACAAGAGTTGTTTAGCGTTCCTAAGGAAACTAAACAGTCATTGTTTGCGGTTACTAAGGAACTTTCAATAGCATATATTTTATTACGACTGGCAAGTAGGCAGCTAATATCATTAGCGCACGGGAAAATTTTTCCTGAGTGGGCGCACAGGAAAATCCCATTTTCCGGGTGCTAAATAGGTATGTAAACATAGTGCTTTCGGAGAGGTATAATGAAAAATTATTTTTGAGTCTTCCTTAAGAGCAAGCATATTTCCTAGCCAATTTAAAAGTGGAAGAGTTACTCTTACACATAAGTCTGGTAACACCAGTTTAATAATGAATTATCGTGCCATCACAATATTGTTTGGCACTCTCTAAAATCTTTGAGCGAGTAATTTATAATAGAATATATGCATACGTCTCACCGGTAATCTTAACAGAACAACATGGCTTTATCAGCCAAAAATCAACTGTAACCAACCTGTGTGTGTTTAGTGACTACGTTTCAAGTCAGAGTAAATCCTCACAAATAGACGCTGTTTATACTGACCTAGCAAAAGCCTTTGATAGGTTTAACCACAGTATTTTGTCAAAAAAAATTAAAAGGCTATGCTTTTAACAATGAATTAATAGACCTTATAGTGTTATCTCACTAGTCGAACTCAATTTGTTAAATTCAATAACAGTAACAGTATATTTATAGCCACATCAGGAGTTCCGCATGGCTGAATCCTGGGACCACTGCTGTTTGTTATGTTCGTCAACGACATATCTGAATACATTAAGTATTCTAAATTCCTGCTCTATGCAGATGATTTTAAAGCATATCGAGTAATCGGAACCGCAGAAGATGTTGATAAGTTACAGAAAGATATTGATGGAGTAACAGATTTCTGTCAAGACAACGACTTGACCTTAAATTAATCTAAATGCAAGAAAATTTTTTATTCACGGAAACAGGATCCTATCATTGGTAGTGATTAAAGGCATAGGAATTGAGACCCTACATTAAAGGCCTAGGTGTAGTTTTTACTAAGACATTCTCTTTTAATAACCATATTGAAAAGCTAACTGCTAAATGTTACCGAAGACTTGGCTTTGTTCTTCGAACATGTCATGATGTTACACACACTACATGCATATTGAAATATTCTGCTATTATATGGAGTCCTAGGACTATCAGTTACATTGAAATGATGAAAAAGGTGCAAAAAGATTTTTAAGAACATTATATTCAAAAAGGAATGAAACCTGGCCTCTTTTTGTATCATACGAAAATCAAAGAATTTAATTCGATTACCTATGTTAAGCCAACATCGAAAGAAGACACAGGCCCTCTTTATACATGACATTTTACATAATAACATAAATGCAGTAGATATGTTTGATCAACATAAATGTACCTGATGTTAGATTAAGACGCAGAGATCCTGTTTTGACGCGTATGTTTGTATGATTGTTTGTCTGTCTGTCTGTCTGTCTGTGGCCTCATATCTCTTCAACAGGTGATCCGATTTTGATGTAGTTTTTGTTATTTGAAAGAGTATTTTGTCGAGAAAGTTACAGGCCATATTAGATTTTGATGTTTTGTCGCCATCTTGAATTCGCCATGTTGAACTTTTCTAGAAATTGTCCGATTAAAGTAAAATTGAAAATGTGCAGACAATTATGGTAGCCGAACATGATTTAGGCCTCATTTTGATTCGGTCATATGAAACTGGTACGATTAGATACATTGATCGGGGGTTTTTAAAAATTTTCAATTTTACTTGTTGAATTGTTCAATCTAAACTCGCCCACTGAAATTGTCTAAGAGTGGTAAATGAAATTGTGAAGGACCATGATGTAGATATTTTTATGATGAGTAGAAATAAACTGGGGTTAAAAATCCGTTAGAAATGAATGTAAAATATGATGCTTCTGTGATATTTGTTTACTTTATAATAATATACCTTACCAGATTTTCTATTTACATTTTTTTATATTTTAGCTGTTACACTGTGTATCTATGTATATCTTTATTTTACGTTTACATACATGAAGGTGCCACATCAAATGTGTCGTCACCTATGGCTACTGTGTATATGTAATTGAAAATTATTCTGTATATATGCAGTATAAATCAAATAAATAACTACATAAATAAATAAATTAAACTGGTATAGAATGTTGCTTCTTTTCACTATTTGCCATTAGCTACACAGGTAATCACTGACTTAAAAATCATTTAGTTAAAATAACCTGTGATGACACAGGAAAAACAAATATTGAGGTAAACAAAGGAAAAAACACAGAGACATACGTTTCTCGACGTGGAGTTTATCAGGGCATTTATTTTTTTCGTAACAAATTAATTTAAGGGACCACTGTATATTAAAGGATGCAACAGAGGAAAAACAACATAGGATATGTGGCTAATCTTAGCTTCTCCCACTATCCAATATCAAATATTTTTGCTTTATTCAGTGCTTTTTTCTATTCTTTCTATGTTCATAACACTAACTCCATCTAATATTATAGTATGCAATTATCCTGCAGATAAGGGGACAAACAGGTAAATTCATAAGCCTAGATAAAATAACTGCGCTTAGAAATCAAAAAATAAATAAGTTTCACCATTTACGCGCAAAACTTGCAGAGAAAGATAACGTTTTATAAGTTTATTACAATATGATAATATTTTATTGTCGTAGGTTGGATGTGTTTGTTTTTAATTTTTTTCCTTTTAAAATCACATATTTTATGTTATTATTTTAAATTGATAATGGTTTTGTTATTGCTCTAGGCTGTCTGGGATTGTTTGTTTTCGGTTTGCTAAAGAATAACATTTTTATAATGTTTTTTATTTGCTTCATTTTAGGTCAATTTAAATAATGTTTTATGCAGTGAATTATTCTTCGCCGACTGTTATTTTAAAAACTAAAATTGTATTCTATGCAGACAATCTGAAGAATATTTCTGTTGTTGACGAATTTAAAGAAATGGTGAAATATAGTAGTTGAGGTGTTAATTTTGTTGTACAGGGTGTCTTGCTTAAATGTGAGACAAACTGGTAACTTTTTTACTTTTTTTCCGATTTAAATATATATTCGTATATATGTTGAATATACCGGGTGCCACAGGATAGTGGCTCCCCCTATATTTCCTTTATTTTTTAACTTATCCATTTGAAATTTGGGGTGCATAAACTACCTGCAAAAATTGATTTTTGGACATAAAAAACGGTATGAGATCATTTCCGGTTTACCCTGTATATTTTTACATAATATACCATGAGATTTTCGCGAATTTTTGAATCGATGTTCAGTTTTTTAAACATTTTAAGACATTCGTCTTAAAATGTTTGAGTTCTTTGGAATACCAAAATTTGTGCTACGGCAGATAAAGTCCAAGGGAAAAATATAATTTTTCGTTTAATTTCATTAATACCTATTTACGACGCCTCCAAAATTGAACAAATCACTTTTTTATCGAAAACTTTTTTTTTCAAATGGGAAGGTGGTGGCTCATAGTGTTCAATAAATTATAGATTTTTTCTGAATTCATTGATATCCATTTCAAATCTATGCTATTTGTTTTTCTATTTTAGTAAATTTATTTAAAAATAAAAAATCACTTTCAAAATAATTTTTATTGATCCTTATAGTTTGCACTAGTACTTATTAAGAAAAAAAAGAGAGAACCAAAAGGCTATTATTCACAAACAGGTAGTTACTCACATTTCATTATTAGACAATGATTTTTGCAAAGGCAATTACGTTACAGTTCAAGAAAAATTATATTGAAACTGATTTTTATTTTTAACCCTTTCACAAATAAATAGTATAAATTTGAAATGGATATCAATGAATTCAGAAAAAAAATCTATAATTTATTGAACAGTATGAGCCATCACCTTCCCATTTTAAAAAAAATTTTCGATAGAAAAGTGATTTGTTCAATTTTGGAGGCTTCGTAAATAGTTACTAATTTACCTGCCGTAAAACAAATTTTGGTATTCCAAAGCACTCTAGACAAATGCCTTAAAATGCTTAAAAAACTGAACATTGATTCAAAAATTCGCGAAAATCTCATGATATGCTCAGAATGTTGTCTTGAATCCAAATATGTAAAAATAGACAGGGTGTTCCATTTAAAAATCGAAAGTTAATGGTCTCAACCATTTTTTATATCCAAAAATTCATTTTACAGGTAGTTTAAGCACCCCAAAGGAGGAGGGTCCCTAAGGCCGGTTTTCGGCCTATTTTATTTCTTGAGGAAAAAATTTGAAAAACATTTTTTTAGTATCTACTAACAATATTTAATCGATTCCACCCCAAACGAAACTTTCCCCCATCCTCCCTTTTTACCCTCTGTCACCCCCTCCTACCCCCTCCCGCCACTTCCGAAACAACGAAAATACACGTACAAAATCAAAAATATCCTTATTCAGCAAAAATCATGTTAAAATGTTTCAATGGCCCTCCAAAAAATCAACTGAATGCTGACTATTTAATAGTTTAGGGAGGTATAAATAGGGGAGGTGAGTGCGGGAAAGTTTCATTTGGGGTGGAATCGATTAACTATTGTTAGTACTTAGATACTAAAAAAATGTTTTTCAAATTTTTTCCTCAAGAAATAAAATAGGCCTAAAACCGGCCTTAAAGACCCTCCTCCTTTCAAATGGATAAGTTAAAAAATAAAGGAAATATAGGGGGGAGCCACTAGCCTGTGGCACCCGGTATATTCTTATATTGTATTAAAGTAGACCCGTAAAAAATTTAGCTGTAGGTGACAATAATTTTGTTTTACATTGAAAACATGACGTCTTGCTATGTGCCTTTTATCACCAAAAACCACTAATTAGCGATTTTCTTTGTTCAGAAAACTGCATTACATACTCTACTTCACCAAGTTTCACAAAGTCTGAAAATTTTAATTTATGATAATTTAAACAAACTACTTATATAAAAAATAATAAAAACAAAAAAAAACGATTTTGAGAGAATATAGATAGATACCCAAGTAACAATTTAAATGCTATGTGGACTTGAATAAGTTTTGTAATAGCTTTATTGAGGATGTAAGTTTGCTAAATTGCTTTATAGAGGGCCAACAACTCTTTCAGCCTAAGTAGTTTTATTAAGAATTGTAACAACCTCCTGGAGGCCGAGTTCTAATACCATTTAGCATTTCTCTTAAATCTAGTCTATTGGCACCTGTAAAGGATTTATGGTGGTGGTCAGCACTACCATGATAAAATCATTTGGCCTAGGAAACCAATTTACCTCAGAGACAACGTTCATAAAATCAGTATGCCTAAGAGTTTTAAAGGGGCACCTGAATATACTAATCATAAAACTGCTATAAAGCTGTATTGGCTTGTATTATGCCAAATGTAACATAAGAACCATTCAGTCTGGACAAATTCTTTCATAAAACCGCAAAAGTTGCAGTTTGACAGGTGGATAAATAGATTTTACTTATTTTAGGTTCACTTTTAATTACTTTTGTGTGAAGTACCTCAAGAAATTAAATATGGAGACGCATTTTTCACAAACGTGAATGAAAATAAAAACAGTGGTTACTTTAAACAATTAGAGCCACACCACACATTTGACTAATCAAAATAATCAAATAAATGTGAGAGGTTATCTTCTTTTTATTATTTATATCTTTTTGATCTTTTATTCACATTCCAGTGCAGATCACTGCATTTGGGTATAAGGGCATATAGCCGACCCTTTCAGAGCAATCACAGCACAGCTAAGGTAAGGAAAAAGTAATTAACAAGTGTAAGGTTATACGTAAATAAACGCCAAAAAAGTCAAATATCTTTGGGCAATAGGTTTTATAGTGGTTGTGAATAAATCCATCAAATCTTAATATAGGTCAAATGGTGTAAGACAAGATCACTGGTATTAGACAATTCCAAATGGACTTACATAAATGTAAGAAGATTTAAATTGGTTGCAATTAATAGCAAATGCTCTTGTACGAGAGTATTGTGATAATCTTAGGATCAAATACTCTTATTGTGGTATTGCCGGCAACCAACAGGTTTTAATCAAAAATCACCATTTTTCTGCAAAAATATTTTTGCAAACAAAAGCTGTCATGTTGAAATTATTCAAATGAACGATTACTTAGTTGCAATTTTTGCAACAATTTATGGGTAATAAGGACTAAAATCATGATTATTATTACTAACGTGTGTTTGAGTTGATGTCAACAAAACATAAACCTTTTTTTAAAAAATTAATTTTAAAATATTTTTTATAATTTCCAAAATTTTCAATATTTTTCAAGGACATCCGCATTTTTCGACCTACTAGTTGTGATATCATCAGTACAATTTAATGCGCAGCTAAGTTTTCACTCACGGTGAGTACCTACTGAACTTGATAATTTTAACCAGTATAGAGAGACCAGCTGAAAGCTGAACAACAACAAATGCTTATTATAATATCCATTACCAACACGCGACTAATTTGCCAACATTGCCAACTTAGTTTTAATATGATGGCAAGCATAAAACCTTCTTATTACAAATAACAAAATATTAACAGAGCAAATAGCTTTTTTAAGTGCAGTTCTAAAGCATTTTAGTTTTATGATGAAGTGGTTTTATAATAGTTTAAACAACGGTTTGTAGATAGTCCCTTAAGGCCAAAGTAATGCTTTTAGGATTTATTGTTGGTTTTATGAATAATTTTATCATGGTTTTCAAAACGTTATAAAGGCTGTTTAGAATAAAACCAATTGGTTTTAAAATTACTTTTAAAATAGGCTATCAGAACTCTTTTAAGAATGGCCCCTCTTAGCTTTATACAAGTTTTATAAAGGTTTAATAGCGTTTGTCAAAGATGTAATAGTTTTATCAGAAGTTTTATTAAATAGACTTCAAGAGGTTCTGATGATCACGATGATAGATTTTCCACATTTCAAAAATGCTATATATTGAAATATTTCTCCACATTTAAGGACACTCCAGTGTCCCACATAAAGGTGTTTGTATGCTCGAATCTTGATGGCATTTTAAGGGACGCTGAAGAAGATATGTAATTAGTTTTTGAAAAAAAAAATCGCTAATATGGTTTAGAGATTTTAAAAAACTCATCGCAATAGGCCATGTATTTTAATGTAAGACAAATTTACGTCACGTTGTTATGTCACATAGTAGAATTTTTACCGCTCTACGTTTCAAAAAATAACGAATTAAATTGGACAAAAAGTTACTAGCTTTTTCCACATATAAGAAGGTATAAATGATTTGACAAAAAAATCTAAGAACAACATATTAAATACTGTCACACCCTATTTATTTTTTCGCGAGACTGATTTTTTTTTATCACTATAACTATCCTTATGTGAATTGTAGAGAAAAACCAATAATTACATATTCTTAGTTAGTTATTTGTATTGTAGTATTAACATATAAATAACCTCTGCCCAAGGAATCACTACTTCCACATCAAGATTTTCTATCCTAGTCTCTCACAACGAAAAAAAATTGTTTGTTTATGAAACTTTAATAATATATTATTTAAAATTGTCTACAACATAAAACGATGTGCCACATCAGTAGTGGAGGGGGAGGTGGGGGTGGATAAAGTAAAAAAAAAATTGAGGCCTTTGGTTCTTGTACACACATTAAATGACAATTTTATTTTTTACCCCCTTTAATAATGGTGGGGATGGTAATGGCTAATGCCAAAAAATTTTTTAACACCTTAGCTTCTCTTATACCGTGCGTGTAATTTGCCATTAGGCATGTACATTCACGTAGCGCGAAAGATATGACAACACAGCTGCCGTAAATTCCTCCGTCGGGCGGAGCATCCAGCTTTGTTATTTCATTTCAGCCAGCTGGCACGCGCGATGTTGTCATTTTACTCCCTATGCCTAGCGCTCCGCAACACGCACGGTATATACTAAATACTAATTTTATGGTCTCTTACTTGCTTGATTTACCTATTTACCTCAATTTACCCCCAATTTACCCCCCAACTCTTCGACAAGCTAAGATCAAAATGTGATCTAGTTCCAAATCTCGTTAAAATACATACATACGTGTACCAAATTTCAAGTCAATATCTTGAATGGTTCCAGAGTAACTGTGGGCCCAAAAAAGTTACAGACAAACCGACAGACCGACAGACAAAACATTTTTTTTTGCTTAAACATAAAATCTCGACCTTTCATGACATTCTGAACAATAAAAATTTTCACTGGATGTGGAAGTAATTAGAGCAAAGTTATTAAAGCCGTTTTTGAAAAAATCATTTTTTTTTCTGTGAGAACTAATCCTTAATTTTAAGGTGAAAAATAAAAAAAACCGTTGAGGTATTTATAAACACACGCACACCTACCCAAACATTTTTTTTCAAAATCTCTTCAGTATCTGAGAGTGATATAGAATCAAAATCCATCAAAAACTTGAAGTCGAATTTTTCGACGATTACAGTAAGTACTTTCTTTACTTCTAGTGTCACTCAAAAGTAAAAAAAAAATGTTAACTTCGACTATTTGAATGCGCTGAGAAAACGCCGATGACGTGATAAGGGTAACTTTTATGTAGAACAGAAGAGGAAGAAAAAATTGACAATAAAACAAAATAATCTCATTTGTCAATAGTTAAGTGAAGGTTTAACTCCAGGATGGTTTGCTGCATAGGATTGTTCGATCCTGTATGTCAGTAGGTTTTGTGCCATCACCTGGCATCTGGCAACTTATTTTGTGAAACGTACTTAAAGAATGTAAAATTTTATGAGAATAGACTAGAAAAAGTTGTTTCTTTCAAGTTTTCAAACTTGACTGATTTCAAAATTAATGTGTTCTATAAGCAAATGCCATACACGCTACCAGAAGCCACTAGCCAGCCGTAAAAAAGTCGTCACAAAATTCTCTGGCACCGTAGCTCAGTTGACTAAAGCGTACTGTGTGGTGAATATGCTGATCACACTGTTTATCGCGAATTAGATTCCAGCTCCGAGGAGTATGGACGTATGTCTGCCTTTTTCCAAATGTGTGGCTCTCTTGTGGACAGCTTTGGCTTTGAGGTTGTCTACTATATGTGGTCTGTTTATGTTTATGTTAGTTCAAAGCAAAGGATCAAGCAATCCTGTACAGTACACTAGCCTTGCGTTTAATTAGCAGTGTGAAGAATAGAGAGGAGTACGGGTGTTATGTCCATAAAAGTGGAAGAAAAATCCATTTCCACTTTGAGACAGTTGCATGCTTACTCCTTCTTTTCACTCGCCCTGGTTTCATGATTAACTTATCTGTAGACAGGAAATAACGAGGCAAAGAACTGTTAACCAGTAGCATGGGATTGTATAAATGTCCTTACGAACCTAGAACAAAGTGACCGTAGTTTGGGTACTAGGACGTGACGGATACAGGGGAAATGAGAAAGCTGATGAATTGACCTGGGAAGGCGCGTCTAAGACCCTAGTAGGACCCTAACCCTTTTGCGGTGTGGCTAAGCCATGCATACGAAGATCCATTAATAAATGGGTACAAAATAAATCTCAAGAGTGATGGAAGAGTTTCTCACGCAGAGACAGGCCAAAAAGTTCATTAAAGAACTATGGGCCAAATTCACTTAAGACCTACTATGCCAAAATTGAAAGGTCATTAGGATAATGGTAGGTGTGGACATTGTAGACATACGAGTCTAATGGACCTGGCAGAAGATGCAACATGCAGATTCTATCAAGCGGAAGAGGAAACTCAGTACATGTGCTGTGCCATTGCGAAGGCCTAGGCCAGACTGAGATTCCAACTACTTGGTGAAGAGAAACCAAGGGCAGCTAGCTATACCAAGGACCCCTTATCAAGGCTGTGGAGTCTATACAGAAGATAAAGCTGGATAAGGAGCTCTCAAATTCATTTTTATGAGATCATAAGTTAATTGACTATACACCATAGGCCATATTACATCATCAAAAATTCAAAATGGCGGCTGTCGCCAAGATGGCGGACTGCTTTTTTCTTTATAACCTCCTTGATATGGATATCAGATGAAAGGCAGGGTGTTTCTCTAAAACGCACATACTCACTTCTTGGTAAGTTAGAGATTTGAAATTTTGCATACGCCTATAAGTCAGGTGACAATGCAACACAGGCTATATTATATCATCAAAAATTCAAAATGGCGTCTATCGCCAAGATGGCGGACTACTTTTCTCTTAACCTCCTTGACATGGGTAAAACTCTAAGTATATTTAAGACTAAAAAGTTACAAAATAAAATTAATAGTTTAAAAAACTGAAAAAACACGCTTTTATTGTTGACATGATGGGCCAATTCTGAGGCCAGATTCGAATTCCGCGCGAAAAATTACTTCGGAAATGACCCTCAGCTGCTCAATAACATTCATGACACCCTTGTTAAAACTTTTAGGTTTATGACTTATTTAATACATACAATTTTTTACTTATAAGTTATATTAGATTTAAAGCAGTTAATTAGGTTAGTCTGAACGCATAGGAATAAAATCATGTGGATAAAAAACTATCCTTATTTTTACCTGTCTGGATGAAAAAAATTGAAGCCTTTGGTTCTTGTACACATACTAAATCATAATTTTTTTCACCCCCTTTTATAATAGGGTGGGAGTAGTAATGGGGAGTAGCTAATGCCAATTATTTTTTTAGACATTAGCTTCTCTTGTACCTATATACTAAATACCAATTTTATGGACTCTTACCTGCTTGATTTGCCTATTTACTCCCATTTATCCCAATTTACCCCCCAACCCTTCAACAGAATAACATGATCTAGTTCTAGATCTCGTTAAAATACATACGTGTACCAAATTTCAAGTCAATATCTTAAACGGTTCCAGAGTAATCGTGCGCACAAAAAAAGTTAGACAGACCGACAAACAGACAGACATTTTTTTCAAACTTTCAAACTCAAACTTAAAATCTCGATGTTTCATGACATTCTAAGCCTATTTGGTCAATAAAAAATTTTTAAAAATTTTTGTCGTTTCTGTACTTCCACTGGATGTGGAAGTGATAACTGCGATTTTTAGGTTAGGTTCACCCAAAGCCACTTTGTCGCAGCACTACTCTAAAGTACAATGTCTTAAGGGTATTTGCCATTTTTTTCTTTAATTTGATTGAAATCTCTACTGTCGGCAGATTTTTGTCCAAAAAAGGGCAGATTTTTCCCACTGTGCGTCGTGTTACCAACTCATACATACGCCACCTTAGAGTTTATCGGACTATAGCCATACTTAACCATTAAAGTGCCCAAAAAGAATACATATACCAAATTTCTAAGACACCGCATAAAGTGTTTTTTAATACATATAATACCAATACATAACAAAATTTACTAAAACATCCTACATAATTTGTAAACAGAACATCTTTTTAACGTGGCAGAATGATAACGAGAGATATTTAAACCTGCTTCCATATCTTATATTTTTTGAATTTCAAGAAGACCGCATTACAAATTTATTTTTCAGCGGGACGCAGACATCTGAAGAATTCAGAATCTTGTGTACAAGACCTTATAAAAGTAATTTTCTTTGATTATCTATATTAAGCCATTTATCCCAGCCCAGCTTATGAGAAATGTGTTCGAATTTTGTTAAATCAAAAATTAATCTTAAACATGAATTTTGTACATTTTGAATACGATTCTTATCATTGAGGGCTAAGCAGTGGCCATATATAAAGTCACAATAATTAAAGTGTGACAAAACTAATGACTCACAAGGCTTTTTTTTTTAATTATAATTTAATATATGACGATTAGAAAATAGCAACTTCAAAGAGGAATATGTTTTTTGCATTAGTTTTTCACACGTTCTCTAAATCTAAAATCACTATCGATTATGACTCCAAGATTTTTTGCAATTTTAACAATGGGCAGGGGAATCCTTCAATATTAATATTAATTTTTTACTATATCTAATTTATTTTTATTACCATTACATAAAGTTGGATTTACTAGAGTGTAAATACAGGTTGTATTCCTCGAAAAGAATTTTAATATTATGTAACTCATTATTAATTTTGACATATGCCTGCTGTACATCATTTACATTGAAATTTAAGAATAATTGTATGTCACCAGCGTAAACTTGGACTTACAGTTTACTGTAGAAGTAAAGATATCTGACGTATGTATGATAAAAAACAACGGACCCAAAATGGGCCCTTGAGGTACTCCAGAAAGTATATTTAGATTAGACGAGAAGGTATTATTGCGGCAAATGTTCTGAAATCTGTCACTCAAGGAGGATGAAATTATATGTAAAGAGGCAGCATTAAAACCAAAATATTTAAGTTTAGAACATAACAGATTGTATTGAATTGGATCGAATATATAAAAAGTATTCTACAGTTTTACAGCACTTGACATTTTTACCTCATAGTTACTAATAAATGCGTTAATTGTTATGAATCTTTATTGATCCCGACTTTCTAATTGATTGTAAATTTAATAATTGGAGCAAATACTTTATGGAACATTACCTTCAGTTTGCAGGACTTTTGCAATTTTTCAAGTAAAATGGTCAAACAATTTGTTAATTTGATTTTGAGATTATTGTTAAATTTTCGATTTCTAATGTGGCATATTCTAGTTACAATAGTTAGCGATTCGCTAATATTATTACGTTATATTATTTCATGATAATCGATCGCAAGTATGCTCTAACTCTCATCAAAGCACGCTTGACCGTGAGGATAAGAAAGGGGACCTGACAGTATCTAAATGAATACTACGCGATTTTTTGGCAAAAAAAATTGCACATGGAACCGGTCGCTTCTATAGAGCAGGGCTAGGGCGAGTTCTATACACATTGTGAGAGTACATTGAACGCGCGTAGACCCCTTTCATATATGAAATTTGCAAAGGGGAGCAAGTCTAATGCCTTTTGTCTATTAGACTGAGCTCTGGAGGCATTCACACAGGTCTATTCAATACCTGTTTTATATTTTAGCAAATAATATTAGCGAAGCATTGTGACCAAATACTCTTGGACATACAGGTTATAATGCGCGGTATACGTCTTTAATTTATGGCCCTACGGGGTTGGCATTTTATATCACAAAAATTAATAGTAAATCGATGTAACTTTATAAATATAAGAAGGTTCTATGCTATTTTTATTTATACAGGGTGAGCAAAGATGTAAAAATCACCACTAATAAAGTACCTTTATTTTTCAAAATATGAAAAAATTCCACTAAGAAAAGTTATTTAGAATGCAATTTTATACTTCTATACTAAATTTCAGGAATATAAAATTATTTTTTTGAAACTTCCCATTTTTTGCGAATTAAGAGTTGAATTCATATTTAAAGTTGTGTAGGAGCAAATGTTAATCATCTCAAAAAGTAGGCTATTGGTAAATAAAAAATTGAATATACGAGATGTAAGAAGGTATAATGTTAATCGAACTAATTGTAAAACAAGAAACAATTACTAACAGAAGATTAATGAGGTTTCAAAATTATAACAAGTAATAAATGTCAAAAACATAACAGATTCACAAAAAAATTAATTATTGACCAATACAAAACAATGTTCACATTTTTTTTGTTATTCGACGTAGCTACCACCCACATCCACAAACATTTTGATCCTTCGCCTGAAGTCCTTAAAACTGTTTCGAATATGATCTAACGGTATGGAGTTTACGGCATTTGTAATTCTCTACTTCAATTCTGCTACATCGTTAGGAAGTGGTTCAGCGTAAACCAATTGCTTGGTTTACACGACCCCATAAAAAGAAATCCAATATTGATAGGTTTGGGGATCTCGCCGGCCACTTGATCGGTCCATTCCTGGCAATCCAATTTTCTCCAAAATTTAAATTCAACCACCGATTAACCATTTCTGTGGAGTGGCCAGGGAAACCATCATGTTGAAAATGAACTAAAGGCATATCTGTTAAAATATTTAAATATTCTTCAGAGAATCTTTCAAGAAGCTGTAAATAAGTGTGCTGGTTTAACCTGCCCTCAATGAAATAAGGTCCAATAACTCCAACGTGATAAGAAACGGCACATCACACATTCACTTTTTTATAATATTGTCTTCTACAATGGATTCTAAAATTTGGATTTTCAGAAGCCCAAAACCGACAATTCTGAGATGAAACAACACCATTGGTTGTGAATGTGGATTCATCTGAGAAAATTATGAAATGATGAAAAAATCCCTCTTCCATGATTTTTTCTCCAATGGTCAAACAAAAATCCAACCTCCCTCTTCAAGCGTATGTTTATAATTTGCTTTATATGCCCTAATTTTCTTTGCCTTGTAAATTCTTTGGAGTTCAGACTTGCTAATATTAATAAGAGCTGATCTCTCTCTTAGTGGCATCCTAGGATTTTCTATAACAGAGGCATGAGCTATAATAGCCCCAACATTGTCTTCATCATATGCTTTTATTTTTCTTTTCATGTTAAGAACACTACCAGTAGCCAGAAACTTTTTAATTATTCTCATAGCCTGAGTACGTGACAAAGCAGTGTTTGGAAATTTCAAATTGAATTGGATTACCACTTCTCTTATCGAGTTTTCACCGCCAGTTCCGTAGCATATTGCACAATATAATTTTTTTCACGCACTGTGAGTACCATTTTCACTTAATTTTTTACGCTTGGTTCGTTAATTTGAAACAGAAATCAAGGATAATATTGACTACGTTTGACAGATATGTCAATAATAAATGATAAATGTGTATCCACTGCTTTTCTCATCCTACTTTTAGCTTCTACATAACTTTAAATATTAATTCACAAAAAATAATTTCTATGCAGTTTTAACTGAATGGTTCAAAATAAAATACTAATTTATTAAAAAAATGGGAAGTTTCAAAAAAATTATTTTATATTCCTGAAATTTGGTATAGAAGTATAAAATTGCATTCTAAATAACTTTTCTTAGTGGAATTTTTTCATATTTTGAAAAATAAAGGTACTTTATTAGTGGTGATTTTTACAACTTTGCTTATAAAACACCCTGTAGAACACCAAATCAAGTCAATTTTGGTATACTTTAGTTTTACAACAAGCAGGACTCAATCCCCAAATACCATTCCAAAATTTCAAAATTTTTGGTCCATTACACCTCTTGTTACATCTATCCTGGGACACACTGTATTTCTGCATACTTGGATCCTGCTGGCCAAAATACCTCTAACTCTCAAATGTTATTTTGATTTTCAAAAAATGTTGATTTTTTAAACTTTAATTTTAATTACAGAAGGCCGAAATTTTATTATTATCTCTTCAGATATTAACATTAAACACGATTTATTCTTCATTAAGTTCAATCTAAAATTCGCCAGGACGTTAATATAAATAAGGGAATTAAAATAATGAAAAAATATTGGTTTTTCAATGAAAACTATTTTTTTAAATGGAACTCCTTTGGAACAACCTGTTATTTAAATAAATCTTTAAATTACGAAAAAAATAAATAATACGCATAATGTCTACCTTCTCTTTGTACTAAATTTATAATTAAAAAAGAAATGCTTTGATAATCGATTTTTTACATTAATAAACTAAAAATAAAAAAAAATTATAATTTTTGAAAATCAAAATAATATTTGTCAGATCATATGTATTTTGGCTAGCAGTATCCAAATATGTAAAAATATACAGGTTGTCCCATTTAAGAATTTGATTTGTATGTAAATTGCATCGAACCCGGAAGTCGACTATTTTGGTTCTTTACATCATATGATTGGAAATTTCATCCCATATCACTGCACCAAATTTGAAAAAAATATATTCGCCTATTCAGAAGTTACAAGAGTGTCCCTATAGGCTGAGCTACCAGGTATATCACAAAGATAGAAGAAAGGGTACTTAGAATTGCATGTTGGTGAATGGCTGATTGATTGTTGAGATTAAACATACATTAGATGACAACTTTGACAACATGATGCTTCCAGCTATAGTTACTATTATAATTAGTAATAAGGATAATACCTAAATAAAAGGATTTTTGTGTGCTGTTCTCTTATCAGACAAGGAAGAAATTTAGTCGCAAATGAAAATTTTCTTTAAATATACTCAGGCTCGTGTCCTCGTGAAAATATACAACCAAGAGACTCAAAAATTATTTTTCAAATATAATGAATAATCTAACAGCTTAATATGTCGACATATGGAGTACGCTTTCTTAGTCGCATTTGACAATCGCAAAGTTGGCGTTTGCTGAGAAATTATGAATAATGTCACTTTTATGCTCGCTTGAGTGCATCTGTCCTTACACAAGTTTGATCGGATATTTGACAATGTATTTTTATGAAATAATAATGCACCAATGCTAACGTCGCAAGACTGTCGACCTCCAGCTTAGTGATTTCATTTTAAATGACTAGGCTATATGGTTTGAGCTTCATTTTATTATGCTGCATAGTTTATTCTTGATTATTTCACTCATTAACGCTATAGCCAATGAGAGCCCGTTTTTTCACAACATTGCACCAATCAAACGTCATTATTAGTGGTAATTCAAGCTAGATCTGCTTTTGACAGGACCAACATGCAAAATTTATCGCTCTAATTTTTTAGGTCGCTGCAACGGCAAATATTGCGAAAATTTTTTGACGTTTTGTGTCGTGACATCTTTTCGGCAAATAGGACAAATCGTGCTTTTAAATGTTATCTATAAATATCTTCTCTAGCTTATTATACTCTTCGCAAAAACGAAGAGTATATTGTATTTGATCGGCACATTTCTAAAATCGTAAATATCGCTCGTAGAGAAAAAACTGAACAACTTTCAAAATGTCCGTCTGTCCGTCTGTCTGTCCGTCCGTCTGTCCGTCTGTCCGTCTGTCCGTCTGTCCGTCTGTCCGTCTGTCCGTCTGTCCGTCTGTCCGTCTGTCCGTCTGTCCGTCTGTCCGTCCGTCACGTTTCTTGTAAGCACGATAACTTAAGAAAGAAACATCCGATTGTACTGAAATTTGGACACTAAGTTAGTGTTAACTAGGGGAAGAACCCTATTGTTTTTGAACAAAATCGATCAGTAATTAAAAATGTTATTAACGGTTTAAATTTGAGATTTTTTTTTGATTTTTATGTTTTTATAAAAATTTACATTTTTTTACGTGTTAGGTGGTTCTTACGTTTTTGACTCGGAATTCAAGGGTCCTAGGTTCGAAACCCACATGGGGTATGGCATGTTTTTTTTTAAATTTTTACATTATTTTGCACCGAGTCTTTCACCAACTAAGTTTGTTCTATAAAATTAAAAATTTTTAAAACTAACATTATTTACAAAAAACTGCGAAGAGTATCCTATAGAATGTGTAACAATTATATAAAAAGTTTAGTAAACCGGCGAAGAGTACGTTTTTAGCTTGTTACTAATTGTTAACGTAAATTGTAAATTGTAGTATTGTATTAATAACCTAAAAAGCCAATGCTGTGTGGAACTTATCTAGGTTCGGGACAAGTTATAAGTACACAGCTTTCAATGACATAATTACAAAATAATTTTCACAACTAAAATTAAATATGAATATCTACGAAGCAGACAAATCAGTTATTTCATGATAAATACACAAATGTAGGTACTTACGTATGGTAATTCATCAATCATTACAAAGCAGCTAACACTTATTTGGAAAATCAAAACTCTGCAGTATCACTATATACATTATAATTCGTTGTACTTAAAGTCTCTCTACTTAAACAAGGAAACCTTAACTTAACTATCAAACTTCTCAAATTAGAAATACATAAATATATATTAATAAACACTTTAATATAATAATTCAATTCACTGTTTAGGCTAGGAACTAAGTTAAGCTAGCGTTACTAGATGGCGGTACCATACCATCTGAGCCGGCAGCCTTAGAACGTAAAAGGGATAGATTGGTAATATGCAATTTGTGTGATTTCACCGATAATGTGATTGGTCGAAGCGTGCTTTGTTGTGATGACTAGTCTTATAAGTTACAGTACCTATGGTTTAACGTATATTGTTTTTCTTGATTGTCATAATTTAAACCTACTTTGTTTTTTATTAGGTGAGTCGCTTTGGAAATGCATTTTTATGTGACGTAAATGATGAAATTGAAGATAAAGGTGAGTAATCTCTAAAAAGCAACAAGGAAACGTCTGAAGGCAATTAATTACTGAACATAATATTGAAAATATACTTAATGAATTATTTATTCGTGAAATATTCTCCATAAATACCACTCGTGCTTTAAATTTTATCTAAAAATGTTTTCTCAAACTAAGTTGCCCCTAGTTAATATAACTCGTGCAAATTGACAGTTTATTATCAAAGATTAAATCCCTCCCGCTAAAGCGGTCGGGATTTAATCAGATAATAAACTGCCAATTTGCACTCTTTATATTACCAGGCAACAGGCTTTCGAAAAAATTTTCGATAAAATTTTAAGCACTAATGATATTACATACGACAATTACACTAAATGGCCTATTTCACGTTAGAAAGTTTCGTAAAAAGTATCATGGCGGAAACTAGATGGGCTTCACTGAAAGTAGTAAAAAATCACTGCACATGTTGACCAACTCGTCTAGTTTACAAACTGTAAAAATTAAATACTTAAATTCTAATTTGACAACTCGTTAGAATTTTCTTATCATGTCAGGATTTTAACATAACCTCAAAAAAAAAAACACAAAAAAACACCTCACAAATTGTTAAAAGTAGATTTAGGTGTGTTGTAATCAGTTTAAACGTTCTTTTAAATACATTTTAAAACATTTTTGAGGTGTTTTATGGTGATTTCTTGAGATGATGTCAAAATTCTGATATGATGGGAGAATTCTAACCAAAGATTCAGTTTCAGCGTTTCAAAATTCATATAAGCAAAATGGCTTGATCATTTTAAGTTTGTAAATTTACTTTAAAATGCATTTTTGACCATTTATGAGGTGTTTTTTGAGATTTCTTTGAGGTTATGTCAAAATCCTGACACGTACAGAAACAGGGTCAACTCGTTTAATCTCCCAATTTACTTTTTACCCGGTTTCAGGCTTGTTCTAATGGTGCGGGAGCTAAGTGGCTTTTTCGGACACTCATCGTTATAAGCATTTTCTATGCGCTGATTAATTCTATCGAACTTAAATAACGACAAAATAGACTTCTGGCATATGTCAGCCCGTCGAGTTGGCCATGGTTCAAGATATAAAAATCAGTGAAATTATATCATCGTTACAAAGCCAATTTTTTTGTGTGTACACATTTTATGTTTAGAATGAATAAAATAAGATCGCAAGAAAGTGTGGGCCATCAGGGGCGCAACCAGAAAGGCCAAAGAGGTAAAAAAACGGAGTTATATAACATGATCGTTACAAACTTTTGTTAAGTTGAGCATGTTTATTTAAATGTTTTGAACACAGAAAAAAATTCCCAGAAAGAAATTCCCGTCAGTAAGGCTAGCCAGAAAGAAAATGTTTAGGATTTTTGAAGAAAATTGGATTTTTTTTCGCATATTTCATCTCAGAACTCTAAACTCATCGTTACAAGTTCTGGCTCCTTTTTAGAACGTAAATATAAGCTCCTTGAACAATAGAGTAGCCTCCTCGTAAAGTTCTTAGTGTCAACAAAAGTACCATAGGCTCTTAAATATACAGGAATTTTTCGGCTAACTTGACTCCGTACCCGTGCCTCAGATGTATTGTATCATTATTACCTTTCTGGCTGTGCCTCCTGACGGCCCACACTTTCTGACGATCTTATTTTACTCATTCTAAACATAAAATGTGTACATACAAAAAAATGAGCCTTGTAACGATGACATGATTTCACTAATTTTTAAACAGTGTGACGCTCCTGACAGGAGGTGCCCCGCCAGAAGTCGATTTTATGAATCGTTATCATCCATTAAACTATAAAAATATCTCAAAGTTCATAAAACGATGAGCTGCCGAAAAAGCCACCTAGCTCCCGCTCTATAAGCTGTTATTTGAGCTTACATGAAAATATTGACGACATGTGACAATTCTGACCTCGATTCGATTTCAACGCCCAAAAATACATCTGATAGTAGGTAAAAAAGTACATGACGTTTTTTATTTTTTGTGTGCCTGTGTAATTTCTAATCAATCAAGGTAGACTCAACATTAATGATAATGAAAATAAATGATTATTATATGATAGGTCTTTCATTACAAAGTTTGGGAATTGTAGTTGGTCAACATGTACAGTGACTTTTAATGATACCAATCTAGTTTTCGCCATTACTCTTTTTATCAAATTCTCTAACGTGAAATAGTTCAATTGTACTCTTGAGTTGAGGTTATATGATTTCTACATTAGTGATGAGGCAGATTTACTATTTTGCGCATGAAGAGAACAATTCTAGAGTGTACAAGTGGAAACCAAAACAAACCTTTTTGCCTTGATGACTAATGAAGACCAGCATGCTGGTAAATATTTTATGGTAATTTAGACTGTATCATCAGTATTTTCTAAAGCGCCCAATATTTTCTAAAGTGTGCCTGCGATTTCATTTGAGTTTAAACAGAATAGAAACTGTAAGTTCACGCTGAAATCGGTATACATATTACGTGTATTGTATTTTATTTGTACATTTATATTTTTTTCAAGTCATTTATTAAATACGACCAATTGTTGTGTATTTTCGTTAACATAATATATTATTAAAAATTAGTCAATTTTTTGTTTGTTTACTATTCAAAAAAAAATATGGTACACATATTTAAAATGAAAGAATTCCTCAGACAGTTGCGCTTTAATCACCATCGTTTTCATTATTTACATTAATTTTTAAATAGTGACTATGAAAAAGTTCTACATTCTGTGAGTTATATTATTTTTATTAATACAAATTTTGTTTTCAGGGTGCTGTACATGATCAAAGAAGAAATCGTATAATATTGGAGTAAGTATTATCATTATTTTTTATGTTCGAAACTTTCCTTCCAGTGTACCTCTAAAGATAAGAGACACATAATTCTTTTTATATAGAAATATTAATTTAAATATTTTTTTATCTAGAAATAGCATCAACCCTGTAATGAAATTCGAAATTTGTAATCCGTAAAAGTAATATAGTTAGTGTAGATAAATTACTGTAGCAGACCTAAAGCAATGTCTTGCAAAAGTATTGTAATATGTTGCAACCCCTTAAAATTTAAGGTTATGTTGGTTACTAAAAAGTAGTGTATTTGCACCTACTCGAGAAACCTACCAGAAGAAGTTAGTTCTGGTGACATCTGGAATGATCTGGAGAATGGTGGCGTCGTCGCAGAAAAATCGAGATCTGTCATTTTTAGGTATAAAAGACGCATTCTCAGCGAGTAGTTCAGAAATTCAGAAAGTTCAAAAAGTATAGAAAGTGAGGTTAAGACTTCAAGGATAAACAAAGTAATAAACATTGTGATTTTAGTCAGTAAAGTGTATTTAAATTAATAATAGTATTGTGAAGTATCCAGTAAATATTTAATAAAGTGTGTTAGTGGACATCTCTTGTTATAATTTTTGGAACCCACGGAATTTGCGAGGGTGGTTTCCTAAGGGTGGAAACACGTTACAATTGGTGTCAGAAAGCGGAATTTTATGACAAGAGGGACTCTGAAGTTGTGCTGGAGTGTTCGAGACGTATTCTCGAGGTTTAGTGCTAACACAGTGGACTAATTTACTGGACATTTTTCGAGGGTTATTTTCGGACAGGAAAATAGTGTTAAGTGCATTTTTGAGACATTGTAGAACATTTTATTAGGACATTAGTGTGATAATTAAATCCTTTGAACTGAGAAGTGATAGAGACACTGAAAAAGACTCATTTAGTGCGTGAAAATTTCTAGAACTTTTCTATTTGGACATTAGTGGAGATTATTAAATTCTCTGAACTGGATAGTGACAAAAGACTCTGGATAAGACTTTTTCGTGCTATTTCGAGATTTGTCTGGAAAGTTCCATTACCGATATTGACGTGACAGTTAAATTTATTTTATTTTAATTTCGTCGTATGCCCGTAACAACAAGAAGTATGGCATCCGATAAACAAATACAGGACTTATTCGAACAATTCCAAAAAATGATGGCGCAGCAACGGCAGGAAGACAAAGAAGAACAGGAGAGAAAACGTCAAGAAGAGCGAGATGAATTAAAGAAAATTATGGAAGACCAGGAAATAAGACGCCAAGAAGAAAAGGAAGAGCGAGAAAAACGACGTCAGGATGAAGAGAGAAGACGCCAAGAAGAAAAGGAAGAGCAAGAAAAACGACGTCAGGATGAAGAGAGAAGACGCCAGGAAGAAAAGGAAGAGCAAGAAAGAAGACGTCAAGAAGAAAAAGACGAATTAAAGAAAATGATGGAAGATCAGGGAATAAGACGTCAGAAAGAAAAAGAGGATGAAGAAAGAAGACGTCAAGAAGAGAAAGACGAATTGAGACAAATTATGGAAGACCTGAAGATACGACAACAAGAGGAAAAACAGGAGCAAGAAAGACGCCAGGAAGAATTAAGGAAAATTCTAAATGAACAAATCAAAATACAACAGGACGCTATAATTTCTGCCAATGAAGTACTAAAATGTGAAGTCAAAGAAGAGATAAACAAGGTCGAAGGTAAAGTAGGAGTAGTCGAGACAGAAGTCAGTCAAGTAAAAGGAAAAGTAAATCAGTTTGAAGAAAAGATGAGTGAGTTCGAAGAAGAAGTCAAGGGAGAAATAGACCGGCTTAAACGACAGTTGAGAGAAAGAGGAAGCCAGCAGGTGGTATCATCAGGACAGCGACTAAAACCTCCTTCTTTTGATGGCCAAAGTTCCTGGACAACGTACAAGAGGCAGTTTGAGGCAGCAGCATGTGCGAACAATTGGGATAATGAGGAAAAGGCCATGGTATTAGTTCTAGCATTAAGGGGCCAAGCTTCAGAGTTACTCCAAACCATCCCAGTTGAGAAACAAAGGGACTTTAAAGTCTTGGAAGCTGCATTAGACTTGAGGTATGGCGATCAACACCTTGCCCAATTATACCAGACTCAGCTGAAATCCCGGATGCAAAAAGCTGGGGAAAGTTTACAAGAATTTGAAGCTGCGATAGAGAGACTGGCACACCTGGCGTATCCGAGTGCACCTAGAGAATTCCAGGAACAATTAGCCGTGGGGGCCTTTTTAGATGGTATAAGGGACGAAGAGGTCAGGCGAGTTCTGAGGCTGACGAGACACCAAAGTAGTAGCGAAGCTTTGGTGCGTGCACTCGAAGTAGAAGCCGCTTACAGGGATACTCCAAGGAGAGTGCGAGCTGTGACTCTTGAAGAATCGCAACCAGAAATGAGCCAGAACCCCTTGCTGACTGAGATGCAGAAAATATTCACCAAATTATGCGATAAATTGGATGGCCTCGGAAAGCAAGAAAAACAACAAAATAAAGGAAAGCCGAGTGGTGGTATTAAATGTTACAACTGCGGCAAGGTGGGCCATATGAAACGAGACTGTCGACAGCAGAACTCGGAGAGTCGAGTAAATGCTGTGAATGTTGAAGAGAAGCAGGAAAACAGTACCAGGGGGGTTGTTCTGGCTAGGGAATGCAGTGCCCCCAGAGAAATTAAGATTTCCCAGCTTCGAAAAATCGCAAGCAGTCTGTTGTTGCATGGATATGTGAACGGAAGAAAGTGTTTGTTTACCATCGACACAGGTACTACGTCATCAATAGTACGGCCAGGATTTATATCGGGCATAAAGATTACCAAGAGGAAAAATGAAGAAGTGATCGTCCGGACAGCTACGGGGAACAGGGCTACGGTTCATGGAGAAGTAGACCTGGGTTTGCAGATTGGGCATTTGAGGTTCGACCACAGGGTCATCGTGGCTGACATCACGGATGACTTCATTTTGGGGCTAGACATCATGGAACAGTATGGATTTATTGTTGACGTAGGAAAGCGACTCCTAAGGATTGGAAACGAACAATTTATTCTGTCAAAAGAGAACGACCAATGCGAGAAAACCAGGCTGTTGACAACGCAGGCAGGCAAAACTCCTGTATTATCCAGAAAACCAGGCAAGGAAGATTGCAAGCGCTACCCTCAGGTGGGAAAATTGCCGAACATGGTTGAAGTCAACATTGTCAAGGTCAATCTTCCAGACAATTGGACAAAGAAAACTCTGAGGCAAGAGCAATTGCGCGATGTAGAAATCGGACCCATGTTGAGAGCAAAAGAAGAGGGAACGCGTCCAGCATGGAAGGATGTTTCCAACAAAGAAATGGGGCTGAAGGCTTTATGGTCACAATGGGATTCACTTACGGTCGTAGATGGGCTTTTGAGGAGAGCATGGGAAAGCCCAGATGGGAAGCAGGTTGCCATGCGTTTAGTGATTCCCAGGTGTCGTGTACCAGAAGTACTCCAGAAAGCGCACAATGAAACGTCCAGCAGACACTTCGGCATAAACAAGACATTGAGTAGAGCACGGGAACAGTTCTATTGGGTTAATAGTCGCCAGGATGTGGAGGCCTGGTGTCGCAAGTGTAAAAATTGTGCTGCCCGTGGAGAACCATTTTCGATGAGCAACTACAGAAATGGAAGCCGAGAACAGCCGAAGAATGATCGAGAGCAGATGAACAGAACTAGTAACCGCTTGAAGGCTCGTTATGATCAGAATGCCAGTACAGGGGGATTCAAGGTGGGGGATCTGGTTTGGCTGTACTACCCACAGCGGAAGAAAGGGAAGTCACCGAAACTTCAACCTCCTTGGGAAGGACCTTATACTGTTATTACCCGAATTAATGATGTCATCTGTCGTATTCAACGAAACAAAAAGTCCAAGATGAAGATCGTACACTTGGATAGACTGGCGAAGTATGTGAAAGAGGCTGAATTGCCTGACGGGGACGTTCAGGCTTAAGGAGGGGGCAGTGTAATATGTTGCAACCCCTTAAAATTTAAGGTTATGTTGGTTACTAAAAAGTAGTGTATTTGCACCTACTCGAGAAACCTACCAGAAGAAGTTAGTTCTGGTGACATCTGGAATGATCTGGAGAATGGTGGCGTCGTCGCAGAAAAATCGAGATCTGTCATTTTTAGGTATAAAAGACGCATTCTCAGCGAGTAGTTCAGAAATTCAGAAAGTTCAAAAAGTATAGAAAGTGAGGTTAAGACTTCAAGGATTTAAACAAAGTAATAAACATTGTGATTTTAGTCAGTAAAGTGTATTTAAATTAATAATAGTATTGTGAAGTATCCAGTAAATATTTAATAAAGTGTGTTAGTGGACATCTCTTGTTATAATTTTTGGAACCCACGGAATTTGCGAGGGTGGTTTCCTAAGGGTGGAAACACGTTACAATATCTAAAATGATAATTTTTCTTCCATTAACCCCAAAAGCAGGCAAGGCTGGCTCCAGGTATTTTGCCGCCACGGACACACTCTCTTATATAAATAACATTAGGGTCAGGCGGGGTAAAATGAGACAAAATGACATCTTCCAATTTTTACAATTTTTAGATTGCTTAGAATCGAGTCTTATTTAATGAAAAATTGGTATCATATGTAAAAATGACAGGAAAAACTATATTTCTTTGTATTTTTTACTAAAAAGTACCGTTAATTGATAAACAAAAATAAACAGTGTATCATTTTTACCCTCCAAGTGGGGTAAAAAAAAAGACAGTGAAGGGCAAATGAAAGACACTTATTTATTTCCATTCTTATTGACGTCGTACAAATGAAAGTGCAAAAATAGGACAGAGCAGGGTTTTTTCTTTTATATGTAATTTATTCAGATTTTTTACTAAACAAGAAGGGGCTTGCAGAAGGGATAGCTTCTCCTAAATTAGGAAGCTGAAATGTGCCTGCTTCAGTCTGCCCATTTGGTCTCTTTAGTCTCTTTTTTACCCCGCTTTTAATTTATTCATTAAAATCAAATTTTTGATGATTTAAAACTGGCAGATTATTAATCTTGATGATGAAATGTAAAGTATGACACTTCTAGTTGACGTCTGCCAAATACGGACAATGCAAATAGAGAAAAAGTACTATCTCAAACATGAAGACTGGTAGGATGTATTTGCTGAGAACTGTCCCGACATAGCCTTTGATATATATGCAAAAATACTTTTACATTATATTGAAATTTGTTTCCCGATAACACGTTTTCTAACACATGTCAACAAAAAAAAGAATTTTAAATTAACACCTGAACTAACAAAACTAAAAAATAACGTGACTCTTTACAGTACATTAGCTGCGCATGATGCAAATTATGCGGAGATTAGTAAATATTTTAATAGAGTTTACAGAGACAAATTACAACTTGCAAATAGGGAATATTATGACAATCAGATTTCAAAATCGGACAATAAATCAAAAACAATGTGGACCATAATTAATAATCTACAAAAGAAAAATAAACAAATGAGTGACATAGTTATGTATGAGGACAATTGTCAAATAGGTGAGCAGGAAGCTGCAAATAATTTTAATTTACACTTTACATCAGGCAATGAAAATAAAGAACACGATCTTGACTTTCTTCAAGCTACTGTACCCATGTTCTGTCATTCAATTACTATGACTGAAATAAGCGAGGCAGATGTTATATCATCGATGGGTAAATTAAAAAATTCAACTTCTTGTGGCTTGGACAATATCTCAAATACTTTGTTAAAAAAATGTAGTCATGAGCTATGTAGACCTCTTACGTACTTAATAAATTTAGCTATAAATAAGAGCATTTTCCCCAGCAAACTAAAACAAGCCGTAGTAATCCCTATTTTTAAAAAAGGTGATCTAAACGATTACAATAATTACAGAGCAATAAGTTTACTCTCTAGCATTTCAAAACTTTTTGAGTTTATTATAAAAGAACAATTAACTTCATTCTTCTATCAAAACAAATTACTTTCCTCGTCTCAGCACGGTTTCACAAAAAATAAGAGTACCGAAACAGCTCTTTGTGAACTTCAAAATGTAATCGTAAATGCCTTAGATAATAAAAAACAAGTATTAGGTTTGTTTATAGACTTTTCACGCGCTTTCGACTGCGTTGACCATTACCTATTGTTAACAAAATTGTCAAGGTATGGCGTGAGAGGAACTCCGTTGAATCTCCTGACTTCCTATTTAAAAAATAGAACTCAGGTAGTTAAGTTAAATAATAATGTAACAAGTACCAGTATTGACATAAAACAAGGCGTACCTCAAGGGTCAATACTTGGACCTCTATTATTTTTAATTTTTGCAAATGATATAATAAATTTCTTAAATAACAGTTCTCCATCAATTCACACAATTTGTTATGCTGACGATACTAATATTATAATAGTCGAAAAAGATCTGGTATCTCTTAAAATTGCAGCCGAGCATGTATATGAAAATGTAATTAAATGGTCAGAAAAGAACTTTTTGAATGTAAATAAAAATAAAACAAAATCGATACTATTTAGAATGCGGGGACAGCTACAAGAATTTTGCCTTTTTGAAAACACTGAGTTTCAGGTGACTTCCACCGACTCGACAAAAATATTGGGTATCGTATGGGACTACGAACTAAATTGAGTCTCACATATCGATGCACTATGTATTAAACTACGCAGGAGTTGCTATGCTTTAAATTATATGGCTAAACATTGCAGTCCTAAGGTACTATTAACATTGTACTACGCCAACTTTCATTCTCATTTAAGATATGGAATAATTAACTGGGGAACGAATACACAAATAAGTAGAGTATTTCTAATACAGAAGTACGCTCTCCGAATTATTGCAGCACTCGAATATCGTCAGTCATGTCGTAATACATTTCAAAATCTTAGGATACTAACCGTTGCTGGAATATACATACTGGAGGTTTGTACTTATGTTTACAAAAACCTCACCACGTTCTCGGCAAACCAACTGAACCACGATCATAATACGAGATCGAGAGGGCTGTTGGCACCAAATAATTTTCGAACAACTTTTTACCAAAAGAGTTTTCACTATATTGGCTGTAAACTTTACAATACACTAAATGCAGAAATTAAAGGTTCCCCTAATGTTTATGTCTTTAAAAATAGGCTGAAAGAATTACTACTACAACAAAACTGTTACACACTACAAGAATTCTTCTTACCACCTTCTATTTCTACTTGAATTTTATTTATATGTGCATATTGACTTATACACGGGTACGTGTTCCTATATATTTTTGTTTATTTTTCTTTCTTATTGTTTGTTATACACATTTGTTATACTTACACCTCTATATGTTTAATTTTCTGACTTACACGTCTGTTTGTGACTATACATGTGTATGTGCGTGTATATGTATGTGTATGTATGTGTGTATATGTTCATGTTGATTACGTTTACACTCATCTGTTTTATTTTTGACCCTTTCTTCTGTTATTGTACTTGTACTTTTAAATGGAAGAAATAAATAAATATTATTATTATTAAAAAAAGTGAATTAAAGAGTTTACTGAATAATATTTTTCCCGCATTAACAGTAGGCATAGGACCTGACTGGATAACATAAAACAGTTCTGAATATAGAAAACAAACTTGAATGAAAAATTAAGTTTAATTTATTTCAATCTGGGTTGGATATCACCTTGTCTTTTATTTACCCCGCTACCTGTCTGTCTCATTTTTACCCCGCTTGACCCTGTCTTTTCAGTCCGTTATTTTTTATAACATTTTAAGAGTCACCTACTGAATATTCTTGATGGCTTGTTTTTTTTAGTTATAAGGTTTACAGCAATTTTTGGATCTTCAGCAATATGATTACTGTATTTAAAATAGTAAAATAAAATAATTGAAAAAATTAACCGTATTGAAACTTAAAAAAAATACCACACCACAGAAATTAGACAAGAAATAAAATCACATATAAGAAACAGAATATATGTATGAAACCTACTTTATATACAAAAAAAAACTAACAATAACAAATTATTTATATAAAGTTAACATTACTATTACTATAGGCGTCTGAAAATAAGGAGTACGCCACCTGGTGGTCTATAGTCAAACTAATTATGGGCTTTTCTATCATTGTCTCTTTAGTGTACGATGATATCAACAATAAGTAAATGATAAACTAAGATGCTAAGTTATTAAAAATATGATAGCGTTTAAAGGAGCTACAATTGGCTGGAGCCAACCTAGTCGGTATACTTTGCAGATTGCAGGGACAACTCGTGAAAGTTGAGTTGCACTGCAATGTTCAAAGCATACCCTCTTTAATGTAGACACCTTTAGCCAGGCATTGAGAGGGGAAAAGCTGGTGCAAATAACCGTGGCCCGAGTAGCAATAATAATATCCTAGACAATTACACATTGTAAGTGAAATTTTTGAAATAAGTAAATATATGTAATTCCAGTATATTTAAAAGTAATATATACTATTGCACCATGCACTATTATGTCTTACCCCTGAATATTTCTGTTTCATATTTTACAGAATACTGTTTCATTTATTTTACTTAAAGAATTAATAAATATCTTTTCACTTATATTCAATGTACCACTAATTTCATGAGTATTTGAATCTGAGACAATTGTTTGTAAACATAGAGCATACACATTTTTAAGTTTTGTGTTGAATATGGGTTGTACCACACAAAATAATATGTCCTACATTTAAAACATATTCCCCTTCATACACACACTTGCTTAACCTAAATGTCACTCATGTTTCCTGAAAAAAAAAGTGATTTAAACTACAACTGTATATAAATTTAGAGAAATATTTAAGTTTATTAATATTTAACTAGCCAGACACCGTTTATGTCGAAGAAACTGTACTTTTCAAGGGAAGAACTAGATAACCTAAAAAATATTAATTTTGCTGAATAATCCCATTAACATCTTGCAAATCACTTACAACAAAATCTTGCACACCTTTAGGTCATATATTATTAATGTTATTATTTTTAACGCCAAAAACACAATAAACAGAACAAAATCAATATAAGTATTCGCCATATAAACAAACAAAAAGCCTATAATTAGTTCACGAGTTCTCCACTTTGGCGCTGGCATCTTAAATTCAGACGCCTATATCAGTGAAAGTTTCCTAGCTTTTTTATATTTTTTGGTAACTGTGGATTTGAAGAATTTGCCGCCCGCTTCACCCCCCCCCCCCCCTAGAGCCAGCCCTGAAGGCAGTATCCATTCGCTCAGGACTGACGCGTTTTCCACAGTGCAAATTAGTAGAACCGCATGAATAGAATTATCGACACAAAACGGCTATTCGTGAAAGGATATTGCCGTTTGGCACACTAACCGGTATTACCGTAAGGAACGTATTTCGAAGGAGCGCCATCTTCAGTTATCATTTGGATCCAAGATGGCCGCCATTTTCAAGAAATTAATTGAGGTAATTTCCTGGCGAATCCATTAACTTCACAAAAAAAGTGTAATTAAAAAGTGTTGCTTATTTTATTGCCAACAAAAAAGTATTTTATGTATTTTGCGAAGTTTTTGAAAATAAGGCCACTATTTACGAAAATTAAATATTGGGAGCTATGCCTGGAGTTGAAGATTTTACTGCTTTTATTTGTAAGATCCCATCGAGAAGGTAATTATTCTCTCTATAAAGAATCTCTTAAAGCTCTCATGCCTTGGTTCTTCATATTTGACCACCCAAATTACTCGAGATGGCTGTCAGTTTATCTTAAAGATTTAACGGAACTAAATGAAACTAATCCAGATATTCAGAAAGCTTTTGAAAACGGATGTTTTGTTGTAAATAAAACAACTCGCTGCTTCTCTGGAATTGGAATTGATCAAGCTCATTAGCAGCATAATTCCATTATTAAAGGCGATGGGGGATTTATAGGTTTAACCAACAATCCATCAGCCTTACGTAGTTGGATGCTTTTTGATCCAGAAATCTCGAGAGTGCTAATGGAATTTACAAACTTAGATGAAGAAGTATCCATCGACAATAGACACCATGAGGAATCGGCAGCTTTTCAAATGAAATTTAAAAAAAATATACAACTTTTAAAAGAGGCTTACACTGAATTTGGAAATCCGTTTCTTGAAACCAAAAGAGACTTTTTCTGCATTGATACCAAAATAACAATGGATGACGAATGTCTAAATAATATTTTAGGTAGGTCTTCATACATGGTTATTTCCGCGACACATTATAATATATTTCTGTTGTTTTTAGATATAAAGGAACGTGGACTAGATCTATATAATAAGTTTGTTGGTGAACGCTTAAGCAGCAGAGAGGTATCCATGTATGATCCAATAAAAGCGAATAAAAATCGCTTATTTTGTAAACCTAAAAAGGTTGTAAAATCCGCAATGTTGATAAAGTCCCTGAAATCTGATGTGGATTTATTCTCTAGACTTTTCATAGTATGTTCAAATCGTGACATAGATTTGGATGATTTTTTTGCACATGAGAATAAATCATTCCCAACAGCTCTATCTTTAAACGGAGTCCAGAGATCACCAGATAAATCAATCCTTGTTAAAATTCTGGAAAATGTGCTTAATGACGTACCTCTTATTTTAGAAGAAACCGACGTTATGGCAAATTTACTTCAGACAGAAGAAACATCAGAATTTCAGTATGATTGTGTGGTCTATGATGGGCCTGCATTGGTACACCTTTTACTGCCTAAGGGTGTTTTAAATTTTGCTGAATACTCTGCCAAAATGTTTCAATCGCACATCAAACATAACGCTGATAAATTTAATTTAAAACGCGTTGATATCATTTGGGACATATACAAGAACAATAGTTTGAAACATCACACTAGAGAAATTCGTGAAGACAATAAAACAGACCTGTTTCACTTTCTATCCAATGAATGTACAACATCATCCATTCTTTATCCTGTGGAAACACTATGCACAATTGACGATAGGATCATTTCAAACCGGAATTCCCAAAATTCACGTCTATCGCTCTGCAGTCACGAAGAAGCAGATACACGTATTATATTACACGTACAGGATTGCATCCGCCAAGGTTGCAAAAATATTTGCATAAGAACAGTAGACACCGATGTTGTAGTGTTAGCTACTGCTTTTTTTCATCGGTTGTATGTGCAAGGATTGAAAACTGTATATGTTCACTTTGGTGCCAATAAGCACTTTAGAATAATATGTGTTAATGAGATAGCTGCACATTTGGGTCAACAACAATGTGAAGCTTTGTTAGGTTTACATGCATTCACGGGATGTGATACCGTCTCATTTTTCTCAGGCAAGGGAAAGTCGACTGCTTGGAAGACCTAGCAAATTTTCCCTGGGTAACAGAAGCTTTTTCTTTTATGTCTAAGCCGCAAAGATTTATTTCTGACCGTGTTTTCAATTTTTTGCAAAGATTTGTTGTCTTAATGTACTGTTCAACATCCAACTGCTTTGAAGTTAACGATGCCCGAAAGGAATTTTTCACGTCGAAGGGAAGAAATACTGCAAACCTTCCTCCTTCTAAAGCCGCTTTAGACCAACATACTCGAAGAGCCATATACCAAAGTGGTCATGTATGGGGACAATCATTGGAAACAAATCCTACTTTGCCAGATACTGAATCTTGGGGTTGGTGTAAAAAAGATGGTAATTATTCACCATACTGGTCAACTTTACCTGAGGTGCCCACAGCCTTGAAGGCAACTGATACGGTGCGGCTGCAAAAAGAACTGTAAACAAAATATATGTGCTTGTAATAAAGTAGGTTTACATTGCACGTTGTTATGTACTTCTTGTAAGGGAAAGTGTGATTTAAATTAATATTTTGTTAAAAACATACATTAAATAAATGATTCTGTAAAAAAGAACAAATTTTGAATTTTATTAAACAACGGCTTTATTTCAATTCTAATCGCGAAATGTCCAAAATACTTTTTTGTTGGCTATTCAAAGCTCAACAACTTTATATAAGGCTATTTTTTTATAAAGTCAATGGATTTACCAAAAAATCATATTTATTAGATTATTAGAAATCAGCCGCCATTTTGGATCCAAATGGTACCTGAAAGTGGCGCTCCTTCGAAAATGATTTTTTAGGGCACTACTAATAAGTATACCAAGCGGCAACATTCTTTCATAAATAGCCGTTTTTTATTGGTTTGCTACCCTACTAAATATTTTTGCTGGGAAAAAGACTTCATGAAACCACATGCCTCACAGGCAACCGCGACGCAGCTTTCCATGCTGATTTCATTTACTAATAATTACTTGAAATCGATATTGTTTTGCTTTGGCTTATTAATTTATCCAATTTAGACATTATTTACTGCAAATATTATTTTTATAACAGCTCGTAATTGTAATTGCAACAGATATTGCATATTGCACAGTGCAAATACAGTATAAATAAATCCGTGGGAATTAAATCGAGCGTTAGCATTGCCATATCAGCGCCTAGACGTTGAGATATCCTCTAAGACTATTTGTTTATTTTATTTTTTAAATCCGCTTGGTCAGATGGGCACCCACTTAGCTATAAATCCAACGGTGGAAATAAAAAAGAAGCCGAAATGTTATCGGGCTGCGCTATGCGATTTGCACGTGCAGAAAAATAATATTAAACTATAATATTTTAAAGGTGGTCGCCCTCCGATTCAGTTCCCATGTTGTTAAAATGATAGTGGTCTTTTCCTACAAGGTAAATTTCTAACAGCCGGTGGTTTAAAGAAGAACGTAGGGCGTAAGAAGCACTATTGCTTGTCTTATGTATGTTGATTTATTTATATTTTTTAATATACATACAGATATTTTTTACGAATAATAATCCTATTATAATATATTAGATCTAATTATGGAATCATTGCTGCATTTAAGTCATTAGACAATAAAACGTAAATATAGTGCCAATAATATAATAATAATAATAATAATAATCTTTACTTAAATAATTTACAAATTACCACACACTTCCAAAAAAATACGAAAATAAACAGGCCTGCAAACCCTCTAAGGCGAACCTTGGGTATATTAGAAAACAACATTTCAAATGACTTTCCAATCGTAATAATGATACATTGAAAATGAAAATTAAGTTAAAAAATAACTATGAAATAATCAAAATAAGCAACGATTTACTTAAAGAACCGATAAGAAATTATACATGGCAGGAATTATACAGGGTATTTTTAAAAAGTATGTCAATTACTTAACCACAGACTCAGCGGCTCAAAAGAAGTTGATTGAACCTAATTTACCTGTATCCAAAATCGCACTCCTATGAATATATAGCCCTCTAAAATTGGAAATAAAAAAACATATTCTTTAAATATTGTACTAATGGATAGAGATACTTTTTCAATACTGGTACCCTGTAACATATGTCAAATGGTAATACTTTAAGGTACAAATTTTTAAAAATAAAGTTTTATAAATGGCTGATTTAGGGTTAAACAACCCTTCCCTCCTACCCCCTTTTTTAGTGGTACGCCTATGACTTTTTTGGTGTATTCTATTTTATAGAAAATTTAATTCTATAACTTTTTTGCATCTTGTGTTTTTTTCATTTCAGTGATCATTTTTAAATGAGACAAAATATTAAAAACATTGTCATGTGTTTTGAAGGGTGAAATGTTGAAAACTGGAGAAAGATAATGACTTTTTTATGTTATTTTTTTTTTAATTGTTTTTAATTTAATTTTGTTTTTTTTTACTCATAATAGGTACATGTAGAACTGAAATTAAGATGTAACTGATAAAATAAATGATTTTTCTAGAGTTTTTAACGTGTCACCCTTTAAAACAGATGACAATGTTTTTAGTATTCTAAGTTTCATTTAGAAATGATCCTCTAAACGAAAAAAAAAAAACAAAGGTTGTAGAATTAAATTTTCTATAACATAGAATATACTAAGAAAGTCATAGGCGTATCACTAAAAACCAGGGGATGTAGGAGGGAAGGTTGTTTATCCCTAAATCAGCCATTTATAAAATTTTATTTTAAAATATTTTTATTTTAAACTATTACCCTTTGACATATGTTACAGCGTATCAGTATTGAAAAAAATATCTCTAGCCATTTGTACAATATTTAAAGAACCAATATGTTTTTTTATTTCCAACTTTCGAGGGCTGTATCTTCATAGGAGTGCGATTTTGGATAGAGGTAAATTAGGTTCAATCAACTTCTTTTGAGGTGCTGAGTCTGTGGTTAAGTGATTGACATACTTTTAAAAAACACCCTGTATGATATCAAAGACGTTAGAGACGCGGCATATGAATATTTTTTAAGCAATCTCTTGCATTATTTGGAAAAAATCAACAAAAACAATCGTGATAAAATCGTTTGTAAAAAAAAATAATAAAACCTTGGATTGGATAAAAATAGGCTTAATAAAATCAATTCGAATTAGAGATAAATTAAAACTTGAGGTATATCGAAACAAAAATAATGTAGAAGTTTTAGAAAGATATTTTACAAACGATACAAATAAAAAAGGTAAAATAAATATTATATTGCAATAAAATAATAGAAAATAAAACTAATATGGGACACAATAAAAGATACTACAAGGTTTTCTCTAAAAGATAATGTAGCATTGCCCATAATTTATATTGACAGTCACTCTAATTTTGTTTTTATGAAAAGTATTTTTTTTTATAACAATCATGGATATTGTAGTTAGATTGATATGCCGATTTTTATATAAAGAATTGACGGTGGAGTGTCAAAATGGCTTCTATTTTATCATTTTCCACTAATAGAATTTGTTGCCCCGCATAATTCAATTTTATCTACTGCGAGTTTCTTAAGCACAATATTTTTTAAAATCATTTTCCTGTGTGAAATTGGAAATTTAAATTAGTAGAGAATAATTTCCGATGCACATAAAAATTTAAAACTTGCTTAATAGGTCTGATAAGTATTCAGTCATAGGACATTAATGTACAACGTGTGTAAAAAGTATTGAAACATGACAGTAACTTTTAAAATACTGATTGTATAAAAAAATCCTCAGATAGGTCGTTTTCTATTTTCAATTACGCAAGTTTTGGTGCAATTTATAATTTTTAGTTTTACACCCTCTCACACCCAGCCACCTCAATTTTTTTGTTTTTTTTTTCAAATAGCAACTCTAGCTACTGTTTAGATACCTCAAAAGAAAGATATTTTAATAGACTATTCAACGGCGCGGCGTAAAGAAAATCCGTCAATGTGATTTGCTTTCCGAACGCATGCAAAATTTTTTTTTAAGGAAAAGAAACTTTATTATTCAAGGAAAATTAACAGATTACACAGCTCCACAAAAAAATAAAACTGTTCTGTTCACCAGACTAGACCAACATATGGGATCGCTGGATTTTTGGGATCGCTGAATTCGAATCCGGGGTCTGTTTGACCCCATCAGGGCAGGTTCAAGGTCAATCCAAGGTTAAATTGGGAAAAAACTCTTAAGCGAAGGAAACCACGAATTCTGTACGTTTTTGGGGTCACTGAATCCGAATTTGGTATCTACGTAACCCCATCAGGTCAGGGTGATGGTCAATCCAAGGTCAAATTGGGAAGAAACCTTTTAAGTGCAGAAAACCCACCATTTTTATACGTTTTTGGGGTAACTAAATCCCAACTCCTGGTCTGTTTGACCCATCAGGTCAGGGCCAAGGTCATTCCAAGGTCAAATTGGGAAAAGCATATAAGCTAGAAAACCACGATTCTTATACGTTTTTGGGGTTGCTGAATCCGAATCCGAGGTCTGTTCGACCCCATCAGGTCAAGGTCATTCCAAGGTCAACTTTTGTTGGAATGGAAACGCGTTTTTGACCACGGATTTTGAAAGAGCAGGATATTTTACGTTCGCGTATGGTTTGACCTATGATCAAAGTGACCTTTGGTGATCAGAAGGTCGAATCACTCTCTCAAATTAATTTATCTAAAATCAAAGATGATTCGTATTCAGAAATCTCAGTTACAAATCTTTATCGAGCATGGTTTAGCCTCGAGATATTTCTCCGAGGGGGATTGGAGAACCAAGACAGCAGACACCTGTATCCACATGCAACCAACGAGTGGCGTCTTCCAATCCTTTGGGAAAAACGAAACGTCTATGTCATATACTGACTGCCCAAACATCTCGGTGATAGGGACCGATGAAGGTGCTGGAGCATCACTGATGAGGCCAACATCAGTATCCGAGCGATACGTTTAATTTCTGTGGGAATCCTCTGATCCTGTTATTAAAATTAAAAATCCTGCTTCTCAGAGGTTGCTGGAAATGGTGACAACTGCCTTAATCGAGGATGTGTAGAATGATTCATTTTCCGATCCTTCGAGGTAATGAAGCCAGTAAAGGCGTCCTGCCCTACAGGGGCGTTAGGGTGTGAGGTTGAAGCCATAGTGTGCCCGACGACGAGTTGACTTTGTCCAGGTCTAAGCAAGAGGGCTTTCCGACTTTGACGAGGATGGTCTTCATGAGAGCAATAAGAAAATCAAAATTGAGTGGTTTTTTATACAAGCCGTAAGCTTTAGTCTTAGTATTACCATCTACTTCAGTTGATTCAGAAATATCCCACTATCATTTCAAGAGACTTGTTAACTGCATCAATGGATTCAGCACGCGCAGTCCACCGTGTTTTGGATAGATTTTTAAGTTGAAGAGTATTTTCAACATCAATTATCTTCTCCCTGAATAATCTAAATCTTTTTGTACTTGATGAAAAAAAAAAAAAACGTAAAGTTCTTCTATCTAAGATATTGAAAAGGTCGAATTGCCGCGAGTTGGCGAGTTTATTTTGTTGGCCCGTCGGCGTTGTGCGTTGTCCGTCGACTATTCGGTGGCTCTCACATCAGTCGCATCTAGTCATAAATAATATCAATTAAAATTATTTATAAAAAAATGGTCATAGTGACAGTGTCATTTCATTTTTATCAACTCATTATTAGTTTTTTTGCAATTATACCCACTAAAGATTTTTTGACTTTTTTGGTGATTTTCCCAACTCAATCAACATTGGGGAGGGGAGCGATTAATTAAATGTTCAAAATTCATCCCCCTTCTTCTTGACATTTTCTTCATAACATTTCACAATATAGCAGAAGTTATACTTGCAAAAACTTCGCGGATACGATTTTGTAAAATTTGTGTTTGAGGGGATGTATAAAAAAACTCATTTCTTCACATAACCCAACACAAAAAAAACAGACAAAAGAATATCAATCAGCAATAATTTTTCATTTAATCGAAAATTAAAGATGTGAGGTTTTTCATCAAAAACAAGGTTATCGTTTCAAAAACTTTCCGTGCTCGATTTCTTATCTCAGCCGTAATCGTCCATAGTCTTATCCCTTTTCGTAATTTTAGGAGAGTTTGCTCCATTTTTGCTATCGAGCACGGCTCATTGTAAGATAAGTTGTTCATCCTACCTCACACCCAAAAGTCTAGTCTTCCAAGAGAAATTATATATATCTTCGTTAATGAGTCTGCAAGCATTTTCAATATTAGCATCTTTTACAAAATAGTAGAGCTGAGCATCCTCAGCATAAAAAATGTGACTAACAATTCTTAAGAACATTGTGAAACTATGTGCTGTGTACAATATACAGTGTGTCCCAGGATAGATGTAACAAGAGGTGTAATGGACCAAAAATTTCGGAATTTTGGAATGATATTTGGGGATTGAGTCCTGCTTTGTGTAAAACTAAAGTATACCAAAAATCACCACTAATAAAGTACCTTTATTTTTCAAAATATGAAAAAATTCCGCTAAGAAAAGTTATTTAGAATGCAATTTTATACCTCTACACCAAATTTCAGGAATATAAAATTATTTTTTTGAAACTTTCCATTTTTTGCGAATTAAGAGTTGAATTCAGATTTAAAGTTGTGTAGGAGCAAATGTTAATCATCTCAAAAAGTAGGCTATTGGTAAATACAAAATTGAATATACGAGATGTAAGAAGGTATAATGTTAATCGGACTAATTGTAAAACAAGAAACAATTACTAACAGAAGATTAATGAGATTTAAAAATTATAACAAGTAATAAATGTCAAAAACATAACAGATTCACAAACAAATTAATTATTGACCAATACAAAACAATGTTTACAATTTTTTTATTATTCGACGTAGCTACCACCCATATCCACACACATTTCGATCCTTCGCCTGAAGTCCTTAAAACTGTTTCGAATATGATCTAACGGTATGGAGTTTACGGCATTTGTAATTCTCTGCTTCAATACTGCTACATCGTTAGGAAGTGGTTCAGCGTAAACCAACTGCTTGAGGCGACCCCATAAAAAGAAATCCAATATTGATATATCTGGGGATCTCGCCAGCCACTTGATCGGTCCATTCCTGGCAATCCAATTGAACTAAAGGCATATCTCTTAAAATATTTAAATGTTCTTCAGAAAATCTTTCAAGAAGCTGTAAATAAGTGTGCTGGTTTAACCTTCCCTCAATGAAATAAGGTCCAATAACTCCAACGTGATTAGAAACGGCACACCACACATTCACTTTTTTATAATATTGTCTTCTACAATGAATTCTAAAATTTGGATTTTCAGAAGCCCAAAACTGAAAATTCTGAGATGAAACAACACCATTGGTTGTGAATGTGGATTCATCTGAGAAAATAATGAAATGTTGAAAGAATCTCTCTTCCATGATTTTTTCTCCAATGGTCAAACAAAAATCCAACCTACGGCCGTCATCTCCCTCTTCGAGCGTATGTTTATAATTTGCTTTATATGCCCTAATTTTCTTTGCCTTGTAAATTCTTTGGAGTTCAGACTTGCTAATATTAATAAGAGCTGATCTCTCTCTTAGTGGCATCCTAGGATTTTCTATAACAGAGGCATGAGCTCTAATAGCCCCAACATTGTCTTCATCATATGCTTTTATTTTTCTTTTCATGTTAAGAACACTACCAGTAGCCAGAAACTTTTTAATTATTCTCATAGCCTGAGGACGTGACAAATCAGTGTTTGGAAATTTCAAATTAAATTGGCTTACCACTTCTCTTAGCGAGTTTTCACCGCCAATTCCGTAGCATTGCACAATGTACATTTTTTCACGCACTGTGAGTACCATTTTCACTTAAGTCTTTATGCTTGGTTCGTTAATTTGAAACAGAAATTAAGGATAATATTGACTACGTTTGACAGATATGTCAATAATAAATGCTTTTCTCATAGCCTACTTTTAGCTTCTACATAACTTTAAATATTAATTCAAAAAAAATAATTTCTATGCAGTTTTAATTGAATGGTTCAAAATAAAATAATAATTTATTGAAAAAATGGGAAGTTTCAAAAAAATAATTTTATATTCCTAAAATTTGGTATAGAGGTATAAAATTGCATTCTAAATAACTTTTCTTAGTGGAATTTTTTCATATTTTGAAAAATAAAGGTACTTTATTAGTGGTGATTTTTACAACTTTGCTTATAAAACACCCTGTAGAACGCCAAATCAAGTCATTTTTGGTATACTTTAGTTTTACAAGCAGGACTCAATCTCCAAATACCATTCCAAAATTCCAAAATTTTTGGTCCATTACACCTCTTGTTACATCTATCCTGGGACACACTGTATAAACGTAAGTGCGCCCAGTATTGAACCTTGTGGCACATCTTGATTTACTGGTGGCATATCGAAATTCTTTCCTTTAACAGTGACTCTCTGGTATCTGCCAATTATATACTGCTTCATCACTTTAAGTTTAATTTTTTCGCTTTACTTTCCGCAATTTCTATTCGTTTTATTAAATTTTTTATTATTTTAGAAATGTTTTTTTCGCCTTTAGGCGCTAAATTTACTCCCCCAGAGCAACGCCGTTAGCTTCAACTAGTAATATAAAAAGATTTCAAAAATAAAATGGCTATTCCACGACAGTTTTTGAAAAAAATAATTTGATTTGACTATTTCCCTTTCGCAAGCCTAGTTTTAATTTGTAAATATGTTATAGATTTACAAGTTTGGACGTAAACAATGAAATTAGTAAGTTTTTAGGCATGTATGTGTGAGACATCTAGATTTTTCTCAAGGCTTACTTTTCATAGAAAAATCAGGTCGTAGGTTGTTTTCGTGGAAAGACGGCCACAGACTCTAAACAATAAAATGTTAGATGCGACTCGCTGGAACTCCACCGTTTGACGCTTGAGTGGTACGAGTCAAAGGATATTAATGAAACGACCTCGGTTTGACCCAGAGCTATTAAGGCCGCTGCATTTTGGATCGTTTGGAAATATTGTTGCGTTAGACAGATTCGTTTAATATGTATGGCTGGTTGTTGTTGTAAACTATTCGAAATAAAGTAGGAAACTAACAGCAGGAAAGGGACGTTCTTGGTAAGGATGTTTCGAGAGATACGACATTTATTTGGGATTTATTTATATCCTATTAATGGTAACAGCACATTAATAATATTGTTCCTATTTTAGTGCAGTACCAGAGGTAAAAAATATGCAAAACTTCGGAATAATGTCATATTGAACGAATTTCGTTCATTTTTGGCAGTATAATAGTAAATGCTTCACAGAAAAGTTTCTATATTGTGCGGGGGCTTGCTAATTTATAGGGGGTGGATGCCACCCCCTCTCAAGGGGTGGCACTTAAAAAATATATATATTTATTGCAGCTGAAGTAGAATCAAATTTTAAGAAGAAAAGGTTCTATGCAATTTTTTACATAAATTGATAGTTTCTAAGTAATAACGACTTCAAAATTGCGATTTTAGCTTAAAAAAAAGGTATTTCCAAATGGCTTTCGTCAAGTATCTCGAAAAGTATTACTTTATCGAAAAAATGTTACAGACCAATTACAGAAAGTACAAACTGGGAATTAATTATATTTTTTGTTTATTGATGTAGGATTAATAATTTCGGAGATATTTAAGTTTACATTTGGCATCCAAGTGTTCATAAGATAATTATTTAGAGTGAGAGTTAAATATCTCAGAAACTGTGACACCTACGTCAAGGATGCTAATAGGTAGAATAATAGGTTATTAAGTAAGCTTTCAACTGTTTTTTTATTTGTTTCTGTAGCATAAAATGCAAAGAAGCAATGTGCATCTACACATTTTTTTAATAACAACGTTGCCATTTTGTTACTGTAATTAGCCAGTAATGGAAAAAAAAGGTATTTCAAACACTGTATCTCATTAATATATACCATGACGTAGATGCTCAATTTTTTGGTTTGTATACAGCACTTGCTTTAGAAAAAAAATACAGTTTAAATTATAAAGGTATTTTCGATAAAACGTAATTTTTTTCCTTTTCCAAATATCTCAATAAATATTAGTTTTATTGAAAAGTGGGTAGAGACCAAAAATAAAGCTCATAAACTCATAATGAATTTCGGAGATATGAAAGTTTACAAATGGCGTCCGAACGTTTATAAGACGAAAAATGCAGTTTAAATGTTAAATATCTCAGAAATTGTGACACCTGCGTCAGGCATGCTAAGAAATTAAATTAAAGACAATTAATTGCGCTTTCAAATTATTTTTTACTCGTTCGTGTAGCATAAGAAATAAAGAAGTTATGGCGGAAAAAGTTGCGTATTTATATTTTTTTTATAATAAGGTAGCCATTTTGTTACTTTAATTAGCCAGTAATTAAAATTATCTCAAATACAGTTTTTCATTAAGATATACTCAAAATTTTTTGCTTATTTAAAGCACTTGCTTTAGAAAAAAATGCATTTTAAACTTTGAAGGTAATTTCGAAACACTTGGATACCAAATGTAAACTTGAATATCTCCGAAATTAGTAATCCTACATCAATAAACAAAAAATATAATTAATTCCTAGTTTGTACTTTCTGTAATTGGTTTGTAACATTTTTTCGATAAAGTAATACTTTTTGAGATACTTGACGAAAGCCGTTTGGAAATACCTTTTTTTAAGTTAAAATCGCAATTTTGAAATCGTTATAACTTAAAAACTATCAATTTATGTGAAAAATTGCATAGAACCTTTTGTTCTTAAAATTCGATTCTACTTCAGCTCCAATAAATATATATATTTTTTAAGTGCCATCCCGTGAGAGGATGGCACTTAAATTATCAAGCCCCCGCACAATATAGAAACTTTTCTGCGAAGCATTTACTATTATACTGCCAAAAATGAACGAAATCCGTTTAATATGACATTATTCCGAAGTTAAAACCTCTAGTAACTGTATTATTTTCCTTTGTACATTATGTAATTCTGAATTTACAGGCTTAATTCAGATCAGCGATCCCAAAAACATAACAAACCTGGGTTTCAAAAATAAATTAGTAATACTTTTTCAAATATTGAATATTTCAATTTGGGAGTGAGTTTCACCCCTTGAGAGTAAAGCAGTATCCGGACCATACAGAAACTGAAGACGATACCATTTACTACAATAATAACCTGCAGAGAAAAATTATCATTATATATCAAATTAATCCGAAATTTTACATATTTTTTACCTCTAGGTACTGTACTAATAAATAGTGAATGTTTTAGTAGTAATTTGAATAATTAGCTAGCTGTGGAAAATTAAAATATCAGTTTCAAAGGTGGTTTTTATAGTGACAAAAATTAATTAAGCCAACAAATTAAATTATAGCAGCGCCATTATTTTCATTAATAATAGAAGCCTTTAGTTAAAAAAATTTATGATAATAGTGATTACAGTAACAAAAGTGACATATATAAACATACACACACCATATTGAGTAGACAATCCCCAAATCTAAAGCCAAGGCTGTCCAGAAGCGGGTTACAGAGTTGGAGAAACGCACTTCATATTCACCGTCATTGTCAGGCTCGGGCTCGAATCCAGTTCACGGCAGACAGTGCAATCGGCATATTTGCAAAACAATATGCTTTAACCGACTGAGCTGCCGTAGTGAGCTACATAGAAAACATAACAAATACTCCACACCAAGATCGAAGATGGAGCTAGAGCGGATACTTTAAATTTATTTGCTGAAAGATCAAGCTAAAAGTATCAAAATGAGAGTACATTTTATACAAGAAGTGGTATAGAGAGAGAAAATCATTCAGAAAATAACCTTCTTACGTATTTCTCCATAAATCAAAAAAAAACTAAAATCATCAGTACCATGATTCAAATACTCAATGTTAAGAACAATGTTGCAGTTGAAAGAAAATGTTCATGTATCCTGAGGTTATAACATTTTGAAAACGTCATTCTGCAGGATATAAAGTAAAGCAATTTATAATCTTTACAAGAGAAGAGTTAAACAAAGTTCTGATGGAAGCTCCTGTTGATAATTTGTTGCTTATAGGCGAGTCTGCCTGGGGTAAAAAAGACGTGATTTTACAAATTTTGTATATCATTTCAGTTAACAACGAATTCTTATAGGAAAAATTACTGAATAAGATTTTCTTATGAAAAACCGCGAGCTTAATGGTCAAATAATTGTTTAAAACAATTTTTTTTTCGTTTTTATTTAATAAAATGAAAACGGTTTGACGGAACCGAAAAAAATCTTGATTCAGCAGAAAGATATTTTCAATACGCGTCGTTTGGCGCCAGGCACAACTCATTTTGTCAACCCGTTCATTTGTTATAGCCAAAATAAATTTCTTAATTAACAAATTGATTACTCCGAAACTAATGAGGTCAGGATATTGTTTTTTTCAAAAAACATGCCTTTTATACCAAAGAATATCCTTCGATTGAATCAAGATTTTTTCGGATCCGTCAAACCGTTTTCATTTTATTAAATAAAAACGAAAAAAAAATTGTTTAGACAATTATTTGACCATGAAGCTCGCGGTTTAGGAAAATTTTTCATAAAAAAATCTTGTTCAGCGGAATTTTTCCTATAAGAATCCGTGGCTAACTAAAATGGTATAGAACATTTTTGGGAAAAATCCCAGGCAGACTCGCCTATTAGGAAAGTAAAATATAATACTAAGTGATGTAATAATAAGACACCTTACTAATTGTATTTCATTTATTTATGGATATTGCAGAAACGTGCTGATGCGATAAACTTGTTAACATGAAAGTAGATTATATTGACCACAGAGTCATTTTTAGTTGTAAAAATTGCTAATTCGAAAACCAATGGGCAACCCAGTAGTTGGTGAAAACAGAACAGAACATAGGTCTAATTTTATAGACAGTTATAGAAAATAAGTTACACTTCGACCATTGACGATCGACCATTGCCGGTTTTTTAAACTTTAAAGCAGCCTAATGCATAAATTAAGTAATTGGCAACAATACTGTAGCAAAATTGTAAAAAAAAATTCGAGAGTATTTTAATTTTAGAACTTCAGCTTCACTGTTGCAGGAAGTGATATTTTAATTCTCAAGCGATACAACGAATGGAAATCGACCTATGTCGCTGACGTAGGGTGTCCCAGAATTGAGTTCCCGGATGGGAACCTGTGATTCCTGAGTTCATATTAGGCCCATATAACCCTACTTACCTTAGTCCAAATATGCATCCCTTAGGCAGTACATCCTCTTAAAGTGAGGTAGAAACAATTTTTTTTATAACTTCCGTTATATGGAAGATAACATTTTCAAATTTTGATGGGAGTTGTAGCTCTATAAGTACACTATGCAAACTTGACAACAACCAAATATCTTTTGTTTCTCAATTTTTTTTCATAATAATTAAAATTTGACTGGCTGTAATTTTTTAATCACCCTGTAAAATTACGGAATACTTGAACATTTTTACAGAGTATTAAAAGGGCTCCAAAAAAACGTACTCAATCAAAATACAAAAAATTATCGTTTTTTCCTCTATTTGTATTTATCATTAATTTACAATTATAGAATAACATTTTGTAATAACAGAAAAGACAATTTATTTAAAAAAAAAATACATTCATAATAAATGCTCCACATGATGTCCACCTGTTTCAGTACACATATCAATTCTCTTCATCAACGACGAGCGAATTCGTTGGAAAATACGCAAAATCCCTCTAAATTCATCGCACGCATTCTGTACACGTTGCAAAAGTTGCTCCCTGCTATAATTGGAACAGAGTATACAGTGGTTTTTAAATAACCCTAAATACAAAAATCGCAAGGGTTCGAATCTGGCGAATTGGCTGGCCAAGCAGTGCCCCCCCCCCCCCCCCCCTGCCAATCCAATGGTTTCCATAAACTCTGTCAAGAAACTGACGCACAATAATGTATGTTAATGTGAGCAGAACATCCGTCGTGCATGAACCATAAATTACGTCGTATTTCCAAAGGTACGTCATTGAACAGAGGTAGTAAACCATTTTGCAAAAAGTACTTTTGCCCATTTAGACGGTTTGGAAATTTAACTGGACCTAATAGTTGATTGTTAACTATTCCTATCCTCACATTGACATGAGGTTGTTTTTCATCAACAGATGACCAGTGATGAGCATTATGTAAATTAAATATTCCGTCTCTCGTGAATGCTGCTTCATCGGTGAATAATATTCGGGAAAAGAAATTTTGATCTTGGTTTTTTTTTTGTTTCATAACCACTGAAAATTCCAATCGAGGTGGATAATCTCGTTCTAATAATGCTTGGACTTTTTGAAAATGAAACCGGTACAGTTGTTTATTTATAATTCTCCAAATAGTACTCTTTTAATACCCCTGATGCATTGCCGCTAAGCTTCTGATGCTTATTTCAGGATTTTCATCAATAGCATCTAAAATCATTTCTTCGTAATCGGAATTTACTACAGAAGTCCTACCTCTAGTATTATTTTCAGGACACACTGATCCTGTGTCCCTTAAACGTTGATATACAGCAATAAACGTTTTATGACATGGTGTTCTTCGGTTTGGGTACTTTTGCCTGTATCTTCGCTCAGCGGCTCGAGAATTATACTTCATTTCTCCATATATCAAATGCATATCTGCATATTCTTCATTACTAAATTGATTCATGATACAAAATTACAATAACCCAACTCTTTGCTGGTAGATTACCTAAATTAAACTTATACTTTCTATTTTTTGACGTTACTGATGAATTATGTTTTGTGTTGTCACAAGCACCTATGATCTACAGAGAAAAAACAGTGATTACTGATTTTTGGTTGATATTACATTAAATTATACAAGTATTTTAAAACAGGTGGGCGTCATGTGGGGCATTTGTTATGAATGTAATTTCTTTAAAATAAACTACTTTTCTGTTATTACAATTTTTTTTCTGGAATTGTAAATAAATAATGATTAAATGATAGAGGAAAAAACGATAATTTCTTGTATTTTTATTGATATTACAAAAAATTTTAAGAGTAACTTTTTTGCAACCCTTTCAATGTCCTTTCGTAATTTTACCGGGTGATTAAAAAATTACTTCCAATCAAATATTAATTATTATGAAAAAAAAAAAAATGAGAAACAAAAGATATTTGGTTGTTATCAAATTTGCATAGAGTGCTTATAGAGGTACAGCTCCCATAAAAATTTGAAAATTGTATCTTCTATATAACGGAAGTTATTGGAAATAATTTTTTTTCCTATCTCACTTTAAGAGGATGTACTTCCTCAGGGATGCATTTTTGGACTAAGGTAAGGGGTTATATGAGCCCAATATGAACTCAGGATTCACAGGTTCTCGTCCGGGAACTCAATTCTGGGACACGCTGTATAAAGAGATCCTTTGGAAAAAATAAAGAAGTGCCCAGCAGAAAATTATTGGAAATGCTCAAAGTGCCGAAGAATATCCAAATAACATTGTAGTTAATAATAATATTACGAATTATTCTACACTGCTATCTTCCGTTGGCATTGACAAATGTTCAGCAACAAGTACTTAAATCATGTTTTTTGGGATGAATCGTAGCTATTTCCGATGAGTGCCAAAAAACTGATTTTAAGTGCGTGTTACAAACAACATTTTTTTGTTAAAGGTCCCTAAAACATATTTAAGTGTTTGGTCAGAAATAGTGAGCTTCGAATTTTAATTATCAAGCGACCACAGTAACTGGTTTTTAAACCGTATAAAATGCATAATCCCCAAATTATCTGAAAAAGCGAAGGAAATTGTGTTAGATTTACTTCCAGTGAAATCTCGTCAAATTTATGGAAAGGAATATGAAGCATTCATTCGATGGAAAGAAATGAACAATATTGTGATTGTAGACGAAGATGCAATGTTGAACTATTTACATGAAAAGGTAAGTGCCGCTATTCTTTGCATTTAATATTAATAACATATTAAATTATTATTGTGATTATTTTCGTGTTTTCCTATTACAGCCGCAAGAAGTAAAACCATCTACTATCTAGTCAAAATATTCCATGATAAAAGCTGCCTTGTCTTGTCTCTCAAAAAAAAATATAAAAATAAACAAATTCGTCAGTCATAGCTTTTTTGAAGCGAAATTCAATAGGCGACGAGCCCACAAAATCAAAAGTTTTGACGCGCCAAGAAATTAATATATTTTTGATAAACGCAGACGATGAGAAGTATTTATTAATCAAAGTAAGTTTAAAATTATACATGCATCAGTTTCATATTTAATTTCGCATTGGCATGTATGGTGCATGCAGGCGCGAAGAGATACATTCACTAAAAATACAAGATATTGTTCAAAAAGACACACGATGTCTTCTTATAACAATTCCCGATACGAAGACCAACATTAAAAGAGTGTTTCCCGTGGTAGCTGAAGGTGAAGCTGCTAATCTCATGGAAGTGTACCAGAAATATGTTGGACTACGACCAGTGAATGTTAAACACGATTATTTTTTTATTTCCTATCGTAAAGGAAAATGTACGGTACAACGTGTAGGAATCCATTCTTTTGGGAAAATGCCCTCTATCGTTGCTGAATTTCTTAAACTACCGAACCCGACAGAGTATACATGGCATTGCTTCCGGTGAAGTTCTGCGTCTCTTGCGGTAGATGCTGACGTCGATTTAATCTCGTTGAAATGGTTAAGAGGATGACGCAAGTTCTTTCACAATATTATTGTTTTTTTATTCTAAATAATAACTAATTCCAGGTCGTCTTCAGTGGCAGAGACATATATAGAAGAAAATCAATTGAGAAGAAGAAAAAGTGTGCAGAATGTTAAGGGAGGAGAAGAAAATCGAACCATCCAGAAACATACTATCGGTTACTACCGAAGCTGCTACCACAACATCAAAAGAAATTAACACGATACCCTCGGGTTCGGGTATTTCGTTTGGGGGTAATAGTTTTGAAAGCAGGTGCTCAAAATTGTTTATTTAATTTTCAATTTGGGCCATAATCATTTAATCATTATTAATTTAACTTACAAACCTAATAATTAAGTCATATTGTTGCACCTATTAGATTAAATACAGTTGTTTAATTGTTATATGAACCATTTTGCATAATTTACCTAAATGATCCTCAAAAGTTAACATAACAACTGGGATTGAGTCCGGAAAAGACTCATTTTACGGATTCAAATGAGTCCGTAAAATAACTATTTTAGGGACCAAAAATCATAATAAAAATTAAAATACTAATTATAATTGTTTGTTATTTCTAAAACGAGCTGTATTGTTTAAAATTAATAAAACTCCTTACAATGAAATTACTTTGCCTTCTGACGTCTATTTTGACGTTTCAGCAGATACCGAGATTTTAAGGTAATTATGGTAACTGTCAAAAATGCGGATAGAAAATGTTTTCTTCACTATGTAGGAAACCCATTTTGTCTCCTTATAGGGAGATAGTACCATTTTCTGCCTCCAAATGAGGAAAAAACAGATTACTTTTCATAAAGGTAGTAGAAAAAACATTTTTTTGACAAATTAACTATCTAGCTGTAAAAATAAGTATTTTTGTTATTAATCAAAAAGTAGTAAAATTAATTTTAAGTAGTATTAAATCAAATGTTATTTTTCCCAACAAACAAAGTTTTTACAGTACCATCTCAAAAATGACTGATAATACTGATAGAATTCATGACATGCCTTTTTTAGAACCCTATAATCACTTACTATATAATTGCAAAATATAAATATTTCACTACAAATTTTACGCATTGTAATGAAATTTTCATTGAGCATTATAATTTTGCTTCACTAAATTAATTACCTTCATTTATAGTGGACTACGATATGTAAATGCGTACGTTGATAGTAAATAGTAAAAATAGCAGCAATTTAACAAACCATTGTAGAAATAAAACAATAATTAATAACGTCTAGGCTTGGCGCTCTCCACGGATACCTAGCTGACTTTCAAACGTTCAATCACGCTCACCGTTCCCTTGATAGTTTCAACTAGTTTAGCAGCGACTGTTTACGTTTGCATAGAAGCAATGTCATGGCGTGTGACTAACCAATAAATAAACCATAAAAACCATGCAGTTGCACACATTCTCGTCTAGCGCTCGTCTAGCCGGGTATCCTAGACATACTTGCTCAGTCATGGCTGCAAAAAACGTTGCAAGTTGTAGTACGGTACGAACGGGTATTCGTTGGTAGACGCTTTGAAACGAGGTCAATTTAGATGAGGGTTATTTAAAAATTAAACAGGCATTTATTTCAACATTATCATAAAATATTTCTGCATTTAATATAAATTGATAGATATATACTTTATTATTGTCAACAGGCACAAAAGTGTTTACGCGCGCCAAAAGTTTGGCTAAGATAAGCTAAATACTGAAAACGAAAATAAATAGTTATTAGGTAAGATACATCAAAATTGATAAAATATATAAAAATACAATACGAGAATAACAATAAAATTTAGTATGCCTAGACAAAAAACCATTACAATGTGGACAAACTTAGATAAATAACAAATGAGAGATAACAATTAAGGGTTTTATTCCAATTAATTCATGTAGGAAGATTATATGGAGCTATAAGTCGTAGGTAATTTCAAGAATAATGCATCAGTACACATTAATTTTTAAACAATGTACTTTGGTACATTGTTTAAAAATTATGTTGAAATCTATGAATTCTCGTATACTATAAAAAGCTATACCGAGCAAATATTGTATAAGGTATCAAAAAGCTAAAAAACAAATTGACATTGGGACATGATCAAGTTCCTAGTTCATTAGTTAAAGACTGCTCAAATGTGTCATCACCCCACTCCGAACTTTATTTAATATTGCATTGCGAAGATCTACCTTTCCTGGATGTTGGAAGCTGCAAAAGTATGCCTTATTTATAAAAGCGGAAATGTGACAGATGTAAAAAACTATGGAGGGATCTTAACTCTACCTAATTTTGACAAAGTTTTTGAGGCCTCAATGTATACTATAATTTATTCTGAGGTAAAGAATTTAATTTCCACTCACCAACACGGTTTTATGGAGAAACGTTCTACAGTAACAAACCTAGCTTGTTTAACTCAGTTTGTCTCCGAATCACTGTGCAACAGAGGTCAGGTAGACATGGTGTACACTGATTTTTCAAAAGCCTTTGACCGTATAGAACACAATTTATTAATTGAAATATTAAATTATATTGGTTTTAATAAGTAATTATTGAATTTTTTTATATAATATTTAGAAAACCAAATACTTACTTAGCAACATCAGGGGTACTTCAAACTTGGGGCCACTTTTGTTCGTTATATTTATAAATGATTTTTGTGATATGTTAGATTGCGAAAAACTTTTATTTGCGGATGATTTAAAAATATTTAGTGAAATTATCAACATCGAGGACTGCCTAACTTTACAACAGCAAATACGCAAAATCGGATTATGGTGTACTTCTAACAAATTAGATATGAACGTATCAAAATGCAAGGTAGTAACGTACACGCGTAAAATCAGTTTTATAGAGTTTTTGTATGCATTCAATGACACGGAATTGTCAGGAGCTCAATCGACTTATTATTCGATTCTAAACTGGACTTTAGACTTTAGAAATTGTAAACAATTCTCTAATGTAGATGTACTAAAACGTTATATTTCTCAAAGGTACGATCAAAACTTAAGTATGGTGTGATAATTTGGAACCCAATTTATCACGTTCACTCACAAGCAGTAGAGAAAATTCATCGAAAACGTATGAAGTGCTTAGTTTTCAGAATTGATACGAACTATCCAGAGCACACTCTATTACTGTCAAAATTACATATGAAATCATTATAGAATAGAAGAATGCTAATTATTTTTATAATACTACTTAACAATTTAATTGACTGTCCAACACTATTATCAAAAATTATTTCAGAACCCCGGGATTAGGAGCACGTCAAGACATTGTATTTTGTTGTCCCAATAGCCGTACAAACATTCTCAAAAAGTCTCCCATTTATTCTATGATGGAAGTATATAATAAGCTTAGCAGTCAATGTGATATATTTAGCACACGTTTAAGTCGGAGCTTCAAGACCGTTACAACAGTTTATCGAAATCGTCAGTATTATTTTGAAACTATTGTTATGTCTTTAATAATAATTTGATTGTTCTTTACAAGTTATGCTACAATGATGTTTTTGTTATTTTTTAGTATACAGTATCGGCAAGCGTTTGATTAGGTATGGCAATAAGAGCAAGCGAGAGCGAAGCAATTAGGCTATTCTTTTTTATCGTACAACACATCCTACATCGTGCCACCTGCTTTCCCCGCCATATGGGCGTGGGCAGCTCTATCTGTGGAATTTCTATTTGTTTCCGTCTTGCACCCTTCATTTCTCATTTAGCCTAATAAGCAAAAGTTTGATTTGTTTTTATTTAGTAACTACTCAAAATGTCAGTTTATACGCCTGCTGAAAAGGTTCAGATACTTAAATGGTCAATGATGTACATATGATTTTCTTGATGCGCGTGTCACTATTTGTCCTTCTTCTAGAGCACTGGTAGACGCCTTTATTGTGGGCGGTCGGTTAAGTCATTGAAACTATGCAATACCTAATCCAGGACTTTCCGATACTGTATATTAGTTATTGCATAGGCAGTACTCGTTCCTAGTACAGTTCTTAGTATTATGATGTGTGACGGACATTGTCCTGTAACTGGATGATTCTGTTGGGCAATAAATCTATTATTATTATTATTATTATTATAAGTTCCCCCTACAAAATATTTTGTCATCAACTTCTTTCATACACATTCAGTATGAAAAACAATAAAATAACCATGCTTTCTATATACTGCATAGTATATTGTGTATCTAGGTGTGAAAGCGATACATTCCCGGACGACGATGCTTGTTGGCCTCGGCTAGCGCCTCGGCCAACAAGCATCGAAGTCTGGGAATGTGCTTTCACACCGAAGTACACATACTATTTTTTCTGAAATCACAATAAATACTATTTTAAACGTATAAAAATCAAAAGTATAAACATTAAAAAAAAAAAATTCTGAAATTACAATCAATACTATTTTAAACGTATAAAAATCAAAAATATTAACATATTAAAATATATATAAAAAAGCGTACGGGAATGTTACTTCCCGGCCTAGGCCGGGAAGTAACATTCCCGTACGGCTTTGTTGATCGTTGCTTGGCAACGGATCTTTTCCGGTCTGTTTTCTGATAGTTTCCTAGCAACGGACTAAAATACTGGAATTGTGCATTTTTCGCTCTAAAATCGCGCCGAAAATGTAGACATTTCCGATCGATTTCAGAAAAAATATTTTACCAAAAGTGTTTAAAGCAACCACTTATGCAGAACGTTTTCTTTCTTTATAGGTGACACAAAAAACGATCACGCCTAATTTGAGAGGACGTAGATTTGCATATTTACGGTACCTAACATATAATATGTGCCTCCGTAGACACCAATGCCATTTCTACTCAATATAAAAAACTCATTTATATCTTTGATTTTTTGGCAAGCTCCTGCTACACCAAAATTACCAGCAACCTAAAACACATTACTATTCTTTTTCAAGAAGGAAGTTACTAAAATGAGTTACCATCATCATCAAAATTCACGATTCTCGCCTTCAGCATCACGAAGAGGCTTATTAATTTTAGCTCTAGTTAGTGCTTTAGTCCTTTTTGCTTTTTAATTCTCATGACAGTGCTTCAAGAAATTTGTTAAGTTATGATATTTGCTAATATCGATGTCGATCTTCAGCATTAGCGTAGAGTACAACATAGAATAATGTTCCCAAAGAATAGATGACTTATGTAGCTTAGCTTTCTCACCAAAACATGAAGGAAATGCCGTTTCCGAAAAGTTTTTCATATTCTTCTTTTCACACCATTCACAAAATTGGCTGTAAGTTTGTTTATATCTTATTTTGGATTTTTCTCGCAACAAACTTACAGCTTTCTCATCAGCGGCGTTCTAAACTTCGGTAGGAACAAATTCGTCCATCAATTCATCTCTAATATCTTCCATAATTATATTTTTCTGAAATCGATCGGCAATGTCTACATTTTCGGCGCGATTTCAGATCGAAAAATGCACAATTCCAGTGTTTTAGTCCGTTGCTAAGAAACTATCAGAAAACAGACCGGAAAAGATCCGTTGCCAAGCAACGATCAACAATACCGTACGGTTTTTTATGTATATTTTAGACAGTAAATAAATACACGCAGACAAACCAACTCACATTAAAATTGCATTTATTAGTAAGCAGTTAGATTGTAATGAAGAAATGTTATGTATTAATATAAATTCCTTAATTTATAATACTATTGATTGTGATTTCAGAAAAAATAGTATGTGTATTTCGGTGTGAAAGCACATTCTCGGACTTCGATGCTTGTTGGCCTCGGCTAGCGCCTCGGCTAGCGCCTCGGCCAACAATTTGCATCGTCGTTCGGGAATGTATTGCTTTCACACCTAAATACACAATATACTATTTTAAGGCCAAAATCTCGAAAAATTCTGATTTCGGTACAAAATTCAATAGTAATTCAATAATTGTAATAATTAAAATAACGCCGCTAGTAAACAAGTGATACCACAGCAACACGACATCATCATATTTCATGACGCTGCTATCTTTTGCTTGTTTGTAAAGTAAAGGACAATGTTAAAAATAACTGATTTTTGGCCCCCATCGCGGGCCGCATAAGACCCAGAGAAAATGGTTGGAAGAGGCTCAAAATTAATAAAAATACGTATTCGTGGTATCAAAAGGCTAGGGAAAATTCTATTTCACCCCCAAAAATATAGAAACAACCCCTAAAGTTGCTTTGCCTAATAGCTTATACTGAACGGAAGTGATGATTTAATATTTTATTATGATTCTATATATTTCATGGAATGAAAATCTTTTTTTCTTCTTGTAATATTACATTGTCTAAAGTGCCTGTCATCCCTAAACTGAAGTAGATGTTGATTCATTTTAGTCACTTTGTTTCCTATTTTTTAGTATTTGAAGCGGTGAATACGATTTTACCACGTGAATAGGGTAGTTCGGTTGTTTCCGGGGTTGCTAAATAACTCGCTACTTGTTCTTTATTAAAAAACGTGTTGACTAAAACTATACAGATCTATTGTAACATACGTGCTATTTTTCATATTCATATAGAGACAGTTTTTCGTAATAAGAATACCCACGTCTAGACAAAGTGGATGTCTGTCCCTTTTATTAGTAGAAAATAATTTGTTAATAATTACTAAGTGCCGTGGCTTTTTTTTTTTAATATTCGAGACTGTGAATAGAATTGCACCCCCGAATAGGGGGTTAGTAGTCCGGTTAGTAGTTTTCAGGGTCGCTAACTAAAGAGCTTCTTTATAATAATAATAATACTTGCTGCGAATATTATTTCGAGACAGAGGTTGTTTTTGAAAATAGAGATGCTGAGGTCAGGATCAGTTGAAGGTCTGGCTCAATTAGTATTAAAAAATCATTTTGTACATTTTAATCACCTTGGTACCCACTTTTTAATATTAGATGCTTTGTCTAGCGCTCCACCCCCTGAATAGGGTGTGAATATGGGTATTTTTTACCCTTTTGATATTTCTATTTAATCGATACCTAATAGTTATCATAAAATAAATCTATTTTTTACATTCAGTATAAGCTATTATTCAAAGCAATTTTAGGGGTTGTTTTTAAGTTTTTAGAATTTTCCCCAGCCTTTTGATACCACGAGGACGTATTTTTATTAATTTTGAACCTTTTCCGACCATTTTCTTTGTAGGCCGTTGGAATTAATAAAAAAAAAGGTGATTTTCAAGAAGTTTTATCTCCAAAAGATTTTATTGCACAGAATGCATCTTTTAGGTATAAAAACTTAAAAAATCATAGTCCGTATGCACAGAATGACGGGGAAAGTACCTAAAAATGCATAATTACGCTAAAAAAGCATTTTTTGCTGTTTTTATGCATTTTTCAAAGATAATCATTTAAGATTCATAAAAATTTGAGAAAAATGGTTTGTTTTAGTATTATACAAGCCTTAAGTAACATATTGGGTCATTTAAGATCCTTTATGGGCCGATTGTAGCCATTAAACGCATCCTAAAGTGCATAATTTGCATCCGTTTAAAAAAATGTTAATAATTGCTCTAAAGTTAATAAACTATCGTCCAAATTTGATACTCGGGGGTTTTCGAGGGCACTAATTACGAATTTGAAGAGAAAATCTGAAAATTCAAAATGGCTGACTGATAATGGCGCGAAATTCAATTTTAAAAGTACATTTTTTTCCTTTTTTTTCACATAAAATGTATATAGAGCAAATAAATAAATTAATTTACGTCTTTTTCTAACTAAATTTTCAATTTTTATTTTTTTTGCATTTTCCCCTCCCCCCACCTATTACTTATTTTTTAATGAAAATTGATGAAAAGAAAAGTGCATTAATTTTTTTTTTTTAATTTTTTTTTAATGTGTAGCTTATATTATGTTGAAATTCGCGCTATATTTTTAAGTTACCATATTCAGTGCCAACGCGTTAAAAAATAAGATGTAGGAGGGGGGGAGGGGAAAATGCAAAAAAAAATAAACATTGAAAATTTAGTTAAAAAAAGACGTAAATTCATTTTTTTATTTGCTTTGTATATATTTTATGTGAAAAAAAGGAAAAAAATGTACTTTTAAAATTGAATTTCGCCCCATTATCAGTCAGCCATTTTGAATTATCCGATTTTCTCTTCAAATTCGTAATTAGTGACCTCGAAAACCCTCGAGTATAAAATTTGGACGATATTTTATTAATTTTAGAGCAATTATTAAATTTTTTTTTAAACGGATGCAAATTGTGCACTTTAGGATGCGTTTAATGGCTACAATTGGCCCATAAAGGGTCTTAAATGGCACAATATGTTACTTAAGGCTTGTATAATACAAAATCAAACCATTTTTCTCAAATTTTTATGAATCTTAAATAAATATCTTTGAAAAACCCTTGAAAAATGCACAAAAACAGCAAAAAATGCACTTTTTTTGCATAATTATACATTTTGAGGTACTTTCCCCGTCATTCTGTGCGTACGGACTATGATTTTTCAAGATGCATTCTATGCAATAAAATCTTTTGGAGATAAAACTTATTGAAAATCACCTTTTTTTTTATTAATTCCAACGGCCTATTGGGTCTTATGCGTTTCGTGATGGGGTCCAAAAATCGGCTATTTTTAACATTGTCCTTTGTCAAATGAAACGTCGAAAATCATTAATTTATACTTATTTCATTTTCGTTAATTTTGAGACTCTCGTAGGAAAATCTTATTCATAACGCTGTCGGAAAAAGTATTTTTCGCCGATTGAGAGCAAAATACTAATTTTACTGACTAATAAATGTCAATTAGCAAAGTATCACTTTTCCTGCCTAGTCAGCAAAGTTCTCACTTTGCTACCTAGGCAGCAAAATTAGCAACAACTGCGATTTTTTTTTATTAAATTTATCACAACACAAAAATAAAGAGATTATGGGAATTTTAATTTAAATATTATAAATATATTTAAGCAATCGGAAAAAATATATATGTTCAACTCAGCAGCAAAGTAGATTGACTGCCGCGGTTGGTAATTACTAGCCGTGGCAGCCAATCTACTATGTTTTGCTTAGTTAAACAACTAACTATTCTCTACTTATGAAAATAACTATTGTTAGTAAATGCTTACATTCCGTGCATTCTCTAAACTAACGAGAGTGCGTTGTTTACTAGACGATATTACACATTGTTCAGAAGATTACATTTATAATATCAACAAAACGGAGCTCTAAAAGAGACATTTTTAAATAAAAATTTCCATTGGATTGGAAAACATGAGCCCAATATATGACCTTCTCGTTCACTCGATCTTAGCCCTATAGACTTTTTTGGAATTATATTAAAGAGGTGTATGCTGAATTAGTTGACTAATGTGCACAAACAGTTCTTCACATTCATACAATTAGCGGTATGTTGGTAATGCAGACCAGTTGTACATTCTATGACCTTACGGGAAAAGAGTGCGTTACTTATGAAAGACCCTGTGCAAGCAAATAAGATAAAATCAACGCAATTTTCGTTATTGTATCCCAATTCATACTGAACTACTCTACTGAATTATCTATTTTTTACACCAGTTTAGTTGAGAGAAGTCGGTAAAAATATATAAGAAAATACTCACGAAAACAAAGATAAAAGCAAAGGTTATAAGAGTATCATAATATTATAAAAAAATAATCTGTTCATGACAAGGAACAACTTTCTAAAAAATAAATTGCATGTCATAAATTTTCCGTAGGCTATTGTTTGTTTCTAATAATAACATTTTCCGTAATATTCTACCTGTACGCCCAGCCAATTTATTTATTTTCTTTTACAAACTCTAAATATACATAGGTCCTTCGTAAAAATAAAGGAGCGAAATGCTGAAAAATAAGAACTTATAATTGATATTATATAAATAACTCCAAATATTCCTAATATGGATATTTTAAAAGGTAATATGATTTAAAAATATCATACCTACCTGACCTTTACCAATATGATATGTGTTTCGTTCTTCTATTCATTTACACAAATTAAATATACGGCATATTAGATCATTTCTCTGCCATTCAGTATTTTTTTTTTATTAAAGGAACTTGACTGAAGGTCAAGTTCCTTTAACAGGTAAGTAAAATCTGTGTCTAATAATTCCCACATTTTTTAATAGACCAAGGTTCAACTTTTCCTCATTTTTTACTTTTGCTTACTTTTTGTTTGATTAATTTAAACATCAATTATCCAAGAATAAAATTGCTCGAACTGATAACTGGGTAACCAAACTATACTGACACAAATCTAATATATAAAAATCTCGTGTCACAGTGTTTTATGAAATTTTTGGTGTATATTTGGTAGGTCTGAGAATAGGTCGTAGGCTATTTTTTATACCCCTAGGTGATAAGGGTGGCCCTATCCAGAAATTTTCTTTTTATTTTCTGGACAAAAATTTATAATTTATATGACAAAACAACGTTTGCTGGGTCATCTAGTATGTATATAATTTTTTGACTTATTTGTTATAGCGGCAACTATGGCCTTTTTATAAGTTAGCAACAAATTTAGTGAATTAATACAGTTGCCATACCAACAAATAGTACATAAGCCTTTGCATACTTGCTAACAGATTAAGTTATGCTTTTTAAAGTTCGTCGCGTGCAATGGGGGAAAGATTCAATTTTTGTCAATAGGCTACGGCATAATGAACTATACGATATTTGGCTTTCTGAGTCCGAATTTCTAGGGTATAGCTTTGTAAGTGGTCCTTTAATCGTTATTAACAATGTATTTGTTTGTAAATGTGAATTGTTTCGAAAGAATAATCTCAAGCTGGATAAAGTACTTAAAGGAATAACCATACAAGAGCACCACTATGTATCTTTAGAGGGTTGGGATGGCCAAGGCCAATCAGCTAGCTTCTCCACAAGTAATATGCACGTATCATTGCATTTGCATTACATTACTGGAACTAAACAAATATTGAAACAGAACATTGTTTTTTATAATAATAAGTTTTTAAAGAAATTGCTGAAAGTGCCTTCCACTTTCCTCTAAACACTTCTGACCCTCCTCTTAACGAAGTTGATAACATGTATAACATTTGCAGAAGAATGAGATTGTTGTTGAATCGTTCGATTTCTTCTGCAATACTGGCTTGAAAACGTCAATGTTAGGAATATGAATTGAAAGATAATATCGATATACTCCTCCCAAGTATACTGTCAGTATTTTTATTTAAGAAGAGTATCTAAAACCTTTCCAATTAACCAAAATACTATTGTGAGAAAGTTGCTGAAATTTGTCTAATTGGTATAATTGGTCACAAGAAGAAATCATTTGTCATATGATCTTGGGAAGGAGATTCATGGACATACAGCATTATGACTAATTAAACGATCTTAAAGAATGGCTTGCAACATGTTGATTGTTTCAGCAGCTATATATGCGCTTGGGCTTTATCTTTTTGGAAATAATCGAAAGCTATTTCATTGGTATCAATCTTATTAATGGAAGAATTAGAATCTCTTCACGATGTCTCGATTCGACTACAATTTACAGTTAAATGAAAAGATGTTGGACCAATAATTCTTCTCTTATCAACCGCACACCAAACGCTACTTTTCTTCGCATTAAGGAGGTTCATGTTTTTCCAGCACTTTAAATTCTCGTAGTCTAGGAATTAATATAATAACTGTGATGAAACCGGGCACTGATAGAATACCATCCTCTGCGGACAATCAACTTCGTAAAGTTCTTGAACGATATAAAAACAGACGAAGACATTTTTCAAAACAGTTGGGCATGTTAAAATTTCTTCCTTGTACCTTGTTAATTTCTAACGTTACAGTAATTAAAGCAGTCCTTAAAGATGAAGCTATGAGACGAAACATACCATTCGTGAACAAAAACTAAAAAATCGAGGCAACGGTAACCGAAAATCGTTTATTTGTGTCATTTATAACCTGTGGAGAGCATTTTCCAAATATAAGAGAAAATTGTAACTCTTTGCTTCACATGTTTTTATCCTGGCTAGGGTATGGTTGTTTAGTGACGTTTTTACTGTGTTACCTTCCAACTAACACAATTTATTTTATAATAGCTATAAGAACATCTATATCGCTATTGTATAAGAATAAAAGCTTTATAATTAAGGTCTGAGAACGTTCTCTCAGAATAGGCGCAGGTTTATAAAGTCATTTTAACATTTAAGGATCTCAAAAACAATAATTATACAACTATTTAGCACTCCTTAGTAACATCTCACAGCATCTAAAGCATTTTAAGAAGCTTTTATAGAGGTGCAGAGAGTCGAATGGAAGTTCATTTATACTCCTCTATATCACAATAAAGCGCTTTTATAGCACTAAGTAATTTTAACGTATAATTGTTCTTGGTTGAATAATTTAAAGAGCTTTCTCGTTTCATAACAGTTGTATTATATGGACTTAAAAAATATGGAAATATATCCAACTATTTTAATTATTTTTTTAAGTATTTTTGTCAACTATTATTTATTCAAATTGTTAATTTCAAGATTTTAAGTTTTAACCTTTTATTTTCAGCTTTAGCCAAACCGGACTTGCCCCGCCCAGCCCAACACCCTCACGGTGCTGCGTGTAGTGGTTGTCTGGCTAACTCCGGGCCAGATTCTGGGGAGGCACATACCTGTACCCTAATTTTAATACACTTGTTATTCATTTCATTCATTCATGTATTTCGATACTCCAGTGACGCAACGTTCAGCGCGGTTAGTACTCGGATGGGTGAAATCCATATCGGGAAACACAGCGATCTCGTCTCACCTTCTAGCAGCTTGTATATCAGCGTATACGCGGAAGCTATGTAATTTCAAAACGAGAATTACGTAGTGGATATACCGTCCTTCGGAGAGGATGTAAAGCAGGTGGTCCCTTGTCTATTAAATGTTAGGCAAGTAAAAGATCCCTACTCTTCGAAAAAGAAGAGGTTCGGCAAAATTTCCTGGTAGTGGAAATAGGCCGACGTTAAGTAAATGAATAAAAAGAAACAATGCGCCATCGAAATTTTGCAAATTAAGGGACTGACCAAGATTTATGAAAAAAATATTTTTCAAACATTTTACTCCTATATAATTAAAATTATTAATGTCCATAAATTAACCATTTAAAACATAATATGAAGTGTTAAACAACTTTTACAAAACTATTTGTTTTATAACAGCTGTTACAAAGCTCTTTTAGTTGCGTAGATTGTTTTGAAGTGTCTATTGGCGGTAATTATACTTATTCCAATGTTCTGTAGTATAAGTACTGTAACAGGTCATTTTATAGAGTTGCGTAGCCATTATATAACGTCAAAATCCTTATACAATGTACAACTACTATGGTTTGTACTGCAAAGCAATTTAACTCTTTATGCAGCTGTTATATAGTGGCATGTTCTCTTTTGTTGTATAAAGACTGCCGCAGGTATTGCTATAAAACAATTCGGCTTGGTGTCCAGTTACTATAAAGCCACAAATACTTCCAGTTTATAGATACAGATCGTGGTTTAGTTTAGAGAACAATTCAGCTTCTTATGCAGACATTAAACAACCACGAAGCTCGCATAGTAGTACATTGTAGTACAGTTCTTATAGAACAGTGTATAATAGCTATTATAAAGCCTTGCCACTCCTTGGTTAGATTGACGGTAATTATATATGTATCATAGCTTCCTAACGCATCTGGTTGTAAAAATTTAGATAATTTCAATATTGCCAATAGTCAAGAGTCAAGTGGTCCCAGAATATTTTCCACTACGTTCCATTCCCTTCCATGTTGACATCATCCTCATTATTCTGATGCTCTTTAAATACATTAGTTGACGGGATCGGAAATTATAGATCAACTGATCCCATGTTATAACAAGTACATTACTTATTTCCTCATACAGTTTTATAAATATAACTACCGCAGGTGAAATTCTGTAATGGGGAACTTTCAGCTGTATAAAAGTTCTTTACGCATTTACTGGAACCTGTTAAAATACTTTAATAAAGTTTCTGTGTAAGAGTATTTAACAAGAATTGTTACCTGTATAAGCCTAACAGCTTCATAATTAGTTGTAAGAACGTTTATATCACCTGCCAACCTACAAATTTCATAATAGCTGTGTAACATTTACGTAATCGTTATAAAATAAAAATATTTGAATAGTTACTTGAAGCTCTATAAGAAAAATATCGAGAACCTTTACAAGTGAATAGTAGAGCCTTTGTTACGTGGTTTTATAATTATGTTGTGAGAACATTCTTATCTTACATAGTTATACGACAGTATAGTGCAATAATGCTATTTGGGCGATACAGTGGCAGTGGGCCAGAGTACTAAGTGAGAGAACATGGCTAGTCGATAGTTCCCTCTCCCTAGTTCGGGTTCCAGCTGCAGTAGATGGCATATTGTAGCGTAGGGAATGGTTATTGTGGAGTTGTTGGTTGTGTGTCCTGGTCGAATGGTGGAATGATGGAATGGTTATAGACAAACTCCGGAAAGAAGTTAATGCCTATTGGTATTAAGGTAGCGATTAGTCAAAAAGTTATTTTAACTATTAACTAAAAAGTTAGTATGAAATAAAAAGTTATTTTAACTATGTAATTTTCGAATATTTTTCTTCTATAACCCTTTGATATCGTATAACAATAAAATTAAAGTCAGGCAGAGGAGTAGTTTCGTAGAGGGGGGTGACTTCGCCCCCACAAACATAGCAATAATAACAAGTAACTGTGCCAAATATCATACCACACTCAATGCATTCCCAAATAAAAATGAACACCATTTCTTAGTAGGGAAGCATTAAAAAAAAAAATTCAGATAGCTTCACATATCCTCTAGCACCTGTTGACTTGTTAAAATATTGACAAATCACCCTGTATATGGCATATATGTGATATCACAGTCAATAATTATTATAATAGATTAAAACATGAATTTACATTTACTTTAGAATTTGTATGAGCGCTAAAATTTTCAATTTCGTGAATTTCCCACGTCCTATAACAATTCCAAAAGTAAACGCGTTCCATTCCCAGCCGTAGAAATGTCGCAGTATTTTTTCTAAAACGAAACAAAATAGCGATATGACTGTACTAAAAGATGAAACACTAGTCGAGACCTTGGTGGAATGTGTACGGCCGGCAACAAGTAGGCTTAGGTCGAATGCAGCATTGCAAGGGGGCCAGAAAGGGGGGCCATCGGGTCGGAGGGGCGGGGGGAAGTTCATGGACCCCGATGCAATTCGGCTGTCTGCTAGGAACGCATGGGTGCACTTTCGCCGCGGACTATGCAACTCTTTACCTTCCCCCCTCTCCCCCCGCCCGTTACCTTCCTGCTTGCCGAAATTGCATCGAGAAGGCGACGGCGACCTGCTCCCCCCACACACTCGCACACACATGCTCATTGCTAGCTTATAGTGTAGTCCGTGGGACTCTTCTGGCCACTTTATTTGGTATTGATGGATGGTCACTTTTAAATCGCTGCACAGTGCACAGTTTTATCCTTGCCGTGGTGTCAAATATTTCAGAACTTCGATTTTTCAAATAGATCCAGATGAAGTAAATAATATTTTTTATAGGATTCTGCAAACAGCAGAAAAACTAATTTATGGAAAATAAAAAAATAGTCTATAGGATAGGTATATGAAAGTATTGATTTTAAATATTTGCGTTCTTTTGATACATACTTCTACTGGTTAGGTATGCTAGAAATTAAGAAACTAAATTGAATTTATTTAGAAAACAGCTGTCTACTCTAACAGAAATTGAAATCTAATTAAAGCTTCGAATTTTAATATTTGTGATTATTTGACAGGCCATATCTGGTTGGTCTAGAAACAAAGTGTTCTAGAATGATTGTATTTACAAAAACCCAATTTTAAAATTATAAATTCAACAGTACTTACCTCGATAAATAATTTATCATTCTGTATCTTCCAATCGCTTAACCTTTCAAATGGTTTTCACCCTTGTGAGCACTTTAGAAGGACATAGATTACTATTTCAGCTGTTTGTGAAATCCTATGAACAATATTCTTACTATAGCTATAAACAAACTAAAAATAAATTTCTTTAAAACATTTATAGAATATATCGGCTCAATTACTAGATAGGTGAATTCTATTTATCTTTATCTGTGCATATTTTTCCTGTCGGACATTTGACAACTAACTGGAAAAACATTTTAATCTTTTTTGATTCGTGATTGGAATATCTTGAGAGTGGCCTTATGACAATTATTTGGAAATTTTTTTCATTTTTCAAATAGTTATGCCGATAAAATTACATAGAATGTAACTCTAAATTGTGAAATTCCACATAACTAAGAAATAACTAATCACGTGGCAAGTTGATGTAACTTTTTGCCTTGGATATAGCCAATAATAAATTCTTGCTTAATAATAAATATGTTATGGTATACATTTTGGTGACCTACATTCAGTTCACATATTTGTACCAATCAAAGATTTGAATTCGAGAATAATAAATACGAGTATGTGTCTTTAAAAGAGAATCTTCTGTAATGAAGCTAGGGGGATTAGTTGGCAAAAGAGTATGCGTCAAAGAGTAACAGAGTACATATGTTCAAGTATTTTGCGATTTGTAATTTTAAATATTTAAATATGCTTAGATATATATTAAATGTCAGTCATGGATTGAGGCACCTCCACTTCCCAGTCTGCTTATTCCTTTGAAATGTGACAATACGTAAACCAGGTGTCCCTAGAAATTATACTGGACTGGAGATCTGTTACTGTCAGGTACAAATTCAGATTTAGTAAATGGTAAATAAATTACTGTTCAACTCAAGTCACATTAATACAATGTTCAAGGCTGTCGTTTTATTAACGGTAAAAGTGAGGCAAAATATTCTTATAAATTTTATCGCCTAATTGTAGGATGTACTATACAGGGTGATGGTCCTTAAATAATGGGCCATATAGCAACGGTTGATATTAACAGAATTACAGGAAGTCAAACTCAATATTTCTTTTTTAATTTTCTTATATAACTTTTAACAGCTTTGAAATATTCATATGAAAATTAGCAACTAATAATTTTTTGAAATAGGACATTCAAATCTGGTGCCAATTTTTGGCCACAACTTTTTTGCTCCCAAGTTGATGGCATTTTTAAGTAAAAAAAAAAACTATATTCCCGGTTTTCAAAATAAAAATTGTATACCTTTTAAATGTCGTTAAAGTTAACTGTTTTCGAAATATTTTCCATTTAATTTTTAGATTCAACAAAATATTCATATTATTTTTATTCTGTGAAATATTACTTTAAAACTTCATCTACATAATTATTGTTTTCTAATGAAGAGATGCGAATGTAAAGGGTGCGGTGCATATCGTAAATATTTGAAAACATGCCTACAAAGAAGACAGCCAGACCGTAAATTATTTGCTAATCTTTATGCCTGATTAGATGACACTGGTTCGTTCTGCCCCAAATGGGATAATTTGTGTCCAAAAATTATCACATCAGACCAAGAAGAAGAGATCTTGGTTCGTGTAGCGGAAAACCCGGAAATAAGTTCAAGGCGTAAGTCTGCAACAAAAAGTTTATACTGTCAGGGTCGGAACGGTTTATTTTTGTTTTTTTGGTATGCCTTTGAATTTCTTTCAAAGTTGGGTCATATTTCTTACACGATTCTGTCAAGTTACATAAAAAAAAAGTTTTGCAAAGTTTATTAATGCTTTTTTGATTAAGGTTATAACGTCATCAACAAATTATTTAGAAGAAAAATATTCACAGAGTAAGTCAAAATGTTTTGTTTTGTTTTGGTATTTTTTGCTCATGTCTCAACAATAAACCCTGTAAAGGTAGCACTTTCTTTTACGTCTGTAGAACTACATCACAAACTCTATCAAGTAAAAACGAATTGAATATTCTGTCTCATTTAGTCTATGAGCAGTGACAGTAGCAAAAATATACGTTCTAGTGAATTTGGAGTAGCGGGATCAAGTAAGAACATTTTATTTAAATCAAAAAGGCATTAATTAGCTTTGCAAAATATTTTTTATGCAACTTGACCAAATAGCTTAAAAACTATGACCAAATTTAGGACTTACAATATTTTGTATGGGAAAAAAATTCCAAAGACCCATTAAAGAGAAAGTTGCGCCTCCGACCATGGCAATATAAGATTTTTATACATGATTTTTCGGGTCCTTTTCACCAATTTCGTCTCAATGTTTCTTTTTAGACATGTAGTCTAGGAAATAGCGTGCAAATTCGACGACGAGTAGTTACCGTCTGCCAGTCGGTAATCGAAGAGACCATAAAAATACAAATTTTTTTTCTCTCTGGAAGTTTTTGGTATGGTGGGGGATAGGGAGGGGGGGGGGATTTATTTTTAAATCGAATGATTATCGATATCTGTTCGCATAGGTAGTTAGTATATGTAATTCACATACCCCAATTACGCTGGCAGGCGAAAATTCCGAACGGCGCGCGCGCTAACCGGAAAAAGAAACTAAAACTTTTTTCTTTTTCCGGTTCCAAAAAGTTCCAGAGAGAAAAAAATTTTGTATTTATATGGTCTCTTCGATTACCGACTGGCAGACGGTAACCCCTCGTCGTCCAATTTGCACGCTATTTCCTATACTAATGTATTAAATCATTATTTTCTCCAAAAGTGGTCACGATCCAAGCAGACTATTTCCGATTTATTTCAATGGAGCACTATACTTATAAAAGGGAATTAAAAAAATGTGATGGAGAACAAAAATATTTTTCATGTAATCAATGCATCTGTCAAAGAAACCTGTTATACTATGATATAATATACAGTGTGCCCCAGGATAGATGTAACAAGAGGTAATGGACCAAAAATTTTGGAATTTTGGAATGGTATTTGGAGATTGAGTCCTGCTTGTTGTAAAACTAAAGTATACCAAAAATGACTTGATTTGGTGTTCTACAGGGCGTTTTATAAGCAAAGTTGTAAAAATCACCACTAATAAAGTACCTTTATTTTTCAAAACATGAAAAAATTCCACAAAGAAAAGTTATTTAGAATGCAATTTTATACCTCTATACCAAATTACAGGAATATAAAATTATTTTTTTGAAACTTCCCATTTTTTGCGAATTAAGAGTTGAATCCATATTTAAAGTTGTGTAGGAGCAAATGTTAATCACCAAGAAACGATTACTAACAGAAGATGAATGAGGTTTAAAAATTTTAACAAGTAATAAATGTCAAAAACATAACAGATTCACAAACAAATTAATTATTGACCAATACAAAACAATGTTTACAATTTTTTTATTATTCGACGTAGCTACCACCCACATCCACACACATTTCGATCCTTCGCCTGAAGTCCTTAAAAGTGTTTCGAATATGATCTAACGATATGGTGTTTACGGCATTTGTAATTCTCTGCTTCAATACTGCTACATCGTTAGGAAGTGGTTTAGCGTAAACCAACTGCTTGAGGCAACCCCATAAAAAGAAATCCAATATTGATAGGTCTGGGGATCTCGCCGGCCACTTGATCGGTCCATTCCTGGCAATCCAATTTTCTCCAAAATTTAAATTCAACCACCGATTAACCATTTCTGTGGAGTGGCCAGGGCAACCATCATGTTGAAAATGAACTAAAGGCATATCTCTTAAAATATTTAAATGTTCTTCAGAAAATCTTTCAAGAAGCTGTAAATAAGTGCTGGTTTAACCTTCTCTCAATGAAATAAGGTCCAATAACTCCAACGTGATAAGAAACGGCACACCACACATTCACTTTTTTATAATATTATCTTCTACAATGAATTCTAAAATTTGGATTTTCAGAAGTCCAAAACAGACAATTCTGAGATGAAACAACACCATTGGTTGTGAATGTGGATTCATCGGAGAAAATTATGAAATGATGAAAAAATCTTTCTTCCATGATTTTTTCTCAAATAGTCAAACAAAAATCCAACCTACGGCCGTCATCTCCCTCTTCAAGTGTATCTTCATAATTCGTTTTATATGCCCTAATTTTCTTTGCCTTGTAAATTCTTTGGAGTTTAGACTTGCTAATATTAATAAGAGCTGATCTCTCTCTTAGTGGCATCCTAGGATTTTCTATAACAGAGGCATGAGCAATAATAGCCCCAACATTATCTTCATCATATGCTTTTATTTTTCTTTTCATGTTAAGAACACTACCAGTAGCCAGAAACTTTTTAATTATTCTCATAGCCTGAGTACGTGACAAAGCAGTGTTTGGAAATTTCAAATTAAATTGGCTTACCACTTCTCTTAGCGAGTTTTCACCGCCAATTCCGTAGCATTGCACAAAATAAATTTTTTCACGCACTGTGAGTACCATTTTCACTTAATTTTTTATGCTTAGTTCGTTAATTTGAAACAGAAATTAAGGATAATATTGACTACGTTTGACAGATATGTCAATAATAAATGATAAATGTGTATCCACTGCTTTTCTCATAGCCTACTTTTAGCTTCTACATGACTTTAAATATTAATTCACAAAAAATAATTTCTATGCAGTTTTAATTGAATGGTTCAAAATAAAATACTAATTTATTGAAAAAATGGGGAGTTTCAAAAAAATAATTTTATATTCCTGAATTTTGGTATAGAGGTATACAATTCCATTCTAAATAACTTTTCTTAGTGGAATTTTTTCATATTTTGAAAAATAAAGGTACTTTATTAGTGGGGATTTTTACAACTTTGCTTATAAAACACCCCGTAGAACATCAAGTCATTTTTGGTATACTTTAGTTTTACAACAAGCGGGACTCAATCCCCAAATGCCATTCCAAAATTCCAAAATTTTTGGTCCATTACACCTGGGACACGCTGTATATAACAAAAAATACTCATGGCCCTGACAACCCAATTACTGAATTTTGTGTGGCAGTCAACGTGTTAAAATCAAATTCTATAAAAATTTCGTACATTTTTTCTCAAAAACGGTCCTATGCATTTTCCTGCTACTATACGTCGCGTCGTTTAATTACTAGAAACTCACATGTTGGAAAATAAAGCTGTTGCACAGCTGCAAAAAACAGTTTTTAAAGTAAGAGCAGATGTGCTGATCCTGCTACGGTAGTTGAAGCAAGAAAATAATTATTTATAAAACTGTATGAAGAGAGTAAATGCTAGTCCGTTTGCAAAATCATTGAGCAGAAGTTCATTTGCAGTGGAATTTTTGCCTCTAGCCGCACTTGAAGCCGAATTTCATATATTTCGAACTTCAAGATTTCCTCTTGGTGGAAAATAAGATGTAAGCTGGTACAGAATAAACAAGCTAAAAACGTAGGTACTTTTCGCCAATTTACTGAGCTTTTTATGTAATTGTTACACATTATGTAGGATACTCTTTGCAGTTTTCTTGTAAATAATGTTAGTTTTTGGACATCCTAAATTTTGTGATACCAACTTTGTTGTGAAAGAAAATATATGAAAAAAAATTGAAAAAAAAACATCCAACCTGTGTGGGATTCTAATTGGATTGCAAGCCAAAACTTTAGCCACTGCACCATCACACTTTGCTAGAAAAACTGAATGTCTGTAGTATATATCTTTGTAAAATGTATAAACAAAGAAAAAATATATTATATAGATAAGATTTCTATTTAAGCACAAGCGACAAAAATGAAGGAAATATCTTTTTATAAATTAAATGATTAATAACTTTCTTATTTACTGATTGATTTTCTTAAAAAACAATAGAGTTCTTCCTCTAGCTAACATTAACTTACTTTCCAAATCTCAACATAATCGGACTTTTCTTTCTTAAGTTATCATGCTTACCAGAAACATGACGGACGGCAGGCCCGTCGAGAGGGGGGGAAAGCCGGTACAAATTACCAGGGCCCGAGCGCAGTCAAGGGGCCCCTGGCCGTGTTAAAAAAATGCTATCTCAAGTATGTTAAAAAATATCAACTTTTCCACAACACGTAATTAATAAATAAATTTAACACAGCTTTTAGTATAATTTTGAATATACCAGCTAATCCCAGTTGTCGTGACTTCTTTTTATGGCATTTCCGGTTGTTACCTAAAGGGGTCTACAGACGATCCAACCAACCAACCGAACTTCTCGGTACACTTTGAAGATTACGAACTCGTAAAAGTGAGCTGGTCTGCTGGAGCCAACATTCGCGGTACGCTTTGAAGATGCTGAAATTCCAGCAGACCATCTCGCTTTTACGAGTTGTCATGGCAATTTTCAATGTGTACTGAGAAGGTTGGTTGATTCGGTCGTCTGTAGACCCCTTAAAAATCTCAAACCATTTTATGATTTTTATAAACCGTAACTAATTTATACGAAGTTTAATAATCAATCTGGCTATTTATTTGTTACTGGTACATTTCTAAAGGGGTCTATAGACGACCCAACCAGCCAGCCTTCTCGGTACACTTTGAAAATTGCCATGACAACTCGTAAAAGTGAACTGGTCTGCTGGAATTCCAGCGTCTTCAAAGTGTACCGACAATTTTACGAGTTCGCATGGCAAATTTCAAAGTGTACCGATGTTGGCTGGATCATCTGTAGACCCTCCAAGTGTCTGTTTCAAGGAACAGATAAATTCCCATAGTCTTCGGTAGACTGTAAACAACATGTGTGGACGTGTTGTGTCCCGTAGCGACCATAGCGTAATAAATCTCTAAGGACAAAAATATTTAGTCGTCTTGTGCTGGTTGACAAGTTTAGGCACTAGGGTGGCCCATCTTTTTCGAAATCAATTTTTTTTATTTCTCACCCCTGCAAATGGTTCCATTTGAAGAAAAAACAGTCCCCTCAAAATATTATTGAGGCAATTTGAAGGCAAGGGGTGCCGCAGAATGCATTATTATGCAATAATAAAAGTAAATGGAATTATTTACATTCTTTGATTGATGCATTGTTTTTTCTTTTTTAATCAGCAACATTTATCTTTAGAATGACTAATCAAGTCATACAAATATCAAAGACATTATCTGTTGAGACTATGACATGTGTCATACTACTGTAAATTCGTAGTCTAAGAAAACTATACTAGAAGTTTTTGAAATAAAACTCTCGTTTTGTCTTTGTCTATTTTATTATGAAACGTTTTTTTTCATACATAGTACCAAATATTATCCTAAATCTACAAGACATATAGTAATAAAAACAATATTTTTTGCACTAGGCCAAAGCATGCGACAGGGTTTCTTTTTTTACATTTGGAAACTGTGATTTATAATCATTTACAACTTGGAGTAAAAACGGTTTTTGGTCTGATGGTGGTTTGATTCCTCTCTCAGCGGCATCATTTACAACTTTAATTTTGTTTACAATATTGAAACATCGGGTATAACTTTCATTTTCCCTCCATGTTGTTGGATCATTTTCCAAAAATTCCATAGACAAACCTAATTTTTGAAAAAACTGTTTAGTGTTCTCGCATATGAAGTCCTGAATTTCCTTGTTTTCAACGTCAGTAATATTACTAATCATAAGTCGTTTAATACTCTCTTGATTTGGTGCTTTCCTATTCAAAGCTTTAACCATTTCTCTTTTAGTGGTAACTGAAATATCGTCATCAAAGAAAGATAAGCCAACATTTACTGAATTAAGGTACCACAAATAGTTCACTATTTTCCTACTTGCGGCTTGAGATATTTCTTTGTCAATATTTTGATAATTAATGAGTTATTTACAAAAGTCTAAGTCATGAAGCGGTGCTTTACTAGCAAATGACGCTGTAAACCAGGCCTTTACATAAGCCTTTACAATAAAGAGACATATATCTTCAATACCTATTTTTTCTTTTTTAGTTAGTTGGAACTGATCTTGGAAAAAAAATATTTTTAGACAGTAAATGGCTTTGGCCATCCAACGTGCATGATGAAATGCCCCTGGTTGATAGAATGTCGTGTGAGTGGGCTCTTCTTCAACAAAAAGTTTAGAAAGCATTAAAAATTCTTTATAATCATCACGAGGCTGTTGCAAAGTTAAAGCTGCATTTAGAAACTTTACAATTTCGGCTTTAACTGGTTGTAGAATGTGTTTAATTTTTGATACCTGAAATCCAGTTTTTAGTTTATTTTGATCTATTTTAGGCCAAAATTCCCTAAAACGTTTAAATAGTGGCACATTTGGACCAGATGAGGAAGGCATTTTTGTGTCAAACACACTTCTCAAAACCACTTCAAAAATATGATGTCTACAAGGAAAATATAGCATCTCTTTCTAATTTTTGTTACAATAGTGTGGCTGCCCCATTTATATAACCCATATTTGATGCTGTTGTATCACAACACAAAGCTATTACCTTTTCGTCCAAATTTCATTCACAAAGCACATCATAAACTGCTTCAGTCTGTTCTCTTCCAGTTGAATTGGGCAAAGCTGGTACTCCAAGTAGTTGTTCAATATCTCCACTAGTAACTAAGATAGCAAGTCTATCGATATTTCCCATTCCAGTGAGAGAAGGTAAAAGTTTTCCATCCCAATGGATGACTGGGGCCGGCAATTCAGAATTACCGAAGGCAGTTTTTAATATTTCAGCTCTTTCTTCGCGCTTGCGTTGTCTAAAGCGCTGAAGTGTGGTTCTGCTGATGGACAAAGATGTGGTGTCATGTCCTAGTGCTTCTGCTACTGCCGTCAAAATATGGACTCCATATCTGTCGCTTATTTTGCAAGCATCAAATGCAGCGGCTATTTTTGGTGTGATGATGTTACATGTTCCATACAATCTCCTCTTTTTTGGCTGTGACGGGCCAGGCTGGTCTTGTAACAACTCTTCTTGGGCTTCGATTATTTCATCTTCATTTTCGTTGGAGTCGGCTGAATTACTACTTGATATCTAGCTTTTTCTTGTTGACTTCGTTGCATTCGTTCGGATAATTTCTGTAATTTCTCCTCAGCTGATTTTTCTTGAGAAGCAAGTTGGTAATCAATACCATGCATAAATCCAGGACGTCCCTTTTTTCTTTGGTTAATTAAAAACTGCTTATCTTCATCTATTTTCATCAACTCCAATGCATTTGCATGAGAAATGTCAAAGAGATCGTCCAATTTTTCAACGAAATTTTTTTCTTTACCTCCCGCACTGGCCCTTTTAGCCGATTTTTGTAAGTTCCTCCACTCTGCATAAAGTTTATCTAGTTGTTTAACACAATGAAAATCCTGACGCGTCGGAATGCGAGCTTTATCCCAAAAAACTGACACCTCTTTTATTGTTTATTTAGCACTTTCATGTACACTTAGCTTCACTTCACGAATGTTATAAAAGAGCACTTGTAATACTTGTCTATTAGACGGCAATTTATTGCCAATAATTTGTGACGAATAGTGTCCAACTAAGTAAATGAAAGTATCCTTTCGTAAGGATCTAACATCAGCCATCGTTAAATGTTTTTTCAAAAAGGAACGTATGCTAGAACTTATAATGTCACCACTGTAAAACACAATTGTAAACTGACATAAAAACCTACCGTAGGTGCATTATATTTCCAAACTTCCAAAACAAATAATTTCTAGGAAATAATTACACCAATAAAACATTATGAGAAAAGAGGTAGATATTTGTATTTTAAGTAAAATTTAAGTGTATTACCGTAATAAAATCTTATCTACAAATTTCTACCTGAATGCGGCACGGGTTACCGTTCACCGAATTATCTGAAACTTTGACATAAATTATTCCTAGTATAATAGTATATTTTCGTGGGGTGAGACTTAAAAAATACGCAAAAAAATTCACCCCCTATAGAGATGGGCCACCCTAGTGGACGTGTTGTGTCCCGTAGCGACCATAGCGTAATAAATCTCTAAGGACAAAAATATATTTAGTCGTCTTGTGCTGGTTGACAAGTTTAGGCACATTAGCTGTGGAAGCAGTTTTGGCAAGAAAGACTGATTTTCAGCCTGTGATCGAACTTTTTGTTAGTCGCAAAGCACAAAAAGCGATAATTTAGAATTTAAGTTTGAGTTCATTTTGAGTGACAATTTAGTTGTGTTATCGTGTTCTGTTTTATTTTATTTGTTTGTTTTATTTCTGATTTTTATTTTCAGTTGCATACGTTTCCACTTATGTTTTAGGTTTTTTTTTTCAATAAATATTTTGATTTATTTGGGTATTTAAATAATAAGCACCATCGGCATCGCTATAGAGATAAATTCAATGGCGTAACAAACACCCCCGCAGACTCCGCACCGCGGGCGGGCCCAGCCAGCTTGAAGGGGGGGCACATTGACGGATTGCCCACCCCCATTCAAAACTCTGCTTTGTTTTATTATGTACTTTGCACACCTAGTGTGGGTTTAACCCTAATTAAATTATCACACGATTAACTAATTCAAACTTCATAAATCTGAACCTAATAGTAATGAAGATAAGAATTATCATTTTCCACTCGTTATAGAGAGGGGGGCCCTGAAAACGTTTGCGGGGGGGGCACTCAGTTTCTGTTACGCCACTGGATAAATTGTATAGTTGCTCTTAAAAAACATATATTTAAAAAAGTGGGGGCCCGTCAAAATCTCTTGTACTGGGGCCCACTTTGGCTCTCGACGGACCTGACGGACGGACGGACAGACAGACAGACGGACATTTTGAAAGTTGTTCAGAATTCGTTCGCTAACACAATGATATGAAAATTTTTTCTCTGCGAGCGATATTTACGGTTTTAGAAATGTGCTGATCAAATGCAATACCTATACTCTTCGTTTTTTGTGAAGAGTATAATAATTGTATTCAAAGAAGTAGTTTAAAAGACAAAAGAAAGGCTCTGGAAATAAAATCACAATAAACCCAGGAGAAAAGTGAAAGTTTATTTATCATGCACTCTAAAATATTTCAGTTGTTTAAATTGTTTAACCTCATGTCAATAATATATTTTTTCATTGCCATATACTCTATAATATGACGACACTGTAGTTATAGATAGATTAAAGAGTATATTTAATGTATGAATTTCTTGCTTTTCTTATTACATACTGTTCAAATACTGTAAATAGAAAAACAGTTTGTAACTACATTGGATTAAAAATTATTACTTAGATTCATAGCCCAGACGACAGAGAACATTTTATAGTGAAACCTCCAAAATTTTGCAAAATGAATATATTTTTTTACATGAGTTTGTCAAAGTTTATAGAATAATATCCTGAAAGTTTACATTCCGCTCGGATGCAAACGTAAAAAAAAGTGAAAAAAAATTTTCCTTCGTCCATTTTTTCAAAATTTTGAAATTAAGTCAGGGTAGGAAAAAATAAAAAATACAGGTGGATAGACCACGTGTTTCTGAACAGAAAATGTTCTAATAAGATTTATTGCTAAAGTCACGATATTCCTGGAAAAAATAATAACGTAACTATGTCACTCTGCGCGGCCAAGCGCACGGTTAAATGCATACTATGGAACCTTTAAAAATTCTTAGCTGCTCTAACGAGTAATATAAAGCTTCTTTCTCTTTCTGATTGTACATTTTTAAACAGGTACACCTATCCACATTTCAACTATATCCAATGGATTCCTTATACATTTGTTAATGTATTGGAAAAGTTCCAGAATTTATATTCAAAACTATAGAGAGTTATAAGGATAAGATCGTGAAAATCGCTATTTCTGATCATGATGAGACTGACCATATTTTCAAAAAAATGCATACAAGTAAACTTTTCAAGTAGCTTATTTAAATCCTAATACCAATAGTAATAAATACCCCCCCGTGAGGCAAATAGTAATAATTTATGTGTAACAACGTTTTCGGAAATGGATGTGCTGAAATCTCTCAAGAAAATTAAACCTAAATTCACCAAGGGACCGAATAATATACCTGCCTTTATAGTAAAGGACTGTGCACACATTTTTGCTCGTCCACTTACAATCATTTTTCATCTATCCCTAAAATCGCAAACATTTCCTGATGTGTGGAAATATTCTCGTCTATATCCAGTGTATAAAAAAGACAACAAAAATAATGCGGAGAACTATAGGCCAATAACAATCATCTGCAATTTTGCGAAAGTTTTTGAGTTTACCTTGAGTATGCCACTAACAAGGCGGCCCCGTACAAGGTCAAATTGTAACAAATCAACATGGATTTGTATCTGGCAGATCCACTGAAACTAACATCACCTGTGTCACGCAATATGTTTCTGAAAAACTGGATGATAACAAACAGGTTGATATTATCTATACGGATTTTTCCAAGGCGTTTGATCGCCTGGACCATGGTATTCTGATACAAAAGCTTAGCAAATTCGGACTATCAGTGGCACTATTAGATTTAATTACCTCGTATTTAGAAAATAGGCGGCAATATGTAGAATACCATGGTTTCAGGTCATTCGACGTTCAGGTGTCCCTCAAGGATCTGTACTGGGACCACTTTTCTTTAACATTTTTATTAATGACATTATCACAAATATTGGCGTTGAAAGTCTGTTATATGCGGATGACTTAAAAATCTATTATGTAATTGAAACTGAGGAAGATTGTGACAAGCTTCAAAATAACTTGAATAATGTAAATGACTGGTGTCTACTAAATCAATTACCTCTCAATGTATCCAAATATAACGCATTTACATTTTGTAGAGCCCGCAATCATGTTAATTATATTTACCATTTAAATAACCAGGAGTTACAAAGACCTGATACAATTAAAGATCTGACAGAAGTTTAAGTTTCAATGAACCTGTAAATTTAACTGTATCATCAGCTTTAAAAAGCCTATGATTTATAATAAGGGATTGTAAGGGTTTTAATAATACGGACATTATGAAATTACTGTGCGATCAAAATTAGAATATTGCCCGCTGGTATGGTTCCCGGGATATGCTACCTATATAAAAAGTATTGAAAACATTCAGCGTCGTTTTGTTAAGTATTTGTGTTTTATTGCAGATGGTAATTATCCCACAATTGGTTATTCACAAAACCTCATGTTAGAAAGATTTGATATGTCGAGTCTAGAAAATAGGAGAATAGCACACTATAATTTTCCTACATAAAATTCTTTACAATATGGTTGATTGCCCGCCTATTTTGGAGCAACTGTGTCTTCGTGTACCTCGTATAGAAAGCAGAAATCGTGAAACATTTTATCTTGCTACCCCCCGAACCAATTTACTAAAAGTTTCACCAATACATTTTATGTGTAAAAATTATAATTCGCTACAAAATGAGCTTGATATATTTAATTGTAGTCCTGCCTCAATTAAAAGATTACTATCCGTATAAAACGAATATGCGTATAATCCCATTCCTCGTATTATCGTTTACATGTTTTTGGCATAATGTGATATGTATATGTTGTGTATATATATTTTAAGTCAGCTTCTCTTAGTATAATATTTGTATTTTGCTTCTTCTGTGACGTACTGTGTATTTAGTACATTTAATATTTATACTGTTAGTGCTTTCTAGTGTAACATTCCCACCCTTCAATTGGTTATCCGTTGGGTGGTTGTATCTAAATAAATAAATAAATAAATAAATAAGTATATTTTTCCCATCTATCCTTTGCTTGTATTGTTTAAAACAAAAAAGCATCGGAAGGCTACAATTTCCATCTTTTAAATGAACCAACATTCATAGAGATTGAACAAATTCTGATTTTGTGACATGTAATTCAGTCATGCGTATTCAAGCGCGCGCACGCATGGATCTCGCTCCGAATTATAACGTTACTTAACTATTTATTTTTTTTTCGGGAATACCATGGCTTTAGCGATAAATTTTGTTAAGACATTTTTTGCTCATAAATACATGATCCATGCTGTATTTTTTATTTTTTCCTAGCTTGACATAATTTCAAAGTTTTGAAAAATGGATGAAATATTTCTTTTTCACTTTTGTCTTTATGTTCTGCATTCGGGCGAAATGTAAACTTTTCATGATATTATTCTACTTTCACGAACTCATTAAAAAAAATTACTCATTTTGCAAATTTTTGGACGTTAATACCTTCATTGACTGGGCTATCATTTAATTTATTCGAAATCGTTTGAAACATTTAGTATTTAAGGATAGAATTTTTTAGAGTGAGAGAGAAATACGCGTTTATTTTCGATTTATTATAAATACTTAAAAAACCAAATATAGTGTAATCTTTAAAACTGTTTTAGATACTTGCTATTGTTTTAACAAATTCAACTAGGTGCATGTTTTTTCTATTGTAAATTTTTGTTGTACCTGAATATTGTAGTTTGTGAATCCTAATTTCATTATTAGAGCATGGCATTTAACTATATACACAATTTACGATAAAAGTTGTACCTGAAACTGTTTTAAAGATTACACCATTTATGATTTTTTAAATATGTATAATAAACCGAAAATAAACGCTTATTTCCCTCTCACTATACAAAATCCTATCCTTAATGGAAAACCGGAAAACATGCAATTTTAGAACGATACCTCGTATACCGAGCAAACTCAACATTGACCTCAAATAACTTAAACCGTTTATCGACTGATTTTACCCTCTGAGGGTCCATCATTTTTATCGAAAGTTAAACAAATAGTAACCACCTGTGGAGCATTTCCCGACAAAGACGAAGAAAAAAGCTTTCTGAATATCATGTCAGGTTTAATGGAATACATTTTACACCCATCCGCATGCACAGGGCATTCAACACGCTTAAAATGACTGCGAGGTCTAACGAGACGGAGCACATGTTGATGCTTTGGGAGTCGGTCCATGACATGGCCTGATTTATAGGCAGATAAGGAGTTGATAGGTGTGATTTGAGGGTTGATTATAGGGTAGTTCCGTCGGTTGCACCTAATCCTTTTATGCGGAAAGTGCTCTGGGATAATAATACGGCCCGGACAGTGGCTGAGACTCCCGTTAATTTATTAGGTTCTATTTTCTAGGAAGGCATTAATTGTTTCGTTGTTGAGACTCTTGTAAATTTTGAGAGAACAACAAAATGGAAAATAACATAATATAAACAGGTCTACAGATTATCTCAATGTTAATTTGCAAAATAAGTTACAAAAGTTCTTCGAAAACAAAATAAACTAGTGAAGAACGTAAAACCTCATTCGAAACGTCAGAAGAGCCGAAGGTAACGTGCAAAAATGCGTAATTTCAAAAACGCGTATTTCTAATTCGGTATCGAAAAGTATCACTTATCTTAATAATACGGCCCGGACAGTGGCTGAGACTCCCGTTAATTTATTGGGTTCTATTTTCTAGGAAGGCATTAATTGTTTCGTTGTTGAGACTCTTGTAAATTTTGAGAGAACAACAAAATGGAAAATAACATAATATAAACAGGTCTACAGATTATCTCAATGTTAATTTGCAAAATAAGTTACAAAAGTTCTTCGAAAACAAAATAAACTAGTGAAGAACGTAAAACCTCATTCGAAACGTCAGAAGAGCCGAAGGTAACGTGCAAAAATGCGTAATTTCAAAAACGCGTATTTCTAATTCGGTATCGAAAAGTATCACTTATCTTAAGTCATTTTAATTAGGAAAAGTGCTAGCCTGGCGAGTTGTAAATACCAATTGCAATAAGTTGCATTAACTCATCCACGATGAGCTTCAGTACCTACTAGTCATTTTCACGGTACCAAATTATAAAAAGAAATTATAAGGAAACTTAAATAACCACATTAGGGAAGTAACCTAAAAATTGTGTTTTATCTAAGTTCGGCACATCACGGTTGGTTTTTGAAAACCGTTCGCTCAAAAATAGGTCCGCTGAACTCCAAAGGCAAATTCATTTGGAACACTTTTTATTTTGACATTGCTAGATTTTGCAATATTAATGTGTCTATATCTGACAATTCAGAAATTGTAATATAAAAAAAAGAAAGAGGATTAAAAATCAAAATCATAAAAGTCAGATGAACCTCAGCACAATGATGTAGCCCGAAAAATCTGAGATAGATTAAAACAGTATTTTATATATATTTAGTATCCTCATAGTCCGTTGAAAATAATAAATATAATAAATAAATTGATTCCAAAGGTATTTTAGCAAAACAGAAAAATATCTGGAAGTAAGGCAATCTTCCCTAATCTAGAAAGAAGCTCATTATGTTTTAAATAAATAGGCCACAATACTTTTCTACTCTTTTTAATTTCTCAAACCATGATGGTTAATATTCACTTGTCAAAAAACGCATGGCGAACTTCTGTTTGTCCTGCATTCAGCCCTGTTGTTCTTGACGAACAGGTTTCGGGTGTTTTTTCCTTTGATAACAGAAACATTTTTCGTTAAGTTTGAGTAATACGATTACGATATATTTTTCAATAATAATATGAAGCCGATGCTCTTCCTAATAAAGCTACGTTAATAAGTGCAAAAATCTTGGGTTTTAAGAAGGGAATGGATTCAAGGATTCAAGAGAATGTCACATTTTCTCTCTTACACCACACTATCTTTTCGATGTACTATTGTATTCTCTATAAAGATCTCCTATATTTTTCCACATCTGTTATATTTTTCAAATTGCCAGCATTTTTTTTTTTAAATAGTGGAAAATTGGCCGCCATTTGGAATATCAAGTTTCCGATGCAAAGTTCACTGAGGCGTCATATTTAATATGGTCAAAAAAGGGAGAAAACAACATATATATTTCGTGAGTCTTCTTCTTCTTTTAGCGGGGCGACGAAGGGCCGCCGCACTCAGGCCTCGTGCTACCGCTATAAATTTAGGGAATGGGCTTGTTACCGATAACATTTTTTTTTGTTATTTTTTTTATGGTATTTAATAGAATCCGAGCATCTAGATAAGCTGTTAAAATTTCAGCTCCATAGGTATATCCAATCCTTAGATATTCAGTGCTAAAAATTGGGTTTCAGTAAAAAGCGCTTCGCCGATTCGTGACGTCATTTTGCATAAACAAAAATTGGAAAAGTACATTGTCTTTGTCTTTGTTTTTTATGCTATAGAAATAGAGAACAAACCATTTGAAAGCCTAATTAATGGTATTTCATTTTTGTTCTTACCGCTTTTGACGTAAGTGCCATAGTTTCTGAGATATTTAACATTTAAACTAAATACTTCGTCTTATAGACGTTCGGATGCCACCTTTATGCTTCCAGGTCTCCAAAACCATTAACTCTACAGAAATTAGAAAAAAACAAAATTCATCCTCAATTTAGTAGCTTTCTTATTTGTCTTTAGCATGTTTTCGCTCAATGTAATTCTCGAGTTATTTGACGAATATTGTTTTGAAATACCTTTTTTTAAGCTAAAATCCCAATTTTCAAGTCGTTATAACTTAAAGACTATCAATTTTTATGAAAAGTTGCATAGAACCTTTTCTTCTTAAAATTTCATTTTATTTCACCTTCAGGGTTTTTATTATTAAATGTCGACTGCATCTGCAAAGTGACGTCACGCGAACCTCCGCCCCGTTATCGCCCGGTCCAATTTTGGTAATTTGTTTAAGCCGAATAAAAACCTAAAAATTTGAAATCGCCTTAAAAAGTGCTCTACTTTCGATTTCTAAAAAAAAAGAAAAAAATGCTGGACGGGTTTATTCCCTCATTCAGGCCGGATTCTAACCCAAAGGCCAAAATCCTTCCTATGGGGGCTTTTTTTATGTCTTCCAGCACCGGAAAACCAATGCCAAAGTGTTTGTGTCCTAAGTTCATAAGGCTAGGGCAGAAATTTATTAAATCTATGATGTGTATGGAAGTTTCTTCCTCGTCACCGCAGAACCTGCAGTCGGGGTTGTCAACCACCCCTATAGTGTACAGGTGTTTTCTGAAAGAACCATGTCTAGTAAAAAAATCTACCAGATTCTGACCTGTTTCCTGCTTAGTCGTAGGATTTGTTCTGCCGTTTGGTGAGTCGGTCAAGTTTGGTCCATCCATGTGAGCAGTCGGATCTTACACATCACGGTATTTCACATATTTTTCAAATTTTGCACACTTTTTCTAGAATTTTGTACCCTTCAGCGAAAATGGTAGAAAAATTTAGGTGGAGTGCAAACTTGGCGCTTGCCTTCCCCACTTGCTCCAATTAAACTCATTTTCCCGTCATCATCATCAACTGATTAATTTTGCACAATTTTGTAACTTTATTTAAAATTTTGCATACACATATTAGTGTGTAGGGCGTTAAAAACAATTATCAAAATTTCTATTACTTTTAGCTCAATTTTGTACAATATGGCACACTTTACTTCAAATTTTGCACATATCCACATCGACATCGACAGCATCTCGACAAATTTTCCTTCAGTCCCTCTTAACCACCAAAATTATTATTACTTTTCTGCTCTTTTAATCGCTCCATTTTGCACAACCTATTTCAAATTTTACGCACATCCAGCTTAGTGCTCACGACTTTCTGTTCCGATTACTCCTGAGTTTCTCCAATTCTGTGCGCCATTTTTTATTGGGTAGCTAATTTGTCTAATTCGATTAGTAGAGTGTAATATATTATTATCAAAACGTATTTTATTTTGTTGTTCAATATCTAACAGTGGGCGCCAATGTGAGTGTGTGAAAAATTTGAAGTAGAGTGTGCAAAATTGTGCAAAACTTCTAATGTAATTGTGTGCAAAATTTGAAATCGGGTGTCCAAATTTGTGCAAAATTAGGCTATTATAATGACGAAAAAATCATTTAATTGGAGCAAGTGGAAGGGCAAACATCAAGTCTGCACCCCCACCTAACTTAACCATCTTGCAAAGCTGAAGGGTGCAAAATTCGAGACGGGGTGTGCAAAATAATTATACATAATTCAGTCCCATTACTCACGGGGGCGGGGCAAACTTGATCGACCCAAAAAATAGTTTTCTCTAACCTTCTACCTTCTGTAAAATTTTTGGGAGGATTCATGTCGATGGGTAAAGGTCCATACAAAAATGTGGCTAGCCGGGAGTTTATCCACTGAAAAATTCTAATTTCTCTAGACCATTAATATCAGAAAATCGTTTTCATCGAAACATCAGAAGAAATCCACGTGATCCTTTTCAATAATTTAATGAATGACAATTTATTATCCGTTTATCCAAACATTTATGAGGTTATGGTTATGTACGTATCAAAATGTTATTTATTGAAGATTTAATAAAAACTAAACTCCTGCTAAATTTTTAGTACCTGAAAAACTTTATCATATCCACTATAAGTGGGGCGAGCGTAGAGGCGACTTCAATGTGAATATCAGTCGATATTCCGTTGAAGCAACGTCGAGCGCGGTTAGTACTTGGATGGGCTCCCATCTCGGGAAATACAGCGTTCTCGTCCCACCTTCTAGAGGCTTGTATATCAGTGTATACTCGGAAGTTACGTAATTTCAGACGAGGATTACGTAGTGGATATACCATCCTTCGGAGGGGATGTAAAGCAGGCGGTCCCTTGTCTATTAAATGTTAGGCAAGTAAAAGATCCTTACTTTTCTTAAGGGAAGAGGTTCGGCAAAATTTCCAGGTTGGGGGTAGCTCGTCTCCTGGCGTCGGTGATAGGCCCTGGTAGCGGAAATAGGCCGACGTTAAACAGTTAAAAAAAAAATCCACTATAAGTACTTTAGATGAAGAAAGGTTAACTAAAATGGAACAAAAACAAAACAACCAAAATATTAACCAGGTGTAGCAGCATTTACCACACTATTAAAGCTTTGATTTTTTTTAATACTTCATCTTTTTTTTTCTCAACTCGAAGTTCTCTTCCATTACTTCTAATTTTCTTTTATAATATATCTCCTTTAACGTCAATGTTTTTTTTCCGCTTAGTAGAAGAGGGTGTTTCTTTAATAACTACCAAATATTTGTTTTGTTCTTGTGATATATTTGTATTTTTGTCATCCCTGAATGGCATTCTTCCTCATTATTTATAGATGAATACAATTTTCATCTAAACAATATAATTTTTCAACAACAAACGAAAGTGGCCTTAGATTTTCGTCAGTTAACAAATAAACGACGTTTCTAAATCTATTATTTGTTCAAAAACATCTTGTGGGAAATCAATAGCAAACTTTTCCAAAAATGGGTCTGCAAGTGCGGATTACCAGTTTAATTTGTCTTTTAATTCTTTGCCTATTTTAAAATATAAGAGGCCGGTTGGTGACCTGACCCTGTAATATACACAGATATTTTAGATCACTTTACTCTAATGTAAACAATATGTGGACACAAATTGTTCGATATTTAAAATAAAATTTTCTAGCAGTGTTTCAATATAAAAATTTTCAACTGAGAAAAAGAGAAAGAAATTGACTCATATATTATCCTGTCACACACAAGGTCGTCAGCCGCCAGTCCTGTCCTGCGAGAAGTATATTTATTCTCCACTTATACACATATACCATTCCCAATTTGGTGCATTTTCGGTTTGGGTGACATTTAAATAGGGGAACGGGCCTTTTCGCTTCATAAAACACTGGGAGCATCGACATAGAAAACGACTGCAGGGGTAATCTTGGTAATTACCTTGTAGAATTTTGACATGGGTTGACTTGTTACCGAAGTTCTCATCATGTACAAATTTAATTTCCACTTGTGTAGGTACATTTTGGCAAATTGGCCCGAGATATACACTCTGCTCGCTCAATGTGCAGTTACGGATAATGGATGCGTTTTTCATTGTCCCACTTCCGTTATTCGAGTGTTGATGTAATTACTTTGATTTAGCGGACGTCAGGTAACCCATGCTTTAATTTTCATTGAACTTTTCCCAATTGAAGAAAGCGTATGTAAATAAAATTGAGATGACAGATATTTCATAGAGGAAACTTTATCTCGATGTGTGTTAAGCTTACGCAGAATTTCAGGATGTAGATTTTATCAAGAGCAATTCAGATTAAATTATTCGATTTCTGATAAAGTATAAATACAGGGTTCGCCATTCGACGCGTTAGGGGTTATGTTCTGCAATTGATAAAATTTTCTCGAATAGTCCTCAATTTGACAACTTAATATAGCATATGGGAAATCCAAAAAAGCATTCTTGTTTTGAATATACCTATTTGTTTAAGAATTTGAATGTATTATTTGCTCAAGGGAAGAAACTTTTCTTGGTTTGAAACAATATATTTAGTTGTGAAAACTAAAGCAAAATCTTGATAAATTTTTTTAATTTGAGATGAGGATAATCGGTCAAAACATTCGTATTTTAAATATATATGCATAATTTTAACTTAAAAATGCATTACTCTTGGAACAAATATTATATACATTTCAAATAGTCCAGTCCAGTCTCTAATTTGAGTACTAATGAATGGATTTTAATGAAACCTTGTGCAATGTGTTTGTAATGACGTTAATAAAGGAGTTGAAAAAAGATCAGTTCCGTAACTTGTAAAATTAGGTCAAAAATGAAAGAGAAACAATAAAGGACAAGGGTAGATAAGGGCCTTTTTCCGCCCATCGGCCATGTTGTATGTCATTATATTTTCCGAGTAGTATATGTCTTGACGAGTAATAAAAAACTGTTCTTTGGAATAGTAGATTATTCAGTGAGCGTATAATGATGGCTATTACTCGCGGGGGTAATGTTTACGGCACGAGACGAAGGCGTGTCGTAAATCATCCGAGTGTGTAATAGCCATTATACGCGAGCTGAATACTATAATTTATCCACGACTATTGCATATTTTAACTGTTTTAATCGTTTAAAACTGAAAAATAAAGTTCATTTACAGTAAAACGTTGACGTGTTAAACGTTAAACACGAAAATATGCACGAAAACATGGAAAAATGAATTCGCCGTTTCCTTATGAATATTGCTACGGCTCTCTGTACGGCCTCCGATCTAGGCGCTGGCACTCGATCAGCGATGTTAAGCAACGTCGGTCGCGTCCAGCGCTTGGAATGGTGACCCAAGTTCTCGCTGGAGATCTCAGTCCATATGCTGAGCTGTAAAAGCCTGACTGGACTGAGGCGGCTCGGCGAGAGAAAGACAGAGGCTGATAACCGTGCCTGGGGGCCCTTATCAACAAACTCGAAGTCTAGGAAGACCATGTTTGGAGGGGGAGCCCTGAGGCACACAAAAAGGAGTACTACAATAGACCTTATAGGTCGCAGTAGGGGAAGGCCAATCGCCCGCTCCTTCAGAGTAATCTAATCTATGAATATTGCTAGTTCCTGATTGGTCAAAGGTGCGTTAGAATGAAAACAACTAGTTCCTGGTTGGTTAAATATGTGTTAGAATCAGATTGTGTTCATTATACGTTTGATTGGAATAATGACTATCATTATTTGACAATTGTTAAATGTAGAATGCAATGATTGGTCGTGGATAAACATATTACTATTCAATACATACCACTATATGTGGTTTTGAGCGCTGACACGTTTAAATTCGCACGCAACATCGACACTACTACGACTCCCGCGGAACGATTTTGTTTTTTATACATTGAAGCGCTTGATGAAACAATATAAATTAACCATTATTTAAAAGCTTAAATGCTCAACAATGAAATGAGATATAGTTTATCTTGTTTCATCGAGCGCATCTAACTGAAATATACATTAAAAGTTCGGAAAAAGGTAAAAAATTACTAAAAAACTGCAAACATGCCCACTTTGAAATGATATTACTATGACCTACTGTTGTTTTTCAAATGTAAAACATATAGAAACATAAAGATCATATGTTCAACTATAAATAAATAACGCTTAATGACTTTAAGGAAAACTTTTCTTTTTTATGAAATTAGTGGGCGAAAATTATATAGCTTATCTACCCTTGTCCTTTACCTTGAAAAAATTCAGGTGAATGTTTTATCGAAATACAAGACTTTTTTATTTGCTTTTCTGTAAAGTGCGTTTACACCGAGTTATTCTGGAAAAACATTTTGAAATTGTAGCGCCTTAAAAATATGTAATTTAAAAATTTGAAAAAATTCAAACGTATGCATTGAGGCTTTCTAAACATTTTTTATTTCGTGGAATTTTTTTGTAACTTGCTAATTTTCCGAGTTACAGGCAGTTTTTCACGATAAACAATGTACTACATTTTTTAATATGCAAAAAATGTAGTACAATAGTTATGAAAAATTGCCTGTAACTCGGAAAATTAGCAAGTTACAAAAATTTTAAGAGACGAAAAAATTTTTGGAAGGCCTCAATGCATGAATTTTTTCAAATTTTTAAATTACATATTTTTAAAGCGCTACAGTTTCAAACAAAGATATAGTTTTCCATGTTTTTCCGGAATAACTTGGTGAAAACGTACTTTACAGCCATACCTCCAAAAATATGCATTTCTCGAAAAAATTCACAAGAGTAAAAACATCTTATTTTGGGCCAAAAAAGGTAAATTTATTGTTTCTTTTTCATTCTTGACGTAATTCTACATGTTACGGAAACCGTGATAAAAGGGGTATTTTCTACCCCTTCCGATCATTTCCTACTCTAATCATTTTCCAGCTTTTTTATTAACGCCATTACAAACACATCGCACAAGGTTTTATCAAAATCCATTCATTAGCACTCAAATTAGAAAGTTTGGTTATTTTAGCTCTCCGTTGATTGGATTAAAACAAGAATATAATTTTTCTCTTTAATATATGCATATGATCAAGAAATTGAGAATATCATATACTTAACTTAAACAGAAGAACAGAATAGAAATAGAATAGAAAAGAAAATAACAGGGATAGGAAAGGCCGATTTCCTATTTTCTGGTCTAGCCCGGGAAAATGTTCATTTCTGGCGGAGAATTTCTCCAGAAAGTGTATATTTTCTGGCCGACTGAAAAAAAGAGACATTTTCACGCCCGCGAAGACGTGTTGTACCAAAAATGAAGAATTCGAAAGTACGCCGAATTTTGTTTCGAAAAGATTGGGACAACGCTTAGCCGTAGATGCTGGACATCAAAACAAGTCGATTTAACTGAAAAAGTAGTGGTCTAACTCTTTTTCGTTTTCAAGATACAGGGTGGGAAAAAAAAATTGTATTCGTAATTTGTCTCTGTCTTGGAGACTATTATACGTATCTACTTCAAAGTTGATAACGACATGTCTTTTAGGTCGCTAATTACAATAGTGATATTGTCGATGCCATATTTTATAGATGGCGCTAGTTACAGGACTTCTTGAGAACGAAAAGAGCTAGACCACTACTTTTTGAGTTAAATCGACTTGTTTTGATGTCAAGAATCTATGGCTGAGCGTTGTCCCAATCTTTTCGAAACACCCTGTATTTTTACAATAGTAACTAAAGCGTATGTAAAAGCAAATCATCAAAAACACATAAGATAATCTATAGTCCAGTCGACAGTAGCGCGTGCACGCGTGCACGCGCCCCCTACTGAGAAAGGATGCGCGCCTGGCTAAAAACGTCTACTTAACAATTAAAAATTTAAGCTTTCGATTGAAATAATTTGTACTTTTTAGGATTTTGTTAATGGGTGTTCAAAGATTATATAAGAAATTTGGTGAACTCAAAAAATTCATTTTTTAATATTGTGTTTCAGCCTCCGATTAAAGAACTTATATCTAGATACATAACAGGCTATCTTTTCACTATATACCTTGTTTGCTCCTAACATAGTCACATTATATGTCCATTAAAATGGATAGATGAACATCACGTCCCATAGGCAACAGTGGCGTTGTGTGTGTAGAAAATGTGTAGAATGGTAAAAATTTTCATTAAAATGAATTATTGCAATTCCTGCATTACCGGCTCTTTATATAACGTGATGTAGGCATACGATATTACAGTAAGATAAAACAGTAAGATAAATATGTATTGAAAGGATATTAAAATTTAATTGCTATTTACTTTATAACTGTAAACTGAACTTCATCATGTTACGACTATGGAACGATCGATTTTCTTCTTTTCTAAACTGCTTTCTGCAAACGGCACAGCACTACACTATTTATTTGCACAAAATATATTGTCACTAAACTGTGTAAATATGAATAGAGAATATTATTTAGGTATTAAGCAAATCACAACTTAAAATAAAATTACTTTTTCACCAGTTTTTGGTCGGAGAACACGAAAAACATTTATTGACATTGATGGCCGAACTGTCAACTGATATTATGATAATCGAACTGAAGCCGATCGTGCACGAGCGGCCGCAAATACGCCGATGGGCGAATCAGCAACTTATGGGAAGAAGTGCCTTAGATTGTGAGTCTTTCAGCGACAAATAAATCAGTGCCATTATGTATCTAGATATAAGTTCTTTAATCGGAGGTTTCAGCCTTGAAAATGACCGTTTTTGCGATTTTTCAAACATGACATTGTTTATAAGTCGGAAACGGTCAACTTTACGAAAAAATGACCTTTTTGTCTAAAATGACCAAGAAAACCTAAAAAAAATTCATTTGGTTAAAAAAGCGATTTTTTAAATTTGTTTAAAAAGAAATAGTTTAAACAAATTGGGACCAGATTTTCGTCCGCTAAACTCTTCAACCTTATTCAGGGGCATGTCCCGAACGTGAATATGCAGAAAAATCGAATGGGAAAATTTTTTCATACGAATGCGAGGTTTTCGCCTTGTCTACCTTGTCTACCTTGTCTACCTTATAATAGCACTAAAAACACTTCATTAATTATTCATGCTCGGTCTTTTAATTTGCAATTTTTGGAATTTAGTACCTTTATAAATAGTAGAATTTTGTTCTATATCTTTAGCCATATTTGTATTAACTCTTGAGAAAGGCCTAATAAGCCGAAACATATGTAGAGTATCAACATACTCATTTTGAAACATTAAAAAGCAGTTTTTTTTTCAGTCAGTCTCAAGTCAAAGTGCTCCCATACATTTCTAGGAATTTTTTCGTGCCAGGTCGATTGCTACTACACACACTCTATTATATGGTGGTTGAGATTCACGTCCTCTAAATGAAGCGTTCGCCCTTGCCATGTTTGGTAGGCAAACTCTTACAAATATTAGATAGGTTCTTGCATATTTACTGTACATTTTGGATTAAACCAATAAATGACGTTATTTAAATTTTTGCAATTTCTCGATTAAACGATTAAGTCTAAACTCTCGGGAGCTTTTATGTCGATACTGAATAAACGGGATCCTAAAAGGATCCACACGTCTAATATGCGATCGATGATCGATCAGATCACACAAGCTGAAGAAAGGAACTCAGAAAAGTCATTAGTATTTACAGAAGTGATAAATTCATACATGGGGTTAAATATAAGCAGTGACGTAGCCAGGATTTTTATTCGGGGGGGGGGGTCCGAACGTTTTGAAGGTATTACTCAGATACGAATAGAGTAATTGAGTTAGAATATATGAAAAAAAAACAAACTCTAAATTAAAAGTATTTTCAAATTTTCGCACTTTTAAAGTCCCTGCAGTTCATTTAAATTTTCTAGGCGTCGCGACGACTAGTTAGTTGAAGACGTTAAAATTCTATCACTTTGAAAAAATGCTAATTGCTCCATCTATAAGCCCCTTTTTACATAATTAAAATATCTCCATTTTTTTTTAAGTAAAAACCCTGTTTTTAAAGTTCTGTTGAAAGCCGAAATTATTTTAAATATAATAATATTCGAATCGAATCATAGCAATTGAAAACAAGTGGTCAAAATTAAGAAAGAAAATATTGGGAGAAAATCTATGGGTGTACCACAAGGTAGCATAGTGAGACCTTTGCTGTTCTTCATGTATGTGAATTAACTCAATAATGTCATACTAGATAGTAAAAGTTGTGATCTAACTAGCTATGCAGTAGATGGCAAACATTTTGAAGAGTGCATCTGATATGAGAAGGCTCATTTTAACTGCAGAAGAAGAACTAATTATAGCAAAGGATTACTTTCTAATTAATAAACTAGCAACATGGAGCTGTGTACAACTGTATAAAGATATATCTATAATAATGTCACATATTGAAATTCGTTGTTTTTTTATTGAGAGGGGCGCTAATTTTGATTCCACACTTAGGCGACCATGCATGTAGGAAGAAACAATTTTCTTTACTTTACCTTGTTATTTTATTTATTATTTTGAAAAAAGTTATAATTGAGGAATCTCTTGAACGCTTCATTATGAAAAGAAATTAGGTTTATACAATCACATCACATCTGTCATACTTATATGCAGCAGGTTACTAAGACTAAATCAGATACAGATTGCGCTACATTGTGTGGCTTCAAATCCGCACGCTGTTGGCTCATCTGCCCTATCCATATGGCTGCAATAAAATTGCAAGAAACCACGATTTACAACGGGGCTGGCTGGAATAGAAATTTGAAATCAGCCAGAAAAATTTTCAATAAACACCGAAAATGAAATTAATTTGTTAATTTTAAATATCATGCCTGCCAATTATTTTGACTCGGGGGGGGGGGGGGGTCCGGACCCCCTGGACCCCTCCCCTGGCTACGTCACTGATATAAGACCAGTACATCGTAAGAAGGCACAGACCTTGGAGAGAGTACTTAGCAATCCACGGTAAATATAACTTAGTTCTCGTCTACCCCGGTCCTAGGTTGTCCCTCGGAACTTAACCAAACCCCATTGAGAGTATTTGTATACGAAAAATCGCCCTATGAGACACTCCTTGTTTAAAACTATAAGCAAGATCACGATTGGACAGATCTACGTTTCTAAACACCATGGAAAGTGCCTCCTGAACTGACTGGAGACGGCACTGAGCAAAAAGGATATAACAAACAACATAATTAACTGTAAGAAACATTTTTGTTAACAATATCCGACCTGCCCTATCATAATTTTGCCACTGCTAGCGCATTGTGTGCAGGTATGCATATTAATGGTGACTATTAAAGCGAGTGCGCCATCTCTGCACCTTTTACGGATATTTTTATGCAATTGTCTGACGTTTAGACTTCATTTAATATGTTTTACCGTCTAACAACATTGTGTTGCGAACAAAAAGTAAAATTTCACCTAAATCTTTTGACTTTCCCATTAGTGGCGGATGTCAAGGTCGGATTTTATATTCCAGCCGCAATATTGATACGTGGAAAATTCACCACAATTGTTTAAACAAATTTTGTATTTTTATACAACACAGCGCAATTCTTAGAATGTAATTATTGTCTAGAGGAATAGATAAACGTGATTAGTTGATTGTTTCACATGTTTCATAACATATTTACTTTTGAAATAAGGTAGTTTTGAGGTAAGTAGTGAGTAATTCAGTATACCGGGTATCCCAGAATTTAAAGTTAAAGTTAAACTAATACAATGCATTTGTCATATATAAAACAAAGTGAGTCTAATAGTCCGCAAGTCAACAAGAAAGAACAAAAATATATTTAAGCTAGAGACATTTTTTTATGTTTACAGCGCTGCAGGTGAAAATATCTAAAGAAGTATCCAAATTATTATATAAATTACACATTTGCTGAATACAAGAAAATTTCTTTACATTTGTTCTTGAAAATGACAAGGTAAAATAAATTGTTGTGCCTAGAGGCCCCCCTAGGAGTTTGGAAATTAAGCATACTTAAAATTTCTCCACAGTCGATGTTACCATGTAAAATTTTATATAAGAAAATTAATTGTGATCGGTGTCTACGGTTTTCTAGACTGTCTAGGGAAAATTTAGAGAGTAGTTCTTGATGTGGGTAACCAATAGCAGGATAAGTCCCATCAGTCTTAAAAGACGCATATTTCAGAAATCGACGTTGAAGCCTTTCCAAATTTTGTATGTGTACATTATAAATAGGACACCATACTATTGAAGCATACTCAAGGGTAGTGTATAGTTGTTTTAATGTATTTACGTTATTAAAATGTGCGGAGTTTCTAATTACAAAACCCAATGTTCTATAACTTTTACTGACAGTAAGTTCGATGTGGTTTACAAACGTTAATTTTCTATCAAATGTCACACCCAAGTCACAAAAAGTGTCAGGACGGGAAAATGTGTGATTGTTCAATTTGTAATCAAAAACAATAACATTATGTTTTGTTGTAAATGTCATAGTGTTACATTTCGCTTCATTTAAAGGTAATTTATTTATTATACACCATGTATTAATACGATCAATATTATTTTGCAATTCAAGGCAATCATATTCACACGCGACATTGCAAAATAGTTTTAGATCATCCGCATATAGAAGGCAGTTAACAGTGATATTATCTACTATGTCGTTAACAAACAAATTAAAGAAAAGTGGCCCTAAATTTGAACCTTGGGGGACCCCCGACGTAGCTAAGACTTCAATAGATCTAACACCATGATATACAACATATTGTCTCCTATCAGTTAGGTAGGATTTAAAAAGTGGAATAAGGTTATCCGAAAATCCAAAAATTTCAAATTTTTCTAAGAGGATATCAGGGTTCAGTCTATCAAATGCCTTTGAAAGGTCAGTATATATAACGTCTGTTTGTATACCCTTATCAATGGAGTCAGAAATAAACTCTGTAATATTAATTAAATTCGTAACTGTTGAACGGCCTTTGAAGAATCCGTGTTGAGCTGTTGATATGATGCCTTACATGGTTAAAAATAAAATGGTGTAAGATAATTTCAAATGCTTTAGCAAAATTATTTATTATTACTATCGGACGGTAGTTACAAATATCGGATCTACCACCCTTCTTAAAGACTGGAATTATTTTCGATAATTTCCACTGTAGTGGAAATTTAGAGGACTTTAATGATAAGTTAAATAATATAGTAAGGGGGCTAGCAAAAATAACAGCACAGTCACGTAATATGAATGCGGGGATCCCATCAGGCCCAGAAGTTAATTTAGGTTTAATTTTCTTTAATGCTGTAAATACTTCGTCTTCCGTAAAACATATTTAAAGATGAGCTACTCTCAACAAAATTTTTAGGATTATGCGTGATATTTTCAGATTCAGAATAAGATTGCTGAAAAAAGTTAGCAAAAGAATTGGTAATCTGTTGAGGGTCAGATAGATATTCAGAATAACCTTAATAGGCGATATATCCGTTATTTGAAAAGACAAAAACACAAATTAAAAAGCCTGCAAAAGACATGAAAGACTCTGTCTGATAACTCCCCTGGAACCGTGCGCATCCCCACTTCATTCTGAGCGCAGTGATCCTACTAATTTGAAGGATCTTATGAATCGATTCACAAGACTTACCGCAGAGTAACATCAGCTGTGCTTAAAGCAACCTGCACACGGGAGATGCTGCGACATGACGCGACGCTTGGAAGCTTCTGCGGAGGCCAGAGGTGCTCAGTTTGAACATTTGTTAGCATAAATTAAACACAATGCAGGATCTTTATTTATAATACTGTGATTAGGATAACAATAGGCACATATACGTTTAACAAACGTTTTTAAAGCGTAGTAATCATTGACTAAACGTTTAAATAAGACGTTTAAAATACGTTACTACTGAACGCATTTTTAACCATTAGTAAACGAAAATACTGGAATAAAACGTTTTAGTAAGTACGTTTTTTCACAAATATGTATTAAAGGTATAAAACACGATTATTATGTAAGGGTAATGACTAAAGGCAACGTTTCTGAAACGAAAAAGTTTAACGGTTTTTATTACATATATTTAATACAGCGATTCAAATGTTTTATTTAAATAAAAAGAAACGTATTTTTTACAATGTTAAAATAACTGTTATTTTCAACTTACTAAATCAAGAAAATTTTAAATCCACAAGTAAAATATATGGTAGAAGATAATGTGTTTTAAACGTTTTTATACGAATCCACGTCAACGCATAAAATTCGGTTGTAAAATTTTATGTTTAAATAAAACTTTAAAATACGTTACTCTTACACATATTCTCAGCCAGTAGTGGAAGGGATTGCTGAAGTAAAACGCTTTGATCAGAACGTCTCTTTTACTGATATATTAACGTATAATACACGTTTATAATATGAGAAGTTGAAAGAATCCGCTAGATGTAGCGTTTTCAAACAAGAGCATTAAACGATTTTTATTGTATGTATCTAACATAGCAATTGAAATATGTTTTATTTAAAGGAAGAAAACGTTTGTATACAACATTAAAATAACTGTTTTCAACTTATTAAAATGCACTGACATTCTAAACCTACAGGTGAAATTAATGATAGATAATGACGTTTTTTCAACCATTTTCTACTCATCTATATTAATGTATGACGAGTTTATGCATTATCACATAGTTTGTTGCAGAAACTATTTCTAGATGGCGCCACATACAAACCACTGACAATAATCAGTCACGCTTTATGTTATGCTTTAATGAGTTTATAAAAAATAAATAATATAGAAATAATGTTCAAATTCATTCAGGAAGCATCGATTTATTTGGATAGATCAGGTTAAAGATCATTATTCTTTGGCTGGGCCAAAAGATCATAAAAGTTTTATGCTACCGTTTAATTGGTTAAGCACCCACTGGTTTCATGATAAAACCTGTGGGGATGCTTAACCTAGAGATGGGCGATTCGACTCTTTTTAATGATTCGTACCACACGAATCCGTATCAAGAAAAGATTCGTATCGAGAGATTCATACGTTTTGTACCGCTGATTCCATGAGTATCATGTACTGATTCGTACCATTCGTACTATTCGTGCCCACACTCCCACTCCACAGTGTTCAGCATGGATTATAGAATATTATATGTGGTGTTAGTTGGGGCCAGTATTATAATGTTATATTAATCGCACAGTTTAAACTTCGAGTACCTTCTATTACATCAATATTTCTTCGTCGTCATTAGACAGTCAATAGATAGATATATAGCGTTTATTTAACCACATTATATACACGTTTGTACATTTGTAGCAAGTCAACTAAACAAAAACAACAATAATAAAAAAAGAAAAAAATTGTAATATAATTAATTGTAATCAGTACGTTGTATAAAACGAATGCTGTTTCAGTACATTGATAATAATCATATAGTAATAATCAAATATTTCGAATATATCCATCATATTACATATAAAAACAGGAAATTTTTTTCAATTATGAGGTTGCGAATATTTTAAAATCTGAAATCTCCAATTTAAACGGTCCCCATCCACCGTTTGAAGTTTAACCTTATACAACTGGCCCTAAGAGTATCGCATCGCAATACCGGTATCAATCGTATCGACGATTCGAAATGTACGAATCTTTCTTTTTGTGGGATTCGTACCATTGGTATCATTGCAAGGATTCGTACCAATGATACGAATCATACGAGTACTACCCACCTCTAGCTTAATCTAATAATTGTCCATTCATCTGCATGGCGGCTCATCGTGTAACCCATCATACATTGGAAAATGGAGACCTCCTAGAGCCTATTTAATTTCGTTTAATTAACGTACATATTTAGTGAATATTTAACGTTATTTAAACCTTTAATAAAACGTTTATATTCTAAGTTTACTTTCGTTTCGTAAACGTTGAAAATTAACGAATATTTATAGTTTTTTAATGGTTCTGCACAATGTTATTTAATCGTTATCTACAATGTTTAAAAAACGTTTAGGTTTGGTTAATAAAAATATTTTTCTCGGGACATTTTTTCATTGAATCAACGCGTTTCTAAAAACCCTATAACCACGTGTGGTTTTCAATCCTTTTTTAAACGTATGTGTGCCCATTGGGATGTGCGTTCTGAATGATATTTAGTTACCATTACTAGAAACGCAGAGTTTGAGACAAGTGCTGGTGAAGAGAACTATGTTTAGATTAAAGGAGCCCCGCCACTTCGACAGGTGTCCAGAGTCATCCGCGAACCGCTTTCGAGCTTGTTGGCTCTCGTCAGCTCAAAGCAGACTCGGACACCTTTGACTCTGCAGAGTCCTTGCTCTTGATAAAGTCAAAGATTTGTAAATTTTGTCAGTAGATTTCTCCAATGGCATCTGCTGCAACCACTTTATTCGAGAAAGCAAATATTACTAGTAAAGTAAAAATAGAGGAATGGTGGATGAATGCACATTGCAGGATTTTGTCGTATTCCTCTTGACTGCTTCGCGCTGACGAGACTCTGAACACCTGAAGAATTATTTTTGGGCACTCCTTGAGGCCGCCCCTGGTGCACTGATTTCACTAATATTCAACTAATATTCAAGAGCTTCTACGTTAGACCTCACATATCTTATTTTTATAATTTAAAATTTCCACTTTAAATCGTGTTTGAAAAAAACGTATCACCCACAGATAGACAGATTCGAATATACTTGCTATATTCGGATTTCAAAAGGTCTATTTTTATGACAATATGCAATTTGGATTTTTTCAGGGTGATAGTTTACTTATAATATGAGAACGTAAAACACACTTTCCTCTTTCTCCTCTCATAAAAAAAATACTGCTCACGATCCTGGGAAGATTTATTAGTACGTAAAAAAATATAAGTGAAAATGAACATGTATGCAAAATTTCATTGAGCTCCTTTTGTTTATATAGCAAATTTCAGGCTATTTACACTCTTCTTTCTATACTTGTAGCAGCTAGACCATTCCTAGACATTATTCTAGGAAATGACGAATGCGCAGGGATTATTTTTATTAACCTAGTGTTTCTTGTCATTGGCTATTTGAGAAAATCTACTCTTATAGTAAAGTAAAATTAGAGGAATGGCAGATAAATTGTGCACAATGCAGGGTTTGTAGTATTCTTCTTGATTTCCTAATACCATAATTAAGATTTAGTTTCCATTATCAGAAATGCAATGTTTATAACAAATGCTCGTGACGGGAATTATGTTTAAGTTAAAGGGGCTCCGCCACTTCGGCAGGCAAAGTCATCCGCGTACCGGTTTTGAGCTTTTTGGTTCTCGTCAGCGCAAAGCAGGCTTGGAAACCTTTGACGTTGTGGGGTCCTTGCTTTTGATAAAGTCGAGTAATACTAAGTTAATGATTTTAAATAGTGTGAGTAGGTCCCCCCAATGCCATCTGCTGCAACCACTTTACACTTACCACTCGACTCTAGGCAAATATTACTAGTAAAGTGAAAATAGAGGAATGGTAGATGAATTCCCTATAAAACATGTTGGTTTCTTAAATATCTACAAAACTATATCTATAAAACTATTTATAAAATGCCTTGAAAAATCCATTTTGCTGTAAAAACATCCTTAACACCATTATAAAACAGCTTCTAGACGAAAAGGGCCCTCTCTTATGAAGGTTGTTAAGACTATTTTAAAATTTTCCCATAAGACTCTTTACACCGTGTCTAGGCCTTTTTAAAACCTTTATCAAACCCTATTTTAAAGCCAGATAAACTTTTTTTATAATCTTCCTGCATTTCTAGAAAACACATAGAAGGCTACCTTAAAACTGTTTTCTAAAACTCTTATATCAGAAGTGAAAAGCTATAAAATGTCCATGCAGGGATCCAAATAATTTTAATATTACATTTATTATTTCTAAACTGATTTAAGCAAACACTGGACCAATACGAAGATAAAATGAACTTCAAACTTATAAAAGTAGAGTGCTAGGTACACAGTACATACCGTATCTCTCTCCCAATTTAAACAACCCAAAAAGACATCAGTTATGATAAAAAAATTCCAATGACAGTTTATCGTTAAACTACAAAAAATGGGCCGAAAAAAGAAGCGAAATAATGATGATAACTCGATATCCATAAAAAAATTAGATAAAATTTGCATAGACGCGTTAATCAGCAAATAAAACATAGGATATTTGTCGGTTCCTAGGATAATTACGATTGTAAAATTGAGCTTGAATATTTTAATGGCAAGGAAATATGGCTGGCCAATTAAATGAAACCCAATTGTCATTTGCGGTCCTCTCATTAAACTATATAATCTAGTAATGGTAATGGCCTAGAACATTGTTTCTCTAGATGGAGTCCTTTTTGTAGATTATCACAAATAATTAATTCCTTTCGCAAGTGCAAATATACTTAGTGAAGATCTCTCTCCTAAATCCCAAAGGTCTCTACAGACCTTTTAACTAAAAATTCGAAATGAATGTACGTCGCTGCAACACTGGAGCTGTGAAAATTATTGGTAGGAAAAGAGAATCTATAGATTAAGTTTAAAGTTTCCAAAATACTCTGCAGACTCAAAATGTGTCAAATATAAAACTAAATTGGGCGAGTTTTATGGCGGGTCGTTTGAATTTCTCAAAAATTGTGAAGGTCAGGAGAAATTAAATATTGAAGTAAAATAGAGGTACTTGGTTAATAAAATAACATTTAAATTTCGTTAAGTAATAGCAAAACAATAAAAAAATAAAAACCAACACATTTTTTTATAACATTTACTTTGGATGTTTTTATTTGGTGCCTTATCACGCAGTTTTATTAACAAAAATAACATTTTAACCTTTCCCTTTCACATATTAATCACAAATGCCATTAAAAAAAGATTAAGTGAAATTTTTTCCATTTCGTGTGCTTCGTCTAATAGCAAATGTTTTTTATATTGAAACTCAAAAGGTTGCCTGTTTCACTGCCATTACATAAAGAAATATACGTTTTTTCAAATATACAAATGCATCAAAACGGCAACATAACACAGCTCTCTGCTAGCTGCTTCTAGCAGTTCTTTTAACGTATGGCCACTCTTTTATATTTTTGTCCACAATTCCAGAAAAGACATAATTATAAGTCGTGAAATGCTTCTAATACATTTGTTGTCATGAATTGAGTTTTTAGAAAGAGTTCCATGAAATTAAGATTTGTCTTTTAGATTTTTTTTTTCTTTATAACGGTTTCATTAAAACATTTGTCAATAATGTTTTAAGAGACTAATTTTATAATGGCCTTTAATAAGTACTAATAGCCATTGAAAATATCTAGTTTTAGAAATAACTTGAAATGTATTTACTGCATTCTTATTAAACCATAAAGAATAATTTAAAGCCATTTTAAATATTAATGGAATCTAAGAAGATAATAAAACCATATAGCTTTATGGAGAGTTTTATATAGATATGATAAATCCATTACAAATATAAATAATCCTAGCAGCAAATTAGCTTCATAATTAGGTTTTACAAAACGCTTTGAAACTTACCTTATAAGAACAAATATACTTGAAACCTAAAATATCTGAATCACAACATCAATAAAGCAATAGACTATTTTATTATAACTCTGACAAAACTTTCTTAAAACCTCCTGAAGTTTTGGTACAACTTGACATTACTCTTAACTCTCTTTTAACACAGGGTTAGGACTAACCGCGTGTTGGTACAATTCGCCCTTAGACTATTAGAAAGCATTCTCGACAGTGATTTCCAAACTTTTCTAGAGCGGGACCCCCTTCTGACAAGAATTTTAAATTTTTCCTGTGAGTTTCACGAAAAACATTTTTTGTCAGAATATTTGTTATTTGGTTTGGAATCTTCTCTCTAGCTCCTTATCGCGACCCCCCAGAGAAACCACTGTAGTCTAGAGTAAGACATTATCATTCCCAATTGTACAGAAATAATCACATTGTCTTACATGTCAAAAGTTGGAAAATATGACATTTCTACTTCATTCGACAATTGAACTGAAATGTGATATTTTAGGTTGGAAAAAAGCCACTTTCTTACCAGTTTTCGAGTTGGAAAGTGAGCGTTTGCCAACCTGTGTTTTTTACTTTTGAATTTTTTACTTTTAATTTTCTGTTGCTCGCTCAGAAACTTCCCTGAGTTCAGGCGGAGTACATCCCATTTCACTATCGGTATTATTATCCTGCATTTTCTATAAATAGGGGCAAGGCATAAACACAAACGACGCGACGCTACTTTGACATTTGTCTCTGACATAAGAATTTGTTGTTCATTGCTTGCTTAATAAAAATTTAAAATGCTATTTCAAAATTTAGTAAACGATTTTTTTAGCTTTTTGTTCTTTAAGGGAGATAATTGCAAATCAAATAGTATACAACAAACCTTGGTGGAAAGTTTCGTTGCTGTCTCGAGAACTATTTCATCTCTCAACAACGATGAAACACTTTCCACCTCGGTATGTAATATACTATTAAGGTTTTTGTAGATTGCTTCAGCTACTTTTTAGATCTTTCAATTCACAATTAAGTATTCTGTCCACCATGGAATTACCAATTATAATTTAATTGATTATTTCTGGGACACCCGAATAGAAAAATAAAATTACAATATAATAACAGAATTTGTTGTTTCCATGTGCCAGGAATTCAAATGAGGTACCCCTCCTCCTTTATTAATGTTTACCCATTGTTTATTATAATAAATCGTATGCAAATAAAATAACGTTGAACCAAACGCACCTATTATGAAAATTTATAATGATTATTTTAGCCGGATGTGACACAAATATTATCAGCATTACACAGAAAAATAAATTATAAAAAAACACATAACTGATGGCCCCGTATAAACTAGTCCATATCATATTTTTCGTTCATACAATATTCAAACTATGTCCGTGGTTATTGTGATATATTTAAATTATGATCATTATTTTTTCCAACAATGCACGGTGCATATTAACATGCAACTTTTGGGAAGGCGTATATATATGTATGTATATGCAAACTTAAACATTAAGGTACATTGTACCCAACAAGCGATAAAAATAAATTTAAAAATAGCAAATGCTGCTTAGAGTGCATATAACATATTTTTAAAACGTATTTAGAATTTTAAATTTAGTTTGGCAAACATTTTATTCATAGAGCGAATGCAATAATAAAAACTTTACTGCACCGGCGAAAGACGAACGTGTTTTTGCCTTTTTTTAAACGGTTGAAAATACACCGAATACTAACAGTTTTATTTTTGTGCATTTGCATCTTGGACATTAACCCATTTTTATATTTATTTTTGTTAATATGCAGATATAGCTGTGGGTGGGTATGAGTAATTGCATTCTGTTCTGTTTTGTAAATGTTGCACCTCTATAGAAACTATCAGTATTCCGTTCAGATTTGTTTTATTATAAACCTTTATTTATCCGCATGTTTGATTAACTCCAAATACATCAATAACTATGTGCCTGTCTAATTGTGACTTTTATGACGGTACGAACACAAAATTATTTTTAACAAAGTCAGTCGATTTCATCGGATTATATTTTTAAAATAATTTTCATGTAATATACAGGATGCCAAGAAATTGTGTCAAAAACTTTAAAGGCATATTATGCCACGAAGCTAAGAACTTCCTGTAAATATGATCTCTAAAATGCTTGTTAAGGAAGATACAGAACTTCGAAATTTAACCTAAAATTTTCTTATTTGACGATAAGCGTTCATTTTCGAAAGTAAATAGTGCTATTTTGAAAATATGCCACGAGACTGTGTAAATACACCTAACAACTTTTGTTATATTTGTGGTGAAGTGACTTTTGCGCATCAAAAACGTAATTTTACTCCCAAAATTAAGAAGGCGTTACCAGTTGTATTTTGGTTGTACAAATGGAGATGAAGACAAAAATGGGCACCTCATATATGTTGCAGCAATTGTGCGAACAATCTTTGCAGTTAGCTAAGTGGAAGAGGACGTTCAATGGCTTTTGCTGTGCCCATGATCTGGCGAGAACCTACAGATCATGTTACTGATTGTTATTTTTGCGTGATACTTCCTATTAGACAGGGTATTAACAAGAAAAAAAGGATGGTAATACAATACTCCAATTTACCATCTGCCATTCGCCCGGTTCTCCATAGTGATGAACTACCTATCCCTAATCCACCTCAAGAATACAGCCTTGATTCTGACGAAGAATCGGATGATAATGTAGATGATGACTTAGTCCAGCCATCAAAATCACAAGATCCCGATTTCTCTGCCGAAGTGTCCGGTGGTAAACCACAAAAAATTAATCAACGCGAATTAAGTGATCTTATAAGAGACCTTGATCTGTCCAAGGCAAAAGCAGAGCTTTTGGCATCTCGATTACAACAGTGGAATTTACTACAAGAAAATGTTAAAGTTTCCATGTATCGAAGTCGTCAAAAGATCCTTTTTTCAAAATGGAAAATGACTTGGTTGCCTGCAAGGACATTGATGGTTTAGTGAGTGCTTTACACATTTCCCATGATCCTTAGTGACTGGAGACTTTTTATTGACGCCTCGAAACAGTAAGGAAAGCTGTGTTACTCCACAATGGAAATAAATTGCCATCAATTCCAATCGCCCATGCTGTCCACATGAAGGAAAATTACAGTAACATGAATGTATTGCTACAAACTATAGAATATAACAAGTATAAGTGGCAGATTTGTGCAGACTTAAAAGTGATAGCTATCTTACTTAGTATGCAGCAAGGGTATACCAAATATTGCTGTTTTCTTTGTGAGTGGGACAGTCGAGCGCGATTAGAACATTACAAAAGAAAAGTTTGGCCGCCAAGACTGGGTTTTGAACCAGGAGAAAAAAAATGTTGCTAACATTCCATTAGTTGATTCACAAAAGGTAATACTGCCACCACTCCACATAAAACTGGGGCTTATGAAAAACTTGGTAAAAGCTATGGACAAAGAAGGACGTGCTTTCAGTTATTTAAAACAAAAATTTCCCAGACTTAGTAATGCGAAAATTAAAGAGGGAATTTTTGTGGGTCCTCAAATCAAGAACCTTTTGAAAGATGCTGAATTTGACAACATTCTAGAAGGTAATGAAAAAGCTGCTTGGAATTCCTTTAAAATGGTAGCAACACACTTTCTCGTTAACAAAAGAGCAGAAAACTATAGAGATCTTGTTAGGAATCTTCTTTCTTGCTACCAGAAATTAGGATGCAATATGTCATTAAAAGTCCACTTTCTACATTCACACCTAGATTACTTCCCAGAAAACTGTGGTGCAGTAAGTGATGAGCATGGAGAGAGATTCCACCAGGATATTTAAAATATGAAAAAAGATATCAGGGCAAATGGACTTCTGCGATGTTGGCAGACTACCGTTGGACATGTATAAGAGATGCTCCAGAAGTAACTAACAAGAGACGGGCTAAAAAGCGCAGGAAGAATAATTCATTTTCTGATTAATGGGCTTATATTCTAATTAAATATATAGTATATAACATGTATTTGAAATATATATCAAAATGGCAAATATTTTTTCGCATGGTGTAATTAATTGCTAGCTGGGACCAAAACAATGCAAATAAGTGGTTCTGGTTAACGATACAAAATAAAAGTTAAAATTTGTAGGTGTGTGTTATTAATGAAACACCATGTATTGAACCTTTCTGTAGAACTGGACAGAGACAAACAGAAATAATACACGCCAATATTTAATGAAAATTTATGACATATTTAGTGCGTTAAAGTCGCTAAATGGGACATTAAAGACAAAACGTACAGCCTCTATGCCGCTTTAGTGACTACCCTAGTAAAGTCAGCAATCAGGTTGCAAGAGATGATCCCCATTGTTATTAAAATTGAGTTCCTAACCCTTTTTACCAAGCCGGAGTTTTAAAATACTCTCTATTGTTATGCAAATCAGAAAACATTTAGCATGAAAAATATCTATGGTGTACAGGGCAGGCGGTTGAAAATATTTTGGTTATTAATGAAAATAGCAAAATTTCATTGAAATTATTAGAAGAGAATTTTGTTCTAGTTAAGAAACGATTTGAACTGAAAATTACATAGCCAGTCGATGAAGATATTTACCTCCAAAAACTTGCAAAATGAATAATTTTTCTTTTAATAAGTTCGTAAAAGTGTATAGAATAATATCCTGAAAAATGTATATTTCGTTCGGATGCAGAACATAAAAAAAGTGAAAAAAAAAATGTTCATCCATTTTCTCAAAATTTTGAAATTAAGTCAAGCTAGGAAAAAATAAAAAATACAGATGGATAGATCATGTATAGTAATCACGCAATAGAGAGCTAAATATAGTTTATAACTCAGAGCGAGATCCATGCGTGCGCGCACTTGGATACGCATGACTGTGACACCGACGCACTGAATTACATGCCACTAAATCAGAATTTGTTCAGTCTATACGAATGTTGGTTCATTTAAAAGATGGAAATTGTAGCTTTCCGATGCTTTTTTGTTTTAAACAATAAAAGCAAAGGATGGATGGGAAAAATATACTTAGATAAATTATCACGCCCGAACTCAATCGTCACAATAAAAAATATAGAAAAAAATAAAAGCCCTTCAAAAAAAATTCCTTCTTCATTGAGAACTATTAAGAATATGTACACTTCATGATTATTATGGTTTATTAAGTTGTAGTAACGTGAATTGAAAAAAAAGTACATCTCAAATAATTTCATTTCCTTGCTTGATGATTTTTTTTGATAAATATATATATATACATTGGAGGCTGTAACTTGTCTAGAAATTGGCCCATTGGAAAAAATAAAATTTCAATATTTCAGAAAAGTGTATACTTTTCGAATGTTCAAAAACAAATTCGTTTACTTGTATGCATTTTTTCGAAAACATGATCAATCCTATCATGATCACAAATAGCGATTTTCACGATCTTATGCTTATAACTCTCTATAGTTTTGAATATACACTCTGGAACTTTTCCAATGCATCAACAAATGTATAAGTAATCCATTGGATATAGTTGAAATGTGGATAGGTGTAACCTGTATTAAATACAATACAGTAAATGCAGGTAAAATTCATGCGAGTTACGGCGCGGCAGATCTGCTTCGATCCTGCGGCTATGTGTGGTGTTGGTGTATGCGTCCATAATTATTAATTTTCCCTCCATACTCACTATTTATTCTCCTATTCACTAAGAAAAATGTTAAAAATGTGTAATCAGAAAGAGAAAAAAAATTTTTATTTTACACGTTAGAACAGCTAAGAATTTTTATGCATTTAACCGCAAAGTGACAAAGTTACTTCACTATTTTTTTCTGGGAATATCGTGGCTTTAGCGATAAATTCCATTAGGACATTTTTTGTTCAGAAGCACGTGGTTTATCCACCTGTATTTTTTATTTTTTCCTACCTTGACTTAATTTCAAAATTTTGAAAAAATTAATGAAAAAAAAAATTTATTTAACTTTTTTTTATGTTCTGCATCCGAGCAGAATGTAAACTTTTCAGGATATTATTCTATACACTTTCATGGACTCATTAGAAAAAAAATTATTAATTTTGCAAGTTTTTGGAGGTTTCACTATAAAATGTTCTCTGTCGTCTGGGCTGACAACGTTCTCTGGACTTTTTACATTGTTTCATTTTAAAGTGTTTATTATTTCAGTGCCGCTTTATTGAACTCAATGATTTTGGATTGGTTTAATGTCTCATTTTTGTTTTAAACGCCCTTAGAAATGTAGTATATCTTAAAGTAAATTAAGTAAATTAAATATTTTTCACAAATTCCAAAGACTCAAAATTCCAAATTCACTCGACGTGCGTTTCGTTAACCATGTGGATGTCATCTGGAGGCGACTGAATTTCACATGCAAGTGTTTTGGTGTTTGTAGAAACTACCTCGGGGGCAGGGTTACACCAAATGCTCTAACTCCAGGATCCTTAGAAATGTAGGCAACTTTGGTCAGTTAAATAACTTTGAATTTGGCAGAATAATCCGTAGAAGATATACAGATAAGAATTGAGAAGCTGGCTGATTAGTACAGATTCGTTTCTGTATGGATTTCCTTAGAACACCTTATCCAGATGTATCCTTTGTATCAGATTCCACAGCATTGATACAAACTCCTTAGTGTAGCTATCAGTCCTTTGTTTTTCCTCTCAATGTAGTTAACATCACAGTCTAGCTAAACCTTCGCAGTGGCATATAGAACACGTGCAGAGATTTCATCTTTCTCTTCAGAGAATCTGTATGCTGCGCTCTCAGCCAGGCACATTCGACCACTGTATCTACTAAATCAATATTGTCCAGTTAGATCACTCACCATTATTCTTTTCTTTTTCTTCTTTAAAGAACTCTTTGGCCTGTCTCTCATATGAGTTTTCTCACCATTTCAGAGATTAAAATTTTGTACCCATTCATTAACGCATGTTCCTATGCGTGGCTTAGCCACGCCGCAGCAGATTTCAGGTCATACTAGGGCCTTAGACACCCTTAATCAGTTTATGTGTTTTTCATATCCCTTGTGCTCCTTTTGTTTTGATACCTGCAGTCTTGATTAGTTTTAGTGCAGCTTGGCTATCGATTAATTGACAATTCCTTGCCTTATTAACTCCTTTGCATACCACTGTATTACGGCCAATGGACTCATTTAGCACTTTTTTATTTGATAATGGGAAAGATCTTATAATTTTAAGACCCTGTGCAAAAAACTAGAATTTTGTGAGACCTATAAATCGTCTAAAAAAAAATCATAAAAATGGACCGCACCTGCCTTGTCGAGTATCGGCCGTGACGTCACATGATAGGAACCCGCTAGCCGAAACGGCTAGTTGCAGCGTGTTATTATAGTTTCACAATATTACAAATCGTTAACTCAAGCAGTGTGTTTTGAAACTTATGCGTGTTTGTGAAGAATTTCAGTTTATCAACTATTTTCACCAATTTATATTACTATCCTCTGACGTCACGATGTTAGTCGCACCGCATTTCCAATTCCTCTTTAGAAGTCGTATATTTCGAAAACAACATATCGGATTCATCTGAAATTTTCAATATCGTCTAATTTTAAGTAATACTTTATCCACAAGAAGTAATAACTACTAAATGAAATTCATTAAATGAGCCCATTCAGCTCGAAGTACTGTTGCGTTTCTTCCTACACTTATCTGGAGTTTTGTTTTTGATCTTATTCCGTAAATCCCAACTCGTGCAACCGTTATTATGGGTCCAACTTTTTGTGCCGGTATTGGAGGACCATTTTCTAAATCTTCTCTGTACGGTATTTTAATTGAAAAAATCTCTGTTGAAGCTATACTTTGAGACGAGAATGTCCGTGAGCTTTTCTAGAACTGAATCCGCCCCCACCTCTGTGTATATCTTATGTGCTCTGTTGGCCACCATTGCATATCAGCATTGGGTCTGACATTAGCTTGTGCACCACTAACTAGTCTATATGAAGAGTTTGCAAATCAAAATACCAGAGAAAGAGGACTAGAAAAACGATCCTCCAATATCGGCGCAAACGATCTGGTATACGGACGGCTCCAAGACAGAACAGGTCGTTGAAGCTGGGATTTACGGGATAAGGTCGAAAACGAAAATCCCGACAAGTCTAGGAATACACGCCACAATATTTCAGGCTGAAGTGGCCGCTACACAGTGGTATGCAAAGGAAATAATGCGGCAAGGAACTGTAAACCAGTCAATTGCCATTTTTTCTGACAGCCAAGCAGCTCTAAAGGCACTCGATTCCATGCAGGTCGATTCAAGACTAGTATGGGATTGTATAAATGCCATTACGGACCTAGGAAGTGACCGTGGCATGGGTACCAGGACGCGAGGGACACAGGGGAAATGAGAAGGCTAGCCCAGGAAGGCGCATCTAAGGCCCTATTAGGACCCGAACCCTTTTGTGGTGTGACTAAGTCACGCATACGAACATCCATTAATGAATGGGTACAAAATAATTCTCTAAAGTGGTGGAAGAATTTCCCATGACAGGACATGCCAAAAAGTTCATTACAGAACGATCGGCCAAATTAACCGAAGACCTACTACGCCAAAATAGAAAGGTTATTAGGATAATGGTAGGTCTTCTAACTGGACATTGTAGGCTTAATAGACATATGAGTCTAATGGGCCTGGCAGTGGATGCAACATGCAAATTCTGTCAAGGGGAAGAGGAAACATCAGTACAATGGTCAAGTCAAATCAGCCAGCTCCTTTTTCAAATCTAATCTAATCTAATTTAATCTAATCTAATATGAAGAAAGTCGTGCTTTTCTTAACGTATATTTTAAGTCGGAGGATGTCAAAGGTGATCTAGGATGGAATATGCTATGATAGTAATTCATCGTTGTCATTCAATAACTTGAAAGCTGCTGGTTGCATAATAGACGAGCTAAAATCTTGTTACATTTTCTTACATACAAGGTCTAAATAATTTAATTTTCCGGCATGATATATCAAGGGTTACAAAATATTTCTTGCAATAATCTAATATGGTTCTAATATGGATTTGCCTCAGGTTGAACAGATCTGGGACATGATTGGTAGAAGAGTGAAACATTTACATCGTCCTTCGGATAATTTGAATGATCTTCAGCTTCTTATTCAATAGACTCGGGATGAGAGAGACTGGAAGATGCGTTTTAATGCTTACTGGAGGGATTCCTACATTTGTTAAAAACAGGAAATATTGGCAAAAATATTATATATTTTCTTATTTCATTTTCAACAATAATATAAACCAATTAAAAAAGTGAAATTATGTTTCGAAAGAAAATTTAATTTGGACCAACTTTTTCTTTGTTTTTTCGTTTTGACTCAAATTACTATGATTTTACGTTGAGAAAGCTACTCCGCTAATTAATGCTTAAGTTTTCTTATTTTTGAGCTAATTACAATAGTCTATCTATTTAGGTGCAGAATTTAAAATAAATAAATACTCGGTCTAATCGTATTTCTATTATTAAATTATTTAATATTTTTGCAAGAAATATCCGATTGCAATACCTTTTTTGTTCCTATTCGTTAAACAACATGGTGTGTCCCACTGATTTTTATTCCTTGACGATTTAACCAAGTTTCTTTTATTGATAATATTGATTTTTCATGTCGTCACTTTCTTTTTTAAAACCAATAATTTGTGTTTTTCTTTTGGCATCATAACCCAGAGTAGGTCTTTGCCTCTCTGGCTATTTTCTTCCATTCTGTTTTCTCTTGGGTGTTTCTTTTCCAGTTTCTAATATTCATAGCTCTCAAGTCAGCTTCTACATCATCTATCTCATCCTAGGTCTTCCTCTTCTTCGCCTTCCAGCAGGTTTGCACTCATACATTTTCTTGGTTACTTTCGAATCTTCCATTCTGTTGACATATCCTAGCCATGTTAGTCCTTGACTTTTTATATATTTAATAATGTCACTCCCTTTATTGATCTGATTCAGTTCAGCATTTATGCGGATTTTGCATGTTCCATCAGCGATCTGGATTGGCCCGTGTATTTTTCGTAGGATCCTTCTTTCGAATATTCGGAGTATTACTACAGGTCCAATTAACGTTTTGTATATTTTTATTTTCGTGTTAACCTCCCCACAATAAAATTGTGGGAGGTTACTACAATTAGTCCAAAACCGAAAATTGAGATAACATCAAATCTTTACGTTTTGAGGTCCCAGGAACCTAAAAAAGTTGTTTTTGAAAAATATCTGTGTGTGTATGTATGTCAGCACGACAGTGGCGAAGCTACTAAACGGATTTGGATGAAACTTTGCTATGTTAGTGCTCCAGAAGATCTGAACAGGTTTTGGTTGAGATCGGATTACGTTTGGTGCCGTTTTGGCTTATTTGGTTTATTTTATGATTACTTACAATTTGTAATCGAACCACTGAAAAGCAGTAAAAATTCCGATTTCAACGATATATCACACTTGCACTCTTTCGATTTGGTTTCCGTGAAAAAAATTAAAAAACCAAATAACACGCTTCTTGTGTAAGATATATTTTATAGTCTAACCACAGAGTACAGTAACTACACAGAGGCGAAGGCTTTGGCGGTTCCTTTGAGTTTTGATGGCTCGTTTTCTGTGACCTTGCGTACCAGTTGCGTCTACACTGAGAGAAATATGTTGTTAATTTATTTCTTTTAATAGGTTAGATTTCTAACCTGCAAAATGCGTTTTATTTTATTGTGACTACCAGTTAAAACTTTATAAACATTGAATTGAATTAGATTTTGTCCGAAAGTATGGGAACCAGGCAGAAATTTTAATAATAGCTACGTAATACTTTTGAATTTTAAGAAATATATATTTTTGAGGTTAGCTATGACATCACGTGCAGATCCCCATTTAAGGATACACTGAAACAACAGTGTATTTCAAGTTGGATTGAAAAATATTAAATCATTTGAATTGCTTATAATCGGCGTCTATTTTCAATTGAGTTGTACACTAGGTTTTATTTATGAGAATTTTAATTCTCGGTTAATTTTTCAATCTCCCAAAATGAGTGGAAATAAAATTCACAAATCCAAACTTAACACGATAAATGTCAACAGTGTCAACATAAAAGTGAGGTTGATTGTTAAACAATTAAAAAATGGCGATGAGTATACAAATTTGGTTTTGGCTTCGCTTCGCCTCTGTATAGTTACTGTACTCTGTGGTCTAACCTAACGTTCAACAGACTAGTGTGTTAAAGCACAGTAGAGAAAAGACCAGTAGTCCGACTCAGCCGGAACAGTTGTATAAGATTTTCAGTGCGCATGCGATGCGCGTGGGCTTAAGCTATTCCATGCGCAGTGGACCGCACGACGACAGTGGACGGCAGTGATGATATAGGGTGGGGCGGATGTTTATTTTTGTTTACGTTTACGTTTCTGAACAGTTGCCACTGTCGACGAAATGCGCGTGGGATACAAACAGTAGATGCGCAGTGGATTAAAAAAAAATAAAATCGAGTACAACAAATATCAAAGGGACCGCTGCGAGTGAAACTACTGGTCTTTTCTCTACTGTGGTTAAAGCGACTGTATGCTGGGTAATTTTGAGTGTCAAGTGCATCGAGAGATTACAAGTTTTTTCGACGTTCGTAAACGCTCATAAGCCCTACAAATATAAGCAATCTCACCGGAACGCTTTCGGTGAGTTTTTTCCAATAAATCTTTAAAAGTGACAGTGACATTATATTTTAAAAACTATTTCCGCTACTTCCGGCATCCCGCTGGAAATTCTTCCGGCAACATAACCTAAAAAAAATGCTACATAACTTAAAAACAATTTAAGACATTTTAAAAATATTCTTTTGAACCAAATTCCCCCGGAAATACATTGGAACCAAAAATTTGACAGCTTACTTCCCCGACCGATTTAATGAAAAATCGGTCGAGGCCAGAAGATAAAATAAAATATATCAACTCAAACTTAAACGATCCACCATGAACACTATCCCGGCCACATCTGGCAGGGAAGCTGTCCACCTAAGTTATATGGTTTTTCCAAAAGATGGCCATCCCCACCACCTATTACCAACGAACGGATTTTTTCGTTTAGTTGTGTTTCCCGTATCAATAATCAAAATTATTAAGTGCTCTTGCCTACGAACTTAGTTTTTATAGAGTTGTGTTTATTTTTATATTAATTTTAGGTCCATGTGGACGCATTATAATTTTTTTAAGCCTGCCTACAGACGACAGGAGCTACTATCCCACATTTCTATTTTTCTCCAAACCAAACCCCAACTACCCCGTCCAGTCTCACACCCGCCACGGCGGTGTTCACCGCGGTTGTCTGGCGGGCTCCGGGCTAGGGGCATATATTTGTATTAAAACATTGAATAAAATATTAATCTTGTGCAGACTATATGTTTAACACTCAAGTTCTCCAAATCCCACCGAACGTAAGACTTTCTTTTCTGTTTTAATATGAAAAAAATATTTCAACTTAATAAATATATTAAATAAGATCGTTCATACTTTTTAGTGCTCTTTTCGGCTTCAAAGATTCACCGGGTGGGGAGGTTCTAGCCGCTTCCAGTAGCTGCTGATTTTTTTTATTTAATAGTCTACTTGTCATTAATTTTTTGCGGCCGTGGTAACATCGATTTCCACTGACTGATTTCACTGGTTATGGAATTTTTTTGTCTGGCTTCAGCTCCTATGTATTTAAAGGTTTCCACGCGTTCAGGGATATAGTTTTCGATTTGGATGCTGTTGTTATTGTTGGTTGGCGTTCTTTGCACGTCCATGTATTTTCTTTTATTTTTCATTAATTATAAGACCTATTTGGGACTTGATAGATTTGAGTAAACGTTTCCTCTAACTGGATTTTATTTCTGCTGATAATAGCTAGATCGTCTGCATAGGCACATATTTGAGATGATCTGATTCCAATATGACCTCTGTAATTGGTGTTTTTCATTACTGCTTCAAGTACCAAGTTGAAGAGCATGCTTGAGAGTGCGTCACCTTGTCTTACTTCTAGATTTTTTTGTGTTAATGATTTAAATTATTGGTTACTCTTTGCGTTGTTTTTTTCGGCTTCCTTCCCAGACGAATATAATTCCTATTTTCTTCCTAATTTTGATAAACTAATATACTTCTTATATGTTAGATTCATTACGTTGCGTTGAGATGTATCTAAAATGTAAATTCGTTGTAATTAGACATTTATATCTGCTTGGAAATAAACGACATAAATAAATAAGTATTTTTCTAGCGAGACATTATATCGAGATTATATGGAGATACAATTTTTATTATTTTTTTAATTAAATATGTTTTTTTTAAATAATACATTTCTATATTTTACCAATGTTTGATATGGAAGTATTAAATTTTATATTTTACCAGAAGTAAATGCCAGCAAAAAAAAATCACAAATTCGGTTAATAATACATTCTTCTATATAGCCTTTTAGTGCTTTATAAGTTATTTTAAGGCATATTCTCTTTTTTTGCATGGGCGTAATTCCTATTCAATGACTGATATAGAATCATTTTCTGTCACAAATATGATACAAATACATGGACCTGAATATAATATGTTTCTACCTCCAATTTCTATATATGAAAACGAAGCGGACCACCACCACGTCCCTCTAAAGCGAACCCGGACATTTTAATTAAACATTGGAACAACAATTTTATTTTAATACGTAATTCATTCGAACTGTCATTTCCATTTTTATTCGACACACAAAAGCAGGAACACAAAGCACATTCGCTCGTTCCCCATCATCCGACCAATATATCTCTGCTCGGAACATAAAAAAATCCATCCTAAAAATCATCCACGTGTTTTACCCAGAAATATTAAAACGAGGCCATCTCTAATATTATAAACACATAAATCTAAAAAGTAAAGCATATATCAAGCAAACAAGGGCTGCCATCCCCCGTTGCCCCCACCACCGCTAAATACTACAGGGAAAAGGGAATAAAATCGAGAGAGAAAGCTAAAAACGCAAAATAGAGATGCGAAAATATGTACAATGAGATCCCTAGCAAAAATTGTGTGTAGGAGTGGGGGAGGGGTGCAAGAGGGGTGGATACGGCGCAGGAAGGGTCGGGGGTAAATGTAAACTGCGGGAAGTCCCGGGGCGGAAGTACCCAGCTACGACGCGGAGTGAAGGGGGCACTCATCCAGCATCCGGTGGCGCGCCGTTTGCACCACGATTCCTGCGGAATTAATGACTGATAATATGCTAATTAGCAGGAACATTATTTTAGTTCCTAAAAAATTGTAAAACTATTATCCAAATTGTTATTATATGTGATTGAATTATTTTTTTATCTGTTTGACTTAATAAATCATAAAATTATTTTAATTAAACAATGCTTAAAATGAGCTAAAAAACTAAAGGCAGCTGTCTATTTAATTAAAAATAAAAAGAATTCTTGCTCAACCACTGAATGTTTCCTTATAGCACAGTAACTTAGTGATCTCACTCCGGACTAATTCTAGAGCATTTTTGAATTCAAATATTTGTGGATAGTTTTATTCAAAATGTGTCAAATATGAAATATTAAAAAGAAACTAGTGGAAGCATTATACTCTTCGCCGATTTACTGAGCTTTTTATATAATTGTTACACATTCTATAGGATACTCTTCGCATTTTACTTGTAAATAATGTTAGTTCTTGGACATTCTAAATTTTGTGATACCAACTTTGTCGTGGAAAAAAAGATATATGAAAAAAAAATCACCATGTGAGGGATCGAACACGAGACCTTTGGATTGCCAATTTGCCAATTTTTTATTTTATTTAGCTATGGTTAACATTCTATTATTGTCGTAATTTATTTATATGATTTGACAATATTAAAATAAAACATTACGTAACATTACGCGCCTGAACACTCGATGCGACGCAACGGCCGGGTGTTGTCGGCTAGACGACTTTCAGAAATGTCAGTTGAGATTTTAGACGACCTCAGACAGTTAAGCCGTATTATGAGAATATATCACAGGGATTTCACATTTAAGTAAGTTGTTATAATGAGGATAGAAAGTAATGTTTTTGCTATGCAGGGAAAATGTTAGTAAAAACCCTGCTTCAACTGTCAAGTTATTAAAACAAAATTTTCTGCACTAGGCAGATTGTTTTATGAGTATATATGTTTCAGCGAGGGGTCAAGGGGGGTAGAGGAGTGGTTTTAAGAAATGTGGTTTTCGAGGTTTGGGTTTTGAGGTTTCTTGGGTTATAAGGATTGCAAGGCAAATACTTTAGCCATTGGGTTATCTCACCTTACCAGAAAACTTGAATGAATATCATTCAAGAATTATATTTCAATGGATTAGATACATTATTATGAAATATATATATTGGTAAAATGTAAAAACAAAAGAAATTATAGAGAATAACATTTCGAAAGATTTCTATTTAAGTACAAATGACAGAAATTTTGAAAAAACATTTTTTTGTATTTAAATGATTAATAACTTTTTTATTTATTGATTGATTTTTTTCAAAAACAAGAGGGTTCTTTCTCTAGCTAACGCTAACTTACTTTCCAAATTTCAATACAATCGGACTTTTCTTTTTTAAGTTATCGTGCTTACAAGAAACGTGACGGATGGACAGACAGACGGACATTTTGAAAGTTGTTCAGAATTCGTTCACTAACACAATGATATGAAATTTTTTTCTCTACGAGCGATATTTTCGGTTTTAGAAATGTGCCGATCAAATGCAATATACTCTTCATTTTTGCGAAGAGTACAATAACGGTGCTTTTTCGTTGGAGATGAGTTTCACCCTAACTCAGGGGTTTCAAAAAAAGTCACTATTGGAACGTGTAGATCGTCGAATTCTACCCCATAAAACCCTCTATAACGTTATTTTTGCTTTAATATCCGCCGAGCTACAGGGGGTTGATTTTTAAGCAAAGAACACTGATTTTTCAAAGGTTTTTTGCAAAGAGGATCACATTTTCGAAAAAGTTTGTCATAACAAAAAAAATTAGCGTATAAAATAACAAAAATAGGGCATGAAATAAAAATTTGTTTAGGCTAATCGTTGTCGAAATACAGTTAATGTTAGGTGCATTTGAACGTAGCCCTGAAAAGGTCACGGATTTCAAACAGTCATAACTCTGGTTTAAAAAAACCTTTTAACATGTACCTTGAACCAAATTAAAGCTTTTTACAGTAGTTTAAAATTTTCTTTTGGCAAATTTTGATATCTGCAAAATCAAAAATTATACTAGGAAAATAAGGGCAATTGTTTTAGTTTTTACACAAAAAAATGGCCGTTTCTTCATTCCAGTAAATTCCAACCTCTTGGATGTAAGAGCAATTATTTTTCTTATTAGGGGATGAGTTTTATGTCTCAAAATTTAACGAGAAAGTCCCAATTTCTCAAAATAAGCAAGAAATAATTGATTCATCCATTTTACCCCTTTCTTATCGGCCATATTGAGGGTGCAACATGAAATTTTTAATTTTCGAATTCACATTCGTGATTAGCGACCTTAAAAACATAAACAATATAAGTTTCCTTAATTTATTCTCAGTAGTTCGTTAACTGTTGATTTTTTGACTTCAAGGGTGGTTCTCACTCTCTTAAGAGTAAAAGCACTTCTATTCCTTTTTAACATTTCCAAAATCCAAGCCGCTATAGAATTAATCCGAAATTTGGATACTTTTTGACATCAAGTGACTGTACTACTATCAATTTTACTTCCACGTCCAGTGGAAGTATAGTAACGACAAAAAAATTTTTAAAAATTTTTATTGTCCTAATAGGCTTAAAATGTCATGAAACGTCGAGATTTTAAGTTTGAGCGAAAAAAAAAATTTCTGTCTGTCTGTCGGTCTGTCTGTCTGTAACTTTTTTTTGTGCGCACGTTTACTCTGGAACCGTTTAAGATATTGACTTGAAATTCGGTACACATATGTACTTTAACGAGATCTAGAAATAGATTATATTTTCATCTTGTTCCATCGAAGGGTTGGGGTGTAAATTGGGGTAAATTTGGGGTAAATGGGTAAATCAAGTAGGTAAGAGTCCACGAAATTGGTATTTAGTATATACAAGAGAAGCTAAGGTCTCAAAAAATTTTTGGCATTAGCCACCCCCATTACCACCCCACCCCCTTATTAAAGGGGATGAAAAAAAATTGTGATTTAGTGTACCTATGTACAGGAACCAGAAACCTCAAAATATTTTTTTACTTCATCCACCCCCACTACCACCCCCCTATCACCACCCCCCACCCCACTATCGATGTGGGGTATCGTTTTATGGATTTTTGGGGTAGAGGATTTCAAATATTATATTATTAAAGTTCCATAAACAGTTATTTTCACATACAAAGTTTTTTTCGTTGTGAGTGACTTGGATAGAGAATCTGGATGTGGAAGTAGTGATTCCTTGGGCAGCGGTTTTTATTTAATAAGTTGAAAATAACAAGGTTGTGGGAAAAGGCGGGATCACCTCTCATCAAGTTCTTTGAAATAGGGGACATTACCAGCATGTGCAGTGCACCCAAAAGTAGATTTTACTATATTTTATTCTTGCTTAAATGTACTATTGCAGATTCCGCTTGGTGTGTGCTGGAATCTAGCTCATCTAGCTCTAGCCAACGCCCAGTTTCAGTGATAAATCTTATTTTTAATTCGTTAGTTCTGCGAGCCATTATTTTTAATTAAAGCATTTTGAAAAGGAAATATTCTACTGTAAGAATGATAATTTTTTACGTTTCAAATAATTATTTCTTGTTTCTAGAGATGTAAAAGTGTATAAATACAATTGTATAATACCCGGTACAAAACGTATTTTATGATGGTATAAAACTTTTTATACCACTGGTATTAAATAAAAGTTAGGTTATGTTATTTCAACTCATATTTATTATTATTTATTTGAACTGATGTGTATTATTTTGTTTATTGCCTTTTTTACATTAATTACAGGATTGGAATGATATCTTTATCTTCAAAATGGGAAGACCTTCAAAGTTTGATAAGTATGTTTTGAGATTTTTTATCCTGCTGAATCCAAAGTCAAACGAAGGGAAGTGTCAAACGTACCGATGTACATTTTGTCAATGTTCATTTGCAAGAAACTATTTTAGAATGGTGAGGCATCTGTTGAAATGTGAGAAAACATGAAAACAGATTCTTCATTTAATAGATATTATACGTACTATACGGTATTATACAAATGTATTATACACAAACAAATAAAATACGGTATTTTTATATCTCTAATTGTTTCTAAACAAACTCACTGTGAAAGTTTTCACAATATGACAGTTTTAAAATCATCTGCAAATAAAAGTTATTCATAATTGATAATATGTCATCAATAAATTGAAGAAATAATCGAGGCCTCATGATTGACCACTGTGGCACACCAGAGCTAGCACAATCCGTTATTAATATATTATGCAATGACCATTTAATGATGGCTATTGTCATAATGAATGCGAATGTCTCAATAGCCATTAAACGGGAGTTGCATACACTATTTTTTCTACGACTAGTCATAATAAGATAGAAAATTAACAACGCTTTATTTCTGGAATTGCTAGGTAAGCAGTAAGTATGACTTGTCAAAATTAGTAAATTTTAGATCTGTCAGATGTTCAATGCAATAATTAATATTGGCAGAATATTGCTGTGTGTCGCGTTTCTATTGGTTATTTTGTATCTTCAATGAATGAATCTCATTAAAGTACAGGTAGGGAATGTCCAATAAGCGAATTAAAGTATGAGAGTAGAAAAATTATATTATGAATTAAACTCTAATAGAAAAATATTACATGAAAATTGTTGTAACCAAAGTTACTAAGTTACTAAGCTTATTTAATACAATATTGTGATGCACACGATCAAAAGCTTTTGCAAAATTTATATAACTCACAGCTACTTAACTTTTCCTATCAGTTATATTATGCACGTATTTTCAGAAAGATATTGTGATAGTGGAGCAATTTTCTATGAAGCGTTGCTGAAAAGGTTACATTAAATTTCTTACGCACGGTTAGATGTGATTATAGAATGATATTTCCAAATCTTTTGCTAATTTACATGATACGGAAATAGGTCTATAATTGATTAGCAATGAAGGATGTCCTAACTTGTGCTTTGGACAAATGTGTGCCGTTTTCCAAACAACAGGAAACGTACGCCGTTTAATATGGAATTGAATAATGTTATTATTAGTGGTTCAAGGACATATTGTACTGTATTAATAGAATTGGGAACTTGATCAGTACCAGCAGTTTAATTTGTTTTATTTAGTGATAGTAAGTACTTAAAATATGAATCTGTATTGCTGATAAATGAAACGTTATTAAAATAGGATGTATTTCTGTATTAGAGGGAGAGTACACTGTACTGAAATAACCATCTATTGACTATAGAATAGAATAGAATAAATTTTTAATGTGGAGGTTACAGAAGTATACAAGAATATGTAATTTAGACCTTAAATACCTAGAAAATGGTTTGTTCACGACTCAGTCATTGTTACAATTTGTTAATAAATCAGATGCAAAAGACTTTTTACAATACAATAAAATAGTACTTAGTATTAATTCACTAATTCTAGAAGTAATAAGGACAAAATATGGGAAGCTTGATATAAAATCAAGATTTGTGTTTGAATATTTAATCCACATTTTGAGTTTCTTGGTGAATAAAATGATGGTACCATTAACACATTGGATGCTACCATAAGAGGGGCATATACCTTCGTGGCAGGCCATGGTAAATAATGCTCAAATTTATAATGAGTATATATTTTTATGTGTGCTGCTTCTGTTGCCAATGTGTAACACATGACCTGTAGTAAATATTATTGTGTGTAGTACGGGTGGTACACATGGCAGCCAACGTGTTAAATAGTTGAAGCATATTGTAAGTTTTCGGAAATACAGGAAATGTTAATGAGTTGTCGCTTGAACTTTTAAATATGAAGATGAATTTTTTTAGTCCTTTATTTGAACAGTTAATATGTTCACTCCATCTAAGAGACCGTGGTTGTCGAGTTTGACTTGTCGTTTCGCTGATCATGTTGCCAGCTGCTTCAGAAGGATTCTAAAGACTGAAGTTGTTGTGTTCTGCTCCTTGTTATATACCTTGGAGCTGCCTCGCTTCGCTGCTCATTCGTAGTGCTTCATTGACTGTTTAAACCACTGGTGTTTGGCAAAGCCAGACTCCATATATTACTCAGTCCATACCTCCGATTAAAGAACTTATATCTAGATACATAATGGCATGAATTTTATGATCCCGAAAGACTCCCATTCTAAGGCACTTCTTCCCATAAGTTTATGATTGGCCCATCGGCGTATTCGCGGCCGCTCGTACACGATCGGCTTCAGTTCGATTATCATAATATCAGTTTGACAGTTCGGCCATTAATGTCAATAAATGTTTTTCGTGTTCTCCCACCAAAAACTGGTGAAAAAGTAATTTTATTTTAAGTTGTGATTTGCTTAATACCTAAATAATATTCTCTATTCATATTTACACAGTTTAGTGACAATATATTTTGTGCAAATAAATAGTGAAGTGCTGTGCCGTTTGCAGAAAGCAGTTTAGAAAAGAAGAAAATCGATCGTTCCATAGTCGTAACATGATGAAGTTCAGTTTACAGTTATAAAGTAAATAGCAATTAAATTTTAATATCCTTTCAATACATATTTATCTTACTGTTTTATCTTACTGTAATATCGTATGTCTACATCACGTTATATAAAGAGCCGGTAATGCAGGAATTGCAATAATTCATTTTAATGAAAATATTTACCATTCTACATATACAACGCCACTGTTGCCTATGGGATGTGATGTTCATGTATCCATTTTAATGGACATATAATGTGACTATGTTAGGAGCAAACAAGGTATATAGTGAAAAGATAGCCTGTTATGTATCTAGATATAAGTTCTTTAATTGGAGGTCCATACCCATATTCCCTATTGAAGTTGTCGCTATTTCTCATAATTTCTAACGATTCTCTAATTATCCTTGGGTAATAGCGCATATTTCTATCCAATATTTTGATTTGACTTTATATTTCTCATTCTGATAATAATATTCTGCCACTGCCGACTTATCTGTTTGTGTTTCTTTAATGTTCTTTGATCCTGCACTGGATACCACGCCAATGGAACAATGTTCTGATTAACGACCTCTTCCTGTTGTAGGTAAAGATCGGTATGTGTTCGCTTTCTGTAGACTTCATGAGACAGCCTATCGTTTCACCGATACATCTAAGAAAGGCAGAGCTTCCTCCTGCTCGATCTCCATCGTAGACTTGATATTTGAATGTTGGTTATTTAAATGATCAAAGAACACAATCAACATTTTGGTTTCTCTGCACTACAGCGTATGGCTTCGCTGCTTCCATGAATATATTGGCTATTACTGCTGAAAGTGGTGATCCCATAGCTACTCCGTACTTTTGCTCGTAGAAATCTCCGTTCCACAGAAAACATATTGCTGATAGGCATAATCGAACCAAAAGAGATGTATCTTCTCTTTGGGTACAAGTTGCTGGCGTATCAGGTTAACTGTTTCCTCAATCGGTATATGTTGGTAACCAAAGACTACACGTCGAAACTCACCATGATGTCTCGTTATTTGTAAACCTTCTAGAATACCCACAATGTGTCCGGAGTTCTTCATATAGCTGCTGGTCTTGCCTATATAGAGTTGTAGTATGTCCCAACAACCTTTCGGTAACACGAAATTCTGTTTGGTACTTGAGGTGTGCATATGTAATCAAATTTTATTAGCTTCAGAACGAAAAACCTGTCGGGAAAAAATTTCTCGAGGTGTTAACAATAATATTTTGATTTGGCATTTTGGAATTATAAGTACATATAGTATGTTTCGTGTAAAAAGAAATGACAACCTACGCTGTTAGTGGAAAAATTTATATTTTTACACTTTTCAGGTTTTCCAATAGTTTTCCATGTACATAACTACCTCCAACGAAATTTTGCCTTACTTAGACATTTGATGAAAACCATCGCCAACCCTTAGACTATCATATGGGAACACACAAGGAGATTCGCAAGAGATAAGTGTAACAAAATCACATTAAAAATTATTTTACATATGCTAACATATTATTTCCACATCCAGTGGAAGTATAGTAACGACAAAAAAATTTTTGAAAATTTTTATTTTTCAAATAGGTTTAGAATGTCATGAAACGTCGAGATTTTAAATTTGAGCGAGAAAAAAATTCTGTCTGTCTGTCGGTCTGTAACTTTTTTGTGCGCACGTTTACTCTGGAACCGTTTAAGATATTGACTTGAAATTTGGCGCACGTATGTTTTTTAATGGGATCTAGAACTAGATTATATTTTCATTTTATTTCGTCGAAGGGTTGGGGGGTAAAATGGGGTAAATGGGGGGTAAATAGGTAAATCAAGTAGGTAAGAGTCCATAAAGTTGGTATTTAGTGTATACAAGAGAAGCTAAGGGTTCAAAAAAATTTTTGGCATTAGCTACCATTACCACCCCCACCCCATTATTAAAGGGGATGAAGAAAATTGTGATTTAGTGTGTGTACAAGAACCAAAAGCCTTAAAATATTTTTTTTCCTCATCCACCCCAACTACCACCCCCCTATCACCACCCCAACCCCTCTACCGTGTTTCATATCGTTTTATGGTTTTATTTTTACATATAATATTTTTTTCGTTGTGAGAGACTTGGATAGAAAATCTGAATATGGAAGTGGTGATTCCTTGGGCAGCAGTTTTTTAAATAAATTTTTCTTTCCATGGTACTGAGCCCTCATTATTAAAATATAAGTGCTGAGGGCATTTTTAGAGATTCCTGATTACTAATTTTAATTAATCCAATAGGTCTACGTGCAAAAATGTAAAATCCAATTGTTAGACCATTTGGAACGTTTCTTTCTAATTACTTCCATATCCAGAGGAAGTTTAGTATTACAAAAAAAACATTGGAAAATTTGAATTGTTCAAATAGGCATAAAATGTCATGAAACGTCAAGATTTTAAGTTTGAGAAAAAAAATCTGTCTGTCGTTCTGTCATTCTGTCTAACTTTTTTTTTTGTGCGCACGATTACTCTGGAACCGTTTAAGATGTCTTGAAATTTGGTACACGTATGTATTTTAACGAGATCTGGAACTAGATTATATCTTATTCCGTTGAAGGGTTGGGGGGTAAATTGGAGTAAATAGGTAAATCAAAGCAAGAGTCCACTCAAAAAAATTTTTTGACATTAGCTATTACCACCCCCAGCCCATTATTAAAGGCGGGCCTCAACAATTTTGTTTTACTTCCCAACTCCACTACCACTACCCCCACCCTAACTACCGATGTGGCATATCGTTTCATGGGTTTTTGGGGTCGAAGATTTCAAATATTATATTAAGTTCCATAAACAATTATTATATTTACCTAGTGGAGTGCAAATATAGTATCAATTTTTTTTCGCTGTGAGAGACTTGGATAGAAGATCTGGATGTGGAAGTAATGATTGCTTGGGCAGCGGTTTTTTTTTGTTTTACAGCTAAAGTTGCTACCACTGTCAATAACTGTTTTCGTTTCAGTGCAGCACGGATTATTAAAACTGACCAAATAAACGGACAGCGTATGAGCAATTCGTTCTTACTACTTGCACGCTATTACATGCGTTGTTAAAACTGTCAGAAAACATTGCAGTGTATGCGGTTTTAAGAATTATACACACACGAAAAGTGAGCCTTGTAACGTTGACATAATTTCTTTGTGGAAACCCGGAAGTCTGTTTTGTCTTAATTTATGTTGAGTAGAATTAATCAACTCACAAAAGATACTTGTAATGATGAGTTTCCAACAAAGCCCTATCTCCCGGACTATTTAAAATTTAGTTTGTTTTAGAATACATTTATTTCATTTCGTTTTCTTAAGTTCGACAATCAATTAACGCAAAAAAAGTAACGAGCAAATGCAAATTTCCATAAACATCCACTTTTTTAATAACGACCCCCGTTAGCAGGCTTAACGCCGCATCTATATCTATTCTCCTGCGAGCATTCTAATAACATTACATTACATTTTACTTTGCGCTCTGAAATTCCTGCATCCATCGTTTTATATTTCATAATAATATTCACCACTAGAGTAATTTAGGGAAGGTACATCTGCCCCCATTAAAATGTACATTTTATAATCGATTTTAGATAAAAGTTCGCTATTTTATAAAAGAAGAGAACGGCTGAAAAAGGGTGGAAAAGGGAAGGGATGTCGAGTTCTGCCAACTAGACCTTGTTTGCTAACAATTAGATTTCCATGATGGGGATCGCCTGGAGATTACAAACAGTAATTTCAAAAAGATATATGAAACTGTAATTGGAGTGTTGGAAGAATTACGTTCGGCGGCATTGATAAGTGTGTTTTTTGTCACGATTCGGCGCTACATTTACATTTGTCATGGTCTCAACTATGTGCGTATATTCTTCTGCGATCAAATGACAATGCCTGTATTGTTATGTTAGTCAAAATTCGAAAAATGCTTAATTTCAATATACTGTGGAATGCTTATATTGCAGGAAATAAATTTAATAATTTGATGTAACAACTTATTGCAAAACTTGACTGGCTAAAAATTTTGCAATCATATAATATATATAATAATATATACTTTTAGAAAAAAAAAAAAAATTCAAGCGCACTTTTTTGTAGATTTCTTTAAATATTAGTTTTTGCAAAAATGTAAAGAATACTTTTTGTAGCAAGTAAAATTATCTTTAATTCATTTTTTGTATTCGGTCTCTAAAATAGCTATTTTACGGACTCATTTGAGTCCATAAAATGAGTATTTTCCGGATTCAATTTCAAAAAGTTGCCCTGGCAATTACTGAGTATAATTTAGGTAAATAATGTAAAATGGTTAATGCAACAATTAAGCAACTTTATTTAATCTAATGGGTACAACAATATAACTTAATTATTAGGTTTGTAAGTTAAATTAATAATAATTAAATGATTATGGCTCAAAATTAAAATTAAATGAACAATTCTGAGCACCTTCAAAATTATTACCCCCAAACGAAATACCCGAACCCGAGGGTATAGTGTTAATTTCTTTTGATGTTGTGGTAGTAGCTTCGGTAGTAGCAGATATTACGTTACTCTATGGTTCGATTTTCCTTTCCCCCATTAACATTCTGCACACTTTTTTCTTCTCCTCAATTGATTCTTCTATATATGACTCTGCCACTGAAGACGACCTGCAATTAGTTATTATTAAGAATAAAAAGACAATAATATTGTTAAGAAACTTGCTTCCATCCTCCTGGCTGTTTCAACGAGATTAAATCGACGTCAGCATCTGCCGCAAGAGACGCAGAACTTCGCCGGAAGCAATGCCCTGTATATTCTGTCGGGTTCGGTAGTTTAAGAAATTCAGCAACGATAGAAGGCATTTTCCCAAAAAAATGGATTCTTACGTTGTACCGTACATTTTCCCTTACGATAGGAAATAAAAAAATAATCGTGTTTAACATTCGCTGATCGTAGTCGAACATATTTCCGGTACACTTCCATAGGATTAACTGTTTCACCTTCAGCTACCAAGGGAAACACTCTCTCAATGCTGGTCTTCGTATCGGGAATTGTTATAAGAAGACATCGTGTGTCTTTTTGGACAATATCTTGTATTTTTAGTGAATGTAGCTCTTCGTGCCTGCATGCACCACACACGCCAATGAGAAGACCTGCGAAATTAAATAAGAATCTGATGCATGTCATTAAAGTATGATTTTAAACTTACTTTGATTAATAAATACTTCTCATCGTCTACATTTATCTAAAATATATTAATTTCTTGGCGTGTCAAAACTTTTGACTTTGTGGGCTCGTAGCCTACTGAATTTCACTTCAAAAAAGCTATGACTGACGAATTTGTTTATTTCTATATTTTCTTTGACAGACAAAACAGCTTTTATCATCGAATATTTTGAGCAGAAAGTCTTGAAACGCCCTGTATACGACATGCCTTACTTTTTCTCTAACGAACTAAAAAATATTCCTTTATCCACGACCACTATATTAGGAAGGTATAATACGTTTATTTTCTGTGGATTAAAGGCCCTTTAATACATTAGTGGATTAAAATTCATAATACCACGCTTCGATTTTATAGAATTTTATTTAAAATTATTAATATTGACATTAGCATTTATATCAAGAACGATCTTCTTGTCATTTTGACCGGTATTAATCAAAAATCAAAGACATTCTCAGCATTCTCACTCATTTTTTCTGTCGATTTTGCAAATTTTTTCGCTTTTGTCAACTAATAAACAAACTCGTGTCATAGAAACGATTCAAAGACCTTCTATTTTTTTGCTCAAAATTAAAATATTCTTAGTTAAAATAAATTTGTCAGATCTGACGTTTTTCAAAATCAGATTTTTTCACCTGCTCCCATACGGCTTTCACGCTCGTAATGGGGGACATTTCTTTTTATTATTTCCGCCAGAGTGCAGCAGTCGTACTCGGTTGTTTCACATGTCTTTCTAGGTATGTGGGTTGTTGAGGTTATGTTATATAAGAACAATATCTCTTTAAATAAACAAAATTAATTAGAAAAACGTATAAAATGAAACCATGTTGCTGTGTACCAACACAGGAGGACATTTATTTACAGGTTATATTATCGGAATGACTAAACCGAGTACGCATGGTGCAATCTGTTGGATATATTAAGAACTGGCTTGGATTGTTCCCCTCACTGAATAGTGAATAGTGATAGGCGATATATCACGAACTGTGATTTCATCGCTGATATTAAGAAATCACAGGTAACGACTGTTAGTAAAGTTGGCAGAAAAGCGTGACGTGATCACGACTTTCCTTCCGTATTTCGTTCCCTTGTCGTGGTTCAACCAAGACCAATATAATAATATTAATAATGAACAATTTCTCCCGTACGTCGTATTATGAAAGTCGTGATCACATCACGTTTTAAATTCACTGATAGAAGAAAATCACAGTAACGATTTACGTTGTGATTGAAAAATCACGATATCGCCCATCACTAGTTCCCCATTTGGCCGTGGTCGTGGATAAAACTTGAATTACATTTGGGGATTAACTGCCTTTCAATCTACTCGAAAAAATGTGACTCTCGGCTGCGTCTCGAGTGCACATTTTTTCTCGTAGATTAATGGCTTGTTAATCCCCCTTATATAATTAATAACTATTAGTGTTCCGTATTGAATAATTTTAAATTGATACCTAACCTATACCCTCTGACTCGGAGAGCCTCTGTCTAACTGTAACAGGGGTTGCATATTAGTCCAGATAACAGAGAACATTTTATAATGAAACCTACAAAAACTTGCAAAATGAATATATATTTTTTTAATGAGTTCGTGAAAGTATATAGAATAATATCCTGAAAAGTTTTTCTTTCATCCAATTTTTCAAAATTTTGAAATTAAGTCAGGGTAGGAAAAAATAAAAAATACAGGTGGATAGATCACGTGTTTCTGAACAAAAAATGTCATAATAAAATGTATCGTTAAAGCCATGGTATTCCTGACACTCTGCGCAGGCAAACGCACGGTTAAATGCATACTATGGAACCTCTAAAAATTCTTAGCTGTTCTAACGAGTAAAATAAAGTTTTTTTCTCTTTCTGATTACACATTTTTAACATTTTTCTTAGTGAATAGGAGGGAAAATATATAATTATGAACGCATATACAGACACCACACATAGCCGCTGAATCTCTCGCATGAATTTTTACGTGCCTTTACTATATTGTATTTATTACAGTGCAGTGCAGCTATCCACATTTCAGCTTTATCCAATGGATTCCTTATATATTTGTTAATGTATTGGAAAAGTTCCAGAATTTACATTCAAAACAGTCAATAGTAGTTTGTGCAACAAGAGTGGATATGATATCCATATCGCACAATAAAGAAGTTTGAGCACGATGCCGTAGGCGGAGTGCTTCAAATATTTTGAGTGCGATATAGATAATCCACTCGAGTAGTACAGTATACTTTTTCTACGACCAGCTTAAAAAAACTACAAAAATTTATTAAACATTAATATATTACACAAATACACACTGACAGTTACTTTGACAGCTTACGCACTAATTTAATTTTGAAACGAATAGTTGTCTATGTACTTAATACAACTGTGATTGGTCGGTTTCATTTCATATCCATCCTAGAACTGATATGATATACAGGGTGTCTCTAAAAGGTGCGGAAAAAATGCTACCACAAATTCCTGAGGCTAAAATATGGCGATCTAATCAAACTTACCTCAGTCCAAAAGTGGATGATTTCGGAGATACAGGGTGTCCAAAGTTCAATTTTGTTTTAGTTTTTCATAGATAATTTTTTTAATAATTGTTGTATTGTCACAATATTCGGCTAGGGGGGGTTATGTTTAAAATCTGCCCTCATTTTCATTGTACAATTTAGAGGGCGCCACCTGCGGTACTTTGCATACATTTAAAACGAAATAACTTTTTTGAGCCACACTGTATTTAACTTTTAAATGAACATTCTTATTCTCAAACGTCTTTTACCTAAAAAAAGTATACCTGGTAAGAGTTGATTTGAGCAGCCGTTTTTGAGATATCTGGATTTAAATTTTTTATTTCAAAAATTACAAAAACAAGTAGATGTGCTATTAATTTTATTCTCGAGTAAAAACAGTCTATAAGAGATTTATCAACAACAAAAAGTTAATTAAAATTCAATGCTTTTAACAAATGTTCAAAATGACCTCCATTTTCGTGTGTACAAAGATTAATACGTCGTAAAAAATGTAATTGAACTCTCTGGAGCATTTCGTCATCATTTCTCAAAGCATCAATTCCTATTTGAATACTTCTCCTTAATTCATCTTCTGTATCTACTGGCCTAGAATGCACAAGGGATTTCAAAGTTCCCCATAAAAAGTAATCCATCGGGTCATGTCAGGGGATTGAACTGGCCAATGTGCGGGTGCATCATTGCCTCTACCTAACCATTTATTTGGACACTGTTCGTTTAAATAATTACATACTAGGTTTAACGTAAAATGTGGAGTAACACCGTCATGCATAAACCACATTCCTCTTCGAACTTCCAATGGCAGGGGATCTAATAAGGCTGGTAATTCATCTTGCAGATGTGCCAAATAATTTTCTCCATTTAGTCGAGGTGGTAAAATGACATGACCAATTATGAAAATGTCTATGAGTCCTGCCCACACATTGATCCTTAACTCATGCTGATAATAGGTTACTTTAGTCGCATGAGGATTTTCAACAGCATAGACATATTCATTGTGAAAATTATTTATGCCACTCCTCGTGAAACAGGCTTCATCTGTGAATAAAATTCTTCGTGTAAAGTTCCTAATTATGTGTTCCTGGATAAACCGGCAGAAACCTAGACGTGATTCAAAATCATGGGGTAAAAGATCTGGTACCCATTGAATATAAAATGGGTGTAATAGTTGTTCTCTGGTCACCTTATTAACAGTATCTTTGCTTACTCCTAGCTCTAAGCCCAATCGTCTGCTGCTGTTTTGGATTTTATTCAATCCGATTTTGAACCTCTTCCTCAACCTCTGGAGTTCTTACCGTACGTGCACGACCATAATTAGCAGAAACAGGCGCAAACACACCCGTTTCACGAATACGTCTTTCAACTGCCGGAAGGTTTTACGGTTTGGTAAGCGGCGATTCGGAAATTGTTCACTGTATACTCTGCAAGATTTTAAACAATTTCCTTGGCAATATCCAAAAATCAATAACATATCGGCCATTTCTTCTTTGGTATTCTGTACGGCCATGACGAAAATAAATTTGCAAATTGTTCGACAATTCACCGGCGCTTGCTAATTCACTTTCACGATATTCCAGTACTACTCGCAATTTAAAACGTCAGTTTTTAATGACAGTTATCTTATTACAACGCCATCGCTTCAAATTGTTGTATTACAATCATTTAGACCTGGCCATACACGAAATGAATTTTTTAAATCCAGATATCTCAAAAACGGCTGCTGAAATCAACTCTTACCAGGTATACCTTTTTTAGGTATAAGACGTTGGAGAATAAGAATGTTTATTTAAAAGTTAAATACAGTGTGGCTCAAAAAAGTTATTTCGTTTTAAATGTATGCAAAGTACCGCAGGTGGCGCCCTCTAAATTGTACAATAAAAATGAGGGCAGATTTTAATTTGTCACCTCACAAAACCCCCTCTAGCCGAATATTGTGAAAATACAACAATTATTAAAAAAATTATTTATGAAAAACGAAAACCAAATTAAACTTTGAGCACCCTGTATCTCCGAAATCATCCACTTTTGGACTGAGGTAAGTTGGATTAGATCGTCATATTTTAGCCTCAGGAATTTGGGGTAGCATTTTTCCGCACCTTTTAGAGACACTCTGTATATCCGTTCAGTTAACTGGAATTGCCTACTTATCCTTTCTACAGACTGTACAGAACACAGCAAAGGACCCCAGAACAAAACCCATGAAAATGTTGATTCGGTGGAATCGGCTGAAATTTTGATATTTTGTAGTTCAAGTCATGCTGATCAAAAGTTCTTATCTCATCGAGCCAATCCTATGGACAGTTCTTGAGATACAGCTTGTCAAAGTTAGGTAATTTGAGTCATTTTAGACATTCAAGAACTTTTTACTCTTAAACTATAACTTTAGCAAAAAGTTGCAAGGGTCGAAATATTTTTGTTCAACTTCAATGGAGCTCAAGAATTTTTTTCAGAATTTTTTAATCAATTTTTAGGTTAGGTAAAATATATATATGTCATATTCCGGCATGCTTCGGTGGGATTGGCTGAAGCTTTGCTATTTTGTAGTTAAAGTCATTCTGATCAAAAATTCCCATTGCACTGAGTCTATCCTATGAGTGGTTTTCGCTTCAGGAGTGCCTGAAGGTCTTAACAACGAGGTAACGGGTAATCTATATGTACGTGTTTATGAATGGCTTCCAGCGTGTTTGTGTACTGTGTGTATGCGTTTGTGTGTATGTATGTGCCAGTGCCAGAGTTTTCCGGAAATACCGATGACAAACTTCTGGTGCAGATTCTACATGCAAAAACATGTTCGCAAATACCTTGAGCTACGGCCCTTTGAAAATGGCATTATTATTATATTTCAGAAACCTTTTGATTTATAGGGACGCGACTTTATACGCATATTGAACAATAATACAAGCTTATTTTTACAGTATTTTTTAAAAATATTTTTTACCGTAAGTGGGTGATATTGAGGGGGCTGTCGATATTTTGCATTAATTTCTTGTCTTTTATTTTTTTTTCACTTTGATACAAGAATTTCATTCACTTATATAAAAATACACAAAAAATGTCTTCTTTCATTTTAGTCGTAGGACTAATGTGAGAAAAATCGTTCTAATGAGTTTGATGCGGAACCGCTGAAAACACAAGCGTATTATGGTTTTTGGGGTGCGCACGGCATGAAAATCACATAAAATATCCATCAATGATTCTTCTTCGAACGATACATGATGCTGGAAACAGAGCACTTGTTCCTGAAAATCCTATGGATGTTCTCAATATTTAAAAACTAAAAAGAAAGTATTAAAAAACAACAAAAAGTAAAAATAAACAGATAGAAAGTGAAACCAAAAAAATGGGCAATGTTGGCAATGAGAACGCTCTCATAAGAAACATAGTGCCGGTAAGAGCAGGTTCTTTGATAAAAATAATCACACACACATGCACGCACGTACACAAACACGCTGGAAGCCATTCATAAACACGTACATATAGATTACCCGTTACCTCGTTGTTAGACCTTCAGGCACTCCTGGAGCGAAAACCACTCATAGGATAGATTCAGTGCAATAGGAATTTTTGATCAGCATGACTTTAACTACAAAATAGCAAAGTTTCAGCCAATCCCACCGAAGCATGCCGAAATATGTCATATATATATTTCACCTAACCTAAAAATTGATAAAAAAATTCTGAAAAAAATTCTTGAGCTTTATTGGACTAGAACAAAAATATTTCGACCCTTGCAATTTTTTGCTAAAGTTAATAGTTTAGGAGTAAAAAGTTCTTGAATGTCTAAAATGACGCAAATTACCTAACTTTGACAAGCTGTATCTCAAAAACTGTCCATAGAATTGGCTTGATGTGATAAGAACTTTTGATCAGCATGACTTGAACTATAAAATACCAAAATTTCAGCCGATTCAACCGAATTAACATTTTCATGGGTTTTGTTCCGGGGTCCTTTACATAAGGGAGTAGAAAAAGATATTTTTATAGTTATAAGGATAAGATCGTGAAAATCGCAATTTCTTATCATGATCTGATTGATCATATTTTCGAGAAAATGCATACAAGCAAACGAATTTGTGTTTGAACCCTCGAAAAGTATACATTTTTTCCGAATTAGTAATATTTTATTTTTTCCAGTGGGTCAATTTCTCGGCAAGTTACAGCCTCCAATATATATATTTATCAAGAAAATCATCATGCAAGGAAATTAAAATTATTTGAGCGGTAATTCTGTTATACTCCACGTTACTACAACTTACATCATAATAATAATAAAGTGTATATATTTTTTAACAGTTCTCAATGAAGAAAGATTTTTTTTAAAAGGCTTTTATTTTTGCTATATTTTTCATTGCGACGATTGAGTTCGGACGTGGTGATATATCCATCCTTTGCTTGTATTGTTTAAAACAAAAACACATCGGAAAGCTACAATTTCCATCTTTTAAATCAACCAACATTTTTTATTTTTTCCTGGCTTGCCTTAATTTCAAAATTTTGAAAAAATGGATGAAAAAATTTTTTTTTACTTTTTTTTTATGTTCTGCATCCGAGCGAAATATAAACTTTTCAGGATATTATTCTATACACTTTCACGAACTCATTAAAAAAAAAATTCATTTTGCAAATTTTTGTAGGTAAATTCCTTCATCGACTGGGCTATATGTTAGTTTTGCACACACAAAAAAAAATATTGATAACATGCATCACTCTATTTAATGTTTGTTGTCGATTATTTACACTATACAAAAAATTCGAGGTACCAGCATAAGACTTGTTCAGTGTGTATAAATCCCATTTTTAAAGTTTTCTATACACCAGACAGGCTACGTGAATCACAAATCAGTTTAACCAACAAAAGATTCCTTGATGGCATGTGGAGGAAGCTGGAGTACAACAATAAAATAAAGGAATATTTTATACATTTGAATGAAGTACCACTATTCGTTTCGTATTAGGCGAAAGAATCCCTTTTTTATGTACTCTCCTCACAGGAAGCATCCCGGAAAACGCATTTTATTTCAAATCGAGTCGTCCGTGCTTACAAAGGAGCCAAATGTCCATGAATTATATCAAAATGTCTATTTTGTCTTTATTTATAACAATATAGATATACCGGGTGGCCACGAGTCAATATATGCCCCCAATGTTTTTATTGTTTTAGAATTTAAAAATTTCGTTTTCGGTACACAAAAATTAGACAAGAGTGCGCTACTTTTAGACTAACAGGAATGAAAATATCACTTCTGGTTGAATCGGAAGTGACATCAATTTTTTTTCTTAAATAGGTCATTTGAAGGTCAAACCAAGAAATGGTAGTTGTAAAAATGTGAAAAAATTCACAAACAGGTTTTTGGGGTCGCTGAGTTCGAATCCGACGTCGGTTAACCCCCAACACCTCATATTCAAGGTCATTTGAAGGTTAAAGTAAGAATAGGTGAAAAGAATGGAAAAAAATTATACGAATGCTCACCTGCCTACTTATTGTCTGTTTATCTGTCTGCCTTTATACTTACACAGCTGTTTGTTTGCTTGTTAGTCTGTATTTTTCGTCCGCCTGCATTTCCTTTCTGTCCATCTATCTGACATCCTGCCTTTCTACCTTTCTGTCTGTAATTCTGTCTATCTTCCTGTCTGACTAAATGACTAAATGTTTCTATCTGTCTGTTTTTCTGCCATCCTTCGTCTAAATGTCCACTGATAGTCTGTCTGCCTCCTTGTCAGTTTGTCTTCTTACCTTTCTGCCTACCATTCTCTCTCGGTTTTGCGTGATTGTACGAAAACTAGATTAAAAAAAAATTGAAAGCCTTCAACAAATCAATTCGCTTCTCTCAGCATAAGTGTATTAATCGAAATTCGGGCGAGAACGTTTACGTTGTTCCTGAAATGATCAATTTACTGTTGACATGTGTTGAAATTTACAAAACTTTATGCTAAAAGTACTTACATTTAAAAACCCTGACTCAAAAAACCATTCAATTACTTTGATTTTGACATGATTGAGCTCCAATTGAGTGAAGTCAACGCCCGTGATTCGCGCCGAACTTATATCCCTCTTCTGCCCCAACTTACTTGCGGTGGGCATGCGCCATCTATCGAATAACTTTCATGTTCACTCTGCTTCTGCAACTATATCTAAAGGCCAGTCTTTGCGTTCCACAGGATTTATGTGGTAAATATAAGCACATCAACTTTCACAGAAAAAAAAATAAGTAGGTGATTCATTGAGTTCAATATATTTGCACTGAGACAGCCGAAGAATCTTTATGTGCAAAAGCTGGCGGACGAATGTCGGCTTGAAATGACCTCAGAATGACCTTGAAATGACCTCCGGATGCCTCTTAAGGGTAAGCGAATGTTGTAGAACTCTCCAAAATCGTCCTAAGTTGAAGACAGAATCAAAATTCGACTTAGGCAAAAATTTCATTTAAAGACATTTTTAAGAGTCTGCAGAGGCACAGATCAGTCCATAAGGACCGTTTTGGGTTCTATAAGGCGTTGGAAATGACCAGGTGAAAATTCGAAGAAACACCGAATTTTCGCTTAGGTAAAATGTTTTTGGTTCAGGATATGAGAGCAAAAGTATATAATGACAAAGATTTATGAATAATATACTTTTTCAAAAGTACCACAAATTGGACTTAAAAAAATAATACTTTTGAAAAGTGTGTCGAAATTTGGCTCGAAAATCGATTTATCAAAATTACGCGAAAATTTCACTTGCAGATTAATTTTTCAAAACTGCGTGGAAATTTGGCTTCAAAATCGATTTATCAAAAGTACGCCGAAATTTCACTTGCAGATTAATTTTTCAAAACTGCGTTGAAATTTTGCATGAAAATCGATTTATCAAAAGTACGCCGAAAGTTCACTTCAGATTAATTTTTCAAAACTGCGTCGAAATTTAGCATAAAAATTGATTTTTCAAAAGTACGCTAAAGTTGGACTTAAAGATTAGTTTTTCAAAAGTACCACGAAGCCAATTTAAAAGGTACCACGAAGGTACCACGAAAATATACTTTTATTCCTCCACCAAAGACATTGACTTTTGATGTACGGTCATTGAAAGCTCAGTTCTATAGTATGAGCATAAAATTTTAGCGATGCATTGCATCCAAAAGGCAAAATAGAAGATTTTGACAAAGCCGGCATAGTGCCGATAAGCAAAAATTGATAAAAATCAACGCACATGCACAAGGCCGGTTTCTCGCATAGAAAGAGTTTGGATTGACTCAGCGGCTCTCAATTTGGTCGAGCGCGTTGAGTGGTCCTGACGAAGCAATGGTAAGAAAGCCAATAGCAAGGCTTTCCAAATGACAAAGTTACAGAGGAAAACGCCTTGTACATAAAAAACCAAAAATTCAATTTTGCCTAAAAGTCGCTCGAAGGTGGGTTGTTGCCATATCGATAATATTGAACAACTGCATAGGAGCAAGTAAATTGTGGACTGATTGAACGCTATTAAACTTATGCAGTTATAAGTCCTCACGAATGTGTTTGAGTACGTGAACCGCCACGATACAAGAACTTTAAAGCTAAGTAGTCTCTAGCGAAACTAAATTCATTTAGTAAAACTTTTTTAAGTTAAAATCAGTCAGCCGTAATTATGAATTACAAATAGTCTCAGACTTCTCTGAAAAGCTCGCATTTTGATTCTGAGAAGGTATGCATGAATCTTTTCTACCTAATCGATCGTTAGCGTAAGCGCTCTCGCTTGTATGGTCTGAAAGCCATTACCTTGATTGGGGAAGGCACGATTCTTATCTTGAGAATTTTGTATAACCATTTCTGTTAAATAAACGGATTCTTTGAACTATTGTTTCTTAATTGATCTTGAGGCCTGTTGACGGTCTATTATCCCTGGAACTTTCGTATCGAAAACCGGATGTGTCGAGTTAACTCACATTAACACTCGACCTTCTGATTGCCTTACGGAGGTTTGATAGGGATTTTTTATGCGTTTTTTGAGAAATCCCTAAGGTGTAGAGTCCGTCATTAACTGATAAAAACGTCGATACCACGTACAAAAATTAATCCCTCCGCAGATAAATTCTTTGGTTGGGATTTTTATGCAAAAATCCAGAATTTCAAAGGGTACCTAAACCCTTAACGAGGGAATTCATGTTCAGAGAGAGCGTCGTTACCGATCTGTGGTAGTGCAGCCTTGGTCCATTATTCGGCTATCGAAGTGCATCTTATCTCGAACCCGCCTGGGAGGTAGAAGAACGGGGTAATACGCGACTGGCGCCCCCTGAGAAATAAATTGGTGTCGCGTCATTTTGACGCCCAGTAGTGCGTTCTTCTACACGAACACCGGATTCGAATTCGGCGACTCCAAAAACCTATGTGTGAATTTTTTCAAATTTCTCAACCACCTTTTCTTTTCAAATGACCTTGAAACTGACGTGGTAGAGGTCAACCGGCGTCGGATGCAGACTCAGCGACCCAAAAAACCCATATATAAATTTATTCAGATTCTTTGACAGCTTCCCCTCTGTTTTTCTCAAATTAACCTTGAAATGACCTCCGGATGCCTTTTAAGGGTAAGCAAACACCGGATTCGAACTCAGCGATCCCAAAACCCATGTGTGAATTTTTTGATTTCTTCAACCACCTTTTCTTAGTTTGACCTTCAAATGACCACGAAAAGCCGTGAAAAAAAATCCAGCGGAAATTCATTGGCATGCAGTTTCCGCGCGTAAAACAACTTTTGATGGGCACATTAAATTGTAAAATTTTTTGGTGTTCTTGATTTTGGATGATTTTGATTTTGGATTTTTTTTCAAGGCTTTTCGTTCGGCACTATTGGCATCCATTTTAAAATAAAAAAAAAACAAAAAAAAAACAAAAAAAATCGATTTGCACATCCTTCTGCACGCGACGACTGCCTAAAATTTGCGTTTCTGGCATATTCATGGTAATTTCATTCATATATAAGATTGGCATGCATTTTAAAAACGTTGCACCTGACTGGTCATGTATCGCCAGTCTATAAGGGTAAGCGAACACCGGATTCGGACTCATTGATCCCAAAAACCTATGTGTGCATTTTTTCAGATTTCTTCAACCACCTTTTCTTAGCTTGACCTTCAAATGACCTTGAACCTGACGTGATAGAGCTTATCTGATCTCGGCATCGGAATCAGCGACCTCAAAAACCCCTTGGTACCTAGGTAGAGTCCGGTGTATTTTTTCAAACTAAATGTTGACCAGTGTATTTATGTTTTTCAAAATGACAGTCTCAAACGAAAAAAAAATTCCTTTTCATGGACAGGGGCGCCATATTTCTTGAATAAAGATACTCATTTAATATGTACAGAGTCCAAATTTTATTAAAATCGTTTGAACGGTTCGAAAGTAATAGGCAAAAAACATTCTTGAATATGTAACCTTTAAAGGGTAATATCTCCGTAGGGGGGCGCCCTAAGAAAAAAAATTATAAGTACTTTTAGTGTTATTTTGACCCAAACTATAAGTTCCCGAAGTATTGCCCCATAGTGCCGGAACACCCTGTAGATAAGAAACAAAAATATAGTCATTCTATTTAAGAAAATAATAAATTCTTGTAAAATGTTGTATCTTCTCGAACTTTTAATTTATTGATGGAGTATTAAATGTCAAAAGAGCAATTTCCGAAAGTTTTTCAATTAAAGTTTTTTGATCAGGAAGACACATACTTTATGAAAAAAATGTTTTAGCCAATTTTACCAAATATTGTTTTCACTTTTTATTTTTATATAGATTTCCCGGCGCCTTCGCCAACATTTTTATACTTCAAATTTTTTCTATGCTATTTTTATGAAAACAAAAAATATTTTTAGTGAGAAATGTTATAAAGGGCTATTATCACAATATGAAATGTATGAAAAAAGTAATCAATTCGAAATATTTAAATTGTACAAGGTGTCATTCTTGTACATTTCTTGAGCTGCATCTCGGTGACTAGACATAGGATCGAGTTGAGCTCATGAGAGCTTTTGATCAGATAGTCGAAATATACAACGTATTAAAAATTCATACAATTTGACCGAAAGTAATTTCCCATATAGAGTGTGCCAGGTCCTTTTCTCTTTAATATTAAAGGGTTTAGCAGGATAAGCATGACGAGTCGGCCCCCAAATGGCAACCTATATCGAAACTTATGTTTTAACATCGACTTGATGTATGAACGTGATTTATATTTGTTTTGCCGCCGTACTCCGCTTTGACCTTGAGATATGTAAAAAATGAGCGCATGCATGACTATCGTTCAAAGAGACATATCTCGAAAACTAACTGAACTAGAGAGGTAAATCCAACGGGAGGTTTCAGGTAACCAGAGTATATTTTATATTTTTTTGAATTTTTAGAATAATTACGCACATCATTAAAAAATAAATAAAAAATATAATAATTAATATTTCCGTGTATTCTGCGACTTACAATCACTGAAATAATATATGTTGTAATACTTTATACACACTATTACTAAAAAAATTTGCGTTAGAAAAAAGTTGGTGCAACACTTCGAAAAAAAATAAATTTCGACGCGCACTACATCATATAAGGATATAAACTTGACATGGGACACACATATAAATATTTTATGAATTGGAATTATTGTTAGAAGAGAAATTGAATGAAAATATAAATAATTGTCACGTAAATATCTATTTCATACGGCGCACAGTAGCCCGAACTGTAGTTTTTTCGTTCAAAATTATCTAGAGCACTTCGCAACCGATTGGGAAATTCTTTTTTAAATACTCGTTATTTAATTTCAAAAAAACGTAAGAGAGCTGATTTTTTAATTATGCTGACTAAAATTATTGAGCTTAATCAAAATGTCCATTTTTTATTTAAATCTTAATAAAACTTATAAAATTTTTTTTTTCTCTCCAAACCAATTTACATAAATCTTGTTACTCGGGGAGTTTTTGAGGTCGCTGATTACGAATCTGATATCCAAATTGTCATAAACCAAACTACAAGATGGCGGAATCAATGGCGGCTATAAAATGCTAAAAAATTATGAAAAATTAAATATTTTCGTTAAAGTTTATGCCGAGAAGTTTTGAATATTTTTTATAAGTACTAGTTCCAGAAAGAAATTCAATATGGCGGCAATAAGATGATAAAACTAACTTAAAATTAAAATAAACGCATTAAACTAAAAAGGCTATTCCTAAGAATTATTAAAAAATTTAAGAAAGAACAAATTTTCTGAAATTTTCAAATATATCCAATATGGCTGCCATACATTAATTATCAATCATAAATATGCGATTCAGTCCTCCATTAATTTTAAACATAACCCTAAGTAGGTCATATTAATACTTATTTTTTTTTATCTGCTAATAATATAATAAACATTTAACACCAAGAACTTTAAAACAAGAATATTAAACCTAACATAACCTAAGCCTAATAGAACCTTAAACCAAGAACTCTAACCTAACATAACCTAAGGCAAGAGTTTTATACCATGAACTTTAAACCTAACTTAGTGCAAAAATGTTTCGTCATTTATTTTTAAGTTAGTTTTATCATCTTATTGCCGCCATATTGGATCCGCCATCTTGACTTTCTTCCTAGAACTTGAAATTTAGTCTATTTTAACTTAAAAGTGCTTATCAGAAATATTCCAAACTTCTCGGCATGAACTTTAACAAAAATATTTAATTTTTCGTAATTTTTTAGCATTTTATAGTCGCCATTTTGCAGGTTGGTTTATGAAAATTTGGATATCAGATTCGTAATCAGCGACCTCAAAAACCCCCCGAGTAACAAGATTTATGTAAATTGGATAAGAACAATTTTTTTTTGTAAGTTTTATTAAGATTTAAATACAAAAGGGACATTTTGGCGAAGCCCAACAATTTTGGTTAGCCTAATTAAAAAATCGACTCTCTTACGTTTTTTTGAAATTAAATAACGAGTATTTAAAAAAATATATCCCAATCGGTTGCGAAGTGCTCTAAATAATTTTGAACGAAAAAATTACGATTTGTGCCACTGTGCAATATATATTTACGTGACAATTATTTATATTTTCATTCAATTTATCTTCTAACAATAATTCCAATTCATAAAATATTTATATGTGTGTCCCGTATCAAGTCTGTATCCTTATATGATGTAGTGCGCGTCGAATTTTATTTTTTTTCGAAGTGTTGCACCAACTTTTTTCTAACGCAACTTTTATGAGTAATAGTGCATATAAAGTATTACAACATATATTATTTCAGTGATTGTAAGTCACAGAGAACACGGAAATATTAATTATTATATTTTTTATTTATTTTTTAATGATGTGCGTAATTATTCTAAAAAAAACATAGAATATACTCATTAAGGTTACCTGAAACCTCCCTTTGGTTTTACCTCTCTAGCTCAATTAGTTTTCGAGATGTCTCTTTGAACGATAGTCATGCATGCGCTCATTTTTTTCCATATCTCAAGGTCAAAGCGAAGTACGGCGGCAAAACACATATAAATCGCGTTCATACATCAAGTCGATATTAGAACATAAGTTTCGATATAGGTTGCCATTTGGGGGCCGACTCGTCATGCTTATCCGGCTAAACCCTTTAAATATTGTATTTTACAAAAAAATGAATATCATTTAAATTTTACGCGATCCCAACTACAACGAAATTAGTGTTTGATGCAAAATTCTGAATTATGTTTTTATCAGAGCAGCAAATACTGAAAAAAAAAATTATCACTTCCTGCTAAAAACGAATATCATCATATAAATAAAAACAGCTGTAAATCGATTTTATAAAATCACTCTTCGATCACACTGAATTCGACGGCTCTGACATTTAAGTTCTACTAGCCTCGAGTCATCCTGTACATACTCAACTAAAAAAAAAGTGCCGATGAACTTACGCACTGTACCGGTGCAAACGGCGCGTTCTCCCCCAGCAGCCTGTTGAAATAAAATCCACATTTTAAAGCATATTCATATCGATCGGGAACTTTTTAACACTGGGAGACCCCTTCGCGAATCCCCCTCCCCCCACCCCTACTCAACCCTCTCATTCCGTATCTAAATGCGTAGTAATCACCTACGCACAGCGAAATAGTTCCACTATTATTTTTTTTACGTTTTTACATTAATTACGCGACCAGAACTTTACTGTACGACTGGCTCTCGCGATCTTCATCTGTCGTCGCCATGGCAACGTCGGAGTTATATCTCTTTAGAGTAGTAAATAGTAAAAATTATAGATTTTTTAATCTGCAGGGCACACACAAAAATGTAATGCTGCGCAGAATTAGTGGAATATAAAATTTAGGCGTGGTTGTATAGAAAGAAAAGAGAGGATATGCAGATTGTATAGCTGTATTGACGTTTCTATTTGCGATTTAATTATGTATGTTGTCTTTTTTTAGTTGTTTATTCTCTGTTTGCATATATAGAAGCCGTCCTAATGTTCTGTATTATTCGTTTTGAAAATATTAGGGGCTCGGAAAGTTCGGCAGGGCTCATTTTTTATTTATCCAGTGCCTTCCTCTTTCTAAGAAAAGTCCGTAGTGTCTTCCTTATGAATTATCTCAACTAAGATGTGCAACAAGAAGTTTCGTTTATATTTACTTCAAACATTATCCTCCATTTTTAAACATTTACAAATTTCCATTCATTTAAAGAAAAACATAGAAATGCATTTGTTATAGTTAGCTAAAGCTAACAGTAAACAAATCTGTTTGAGCATACAGCCCCTAAGAAAATCTGACACTGACGTGATGTTTCAATTCTGCCGATACCTTCACGATAAACCTTTCTAAAATAGGCTTTTAAGCACATTTAATATATACATAAATACGATACACCGAATTTAAAAAAAATAATAGAATTGTGTGTTTTACACATAATTTATATACATATTAATGTATTTCTTAGTTTTTTAAATACATTGGCAATGCTATACCATTGCGAGAAGAGGAATAACTCGATATACCTATATTGGTAGTGATTGAAGTAAATGGAAATTTGAACATACAGGGTGTCCCATATAAAACTCCCGATGCCATTTTCTCGATAAATAAAAGAGATATTTGAATTCTGTAAAAGATGCTCACTAGAATGTACAAATGATGTCAGTTTTGAGTAAAAATGGTCATTTTGCAAATTGAGGTGTAGATGGCGTTGCGACGCAAAGAAATTATTTGATCCTAGGAACGTTGAAATGAGGTGCAAATGATGGGACATTACATTCTCAGCAACTCTTATAATACGAGCAATTTTCGAAAACACACTGGTTCTCGAGATATTTGAACTTCAATATAATTTTGAGTAAAAACGGTCCTTTGGCAAAGTGAGGTGTAGATGGCGTTGCGACGCAAAGAAATTATTTGATCCTAGGAACGTTTGAACTGATTTAAATAATTTTTTTTTTCAAGTAAAACAAAGGTGGGGCTGCAACTGCTATTTGAAAATTAAAGATTTTGACTTTTCTGTTTATTGTGTGTCGTCTAATTTTTGCGTCATGTTTATGTTGTATGTTCGACTACATTTTATACTGTAAATTGTAGACATATGAAAAAAAAAATACGATTTTTGTAAAATTGAAAAATTACATTGAAGTTCAAATGTCTCGAAAATTTCTAGATTTTGAAAAAAAAGTAGTATAGTAGTAGTATAGGTTTTGCATTTTTCCAGCGGACCATCGAAATCCGAAAAAAACGTCGGATCGAAACGAATGTCGTATCTATCGACTCGAGAGCGAATTTAGAAAATTCCGTCCGTCGGTCAGTCGGTCTGTCGGTATGTCGGTCTGTCTGTCGGTCTGTCTGTCGGTCTGTCTGTCGGTATGTCTGTCGGTCTGTCTGTCGGTCTATCTGTCTGTCATGCTCAGCCCCCTTAATCCGTTTTCGGATTACGATGAAACTTGGGTGGTTAATAGGAGGCCTTTAGAAAACCTTAACGCTGGAAGCTCGGCTCCGTTCGGAAACCGGAAGTATCCAATATAGACGTTTCAAGTTTTTCAAGAAAAATTGAATAACTCGGTAACGGGCAGTCGGATCGAGATATTTCAAAAAAGAAATGGTGCCGCTGGCAACAATCTACAGATAAGTATACCAGAGAATATGTCGAAAAATAAATGGAAATTGAATTTTTTTGCAAAAAACTGGTTTTCTCGAAATCGAGCTGGGAAGCACGATAACTGTCCAGGATATTGATCGATTTCGATGAGACTTGGTAGGATCGAATATACACGACCACAAATGAAGCCTATTGCTGGCGGTCCGAATCCGTTGACCGCAAGTATTTTTTCCAAGGCCGAGTATGATTTTCCAAAGAAATTGATAACTCCTGAACCGAAGGTCCGATTTTGATTTTCAACAATGCCGATTGAAGGGCTCGATTAAATCTATTAGGTGACATTTGTGAGAAATTTGACAAAACAAAAGCGAATCTACATATCTTGGAAAACTTTATTTTTTGATAAATTCTACAAATACCGAAGAGTTTCCTAATAAAAATCGAAAATTAAGTATTCTGTCGATCAATCTCTATAACCAGTAAAAGGCACGGACCTTTTTGGACAAAAAATCAGTAATAGAGTTTTTTTGAAAAATTAAAAATGAACGAGTTATTTACAAACATTCATGACCACGTCCGGTATATCAGAGTGGCAGTCCGCCAGAAAATAAAATCTTAAGTCTGAAATCACTCCGCTGATGTTTCTGCATTTTATAATTTTCTATTGTTATATTCTTGAGTGAAATTTTGGAAAATTAAGTAATAAAAATATAAATAATATATAATTGTCCATAGAATTATTTAAAAAAATATTACAAATTGATAAATTCTCCGTGCGATATAGGTGCAAAAAAATAATGTAATGTACTTAAAATATCATCATTAATTTCATTATTTGGTTAAGTAATGGTATTAATTTAAGAATCTTTACCTGTACGATGACATTAAAATTTGATAAAGGATTGAGGTGTGAGGTGTGTGGAAGCATTGTTTACCGAGGAACATTCTATCTCTATAAATATTTGACCGATTTTCATTTACTAAATAACAATATAACCGATGCCCTTTTATTTCAAAATGTAGTTAGCCTTTACTTTAGTCAATGCAAAAAGAAAATAAAGAAAAATAAAACATGTCAAAATGTACTAAGTCATCCTACGACCCTCTGCTGAAAAGGTACTGAATCATCCCAACAGGGATAAAAAGCATATCAAAATGTAGTTTTTAGCTTGTTAAATCACAATTTAATTATCCACACCGAGTGCAAATTTACTAGCCCTCGTGTAAATTTACTAACCTCATGTAAATTTATAGACACAGTGTTGTAATTTTACATCCAGTCTATGAAATTCTAGTCATTACTGGTCAGTGGTCACAGATCTACATGAAGATGCATGTAAAGTTACATGAGTACTTTTTTCAGTATACAAAATGCCGAACAGCATTCGTTCGCTATAAAAAAATAACTAAAACACAATATCAGTTTTTTAATATTCTTCTTAAACTTGATTAATTTAAAAATAATCATTTGTTACATAGGAACAGAAAAAGTCATCGCAAAACAAAAAATGTATCTATAGAAAAGCGACTAAAAACGAAAAAATCACGTTTTAGAGCCCTAGGAAAAAAGCTAAACAAAAGCCGGACAGGCCGATCATGTTAATTTTTAGCCGGACGAAACCGTAAAAATCCAAACATGTCCGGCTAAAGCCGGACGCCTAGCACATGCACCTCATTTCAACGTTCCTAGGATCAAAAAATATCTTTGCATCGCAACGCCATATGTGTCAAGTCATTTATATATATAAAAGTGGATACCTTCTACAGAATTCAAATATCGCTTTTGGTTATCGAGAAAATGACGCAGGGAAATTTAAGAGGGACACCCTGTATAGTCGGGGATCTGAGCTTCAATTTAAGGCTTAGTTTTGGAAGCCTAAGCACCTGTCAGACACACAGCTGAAAAGTGTCGTACTCGTTGTAAAATTGTCTGCTGAATCCGAATCCGGAGGGCGCATAAAAATCGGGGATTATCTTCAGCCCTTAATCCGCGAATTTCCCCTTATTTCGGAAATCGTGAAAAATTGAATTTTTAAAATACAACTTGCATTTTCTCCCTCAAAACATAAGCTAAAAATCTATTCTTTTTTTTAATTATAGCTCACAGTACATTCAATGTTACAGTTTAGTCAGAACACCTAATATTTACAGAAATTTCAGAAAAAAATATCGTGTGAACCTCTACGCCGTCGACACATTGAACAATATAGCCTGCGAGATTTTTTTTATTTTGGGAAATTGACAAAAACTAGATCATACGAAATTACAAGAAAAACCAATATTATTTTTGGTGATTAATTCATATTGATATCTTGTACGAAATGGTGGATATGATTTTTTAAATTTGGCTCACTTGCCAAGCAGTGCACCGCCAAGTAAGAAACCGAGGAATGCGGGCAGTCGTTTGTGTTACTTAGTACTGTAGTACCTCAGATAAACAAAGAAATATGGATAAATAATCCCATTTGAAGTATACAGAAGTTGTGTGTAAGGAGAATTACCTTCCGAGGGGCAGAGTGGAGAGGAATGTTTATGTTTATAGAGTCCCCTAATCAGAGGCGTAGACAGATAAGGGGGTTAAAATTTTTAAAATAATCGATTAATGTTCTCGACTATTACTTAATACTATATCTGACAAAATGTCTTCTTTAATAATAGTACTACGATTCTATTAAGACAAAAAGAGTACTGTTTGGTTAGAATTTTTACAAAATGTGTTATTGAAGAGAAATGAAAGTATTGAACTGTCAATTCTAAAAGTTAAATGGTTCTTAAACGAGAGTAGCCTCGACTCGACTCTTGTTAGTATTAAAAAGCAAATTATATGAGACACCCTTGATACGACAATGGAAGTGAAATGAGTCTCTTGGTAAAAATACTAACATTTTAACATTTTAAAAACATCTTTTTCCTCTCCGGGTTACATAAAAGTCATCAAACTTGAAACGATTAAAGCAGATTAAAGCATACGTAATTGTAAATGCTTCAAATTTTGGTCAGTTACATGTAGAACATCGAGTCACTTTTTTCTAAGCGTAATATTTTCTGGGAGCCTACGGAATAACAACATAACGTAGCACATATATTAGGCAACCCCCACAATTTCAAAGTCAAGACTGTTCAGAAGGGGATTACACATTTGGAAAAACGCAGATATACATCCATTACATATCAACGTTGCCAATTTTAAAGCTGGGGATCGAATCCAGTGCATTATTATTTTGATAAGTATAGGTATACCTAATACAGTCTATTATTATGTAATAATGTAAACATTCTGTAAAGTTTGAAATACTCGTACCAAATTTAAATAGGTATATTTATGTAACATTTAAATTAGAGAAATAAATCTAAATCTATTAATCTATCTATCTATCTGATAATCACGCCACTGTATTTTTACGTTTTTTACTTGAGTGTAAAGACGAGAGAGGCAGAAGGAAAAATTATTTATTGCTAGATCAGCAAAACAATAAGACAAAAAACCTAATTATAACCCTAACCTACGACTCTGTACACAACTATGCTTGCATATAAAACGAACGAGATTACTCCCTTTTGTAGGTCTTTTAGTAAATTAAACAATCCTTAGTCATTTTTGAACTGTATAAACTGCAAAATCAACACAAAATTGTTTATAACTGGATAAAAACAGCGTTAAAAGCAATAAAACAATATGGAGGGACAAGAAAATGTAAACAACTCTCAACGTCTTTCGGAAGAGAACCAATGAACGGCTCGATAGACATGTAAACAATGAACACGTGATGTACCTTACGCGGAGACGGAAAGTATATTATATCTATATATTTCTTTGTTTATCTAATTGTAGTACAGTAACTAGGGGTTTTAACTTCGGAATAATGTCATATTGAACGGATTTCGTTCATTTTTGGCAGTATAATAGTAAATGCTTCATAGAAAAGTTTCTATATTGTACGGGGGCTTGCTAATTTATTGGCGGTGGATGCCACCCCTCTCAGGGGGTGGCACTTAAAAAATATATATATTTGAAGTAGAATCAAATTTTAAGAAGAAAAGGTTCTATGCAATTTTTCACACAAATTGATAGTTTTTAGGTTATAACGACTTCAAAATTGCGATTTTAGCTTAAAAAAAGGTATTTCCAAACGGCTTTCGTCAAGTATCTCGAAAAGTATTACTTTATCGAAAAAATGTTACAGACCAATTACAGAAAGTACAAACTAGGAATTAATTATATTTTGTTTTGTTTATTGATGTAGGATTAATTACGTCGGAGATATTTAAGTTTATATTTGGTATCCAAGTGTTTCGAAATTACCTTTAAAGTTTAAAATGCATTTTTTTCTAAAGCAAGTGCTTTAAATGAGCAAAAAAATTTGAGCATCTAGGTAATACTACATCTTAACGAAAAGCTCTATTTGAGATAATTTTTTTTAAATTACTGGCTAATTAGAATAACAAAACGGCGACCTTTTTATGTAAAAAAATATAAGTACGCACATTTTTCCGTCATAACTTCTTTATTTCTTATGCCACAGGAACGAGTAAAAAATAATTTGAAAGCGCAATTAATTGTCTTAAATTTCATTTCTTAGCATGCGTGACGTAGGTGTCACAATTTCTGAGATATTTAACATTTAATCTGCATTTTCCGTCTTATAAACGTTCGGACGCCATTTGTAAACTTTTATATCTCTGAAATTATTAAGTCTATGTAAATAAACAAACAAGCGAAATTCATTATCAGTTTATGAGATTTACTTTTGGTCTCTGCCCATTTTTCAATAAAACTAATATTTATTGAGATATTTGGAAAAGAAAAAAAATTAAGTTTTAACGAAAATACCTTTATAGTTTAAACTGTATTTTTTTCTAAAGCAAGTGCTGTATACAAACCAAAAAATTTGAGCATCTACGTCATGCTATATATTAATGAGAAACAGTGTTTGAAATTCCTTGTTTTTAATTACTGGCTAATTACAGTAACAAAATGGCGACGTTGTTACTAAAAAATCTGTAGACGCCCATTGCTTCGGTCATAACGTCTTTGTTTTTTATGCTACAGAAACAAATAAAAAAATAGTTGAAAGCTTAATTAATAACCTATTATTCTACCTATTAGCATCCTTGACGTAGGTGTCACAGTTTCTGAAATATTTAATTCTCACTCTAAATAATTATCTTATGAACACTTGGATGCCAAATGTAAACTTAAATATCTCCGAAATTATTAATCCTACATCAATAAACGAAAAAGATAATTAATTCCCAGTTTGTACTTTCTGTAATTAGTCTGTTCCATTTTTTCGATAAAGTAATACTTTTCGAGATATTTGACGAAAGCCGTTTGGAAATACCTTTTTTTTTAAAGCTAAAATTAGCAATTTTGAAGTCGTTATAACTTAAAAACTATCAATTTATGTGAAAAATTGCACAGAACCTTTTCTTCTTAAAATTTGATACTATTATACTACCAAAAATGAACGAAATCCGTTCAATATGACATTATTCCGAAGTTTTGCATTTTTTTAAACCGGTTTTACCGGTTTTTAGACAAGGCGAAAATCTCGCCTTCGTATGGAAAAATTTTCCCATTCGATTTTTTTGCATATTCGCGTTCGGGACATGCCCCTGAATAAGGATTAAGAGTTTGCCGGACGAAAATCTGGTCCCAATTTGTTTAAACTAATTTGTTTTTTTTGACCCGAATGGTTTTTTTTGGTCATTTTAAACAAAAAAGGTTGGAAAAACGCAAAAACGGCCATTTTCAAGGTTGAAACACAATATTAAAAAATAAATTTTTTGAGTTCACCAAAATTCTTGTATACTCTTTGAACATCCATTAACAAAATCCTGAAGAGTAAGTGCTGATTATTTCATTCATTTGGGTCAGAAAAAGCGATTTTTCAATTTGTTTAAAAAAAATTAGTTTAAACAAATTGGGACCAGATTTTCATCTGGCAAATCCTTAATCCTTATTCAGGGGCATGTCCCGAATGTTAATATGCAAAAAAATAGAATGGGAAAATTTTTTCATACGAAGGCGAGGTTTTCGCCTTGTCTATATATATATATTTTTTAAAAGATGTGTTTATTAATATAGTTGTTTAAAATTGCTTACGTTTAATTACGTCCACATCGTGAAAGTAGTGACGGTAGAAAAAACCGCTGCCCAAGGAATCACTACTTCCACATCCAGATTCTCTATCCAAGTCACTCACAACGAAAAAACTTTGTATGTGAAAATAATTGTTTATGGAACTTTAATAATATAATATTTGAAATTCTCTACCCCAAAAACCCATAAAACCATATCCCACATCGGTAGTGGGGTGGGGGTGGTGATAGGGGGGTGGTAGTGGAGGGTGGATGAAGTAAAAAAATATTTTAAGGTTTCTGGTTCCTGTACATACACTAAATCACAATTTTTTTCATCCCCTTTAATAAGGAGGTGGGGGTGGTAATGGGGGTGGCTAATGCCAAAAATTTTTTTGAGACCTTAGCTTCTCTTGTATATACTAAATACCAATTTCATGGACTCTTACCTGCTTGATTTACCCATTTACCCCAAATTTACCCCAATTTACCCCCCAACCCTTCGGCGGAACAAGATGAAAATATAATCTAGTTCTAGATCTCGTTAAAGTACATATGTGTACCAAATTTCAAGTCAATATCTTAAACGGTTCCAGAGTAAACGTGCGCAAAAAAAAAGTTACAGACAGACAGACCGACAGACAGACAGACAGACAGACCGACAGACAGACAGACCGAACCGACCGACAGACAGACAGACAGACAGACCGACAGACAGACAGACAGACCGACAGACAGAAAATTTTTTTTCGCTCAAACTTAAAATCTCGACGTTTCATGACATTTTAAGCCTATTTGGACAATAAAAATTTAAAAAAAATTTTTTGTCGTTACTATACTTCCACTGGACGTGGAAGTAAAATGAAATATTGTTTGTTCAAATATGCTTAGAATGTCATGAAACGTCGAGATTTTAAGTTTTAGCAAAGAAAACAAATTTCTATCTGCCTGTAATTTTTTTTTGTGCCCACGATTACTCTGGGGTGGGGATGGTAGTGAGGTACTTGGATAGGAAAATATTTGAATAGGAAATCTGGATGTGGATGTAGTGATTTCTTAGGCAGCAGTTTTTTACTTCATCATAACTTTAGAAACACTTAAAAACATACTTATGTATATGAAATTGTCTTTAAATGTAATGGATATGAATCAGCTAAGCGAAATATATTACAATTAATAATTAAAAATGATTATAATTATAAGTTTTTATCAGTACATTTACCTAACTATACATACATACATACATATATACATACAACCAATAATGCAAGACACTTCAGTTCTGTTACAGTAACAAATATTATTCTTACATTTGCAAACGACTGCGTTAGAAGTGACTGACTTAGATTTTTTTTTTTAGACATGGTAGATGTCAGTATACCTTCTGTTAACGTTATAATATCCAACCATACTGAAGAACATCTGTTAGTTTTGGAGACGTGTTATCTGCTTCGCTCCAAATAAGAAGTACATATATAGGCATATAGATATACAGGGTGTTTCGAAAAGATTGGGACAACGCTTAACCGTAGATACTTGACATCAAAACAAGTGGATTTGACTCAAAAAGTAGTGGTCTAACTCTTTTTGTTTTCAAGATACAGGGTGGCAAAGTAAAAAAATTGTATTCGTAATTTGTCTCTATTTTGGAGACTATTATACAGGACTTTTACGTGACACTTTAAGCCAAACTTTTTTGAGGTTAGGTTTTAGACATCGTCTTCTACTATAATCGAAACGCACTTTAGTTTACTAAATAAAAGGTGTACTTGTTTAAACGCGATAAAATGCACCCTTTCAGAGTACAACTTTGTCACACACCAGTTCGAAGAAATTCAACACCCCGGGGGTTTTGAAAAGATTGAGACAACGCTTAGCGTAGACTCTTGACATCAAAACAAGTCGATTTAATCCAAAAAGTAGCTGTCTAACTCTTTTCGTTTTCAAGATACAGAGTGGTATAGTAAAAAAAATCGTTTTCATATTTTGTCTCTATCTTCGAGAATATTATACGTATCTACAACAAGCACTATTGACGACTTGAACACATCATACTTGACGTACATCTACTAGATAAGAAAACCGCATTTAGGTATAACTGAATTTCCTCGAACCGTGTGTGGTAAAGTCGTAAATCGCGTATTTCTCTGAAAGGGTGCATTTTATCGCGTTTAAAGGAAACTAAATTGCGTTTCGATTATAGTAGAATAGATGTCCAAAACCTAACCTCAAAAAAGTTATGGTTTAAAGTGTCACGTAAAAGTCCTGTAACTAGCGCCATCTATAAAATATGGCATCGGTAATAGCACCATTGTAATTAGCGACCTGAAAAACATTGTCATTACCAACTTTGAAGTAGATACTTACAATAGTCTCTAAGATAGAGACAAATTACGAATACAATTTTTTTACTTTGCCACCCCTATCTTGAAAATGAGAAGAGTTAGACCACTACTTTTTTAGTTAAATCGACTTGTTTTGATGTCAAGAATCTACGGCTAAGCGTTGTCCCAATCTTTTCGAAACACCTTGTATTTTGGCATGTTCAAAAATGCTTCTTTAGTAGGTGGTAAAACTCTAATATCGCTCTTGCAGTTTAAAAATTAGTTAAGCCTTCCTTGAAAATCTGAGTGACCATACAGATATTTAAAGAATATGGAGGCAGTGTTAATAAATTAAATCAGGTTGCAATCGTCCACGTCATTTACGTATTGTGCCAAAGGATTGAGTGTTTCCAAATTTTCAGTTGCCGCCTTAAATACTGTATTTTTTCCTTCTTAAATGGATAGCTTGTGCTATAGCACCCACTAAGCACACACGTAGATATAAAAAGAGCCGCAATGTACAGAGGAGACATATGAATGCCTGTTGCTGCGTTTTAAATTATTTTGTTGCAGAACAAATACGAATCGAACTTTTGAAGCCACAATTTTACTTGCATTTTGGTGCAAAAAAAACTGAAACAAACTGTGTCACTTGCCATTATTACTGCTCTTTCAAAGCACAAAATATCTAGCATGGAGAATATGATTGTATCAGCTTCCTCATGGTTATGATGAAATGCACATTTTTCATGACATAGGCTGATTCTAATTATAATAATTTTTAATTATTAATTGTGATGCATTTCACGTAGCTGATGTAAATACATTCATATATATCATATTCAAAGACAATTTCATTTATACAAATATCTATTTAAGTATTTCTAAAGTTATGAATAAGTAAAATTAGGTTATTTTTAACAACTGTATTAATAACTACATTTAATTTTTTAAACAATATAACTCTGGTAAAACCTACCTCAATAATAATAAAATACACCGTAGTGTTTTGACACGTCAACATGAATATGTAAAAAAGTAAGTAAAAACAAAAAATATAAATAAACACTAGAACATAATACTAGTATGGTCAAAGTAAATAACAAACAAGCAATAATATTGTACCTACTAATACAATACTTTAAGTAACACAAACGACTGCCCGCATTCCTCGGTTTCTCACTTCGAGCGCGCGCTCCCTTGCAGGGAGAGAAAAATCACTCAAGATATCAGAGAATCATTCACTAAAAATAATTTTGGTTTTTTCTTGTAATTTCGTACGATCTAGTTTTTGTCAATTTCCCAAAATAAAAAAAAATCTCGCAGACTACATTTTTCACGCCGATGGCGTATAGGTACACGCGACATTTTTTTGTAAAATTTCTATAAATATTAGATGTATTTTAATTACACTGTTATATTAAATACACTGTGGGCTACAATTAAAAAAAAGTATGGATTATTAGCTTATCTTTTGTGGGGGAAAAACGCGAATTATACTTTAAAAATCCAGTTTTTCACGATTTCCGAAATAAGGGGAAATTCGCGGATTAATATAACAATGTTTCCTATAGATCTAAGGAAACTGTAATACATTAATTGCCTGCCTTAACAGATGGCGCTGACAACAAGTTTAAATTTGCCGTTTTGTTTTTTGTATTGTTAAACTTATCATTTACCTGTAAGAATTGTTTTTATTTTGTTGTAAAAAATAAATCTTGATGTTCTTTTCCTCTACAAAACAGAAAAAATATTTAACATTCATACATTTGGTAGCCACCGCTCTTCACCTGCCTCAGACTCTCAGGCCTTCCCTTTATAAAAACTTCATGATTTCGTTCCCAAACACGCATAGTTATCCCACAATCGAGAAGAGGCGAAGAGGGGTGGTTTTTGGCCGTTTAAAGCGGTGGGTGTGGTAAAAAATTTCTCCCACTATTTTTCTTTGATTCAGCTCCCACGAAAACGGGGTGATAAGTATTAAAACTAAAGGAGAAAAAAAGTCAATTGTTGTGATAACCCCCTGGGGCTGCTACCACCCTTCATCCTGCCTCAGACCCTTACCCCTTCTCTTGTCACTAACCTTTATAAAAACTTCATAGATTTCCTTCACAAACATGCATAATCATCCCTCCATCGAAAAACGACGAAAAGAGGTGTTTTTGGCCGTTTAAAGGGGTGAGTGTGGTTAAAAACCTCTCCCACTATTTTTTTTATTCGGCACCTTCAAAAACAGGGGGATAAGTATTAAAACTAAAAGAAAAAAAAATCCCTCGCAAGGGGCTGCTACTACCCTTCACCCAGGCTCAGATCTTCCTGTGTCAATAAACCTTGATAAATACTTCATAGATTTCCTTCCCAAATGCGCATAATCATCCCACCATCGAAAAACGGCGAAAAGGGGTGGTTTTTGGGCGTTTAAAGGGATGGGGGTGGTTAAAAACTTCTGCCACTATTTTTTCTATGCAATGAAGCGTTTACAGAGGGTAATTGGTATTTGAAAATATTTTTTTGAAACAAAAAGTAAATAACAATTATTATAAGTCGTCCAGGACAAGGTTCACCTCTAATTGTGAGGTAAGGGGCTAAAAGTAATAAATTGAAGTACAGCACTTTTCAGAACAGTCTGTTTCAATGTCCAATAGGAAGAAAGTAATTTATTTATAAAAAAATGTTTATACGGTTTTTAGGAAGCATTTTCTTACCCCTTTAAGGGGATGTAGATAGTGTTAGGCTGTACCAAAACCTCTTACGTTTGAATTGTCTAAACAGTGTGTTTATATATTACCACAAGGTTTTATTTACTAAACACCTAAATTTTTGAAGTTGGACAAACATGCCAAAAAATGACCACCATAACACGTGAATAACTGTTGGTTGCTTCGAAGACATTTTTTTGTGTACTTATTTCTCTGTGTTCAAAGTTGAAATCAATCCAATAAAATTATTTTCAATAAATTGCCAAATATGTTTTTTTTGTTTTATCATATTTTGTTTTTGCTATTTTTTTTTGATTCTCCTACTTTTCAATTTCCCGCTACATCGGTCTATTTCAACCTTCAATTATTGTTCCTATCTGTCCTTTCCAGATCCTTTTTGTTGCTACGCTACGCTGATGAGGAACAATAATTCCGAAACACGTGTCCGTAGCTGCTTCGTGTTTTCTCTTTGGGGTACAAGGCGTTATTTTCCTCACTATTTTGTTTGACCCTATTAATTCCTTCCTATTTTCATTTTTTCTTGGTGCTTGAAGGTTACAGATACCAAAAAATTCAATTTTGAAAATGGGCCTTACACCATTTTGCTTCCAATTCCGGGATTCAAACTAGGTCTACTGTGTTGAGCTTTAATAGAACTACAAGTATATCATAGTGCGAGAAAGTTATCACATACGGTGGGAAAAATGCACCAGTTCGTGTTATATAAATATTTTTAAATATGTTTTCTAAGAAGGTTTCAGTACCTTAAATTCAGATGCGCCGGATGTTAAGTCAAGAACTGTGTGCAAAAAGCTAGGCATAACCGGCAGATGGAGCGAGGAAACAAAAAAATGAGTAATATTTGACGTAAAACAAACAGCTAGCAAACACTTGAAGTATAAAATATCCCCTTAATAATATAATTACATGTTTAGCACATAAGTTATGTGATTCGTGTGTTGTTAGCCATCGTGTTTTAAAAAGTGGGTCAGGCACAACACCGGGCCAATAATTTGCAAATTTAATTGGTTTCCAGTAGAAAACGCTTACGGACGAAACTGCAAAATCATTTGTTCGATCGTTTCTTCAAACTTTCCCTACAAATAAATGATGGTACACGAATGTATTTTGACAGCAAAAACAAACAAAAACTCGATTCACTATTCATCTGGGTGCATGGTGCACGTTACGCCATTTACGATTTGTACAGGGTGGAATGGCAACGAAGTATTCATTTATCTGATCAATTATGATATAGTGAGATAGTACATTGTACATTGTTTACATTGTAGTACATTGTTTATTGTTTAATTAATAATAATTTTTACAAGATTATTCAGGCGATTACGAAAGAATTCGTTTCAAAATTGACATTATTTTTTAGCGGGGAGAAACTCTAAAAAAAATACAATTTGAAGCCATTCTGGAGCTTCCTCGTCTGCTTAGGGCACGCAATTCTGATGTTATCTACAGCCACTAACCATGCGGTATGTCAAAATAAAGCTAAAGAATTACATAAACTTTGTTGCTTTTTCACGTATTATCAAAATTAGTGGATGGTCTGGTCCGCCGGCCAGACCATTTTTTTGGAGGATGTGTTTTTCGGAATTAGAAGTGAAAAACGAGCCAATCTGTCAATTCTAATATGGATACACTGTTATACTTCGCTGGACAGACCACTTTGTTTTTATTTTGGGGGTGTTTTTGGGGTTGGGGGTGAAAAATCCAATCCAATCTGACAATTCTGACTTCGGATTCGGTTTCAGCAGGTCCAAATATATAAGAATATACTAGTCTGGTCCTCCGGACAGACCATTTTTTTGGGGGGTGTTTTTTTGGGTTAGAGGGGAAAAACGAGCCAATCTGACAATTCTGACTTCGGATTCGGTTTCAGCGGGTCCAAATACATGCGTATACACTTTTTTTTTGTGGGGCTGTGTAATTTGTCTAATGTTTTTAAATTCTGTATAGTTGAGGAAGTACATGTAGTAGAACAAACAAGCGAGGAGTGTAGTGGTAACACTTTTCGGTTGATTTTATCTGTTTTGGGTGCTTTATCGGTAAGTTCTTCGACGACTCTTCTTACCTTGCTGGGGCCTTCCAAAATATTTCTTGTTACTACTATAAATCATAGTATTATGTGAACCACAATTAAATGTACTTATCGTATAGTTCAGATGGTGTTTATATATCAATGGAAATAATTAATAGTGATTTACTTCCTGTGCACAATTTCTCCATAGAACACGGCTTATAGCTAAATGTAAAAAAAATCAAATGCAGTTAATTTTAAAGCTAAAAAATTACAGTTTTCCAGCCAACCTTGCAATTTTTTAGCAGAGAGAAGAACTAGTAGTTGTTGAAACTATAAAAAATCTTGGAGTCTGGTTTAACAATCCTCTTATTTTTTAAGTATCCATGTCACAAAAGTATTACAGAAATCATACGGCAAGCTAAAAATTTTGAAAAAATTGAATGCCTTAAAAAAGAGAGAAAAACTAGTAGTTGTAGAAACTAAAAAATCTTGGAGTTTGGTATGGCAATCATCTTACTTTTAATAACCATGTCACAAAAGTTTTACAGAAATCACAGGGCAAGCTAAAAAATAGTTGAGAAAAATTGAACGATTTGAAAAAAAATCATTAAAACTTATGAACTAATATTTCACTGTGGCTCGATTATTTGAACCTTTACTACGTTAGTGTAAAAGTAAACAAATAATGAAATCAAACGTATTTTCCTTCCACATCCAGTGGAAGTATGGTAACGCATTTTTTTTTTCTTTAATTTTCATTGTTCAAATAGGCTTAGAATGTCATGAAACGTCGAGATTTTAATTTTGAGCAAAGAAAAAAATTCTGTCTGTCTGTCGGTCTGTCGCTATAATTTTTTTTGTGCGCACGATTACTCTGGAACCGTTTAAAATATGGACTTGAAATTTGCTACACGTATGTATTTCAATGAGATTTGGAAATAGATTATATTTTGATCTTATTCTGTTGAAAAGTTGAGGGGGTAAATTGTGGTAAAAGGGGGTAAACAGGTAAATAAAGCAAGTAAGATTCATAAAATTGGTATTTAGTATATGTATATAAGAGAAGCTAAGGTCTCAAAAAAAATTTTTGGAATTAGCCAACCCCCATTATCACCTCCACTCCATTATTAAAGAGGGTGAAAAAATAAAATTGGGATTTAGTTTGTGCAAGAACCAAAGGCCCCAAAAAAATTTTTTTTTACTTCATTCACCCCCACTCCACCTCCTACTCCCACCACTACCGATGTGGCATATCGTTTTATGGGTTTTTAGAAGATTTCAAATATTATATTATTAAAGTTCCATAAGAAATGTTTCTCATTGTGAGATGGGGAATCTGGATGTGGAAGTAGTGATCCTCGAACAGCGGTATTTATTCTTGTGCTAGTTAATATCGCAGAACCCTATTAATGTGGAACGCATTGCCCGATCTTGTTTTATTGTTTTTTTTTTTTTTTTGGAGGGCTTAGTAGGTACTCGATGACAATTTGATAATTTAAAAAAAACTAGAGGAAGCATTATACTCTTCGCCGATTACTGAGCTTTTTATATAATTGTTACACATTTTATAGGATACTCTTCGCATTTTTCTTGTAAATAATGTTAGTTTTTGAACATTCTAAATTTGGTGATACCAACTTTGTTGTGAAAAAAACATATATAAAAAAAAATCACGATGTGAGGGATCGAACCCGGGACCCTCGGATTGCGAGACGAATGAATGAATAATGAATGAATAACAATTTATTAATAATTTGTATACATGTATGCGCCTCGCCGGAACTTGGTGAACTCTTGCCGCTACACCACCATTTCTTATTACTAAAATTGTTAATGAGTGTAATATATACCATTAGAAAATTTATTGTGATTATTAGGAAACACACATTAGTAAAATGTATTAAAAAAAAAATAGTGATAGGAAATAACATTTCGCAAGGTTTCTATTTATTACAAACCATAAAAAAATGTAAAAAATATTTTTTTAAATTTTAAGTTACTAATAACTTTTTTATTTACCAATCTATTTTGTTGAAAAACAATAGGGTTCTTCCTCTAGCTAACACTAAGTTACTCTCCAAATTTCAATACAATCGGATTTTTCTTTCTTGAGTTATCGTGCTTACAAGAAACGTGGCGGACGGACAGACGGACAGACAGACGGACAGGCGGACGGACAGACGGACAGACGGACGGACAGACGGACATTTTGAAAGTTGTTCAGAATTCGTTAACATAACGATATAAAATTTTTTTCTCTACGAGCGATATTTACTGATTTAGAAATGTGCCGATCAAATACAATATACTCTTCGTTTTTGCGAAGAGTATGATAATAATTTTCAGATATGGTACGTACGTATTCGATTCGCAGTTATCCCAAATACCTTTATACACAATTTTAGCTGTATACAATATAAGGTGTTCATTATTTAATGTTTAAATTTTAAAATTTTTCACTTTCGACTGGCCTGTATAAAAGTCTTCAGGTTTACTGTAAAGGTAAAATAGTCACACAACTTAAGGTAATACCCAGACATTAAATAAAAATTATTGCAATATTTCTCTACCTAACTGTTGCTTTTAAATATTGTCCGGTCTCTATGATAGGAAATCGTTCTTTATTTATTCTGAGAAGATAGTTATTCTGAGAACACAAAAATCCTTTGCTAAATTTTATGTTTATGTTTTTTTTCAATTTTCTCCAGTCGTTTGCTTATCTACTCTATTTATTCATTTTTAAGGTAATATTGACTATGGGGTATCGTGCTGAAATTTTGTATCGAGATATTTAAGACAACTGTAAATCGAATACGCTATCCACTTTGTCGATAAGAAATTGTCAAACTGTCGATCTCCAACTTCGGCCATTTGAAAATATGAAAATTATAAACTTTTAAAAATGAACAAATAGAGCACATCGAATATTATGTCAAAAAAAAACTAAAGCGCGTTCCACAACGTTAAACTGTTTTAAAGTTCGTTAAAAATTTTAAAATTTCGTAGTTTCAAAAATGTGGTACCTACTTCTTCTAAGTTAAAACAGAGGGTCACAATATTGTATATTTCACATGCCTTATAGTTGCTAAACAATATAGATTGCAAAAACTTCCAATCCTCTTTAAGCAGTTTTTTGCTAATATGCAGAAACAGAATTCTACAACTCTTTATTATCAAAACATAAATGGTTTAATCTGCGAAAGTGGCAACTGCTTCTATTATGTCTGGTACACAAAGAAATAAGTAAAAATTTGCCTAAATATTTATATAGGAGATATTGGTATTTCGTGACACATTAGATAATAACGAGCTGCGTTTTGTTGATAGTACCATTCTTGTTAATAAAATTATCCAGTATAAATCGTCATTTTCATATCTTTCAGCTAGTTCATACAATAAAAAATAAGTTCGTACTATAAAATTTAAAATGTGTAAAACTGACATTATTTACAAAAAACTATATAAAAAGTTCAGTGAACAGGCGAAGAGTACGTTTTTAGCTTGTTTTTCTTTACTTATAAGTTATAACAAAAATACAAAATGACCCTTTTTTGAAAAAGGAAATTGTTATATTGGTTCATTTAAGATACGGCCCTGTCACAAGTCCGTAACCTCTGAGACACATTATTTTATAGATGTTTTGTAGGAATGGCCTATAGTTTAATTATCTTAAAATGCTTGTTATTAACACAAAAGTATTTTATAGAGGGAAGCCATTTCATGAGACCGGCGTTCAAGGTCGTAAATATGACAAGACATGAAAAGTTTAAAAATCACATTTTTATTAATATTTATGGCAGTTAATATGCGGTAATTATAAACTTATGATTATTAAAACAAACTTCATTACAAAAAAATTTTAAAATGTGAAATCAATTTTTATAAAATTCCAAAAATTATTATAAACCTTCAGTAAACATGAGGGATACTTAAAATTCATCAAAAACACATGGCATAATTTGCAGTAAAATTTCCTCTACATCAAAAATTGCGGGCTGTACGGGGACTCGGGTTATGAAAAGTTTCCGTAACAATACGTCATACACTAAGGGATGATCCTGATTTGGAAGTTTGCTGACAGCTCGAGCGGGAAGGGGCGCCGCCATATTGAAAAAATGGCGCATAAGAACAGTCTCGTTGAAATATCTCGCTTCGGGTGCTTCATACGGCAAAAAATTTTCTTATGGAAACAAAATATGTCCTATAGATTTTTTCGTTAAACTGAATAGTTTCGGTGCAGCAGCCGAAATTATGATTTTTTTGTAATTTCTCAATGCGACTTTTATGAAGAAGTATTTTTTTCTGAAATCGATCGGGAATGTCTACATTTTCGGCGCGATTTTAGAGCGAAAAATGCACAATTTCAGTATTTTAGTCCGTTGCTAGGAAACTATCAGAAAACAGACCGGAAAAGATCCGTTGCCAAGCAACGATCAACAAAGCCGTACGGGAATGTTACTTCCCGGCCTAGGCCGGGAAGTAACATTCCCGTACGGTTTTTTATATATATTTTAATATGTTAATATTTTTGATTTTTATACGTTTAAAATAGTATTGATTGTGATTTCAGAAATTTTTTTTTTAATGTTTATATTTTTGATTTTTATACGTTTAAAATAGTATTTATTGTGATTTCAGAAAAAATAGTATGTGTGAAAGCACATTCTCAGACTTCGATGCTTGTTGGCCTCGGCTAGCGCCTCGGCCAACAATTGCATCGTCGTCCGGGAATGTATCGCTTTCACACCTAGATACACAATATACTATTTTGTTGAGACAAAATTTGTTTTCATACCTGAAAATCTTCAAATATAGTTGATTTTACTTATCTGCTACGCATAACTCAATGCTTGTGAAATACTGGGTTGTTAGCTTTATTAAATATGTGGCTGCAAGTACTGCCTCACCCCACAAACTTTTATGTAATTCAGCTCCATGTACTATCGCTCTGGCGATACGGAATGTTGTTGCGGTGTATATGGTACGGTTAAGTGATAAGTGATGCCCCTTTGAGCACAGAAGATTTTAAACTCATTAGAAAGATATTCTCTTCCATTATCGCAATATAAATTTACAATTTTTGAATTAAAGTGTGCTTCACTTTTCGCTACAAAATTTTGAAAAACTTTAAAAACAGATTTGTATGATAAGTAACTGTATAATGGGTATATTCTTCGATAAATACTATAAAATAATTTTTATTGTCAATAGTGGGTGGATTTATTGACCACGCACATCTGAATGGATAATATATAACGGTCTTTTAATATGTGATTTATTTTTGGCTTTGGCAATAAAAGGGTGCAGTGCAGCATGTGGTTGTAGAAAGGCAGGGTTAAAATGTTCTGTAATTTGAAAATTTTGTAACGGACAAAGCTGCGACAATGCACCAGCAACAGTCGATGAGCTTCATGACGACGAGGAAGTCGACTCTCCAGTCGAAACATTTTTCGTAAGCATGGAGAACAATCAATACGTAGAATCAGTGAACAGTTCAACGGAAGCAATCTCCAAAGAAAGTATTGTTGAAGACTACAACGAACCTGGACCTTCGACATCAAGCACCTAAAACGCCTCAAGAAGCAGGCTAGTCGTGGATTAGGCCTACAGGGGACAACCCCGTAAAAAAACCGCACCATATACTCTACCTCAAGGTGGTGTGGAAACGAATATGCGTAGCATACAAGTAGAATCAACTATATTTGAAAATTTTCAGGTATGAAAACAAATTTTGTCTCAACACAAAAATACTCCTCCATAAAAGTTGAACTAAATTGAGAAATTACAAAAAACCATAATTTCGGCTGCTGCACCGAAACTATTCAGTTTAACGAAAAAATCTATAGGGCATATGTTGTAGAAAATTTAATGCTCTTTTATTTTCATAAGAATATTTTTTGCCGTATGAAGCACCCGAAGCGAGATATTTCAAAGAGACTGTTTTTGTGCACAATTTTCTCAATATGGCGGCGCCCCTCCCCACTCGAGCTGTCAGCAAATTCCCAAATCAGGATCCTCCCGTAGTGTACGACGTATTGTTACGGAAACTTTTCATAACCCGAGTCATATCGAAATTTCGTGCCCAGCTCTTAGACTATTTTTATATATAGAGATCAGCATATTCAGCATATTATATATTTGTAAGTATATGTATGCGACTTTTTTAATATATTTAAGAAATCGTTTTATTGGTGTTTTATAGCAATAATAACAAACAGTGAAGTATGTGCTTTATAACGCAATTAAATGAAGTTTCAATAAAGCTGTTTTATAGTGGCGGTACCGAATTTTCTTAGAAAATGTTTATACCTTCGCAAAAACGAAGAGTATATTGTATTTGATCGGCACATTTCTAAAATCGTAAATATCGCTCGTAGAGAAAAAGTTTTCATATCATTGTGTTAATGAACGAATTCTGAATAACTTTCAAAATGTCCGTCTGTCCGTCCGTCCGTCACGTTTCTTGTAAGCACGATAACTTAAGAAGGAAAAGTCCGATTGTATTGTAATTTAGAAAGTAAGTTAGTGTTAGCTAGAGGAAGAACCCTATTGTTTTTGAAGAAAATCGATCAGTAAATAAAAAAGTTATTAATTATTTAATTAAAAAAAAATATTCTCTTAATTTTTGTCGCTTGTACTAAAATGGAAATCTTGCGAAATATTATTTCCATAATATATGTTTTTTGTTTATGAATTTTACTAATATATATTTCATAGAAGTACGAGTTGAAATATGTATGATTGTCGAAAGATATACGTATATCAGAGACAATCAATTTTCGTAGCAATATGTGGCGGCGCAGCGGCTAAAGCTTTGCGTTGCGATCCAAAGGTCCCGTGTTCGAATCCCACACAGGTTGGATATTTTTTTTTTCATTTTTTTTTTATATAAATTTTTTTCACAACAAGGATGGTATTACCAAATTTAGGATGACCAAAAACTAACATTATTTACAAGAAAACTGCGAAGAGTATCCTATAGAATGTGTAACAATTATATATAAAAAGCTCAGTAAATTGGCGAACAGAACGTTTTTAGCTTGTTTTGTAATGGTTGCAATAGGCTTTACAAAATATCAACAGTGAATGGATTATTTTATAAGATGGTGCTAATTTTACATTTATAGCTGTCGGAAACATTTCTGCCAGATTTTATAAATTACTAAATTGCTAGTTGGAGGTAAGTTTAGTTTCTCAACTAGTATTTTATACAAACTTTTGAGAAACGCCCTGTTTATCAGAAAAAGTTTCTTAATTTGCATTAATTGTTTTAAAATTTTTATTTCTTTTTTCATACACTTCATATTACACAGATTTTACTTACTGAGTTACTAGGACTTTTTGTGCCATTTTCGTGCTTCTTAACAAATTACACTTAGCTATGAACATTAGTGAAATGTATTTATTGTGCACACTGTATAACCATCAGACCATGCGGAGCATAATCCCTATTGCGTGGGCTTTTGGGCGCGAATTAGCCGAGCACAAGGTGCTACGCCAAATTATGACACAATTCTAGTAAACTTTCGAATATTCTCCAATGAATATGTAGGTGAGACAGTCTTCTCGAACACTGTCGTGCTTTGACAGTTTGGAATGGGTTTAATCCTGGTTTAACAGTTATTCCTAATGAAAATTAAAGAGGACCACTTAGGGAATAGGGAATAAATATATAAGATAACCAATATTCATTTATAAAACAGTTGGCTAAGAGAAAAGTTTCCATGTCAAAAATGTATGTTTGTTTAAGAGTTTTTAATAAAAATCAACATCTTCTAAAATTAAGCTTATGCATGCATGATTCTGTACAATATACGTTTGTCGTTAACCCGTCTTCCTATATGGACGCCCGTTTTCTTATTGTATTGCGCTTTGATGAGGATGCACTTTTACCGAATTTAAGAGGCATTTCAGCATTTTCATTCAAGCTATTGTCTTCGCACTTTTTAATGCCGAGCCAATTATTTGTGCGGTTTCTTTTGTTGTATAAATTAGTATTTGTGAAACTCGACCGATGTGATTTTAAAGTGGGGTCCAAAGAGAGTTGAGGATGGTAGTTTTTATGAATGTGTTTAATGCCTAATTGTTTTGAAATAAGGCGTACTTTGTTTTAGATCAGGTTACGACTGACTAAAAAGTCACTTGCAGAATTTGCATTTTGCAACAAATAGGAAAGAAATAGAAACTAGTTTTGTGTTTTTATTCCTTTTCTTTCGCGGAAAGTATAATTTTTCTGTTTTTCTTGTTGGGATCTTCTGCCACGTGTATTTTCTTCAATGCCCATGAAATTTACAAAATAATACAATTGGGTTGTTGACGAATTTTCAAAAATGGTGAAATATGGTAGTGGAGGACTTAATTTAGTTATATATTTAATTTGGAAGAAAAATTCTTAGCGCAACATATTTTAAAAAATTGTTAAACTTCGACTATTTGAATGTGCCGGGAAAACGGTAGTGACATCATAACGGCAGTTAGATGTGAACTTATAAGCAGAACAGATGAAGACGAATAAGTTGACATTGCTGACAAGAAAGAAAATAACCTCATATGTCAAAAGTAAATTTGAAGTTTAGCTAGCAGTGATTGATGTTTGCAGTTATTGTTAATATTTTTTTACAAAACGACTAAGGCAGTATATCTGTAAAAGCTAATTCTGACATTCTACTTGCGGTAGATATATTTATGGTCAGCGAATTTTTAAAAAGAGACGATCGTTTTGACATTGCAATGGTTGGAAGTGCAAAAGCTGCAAGGCACTTACGTTACAGCTGCTATAGACAGTACAAACTATTGTAATTTCTGCAAAAACTTCCTTTATCTTATCTTATTAATATTACATAATATGTTTAATATGTATTTTATTATTTAATTTAGTTGTTAATTTGTTAACTATACTTTGTGTTTTAGTAAATATTTCCTTTTCATTGTTTTATTTCCTATTAACTATATACATGCGTATCTAACTGAAAACAACAAAATAAGTTTATCTACTAAAGAAATTATTTATTATCCATTGATACTCACTTCTAAGAAGAGTCAGAATGAGACTTACGAAGATATCACGAAAGGTCTGTATTATAACAAAAAATAATAAATAGGTAAGTACTTTATGCTAGTATCTATCTAAGCAATAAACAATGATATGTATTTATAACACACATAATTCAAAGGGCATTTATAACTACAATCCAACGCATTCGTAGCTATTTCCGACTGATTGTGTTCACCGACTTTAGACGACTTTCACAGTTTGTTTCCTATAGTTTTTCAACGGCGAGTTTTTAAATTTCCTTTCTTAATTTATTGATCATCCTAGTATTATGGGGTGTCTAGGGAGCTTCATAAATAATCAATAGCTAACAAAAACAACTGCACTTTATTCCAACATAAACTAGATAAAATACATAAAAGCAGATTAAAGTCATTTCCCTCCTTTTAGGAAGTCAAAGCATGAATAACATTCTAATCTAGAGCCGTTAATATAGTAATACACCCTGTTTTATCCACCAGTTTGGCGGGTAATTTAAATTTGTAACAGCTAGAACGCCACACAAGTCTTGTAATGCGGCCGTTTTTCCTACAACATAAACCCATATTAAAAATCAAATTCCTACATTAAGATACAACTTACCACAAATAAAACGCTTAGAATACATTGTAATTTATTACTTTACTTAACATTGAAATGGTCTCCACAATAAGAATACTTGGTCCTTCTCTGGTGGCTTTGAATCATTCATTATTACGTTCAGCGTTTATTATTGGAATACAACAGTTTTTCTGGTGAATTGGTGGTATTATTTACACAGTACGGCAGAAAACACTATCTGTACTTATATTTATCCATAACTAGATGCTGTTAAACTATACCGAATTGTAACCTATGAATGTCAGTTGAATTTGACGTTAAATATGTCAGATTAAACTGTCGTGATTGTCTTTTTTCTCCGTCGCTATCAACGAGTTTCTAAATTAGTACCCGTTTCTCGGTCGTTTTATATCTAACTTCTCTACAGACTGCCGTTATTATGTCATCTCCGTTTTAAATGCATGTATTTTTGTAATTAATATTATAATATTATAAGACTTTCTTTTCAACTTCTACATGTTTCTAATGATTTTTTATGAATAATTGTTATTGTTTAACATAGATTCTCCTCAAATTTTAACTTAGTGCAACAACCCAATTATCCAGTATTTTACTGGAAAATAACCTCTATGCCTGAGACTCCTACGTTAGAGGAACAGTTATAGGACGTTTTCTGACAAATTATAAATAAGAAAAAATATATAAAATAATATTATTTAGTTTGGGTTTAGAGAACCTAAGTCGACAGAGGATGCAATGGTTCATCTAACCAATAAAATATAAAAATCTCTAGAGCGCACCATCGCTGTGCACCTTCGTTGATTTGGAAAAAGCATTCGACACAATCAGCAATAAAAAATTATTATTAACACTACAAAACATCTGTTTTCGAGGTACATTACTTGATTTAATGACATCTAACAAATCGAAAACAGCAAGTAGGCATAGACGATATAAAAAGCATCACAAGGACAGTAGACTACGGTGTACCCCAAGGAACAGCCTTGGGGCCCGTCCTATTTAATATTTATAGCAAGAGTCTGTTCAATCTCTCTACAAACAGCGAAATTGTAAGTTTTGCTGATGACACCGCCGTATTTTATACAAGTAATAATTGGTCAAGTCTAAAAATGGAGGCTGAGAAAAATTCTAAAAAAAATTTGCTTTATGGTTGAATCATAAGCCCTTAATTATAAATTACACCTAAACATTCTTTATGCCGTTCACTTGTTATAAAGATAAACTACCTAACTAAACGCAACTCGAAATTGACTTAGACAAAAAAGTAATACATGTGAATTTTATAGAGAAAATGTAGAGTATATCTTTGTGTAATTATAGACTCACATTTAAAATGAAACCACCACATCGACCACGTGGTACAAAAATTAAGAAGCTTATTAAGTAAATTCAAATACCTTCGAGAGGTGTTCGATATTAAATAACTCAAAATATTATACTATGCCCTATGACAGCCACACATTAATTACGGAATACTTATGTGGGGAGGTATAATGAATAACTATTAAAAAAAATTAGAATTTATACAATAATGGTTACTCAAAATTATATATATAAAAAACTATACTTACCCAACAACAACATTGTTTGAAGAAACCGAAATATTTATATTTTGTGATTTATATATTTTTATATAAAAATAAAGAACACATTAGTCTTGCCACCCATAGCATTGAAACAAGATCAAGAGTCAATTTGCAGCCTGTAGTCCCTAAAATGAAAAAAAAAAAACGGTTAGTCAAAGAAGTTATAATTATTTGAGTTCATTTGTGTATGCAATTATTCCAATAAATTTAGGAAACGTTAGTTGCCTTACCTTATACAAACGAAAAATAAAAAACTGGCTAAAGTTAACACCAAGATCAAAGATTCATGAAATTATTGACAGGAAAAAATATACAACTCAAATGCCATAGAATAAATAATTTTAATGCCTCATAGAAGTTACTGAATGTTTTTTAAAATTCTACTTGTAAATATATATTTGTGTTCCTTTCTTGTTATTTTGTATTATACTTAGTGGTAATTTCTTGTTTGTTTATCATACACTCTATATATGTAATTTTCTTTTATTGTATTTGTGTTAAATTGATCTATTTTAAGAATAAATGTTGTTATAAATTAATATAATTTAGCTGTTACCCACAACAAGGATAATCTTTGTGGGTTTGCCCGTTTATTTACCTTTGTTTATATTTGTTCTTGTGTGTGTATTTTATACACTGCTCTTTTGGTAAATAAATATTAATATTATTATATATTTTGCTGACGTTTTGGAAACCGAATCTGTTTCCTTTCTCGAAGCTCTAAAGGGTGTTTTTTTAGAGGAATAGAACTTTGAAATGAAATAAAACACATGAAAATCTTGCTAACGCCCATGGTATTGAATTTATTGGAAATGTAATTTTATACCATTAGTGCTTAAATATGATTTCGGGCATGTGGGTGCCGCGGCTGGCTCGAATGTAGGGCAATCTGGAAGCCCAATTTTTGATCTCTTTTTCGAACAGTTGGGGCTGTATGTCGGCAATAACTCGTCTAATGTTGGCTTCCAATATCTCTGGATTATCGGCGTAGACTAGCGACTTCACATGTCTCCACAGAAAATAATTCGAGGCGTGATATCACACGACCGTGGAGGCCAATTCACAGGTCTACGACGCAAAATTTTTTGATGAAAATGAGGATCAAGAACAATCTTGTTCACCGAACGTCCGACGCAAGTGATGGTCACGCGGCTTTACTTCGTGCACGAGCTGAATCTTTTGGGTAAGCTCGTAAACCAAGATCTTTCCTCAAAATCTTCCATAAGGTGGATGGACACAGCTCCAATTGCTGTGCACGACGGCGAATCGACTCATTCGGATCCTCCTCAACACTACGCTCTACAGCAGCAACAACTTCTTGGGTGCGCACTGTATGACGACTCTGCGGATGTACATTATCAATCAGAGTATGCATGGTGCGAATGGTTGTTCGAATGAGTTGCTCGGATGAACGATTATGTCGATCGTAAAATGGACGTAGCACACGGTAAGTTTCGCAAACTGAACCCTGATTTTCAAAATAAATTTGCACAATTCGCAAGCGTTGTTCTACCGTAAGTCTATTTATGGTGAAATGGCAAAACATACTGAGCACAAATCAGCTGTCAGTTGTTAAATTAACTGTCTCTAGAAACAGTGTCGCCCATTCAAAAAACAAACTTCTAAAAAAAACACCCTTTATTACCAAAATTTAATATACTTTTTATTTATATTTATAAAACAAAACAAACTTTATATAGATGACGAAATCTATACTGCAGAAGAACTAATTGATATTGAAGATATCACTCAACACAAACATCAAAGATCCAGTAACGCTCCCAACATCCAAACGGCTATACGAAGCTATCCAGAAAAGGAACTAACCCAAGAAGCAAATACTCCGGAGGCCAGCAAAAAATATCAGTTTGCATTGGAAACAAAGAAAACTGGCGCAATTAAGAAGCTGATAACAACAACAACCCCACATAATACATTCCAAAAAGAAGTCGTTTGCAAGTCACCTAGCCAACTACTTCCTCAAGTAAGTCAGCCAAAGGAAAAAAAGAAATTACGTTCAAATTCAGTGATAACAAAATAATAAGTTATACTCCAAAACAGAACTGTAGTATATTTAAATTTCTCACGATACTAAGTAAATTTAAAATATGAATCAATATATAAGAGACGTCGAATATACCCCTTTTAAAACTAAAGAAATATATCCAGATAACATAGCCACCCACTTTGATAAAAAAAATGAACTTAATTTAAGTATATTCCACACAAATATTCGTAGTGTAAGTAAAAATTTTGATCAACTTCTTGTATTATTAGAACATCTAAATACTGAATTCGATTGCCTAGTGCTGTCGGAGACATATTGCATAACAGACTTGTCTCTATTTAACATTAAAGGATATGACCTTATATACAATGAGGGAGATATCAACAGAAATGATGGAGTTGTTATGTTTATAAAAAATTCAATCAATTACTCCGTAAAAATTGTGCCTATCCATCTTAGCAAGGCAATTCAAATAAAATTCTTTTATATGGAAAAATCCGTCATTATAACTGCTGTGTACAGACCTCCCTCCACAAGCGAGAAAGAATTCTTAGTCAGGCTCAGAGAATATTTAAGCGAAACTGCAAGAGAAGACTCTGATTACAATATTATAACCGGAGACATTAATATTAATATAAAAACTAATAACGATATATCTGAAGAATATCTTACTATAATGAGTGAATTTAACTTTGAATCGATGATAAATGCTTTTACAAGAGTAGAAGGTGAAAGCAAATCCTGCATTGACCACATCTTCTTAAAAACGAAATTTAACATCAATGATAATACTGATTCTTTTATTCTTAAAAATAAAATAACAGATCATTTTCCAACTCTCGTGAAGATTGTTCTAAACTATAATAAAACAATTTCTCAGCACGTAGAAAAAAAATATATTTCTGTAATAGATTACAATAAATTAAAATCTGAAATTAAACATGTAAACTGGGGCAAATTTTACAACGCTGAAAGTGTAGATGAGGCCACCAATATATTAATAAAAAATATTACCGATATAACAAATAAAAGTACAAATAAAATAAGATTAACTCATAAACAACGGAAGAGATCACCGTGGGTAAGTTCCGGTTTATTGAAATCCATGGAAAAAAGAGATAAACTATACAAACAATTACAAGACGATCCTAATAACATAAATTTAAAAAATGAATTTTTGGTCTACAGAAATAAATTAAATGATTTAATAAAAGAAACAAAAATGAATTATTATAAAACAAAAATATCAAATAACAGTAAAAGTAGTAAAAATATATGGAATGTAGTAAATCAAATAACTAACAAAAACACAACTAATCATTTAATTAAGGAAATAAAAACAAGATCCGGAGAACTTACTTCCGATAGTTCAAGAATAGCCAGTGAATTTGTAAATTTTTTTACAGATATAGGTAAGGATTTAGCAAATAAAATTAAAAAACCGTCTCTTACACCATTAAGATCTTCAACGCAATTTTCCTTTTATCTTGCGCCTACAAACAGAATAGAAGTTAAAAATGTTATATACGAGCTTAAAAATAACAAGTCACCCGGAGTAGACATGATAAAAGCCGAAACGCTTAAAGAAATTGCCGACGATATCGCTCCTCATATTACTTATTTAATCAATAAAGTATTTTACACTGGTATTTGCCCTTCGGCTTTAAAAATTGCTGTTGTTAATCCCATTTTTAAAAGCGGCGATAAAACGGATGTTTCTAATTATAGACCTATTTCAATTCTATCAAACATTGCAAAAATACTAGAAAAACTTATCAAAAATCGAATAAATAGTTACACAGAAAAATTCAAACTAATATCAGAGCGTCAGTTTGGCTTTCAGCAGAACAAATCTACACAAAACGCAATTGAATATTTAATTGCCGAGATTTATAGGTATCTGGATAAAGGAACTCCTTGTATGTGCGTATTTCTTGACCTTACCAAGGCTTTCGATACTGTGAGTCATGCACAGCTATTGGAAGCCTTGGGTGATTTTGGTTTTCGCGGTCCTAGTATAAATCTGTTTAAAAGCTTCCTGACAGACAGAAAACAATTTGTGAAAATAGGTAATGCGAATAGTGAACAACGTACTGTCGAATTTGGCGTCCCACAAGGTACCGTGTTAGGTCCACTGTTATTCACAATATATCTAAATAATTTATTAACAACAAAATTCTTCGGAAAGGTTATAAGTTTTGCTGATGATACGGCCATTCTATACAGTAATCAAACGTGGGAAGATTTAAAAGTGCAGGCAGAATTAGACTTACAAAAAGTAAAAGATTGGTTTGATTATAAATTATTGACAATAAATTTCAATAAAACTAAATTTCTACCTTTTGCTTGTTACAAAAATACGCTGCCCAAATTTTCATCACTTACAATTGATCACACAACTAAAATTGAAAGTGCAAACAGAGTCAAATACTTGGGTATTATTATAGATCGACACCTAAGATGGGATCACCATATCAATAATGTGTGTAACACTCTAAGAAGCTTAATATATAGAATGAAGTGCCTTAAAAATATACTAGATTGTTCTACTTTAAAAACCATATACTACGCATTGATCGACTCTCGGCTAAAATACGGTATTATTGCGTGGGGAAGTGCTGTGAAAGAGCACCTAAACAAATTAGAAATAATGCAGAAAATATTTTTAAAAATAATACTTAGTAAACCAAATACTTACCCTTCCGATGATCTCTTCAAAGATGCTAAAATTCTAGACATCAGACAGTTATATTTTTATACTGTCGCTCTGTACCAGTTTAAAAATAAGGATACTTTAATTCAACTAAATCATTCCCATGCAACCAGACACAAATCAAAATATATAACACCCTTTTGTGACAAGTCCATAGGCCAGAGAAGTTTTACATTTCTCGCACCCAAATTATATAATGAATTCCCGGAACAAATTAGAAATCTGACTAATTATCATATATTTAAAAAACGTTCCAAATATTTCATCTATAATGCAAATAGAACAAAAATTTATGATTTAATAACAATGAAAAATAACTAAAATCACAAAATTCTGAAGATGTACCTCATAAAATATGATGTTACATATGTTGGTAAAAATATATATTTTACGTTTATATGTACACCTAGTGTATTTTATTATATATATATTGCGTATATTTAACGTAAACTTATATTAATATTTTCTGGTTTTAAGATAATTCTTAGTTTAGATCTAGCTTAGTAAGATAAATATATATATATTTGATGTATATTTATATTAAATTTTCTAGTTTTAAGATAATAATTCTTGTACAATCTAGCTTAGTAATATAATTATTTTTGTTAAAGTCCATTTCCAGTAGGTTTATATAGTTATGTTTCACATCATTATTACATTTATCGTTAAATAAATATTCTAAACCACAGACAGCCCTAGGCTTTGTGGTCTTCGTTTATTTGTAAATAAAGAGTAATAATTATACATGTGCCAATTGTATATTGTAAAACTTCTGAGCAAATAAACATTATTATTATTATTATTATTATTTGATTTACACAGCACATAAACATTGCTTTGCTTTTAGCTAGATACTAAACCTTTTTTTATTGCAAATATCATCCAGAGGGAAACTTAATCAACGATGAATCAAGAAATTGAGATTAGCCATTTTGTGATAGGGATAATGGTGGTATGGTAGAGTCATTAGGGATATACGTTAGGATGCTAATGTCATTTCTGTATATCAATTTTCAGATACATTCACGGTCTTATTAGCTTCAGAAAAATATCAGTGAAATTATATCGAAAATATTTGAATTTAAGACCAAAAAAATTAGCTGCCATATGTTATTCGTATGTCACAAAAAGGCAGATGCGTGGTGTGGCCAGTAGGAATTAATACTTTCTCAAGTATGCCAAGAAATATTGCACGGTATTTACACCTTTCAAATTCCAGTAGTTATGCCGGCATTAAAATCTTGAAAAGGGTTGGTGAATGGCGTTCAAGCACTGTTACAAATATGTTGAAGGAAGTATTAAGAATAAAGTAAAAACCTCAACTAGAAGAATGTAAGTGAGCAACCTTCTCTAATTTTAGTTTTCTGTGTCGCCAACATCAGCATCAAGAAAAGTAGTAAACTTTCTTATCAGTTTATGATATTTAGTCAATGGCATCTTCTTCTGACACAATATTTAATAATTTATCTAATTGTACAGTCAGCATGTATACTAATAAGTTAAATGAATAAAATTAGGTCGTTGCTATGTAAGTATTTCTACTTTCACGTCACTTGTCCTAACTGTTTTCTATAGAGAAAAGATGTCCTCCTGTCCACGAAAAAAGGTTTTATTTATTACAATAAAAATAAGCACTAAATTATTTCCTCGTCGGAGTTGTTATCATCTTCTTCTTCGACGATGACTTGTAGACAATTTAGTGTCTAGCTGTTACTTTTCGTAGAAGCAGGTGAGCGAAATAGGCTAGCTTTCTGTAACCGCAAACTGTTCCACGCCCCTTTCTGTACCCTTGAAAAAAAATTGCAATACATTTTCCGAGGCTAGGTGCTGTTATATGATATTTGGAGTTAAAGAAGTCGCGACTTCTCCAGACCCAGTTTTTCTGATATATTATTACCAACACCACCTAGAGATTAAAGCCAGACAACCAGCTGACATGACGTCACGCTTCAACGGCTGTCAAGTGTAGTGTCAAATGTATCTTATTGTTTATTCTGTGTTTTAAACGTGTAAATGTGATCTAAAACCCACTTTAATAAAACAGTCAACAAATAATACATTCCAGTGCTAGTTATAAATACTTAATTGCCGTGCAAAATGGTAAACAAATGCTGCGTTCCTCGCTGTACTGGTAATTATGCCACCGGAGAAAAGGTACACGTTTTTAAATTTCCCAAAGATGAGAAACTGAGAAACAAATGGATTAAAGCTATTCATCGAGAAAACTTTAAAATTTCTATGCACTCTGGTGAGTTATTATTTTTAAGTCTCGTAATCTAAATCGAACGAAACTAAAATTGAGGCTAGGTTTTCACTTATCTTATTTGAGTGACCAAATACGCTTTTCGTTAGTTAGTTTTGCCTCAGAATTTAATTAGGGACCTCTTTTATTAAAAAAAAAAAACCGTTTTACTTTATAAGAATTAGTAGAAGCAAATTAGAAGTGATTTTTATTGTTCTAATTGCGTCCAAATGTATTATGTATCTCAATATCTAAAACCAATATATGCATATTTTTTATTATAGTATAAGTAAAACATCACTCTAAGCTTAAAAACAGCAAACATTACTGCAGGGAGTAGTGACATGTAGTATAATAGCATTGCTTTAATGCATTACGCCGTATATGCTTCGCCTTCCTTAAGTGACGTCACCAGCTTGTTGTGTGGCTTTAATCTCTAGGTGGTGTTGTTATTACCCACCCTGGCCTGAATATGTATTTTTAAATACTCTGCGTCTGCGTAGGTTGTAGAGGGTAAGCAAATCAACTTCAAAGGAGCTAACAACCTAGTGCTATATATCAGAAGTAGATTTTAGTAACTCAATTCATAATCGGTTTATTTCTCACTTAAGAACGTAAAAAATAAATCCAGGATAAGTCTTGAAAGAGGAGACTTTCAGTTATAAGATTCTTGTAGTAAAAAATATATTTATAAATTATAATTGTTCGAAAATTGACGAACTTTGGGCACACGACTAACTTTTATTTTTCTTCTGAAAAATAGACGTAAAATGTCATCTTTAAGAAAATCCATTGTACCATCCGAGAGTCCACATTATAAGCTTAAAAAATCACTCCTGTGTAATTTTTGATATGTCATTTATTGATATAGTTATTATCACTTAATATTTGATCTATGAAGAGGAAAGTTAAATTTTCAGAAAAAAGATTAATTTTGAAGTAAGTACATTTTGAAAAAAGTGTAATTTCTTATTTCTTTCACTCAATATATCTTATAACTTAAGGTTTAAAAATTACTACCTTATAATGCAGGATCAAATAAGAAGAATTATTTGTGTAAAGATATTAACTCAAAAATGTCATATCGCATAATTTTCTCTAATAAATTATCAGTCATTGAAAAAAAAGTGTCATATGCTAATGACGAGATCATCATACTCTTATGTAATTTGATTCGCTGAATCATAATCTGATTTTAGAATTGCTCTATTATGTCACGGTTTTTTTAATATAAAAAAATAATCACAAATCAGCTTTTTTTTTGGCTTTACTTAAGAGCTCATAAAACTAATTCAAAGAAACTTATTTTTATATACTTTCATGCGTTAATTCCAAATTTTAGGTCAAATTAGCTCCACCATGTCACGGTTTTATTCTTTTTTCAAGAAATGGCGCAAAAGCATGAGTGAGAGTGACATCCTTCAACATTTATATGTATTCAAAAGCCTCTCTTTAGCATCCAACAGTAGTGAACCGTGGCATTTTCATCCCACCTCCCTTGATATCGTAACTCCATTTTTCTGAGATCTTGGTAGAATCGTTTTTCCTGCTCTTCACTGTAGTCCCCAGGATTTTTTAGGAAGTAATCAAGATGGATTCGCAGGAAATACAATTTCAAATTTAGCATCCCAATTTTATAAAGTTTTCAACCTATCTTCTTGTAACTTGGAGTGTTTCCCAGGAAATTTTCAGCGATATTTTGAAAACCGTGCAATGCAACTTTTTCAATATCATTAATTTTGGTAATGAAAATTGTATGCCTTAATATCGTACGAATTTGAGGTCCGTTGATTATTCCTTTAATTTTGCCGAGGTGGTTGAAAATGTTAGAAATTTGAAATGCTCGATGAAATTGAAATTGCATTTCTTGGATTCCCATGATGAAAACTTCCTAGAAAAGCTTAAAGATATAGCTTAAGGTACAAGGAGAACAATTGCATCAAGATATCAGATAAATGGAGCGCCGATAGCAAGAGAGGTGAGATGAAAACATGATGGCTGACTACTATTGGACGCCGAAAAGAGATTCCAGAAAAAGGAAAAAACGAGACAATGTAGATCTTCCAAATGTAAGAGGCAACAGGCAAGCGTGGGTTACATATTGAACACATGTTAATGTTAAAATGTTAAAAAAAATGCAGTTGCATGATTTGCAGTAAATAATTTTTGTGCCAAATCTTGAGAATAGAAACAACCCTCACTTGATAGAGTTGATTTGGAACTGACGCATTAGTAGCATTTTAAACAACAAGTTTCGAAAACGAATCTTTTCACATGACTGAGCCAGCTTGGTGGAACGAGCCGGAGGCGAGTTCCACAAGCCGAATGAGTGTGAAAAGATGTTTTCAAACGTTTACAATATTTTTTCTACGACTGCAAGGAAAACAAACAATGTCATAAGTAACCATTTTTAATAAACTTCTTTTAAAGTGATGTGGTTTGAAGACTGCAAAACTGATGTTTAGTTGTTAAATAAGTCGGTTGTTATGAACCTGAATAGGCTAGCTTACCTCAAAAAATACAAGTAAAAGGTGTCAGTTCTGTTTTTGAGAAGACTGTGTGAAAAACATGACAGTATTGTGTTTTTTTTTTGGGTTTTTGTACACATCATGTGAAAATAGACAGTTTCGAGTGCGTTATTTGTCGTTTTCGAAGGTAGTCGTAGAAAAAATAAATAAAAATAAGTTACTTTGAACACTTTTTTGAGCAGATCAGTTGAGGCTCGAAAAGAGCAGATTTTTTTTATCGGTCTTTAGTTATTCATTGAGGTTAGAAAAAAACTGGCATATTGGAACAATTATAATGTCAAATTCGGATTCAACACATCAATATGCATAAGGTTATGGTAGTTTCGCCCTTAGTATGTACATGGCACTATTTTTTTTATGTGCCTGTGATTAACAATAATTAAAAATTGATTTTTAAAAACAAGTACATGCACCAGATAACTGACAGTGTTTACATTAAAAGGTATTTTATCTTTTTTTATTTGATCGTCTCTATCAAAAGTTACGACACTTTTTGTGCAACACTCGCGGACTCTCGCAAATTAATAAAATTAACTGCAAACAAATAAAAACAATTTCGGCTAATTTGTTAAATAAAGAAATGCCATAAAGTTCATCATAGTGCATAACTTTTTGAAAAATATCCTTTCAAATTTTCAAAGAACGAAGAATTTATTGAAATTAAAACAAAGTGTACTGGACTACAAGTAAAACATTTATGACATTTTTTCTTTTTAATAAACACATATATGCCAATCAACAGTTTTAATGCACCCGGTATTAAAAATATCTAAATAAATCGTAACCTGTGCAAGACGCTTACATGCGCAACCGAAACTTTTGACGGTATCTGGTAGCATTTCCCACTTATTTTTTTTCTCGTTTGGAATCGGTAATTCATTCTTTCTTAGGTTACCGTTATCTTTGTGTGCAGCTCATCAAAAGCTTTGGCTTATAAAGATGGCTCTGTCCATTTTTGTATAGCTTTTGCTTTTTATTTTTGTTTCTTTTTCTCATTCTCGATTCACAAGAAAGTAGTACGCAGGTAGATCGTATAAATATTTTATGAGTCGATGTATTTTTAATAAACAACCGAATGCAAATATTTTTCTTGGGAGGTTTATCGTTTATTTTTCTTCTACTGTCAATACGAATTTTAACTGTATTATTATTATTTGGGGTTTTAATTACAACAAACGTCAGAGCACTGGAGATTTAAGGTCGACAGTCAATCAGTGTGTTTAGTTATTTACTGAAACATACTTTTTATTTCGTCGCCTATTATGTAAGGTCCTAAACAGAAAAATCAGAAATCATTAATTTTCCACAAACATCAGAACGCTTGAACTTTACACTCGAATACCATCACTTGACGCGCGTTTCGCCAACCATGACGGCATCATCTGGAGATAATTAAAATTAAAGTACAACTAAAAATGTTCCTATATTCAAACTAAAATAACATCGTGGTCGACCGCAATCAGACAATCCTGTCATCTGTATCTAAGTTCAGTTTCGGTTCAACGGGATAGATACGTTGTCTATATTCATACTATTTTTATATTTTGTAATTTCTAAGCTTTCAAAAGCATCTAGCTGTCTATTGTTTGTTAGATTTCAAATTCCAAGACACTGTAGTTGGGTGCAATAAGGCTATTAAGCGGCGTACAGAGGCTTGCTTGCTTGTACGCCAAGTAGTCCACTCAAATTAGGGAAAGTGGGGAAAAATTTTGAACAGCAGTTTCTCTGCATAGAAAGTAAGTATTTAGTTATTAAAACAATGTTTTGCTTATGCTCAGAAAAAAACATGCTTTTTGATATATATACACACACCGGGTGTCAACGGAATTATTAGACAAGGCATAGTTTCCAGAGGTTTCAAGATATAAGTCTTAAATTTGGAAGAGGTAATATGTACCAAAAACAAATAAAATCTTCCAGAATTTGATACTTCCTTATCATTTCCAGTTTCCCCAGAAATGACCCCAACTTTGAAATTTTAAATAAAACACCCTTTGTACACCATGCATATTTTTACATTTTTTGATTTCGGAGACGATTTTAAGTACCACTGCGTAGTTTTAAAAATTTTTTGAGACTACTTGATTTTTTTAGGGCTATTTGTATATTTGCATCTAGAGTACAGCGAATGCACTCAAATCAATCAAATGGACCAAAACAATAAGAGAAAAATGTAAACATGAGATTTTTTCGAATTGGTTTAGTAGCTACGACAAAACAAAATTTCCGAAATCACGAATTTGTAATTACGTCAACTTTTTCAAATTTACACACCCAGTAGTTAAATACTAATTTTCACGACAAATTCATTGATACCTTCAACTCGTTCTTTCACATAACCCCACAGAAAAAAATCTAAAATGCTTAGATCTGGTGAGCGGGCAGGCCAATGTACAGGTCCATATGTTGCAATTACTCGCCTATTATACCGGTTCACTAAATAATTCAATAACTCGAGCGGCAATTATGAGGCGAGCCCCATCTTGTTGGAAATATATTTGTTTAGAAACTGCAAGTGGTAATAGACCTACGGCCAAGAGGCAAATAAGTTACCTCATCGGGTACAAAAGGTTTGAGTTTTTGTAGTAAAAGTACCACATATATGTAGCAAAAAGCCGACCGTCTGCCGGGGCTCAATGGTCAACTTCTCATTATTACAGCTTGTCAAAAAGGCGAAAAAAGCCGCTAAAGTTAACTCATTGGGTACATCCCTAAAAACGTGACAATTCACTGGGAAAACTATTACAATTTTTATTTTGTGTGGCAGACGTCAGTATTTGAACGCATACGTAGAGCAGACGCCCATCGTGATGCCCAAAATTCCGACGTTTCTTATCTCATGAGGTACATGTACAAACCTGGGTTCAAATCAAAGGTCTTTTTATGTAGATCATAAATATTTTTCAAAAAAATCGGCAGACGGTCAACTATAAAGAGCAGACGCTCTAGATAATGTAACCTGAAAGAATAATGCCAAAGTTGGTACAGGGTTTTATTGAGTACATGTTCGGAAATTTGACAATGCACTAGGAAAACTATTACAATTATTATTTTGTTTGTCAGACTTCCGTGAATATGTAGGTAAAACAACTTCGTATACAAGAAACAACAGCAATACAAAACAATAGTAGTAAATAAAAATAGCAAGGTTTTTTGTTTTGTTTGATAATAAATCTAAAGAAAAATAACTATTCGTCATCTTCGTCACCACGTCAATCATTAAAACCCTCTTCATTTTCATCATCAATATCCCTTTGCTCCATGCCGGTTTCGCATACAACTATTTCGTCTAGGATACTAGGTAATTGAGGTCGATCAAACCAAATCGGCGAAAACTTATTATCATTTAAATTCCGACCATTTTCTGAGGGGTTATAAAATTTTGGTTGTTTTTCGGTGGCACGATTCCATAGGGCACATATTTGATTCGTTCTTTGTACTTTTAAAAGCAATACGTTCTTGCATGGAGGTAACATAGTACTATCAATCTTTTTCAGGTTATCGAATGGACTCTGATTTGGTTTTGGTTTACAATGAGATAGAAAATCAGAAAATGTCGAATAGAGCTTCATTGACATCACATAATGTGAATTTCCCATACATAGCACAGATTAATGTTTCTACACACGTAATCTGATCTTTGGAAATGCTTTCATTGTTGCCAAATGTACCAAATACTCAAAGAATTTTAGTTTCCTTTTCTGGAGAAAGCTGCCGTGTAGTCACACCCTGTTAAAGAATGGAATGCTGGTAGAGATTTACAAACGTTAAATCCTATTGAAAATTACATTGACATCTACAAATCGACAAGTATTTTTGGATACAATTCCAACTACATTTACAGACTGATCAATGTGATACATATTTCCTAAAATAATTATTAGGATGTCTGTGTCACAGTCTCTAATTACAACATTACTGTTTATTTTATTTTGGATAAATCGTAAATAATTCGGGTATGAGCCTCGTGGTAGCAATTTGGTATGTTAGTGGTTTCTCTTTCGATATGCCCGTTTACTACCGCAAATTTGTAACACTCGTTGTTACAATTTGCGTATAAAGTTTTATTTTGAAGTATTTCCACAATCATATCATTTTGCCAAAACTCACAAAAAATTTGACCAAAGCTTGTTTAAAATTGTCGTTACGAAGTGCTTTCATGAAGTCTGATGGCCGTCGTTGTTCACAACCTTGAATTAAAAATTCGGCACTTCTTTCGTATAAATTAGCCCTTTTATCGCGCTCAATATCTTTTATAGATGGGCTAACGAACTTATCGAACAATATGTGAACTTCATTGCCTTTATGTTGACAAACTTTTTTTAACACATGTCCAGCTAATTTTCCAAACGTCTGTCGCGTTTCCCCTAATAAATGTAATAATAAATGTATAAAATCGGCAACTGAGAGAACTAGAAAATATTTACTAGATATAACATCTATCGGTGACACAAGGAGAAATAGTTTCATTGAAGAGTGTTCCATAGATTCAGACAGATTTGGAGGCACCATTAGAAAGCAGTCTATATCCACATTTGCCTCAGAGAATAAAGTCAAATTGAAGAAAGGCGATGGAAAAGTAGTAGAGGTTAGATTTGAACGTAACTTGATAAGTAGAATCTTAGCTTTAGCATTAGAGAATAAAATTGACCTTGTAACTTTATTGTCATTTCCGTTATCACCATTCCCACTTTCATTGTGCCATATAGATGGTAGCATGAATAAGACAAGCAAATCCAGCATTTTTAAGGCTCTTGAAAAAAAAAACTTAATTCTATTCCACCCAATCAATCAATCAATTATTGACGGTTTTTTGTACTACATTTATTAGAGGATACGACAAAATGGTTGGAATTAAAATGATAGACGAAATAGTTGTACGCGAAACCGGCATGGAGCAAAAGGATATTGATGATGAAAATGAAGTGGGTTTTAATGATTCATGTGATGACGAATAGTTATTTTTCTTTAGATTTATTATCAAACAAAACAAAAAACCTTGCTATTTTTATTTACTACTATTGTTTTGTATTGCTGTTGTTTCTTGTATAGGAAGTTGTTTTGCCTACATATTCACGGAAGTCTGACAAACAAAATAATAATTGTAATAGTTTTTCTAGTGCATTGTCCAAATTTCCGAACATGTACTCAATAAATCCCTGTACCAACTTTGGCATTATTCTTTCAGGTTACATTATCTAGAGCGTCTGCTCTTTATAGTTGACCGTCTGCCGATCTTTTTGAAAAGTTTTATGGTCTACATAAAAAGACCTTTGATTTGAACCCAGGTTTGTACATGTACCTCATGAGATATGAAACGCCGGAATTTTGGGCATCGCGACGGGCGTCTGCTCTACGTGTGCGTTAAAATACTGACGTCTACCACACAAAATAAAAACTGTAATGGTTTTCCCAGTGAATTGTCACGTTTTTAGAGATGTATTCAATGATGTAACTTTAGCGATTTTTTTTGCCTTTTTGACAAGCTGTAATAATGAGAAGTTGACCATTGAGCCCCAGCAGACGGTCGGTTTTTTGTTACATATATGTGGTACTTTTACTACAAAAACTCAAACCTTTTGTACCCGATGAGGTAACTTATTTGCCTCTTGGCCTTAGGTCTATAAGTCCATCAACATTTCTTCAATACCATTTTGTAGGAATTCAAAATATCTCACCCCCGTCAAAGGTCCTTGAAAGAAAATAGGTCCAATAATTCTTGTTCCAATCACCCCAGCCCACACATTTACTCCAAATCTTTCCTGAAACTTACCTTGCCTCATTAAATGTTGATTTTACTGCGCCCAATATCTATTGTTTTGTTTATTGAACATTCCATTGTTAGTGAATCTCGACTCATCAGAAAACAATATCAAGGAAACAAAATTCGGGTTAGCAGTATTGTTCTGAAGTAACCAACCACAATAACCTAATCTTCGGTTGCCATCATCTTCGTACAAATGCTGGTGCACTTCATATTTAAACGAGCGGTAACCATATTTTTTGAGAATCTTTCTTGCTGATACATGACTAATTTGCACCTCGTGGCCAATTTCTCTAGTAGAAGCAGTAAGATTCATTTCTACAAAAGCCAACACGTTAATTTCTGTCGCTTCATCAATGAGAAAAGCTGCAGGATTGTTATCAGTTCCCCTCCTGGTTTGTTTCTCCACAATTGGATGATATTGAAAACATGGCCGATGTCTATTCGAATACTTTCGAGCATACAAATCTGCGGTCTTTCTGGAATTTTTGTGGCAGTCTCCAAACATTAATAACATGTCGACTTTTGTTTGTTTTCTAATTGTAAATTTGTTGACTTTAACAATTTTCTTAGCTCTGGCTTCTTTTCAAGTAGTTTCTTAACCTCATTTAATGGCAACAGATTAACTTAAGAACCACTATCAAGCAATTTGTGTACCTTCTATTTCAATATTTTGACGCCATTCATGTCTTTGATTTCAATAACATTAATGACATCTACATAAAAGTCATTGTCGTCTTTATCTTCTTCATTTACTGGATCAACTTTATTTATTTTACTTATTGCTGCAAAATGACTTCACTCACTACAATTAAGGCATCTGGTAAACCTAGTGGAAAGCTACTTCTCCGAAAGGACAATTATAGTAACAAGAAACAGGAGTATGAAAATGACAGCCGGCGTCCCACAAGGTTCTGTATTGGGACCTCTCCTGTGGAATATCCTATACGATCGGGTCTTAAACGTCGCCCTGCCAGAATGACTTCACTCATTACAATTAAGGCATCTGGTAAACCTAGTGGAAAGCTACTTCTCCGAAAGGACAATTAAAGTAACAAGAAACAGGAGTATGAAAATGACAGCCGGCGTCCCACAAGGTTCTGTATTGAGACCTCTCCTGTGGAATATCCTATACGATCGGGTATTAAACGTTGCCCTGCCAGAAGGAGCGAAGTGTATTGCATACGCAGACGACCTGGTAATTATGGTGGAAGCTATAAGCGATCTAGAACTGGAGCGATGGGCAAATGAGTCAATGAGGCTGATAAACAACTGGATGGTCCAAAATGGGTTGACATTGGCACCACAAAAAACGAAAGCAATTATTCTGAAAGGCAAAAGGAAGAGAGAACACCTAAACTTTAACCTTCAAGGTACTAGGATAATCCCGAGGAAACATATAACATATCTGAGCGTGGTAATAGACGAACGAATGACATTCACGGAGCATATTAAACAAATAAGCAGAAAAGCAGACAGTAAAATTACCGCGTTGACAAGGATACTACCGAACACAGGAGGACCAAGCAGTCTTAAAAGAGCAGTACTATGTGGGGTCATACACTCCATAATCCTATATGGAGCACCGGTATGTTATAAAGTCCTGGAGAAAAAAAAATGTAGAAATATCCTATCAGAGGTCCAGAGAAAGGCATTGCTGAGAATTGCGAGTGGCTATAGGACCATCTCCACAAATGCACTGCAGGTAATCGCCGGGATTCCTCCAATCTCGCTACTGGCAGAGGAAAGATATCGCCTCTCTAGAAACGAAAACTCGCATCTGCAGGTCATAAAACAGGGCGAGAGAGAAGAAACTCTAGCAAGATGGCAACAATGCTGGGAAACTAACACGGAAAACGCAGCCTGGACAAGAACCTTGATACAAGAACTCCGCAAGTGGATGAAATGCGAGCATAGAAACCTAGACTTCTTCCTCACACAATTTTTGTCAGGACATGGAGCTTTCAGGGCGTACCTGAAAAAAATGGGGTTAACCCAGGAAGATCAGTGCATTTACTGCGGGATGCAAGACACCGCCGAGCATGTAGTACTGACATGCGACAGATGGGAAATTTGGAGGGAAGAACTCGAGACAGCGGTAGGTGAAAAGGTGAACAGAAATAATGTGGTGGAAATCATGCAAAGCAGCAAAAGATGCTGGGAAAAAGTTAGAACTTTCGTGGAAAAGGTTATTCAACAAAAAAAGAGAGAGAAACCGGAATGGTACCATGGGAACGACAAGAATGAAAAGGAATATTGGACACTGCGATGCTTCTGACGTTATGTCTCCAACGAGACAGTTCCAGGGGCTTCGTGAGAAAATAAAGAGGGGTTTTTAGTCTGAGTAGCGCCAGACACTGTTGGTTGCAGCGCAATCTTCGACATGCGGTTTTCCCCTCCCAAAAAAAAAAAAAAAAAAAAAAATTACAATTAAGGCAAGTTTTCTCAAAAGCTGGACAATTTCTTGGTTTACGTCTTCGTTTATACTTCATACAATTTTATTCAAACTCAGCACTCGCATTATCTTCATTTTTTCTTGAAATTTTATTAATTTCTTCTATTACTCTTTCAGAATCTGGTTTGTATTAAACTTTTTGCATTTGCACATTAATTAATTTGTTATGTATCCTCTTGTTCGTAATGCCTAATGCAAACAAAAAGTTGTCAGACAGCTAATTTTCTTGTTGACATCGACTGTAAAATTCCCTCTCTCTCTCTCTCTCTCTCTCTCTCTCTCCCCCCTCTCTCTCATATAAAATGTTTCTCTTTGGTGAGACATATATATATATTGAACTCTTCAGTGTACTTCTTATCATCACTAGATAAGGCAAAATAGTTGTAAACCTCGACAAATTCTTCACCAATAAGGTGTAATAAAATTGTACATTTACCTTTGAAGTTGCTTTCTTTTCCAGTTGCTAACAAGTAACTATCGAAAGCTTTTTTGAATTTTCCGAACTTTTCTGGCAAATTTCCATCAAAACTCTTCGGTAAAGATAATCTAGTAGAACCATCCATATGAATATTAATAATATAACAATAAAACACATTTTTCCACTAACTTTTTCAAATACCTTTTGCTCATTCCTTTTCTACTCTCTTTTCTGCCATTCTTTTTCCGTATTTCAAAGAGTGCGTTATCTTATGTTTGTAGATTCATTACCTTTAAACTTTATTAACACGAAAAACTAACAAAGTTCGAATCTATTACATCTGACCGTCTACAATCACCTACTATTCTATTGCAATCCAATATCTTGAATATCATTAACACACATCTTCACTAACTCATTCTTCCGACACGAGAGGCCTAGAAAATCCTAATTATCAGAGTACCTAAAAGTTTAATTTGAACTGGTCCACCACTTTGCGAACCCCACAACTGCACTTGCAGTGAACCAGTAGACATTTTTGGTTATTATGGCCTATCATGCCGCAAAATTACAGGGAGGTGGTCTCGTCATGGAATTATCAACGACATCATCAAGAGAGCTCTGGTTTCGGCAGAAATGCCTTCAATACTTGAACCGGTAGAGTGTTACAGTAGCGACGGAAAAAGGGCGGATGGAATGCCCCTTGTACCATGGGAAGGAGGAAAGGCCCTTTTATGGGTTGCTACGTGTGGTGATGCACTGGCATTATCTTATGTTAAATGTACATCCCAAAGATGTGGAAAAGCTGCCCGCATTGGAGAAGAGACTAAGAGATGTAAATATAAAGAACTAGAATCGCGTTTCTTTTTTTATTACCATTTTCTGTTGAAATCTTCTGTTGGGGAAATGAGGTTAAAAAATTTACCAATTGTGTTGGTAAGAAAATTCGTGGCATTTCAAATGAAAAGAAGAGCATTTGTTACCTGATACAGAGAATCGGTTTGGCGATTCAGAGAGGGAATGCTGCGTCAATCCTGGGCCGTCTGCCAACTCGGAAGAAATTTTTTAAATTCTAAAGATTAATTTATTTATATCTTTTTGTATCTTCCTTTTGTATTACTCAGTATTTTATTTGTATATGTTTAATATGCCGCCTGTTTTCAATTTCAAAAATGTAACTACTAACTATTTATTAATTCTCAAATATTTGAAACTGTTATTTTGGGTATTTAGCAGATAACTTTCAAACTAGCCATTCTAACCGGAAATATATTAACCTATATATCAACAAGGAAGTTGTTATAAGGAGCAGCGTGTTGTTTATGAATCTGATACTAGCTTGGTCACCATGGGTGTCCTCAAGGAAGTGTGCTGGGACCATTGCTCTTTATAATTTTCATAAACGACATTGTTGATCATGTTGATGATGCATTTGTGTCTCTATTTGCTGATGATACATCTACTACTGTCTCTGCACCACATATAACTGAACTCAGCTTATATGCAAATATTTCCGTAAATAATATGATAACAGTTTGTTTTAACAATGGATTATTATCATTAAATAATTCAAAAACCGGATTATTGTCAACCAAAGTCTTCTTGTAAAAATTAATAATAGGAGCAATCAGCAAAATAACTCGGTTAAGTTTTTAGGTTTACATCTTGGTGCCCTTTTAACCTGGAGCATTCACATTGGTTTTTTGTTGAAAAAATTAGCTACACATTGCTTCGTGGCAAATGAGAAGTAGAGTTAACTTAGATATTTTAAAGTCATATTATTTTGCACATATACACTCGTCTATTAACTATGGAATTATATGCTGGAGAAATTGCTCTAAAGTTAATGAAATCTTAATAGACCTATCACTGCATCTTGTAGAGAAATATTTGTAATATCTTCCCTTTATACGTTTAACTCCCTAGTTTTTGTGAAATCAAATCCAGGAAACTTCATACAAGCTCGTTATGGGCTTAGGATGAATTTCAATACTGGGTGGCTTTCCCAATAGGTACACTCTTGTAACTTTCCAATAGAGAAATGGATTTTTCTCAAATTTGGTGTAGTGAACCAAAATGGCCGACTTTTTCAAATTTTTCTAGTAGGAAATTTAATACTGTAACATTTCTAATCTTCAAAATACCGGAGGCGTATAATGTTGCTTTCATCACTCTTCTTGATTTTTTGATTTCTTGTTAAGGACAAGTAAAAAACTGACATAAATGCTAACTAAACTGGTTCTAAGAAAAATATTATATTTAACACATTTGTAGATAGCTTTTTTGAATTCCAAAAAAGTATCATTTTAGACACTCTTTGTATAATATTCCACACTCGAATTATTACACATTAGATAATAAAAATCTGTACAAGCTCTCTAAAAATATTCTACGACGCATGTTAGTGAAATTTGTTTCTGGAAAAATATCAGTTATTTTATTTTTTTTTTTTTAATAAAAAAATACATTTTGATATTTTGATGGATTTATTTTCAATAGTTCACAAAGATATTCTAACTATTAGTATATTTATAAAATTTATCACTTTCAATAATTTTAATGTTCGTAACATTAACAAATATGTATAACAATAAATTGTAATATGGAATTAAGTCAAAGTAGGTAGATACAATATAATCAAACGATCAACATTATTTCACAATAAAAATATATCTTTTTTGATCCCTTAAAAGGCCTTAGCCAATTTAAAATAATGAACAAATATAGTAACATATTAACAATAATTTACACTCATAAAAATAAATAATTATAAAAGTATTAACGAAGTGTATAGATTGGCACCCTTAATTCCTTCTAAATTTATATTTGTCTATCTAATTCATATAAAGGAGAGTATACTCCTAATAAGTAAAGACAAATTACTGTAACATATACACTGAAAGTTTAGCTGTCTAAATAATGACTGTAAGTGCAAAATATTGTATAAAATAATACTCTCTAAACTCAAGCTCCAGCAGTTGTGACATACATTTCAAAAGAGTTTTATTTAAAATATATATGCGGCTTTAACCATATTTTTTCAGTGTATTTTTAAAATTCAAATTCAACTAAATATTTTCGTGTTTTATTATGTATTAATTATGCCTTCTTTTAAAAAATAAAATGCATGGTTTAAACATACTAAGCAGGTTGTTCATTTTAATTGCATTTTACTGTCTTGCTGCTCAAAATTGTGCAAATAGGCAAATCAGATATTGAAACACTATTAATGTATCAGAGGTGGAAATATTCATGAGTTGATATTGTTGGTGATCCCTAATAATATATAAAAATGTTCCATTGATATGTCACGCCCATCATAAAAAAAAAATCACTTTTGTATATTTGATTTTTTCATATTTTTAAAATAAAATTCTCTATGCTAAATTTTAACCGATCATACATAATTTATCAGCAGTAAAATAGATTAGTTCTTTATGATGTGCGTAAAAAGTCTATGGATCGTTTTTGCTATTATCAAGGAAAACTCTGTATATATCTGTAACTGACTGAATTTTTTTTCTTGATCTGAAGACGAAACGATGGATTTTGTGTAATTTCTACATATTTCACATTAAATTTCTTTAGTTATCTTTGTTTGTGCAAATAATAAGTTACATTCTAAAAAAACAAAGCCTCATAATGACCCTAGAAGTTGGAAGACATAAGTAGAGTATGTTGATTTTGATATTTTGCAAAAACTGCCAAAGCACGGCTGGACAAACACAAGTACAGGTAAATAACAATTAGAAATGGCAACAGATATAAATATTATGTATACAAAAATATTACAGCTTTCAAAGAATCACAAACATATCGTTATTTATAAAAATTATTTCGGACGGCGACTAAGTAACTATATACATTTAATTTAGGAATACAAGCGGAACTTAGATACAGTTGTACATTAAAAATTGTGCAATTCTTAAGTCTAAGAGTGCTTAGAAAAAATGCTTTAATTTGCTATATTTACAACAATGAAGGCGAAGATTATTAAATGTACTCTGCCTAAAATAAGTATGATGTATGTGGGAAAAACAATCTAAGAAATGTATTAAATTCGAATTAATTTTAGACCAAATAATGGGAAACAGTTTTAAATTACAATTAACGTAAATAACAAAAACACAAGTATTGCAACGATTTCCATACGCGTCTTCTCTTCCGCAGTTTTTAACGTGTCTAGTGAGAAGAAATCAAACGGAAAACTTATCTCAAACCACGGCAGCATTACAAGCACAATTATTTTGAACAGCGTACTTTTACTATACACATACATTTATTCCTATTCAACAAGACCACCTTGACAATATCAGAATTATAATATATTATTGAACGACAAGGTAGCCTTCATCCAGAAAAAAATACGGCTTACTACTACATCTCTTAAATTTGAGTCTATCGTTGTCATTTGTACATTTTAAGGACATACATGTTTATGTTTAAGCATAATTTTACGAAATATTTTTAATCTAAGTGAGCACCCATGTATTGAAGTTTACACTAAAACTACCTACGACCTTGGTTTTATCCTATAGTTAATTTATCTTAAATGGTAACAGTTTCTCCTAAAGTAAAGTGTAAGTGTATTTTTAAATTATTAGTAAAAATAAAGGTATTTATCATGTTCTTATCATATAGAGTTTTTTGCTGCTTCTTAAATATCTATGTACAAAGTAGGGTTACTACTTATAAATATATTTCTTACCACAAGGAGAAATTACGAATTAAAGTTAATTTTTTTACATAGTATTGGGAATATAGCTACCTGCGAAATTGAAATTATTTCATTTATATATATTCTAATACTTTCTGTACAGTAGTATTAGAACTAGTTGACTATGTACATATGTAGGTTAATAAAGAGTGACCCCAAAAATAGGCCAAAAATCGCCCATTTCCTAGCCCTCGAATTTTATTTCAAACTAAGTGTTAAATTATTGTTAATAATGAGAACATCCTGAATACAAAATTTTAAGATGAGCATATGTTAGGTTTTTGAGATATGAGAGATTGAAGTTGTGATATGCGTGATGTTATCAAAAAATACACAGCCCCACAAAAAATTAATACTCATCAGCTATGGCAGAGCAATCAGGATATTCTTAGTATTTTTTGACGTAGATTTCATATTTAATATCGACGAATCCGTATATCCATTGATTAATTTAGAAGGGCCAAAAACATCCCTTATATAAGGGTAGTTCAATCGGTTAAGGCGTATTGAGTGGCGAATACGCTGATCGACTCGCTACCGCGCTCTGGGTTCGACCCCCAGCCCCGGTATTGACAACATCGGGGGTGTGGATGTATGTCTGCGTTTTTCCGAATGTGTAACCCCCTTCCGGACAGTCTTGGCTTTGGATTTGGGGGTTGTCTACTATCTGTGGTGTGTTATGTTATGTTATGTTATAAGGATGAAAATAGGGAAAAATGATGCTATTGAGTTATAGGGCTTCCATGAACAGAAATATAGCATAACCCCATTGGCTGAAGGTGTTGACTAGGGCTTACACAAAGTAATTGAGGCACACCTTTAAGAGGGTGGAAACTACCCCAATATTATACAAAACTGTATAAAAGCTCCAATAACTGGCGAAAAAGCTTTATTAATAGGAATGAACCATAAATCTGTGACGACCTAGTACACGAAAATAATCCATTACAGGGTAAGAAACAACCCCTCATCTTGAATTATGAACTTGAGTCAGGTAAAAAATAGTGAATATAGCAGATATCGTATTTTGATTGCAGTAGGTATGAATGTGGAACGATAACTAGATTTTTTTTTAAATATTTTATGACACACCTACGATGGGGTAAGAGAACTGGGCGAAAACTTATTGGTGGTCTTCTCACTCCCTGATCCCCGTTGGGATCATTTGGGAGATGAAAAGGAGTCGAGAGGCCTTTACATAAGAGAAAAACACTCTTGGAAACCGCTACATCAGTACATTTTTTTATGTAATGCAGCGATTACGAGATTACTCCGATATTCATCCCTTCGCACCCTTACCCTCTCATAAAATCCACTTGAGGGTTAAAAACGACCTATAGACTATGGCGCTCGGGAAAGGGATACCTACCTTTATGTCAGAATTTTTTTCCATGCAATATAATGATTGTAAAATTGCTCAGATCTCCACCCTCTAACCCCTGTGAATTTCTCTAGAGCGATGAGAAAGAATCACGAAGCCATGACATTCCTAAAGAGCGCTCTTGAAAACCCTTGCTACAGGATTTTCGCTAATGTGATATAGCGATTGCGATGTCTCTGATATTCACCCCCTCGCACACCCACCCTCTTATAAAATTCACTTGAAGTTTGAAAACAGACCAGTAGGACATGGAGAGCGCCCTCTATTATCCTTGTGACAGAATTGACTTTAATGTAATATTCTCACAGCGAGATCGCTTATATAAATGTGCGTTGTTTTCTCACCCCTCCATAGGTGTGTAAAAAAACTTTTGTGGGAATATTGGTTATCGTTCCAGATCCAGGCACACTGCAATCAGAATGCAATATCTGGTACATTCACTATCTTTTCACTGACTCAAGTTCATAATTCAAGATAAGTGGTAGTTTTGCACCCTGTGATGGGTTGTTTTCGTGAACTAGATCATAACAGATTTATGGTTCATTCCTACTAATAAAGTTTAGAGGGTTCAAGCTTTTTCGCCAGTTATTGGAGATTTTATGCAGTTTTGTATAATATTGGGGTAGTTGCCACCCTCTTAAGGGAGTGTCTCAATTATTTTGTGTAAGCCCTAGTCAACACCTAGTTCATGAATTCAACCAATACAGTTATGCTATATTTCTGTTCATGGAAGCTCTATGACTCAATAGCATCATTTTTCCCTTTTTTCATCTTTATATTGGGGATGTTTTTGGCCCTTCTGAGTTAATCAATGGATATACGGATTCGTCGATATTAGATATGAATTCTGCGTCAAAAAATACTGAGAATATCTTGATTGCTCTGCCATAGCTGATGAGTATTCATTTTTTGCGAGGCTGTGTATTTTTGGATAGCATCACGCATATCACAATTTCAATCCATCATATCTCAAAAACCAAACATATGCTCATCTTGAAATTTTGTATTTAGGATGTTCTCATTATTAACAATAATTTATCACTTAGTTTGAAACAAAACTCGAGGGCTAGAAAATGGGTGATTTTTGGGGTCACTCTTTGTGCATCAGAATACACAAAATGTCACAGTAGTTAGAGAACCGATGAAACCAATGAGAATCGAAGTAATTTGATAGCAAATACAGAAAAAATTGACATATTTATTGTGTGAAATAAAAAATTAACGTAACAGTGGTAAAAATGGTCCAAAAACACTGATTCTTGACGTTACTTAGTGAAATATTAGAAAAATTATAACAACACACAACAAATAGTTATAAAAACAATTATGTAGAGCATAAAAGTTCCTACCGATCGCTTCACCACAGAATCTATAGTTTTGATGTTACGTAACATCATAATTACAGTTCAAAATGGCCGTTTATTTGTATTTCTTAGCAATTCAATGGTAGGTAATTGTAAATTAAAATGTCTACTAATTTTTTAGATACATATGTAGAATCGATGTATTGTTTTTTCTGCAAATAAGATTATTATGACAGTTGACAGCTGTCATAAAGTTGTCAATGTCACGAGTAAAACCATAAGAAGGTATATACAGGGAATTTAGTTGACCATTCATTGATACCATGAATTCCGCTGTATTTGAAGTATTTTTTCATGAGAAAATTATATTATTTTGACAGTTGACAGAAGCCAAATTCTGTCAGTCATTTATACTTTAATGATTTTTATTGAAAAAATAAAACTGCATGTTATCCTTGCAATACTACATCGTCCAGCGTCAAAAGTAACTATTGATTGACAGATGCCAAATGCCCCGTTTGAGCGGTTTAAAAATCAGTATTGGCATTTGACAGTTATCAAAGTAGCATACAAGATAACTTGTACAATTGGAAGAAACAATATTATTATGTACCATGTGCTAATAGTAGGCAATATTCGATTACCGGATAGAGTTATTGACAGTTAAAAACTGCCAATCCGACCATTTTCCCATGATTTTCGATAAATTTGAATGCCAGAATCGTCTTCAGCGACCAAAAATTGTTGAAAAACACTGTTTCTGCTCTTTTGTCAGGATGGACAAACAATACCTATTAATTAACCTTGGTCTTTCATATCAATATTTTCGGTATTTTGTCATTAAAAATTATTCTTTTCAGTTAATACTACTTAAAAACATTTTTATATTTATAAATACATATGTTCGGCAATGCAAACAAAGTCAGTGTTAGTAAACATTGACCTTGCTTGCACCTTGCTTGCACAAAACGCTGACGCATCATTTATCTCAGGTGCTTAAACAAGGAAGTAAATAAGCTTGGGTGGTATCCATCTGGACACCAAAAGTGGATATCCAGGCACGGGAGTGTCAACAAACTGGAAACTAGTCCAGTTTTTGATTGCCTTCTTGGAATTTCATCTAGGGTAACGGAAGGCCGAGCCCGGATCCAGTAAAGGCTGCTGTGAACCCCTCTTGGTCAGAGCATCCACCTGCTCGTACCCTGAATGTTACTGGGTTCAGGTACCTGAAGAAATTTGAAACAGTTAGATGAGTCAATTTCGCAGAGGACCTGCTTGTAATTTTGAACCAATAAAGATTTGGTCCTAACTGATGAAAAAATAGCAGGTCACCATCATTATAATTTCTTTCTAATTTCCCTTGTTAAGTAAAAGTAAAGGAGAAAAACAAGCAATGCATACATTTTCTCGATTTATTATGTTGAATTTTTTTTTTTTTGAATTTGGCCGAAATCGAAATGTCGAAATCTTAATTTACAATTAATATTAAAATTTAATAAAGAAATAGGAATAAATTGCAAATAAATGGCCATTTTGAAGTGTAAAGATGGCCTATAAAATAAAAACTGTGGATTCTATTGTAATGACCGTGGGAAAAACTTTTGTAATTTTTGTGCTCTACAAAATTGCTTTTATCATTTTTTGTCGTGTGCTGCATAATATCGCAAATACTTAATTGGAAAACGTCCAAATCCCGTGTTTTGTGATCATTTCTATTGTGATTATTCTACACAACAGGTAGAAGTGCCGCATTTTCTTTTTTCATTCAGGACATTACCTATCAATACTTACTTTACTGGTTTCATCCATTTTTTAATTAGTTGAACAATTGAAGCACCCACTGATTAAAACTAATGACTAACCTAATTAATAACAGTTAGGTTAGTTAAATACTAGGTCTTAATACAATAATAATACCAGAAATATCAATATTTAAACATAAAAACCATTTATATAAAATAAATACAATTCAAGAACAACATTGTTTAATAATAACTCAGAATTTATGCAGGGATATCCTTTGAAAACGATCTATATCCTTACTTCTACAGATAAATGAACCATTTTTCAATACATTTGATAACAGTTTTAGGACAAACGTCTTATTGTTTTAGGAATTCTATCAATTTTTAAATGTTGATTTGAAATCATAAAAGAAAGGATCAAAGAACCTAGCAGAATTCTTATGAAAATTCGATATCTGTGGGTGCGGCTCAAAATTTGATAATGTCACTTATTCGAAATTGTTCAGGTCAGAGTAATAAGTGATGACACTGAACTATTGGTTTTGTTAATTACTCTTGCTCTCCCAAACTGCGGCTTGAAGATGATTGTGCCTGATAAAGGCAATCAGTCAAATAAAATTCACAATATTCAAGCAATGCAGCATGAAATGGGGGAAATGAAACATGTTTTATTTTGTGTTTAAGACTTTACAGGTTGTGATTCTGTGTCCTCAATATATAGAAAAGACCCCATTTAAAAAAGTTAAAGGTGATGGGGAACTGACAAAAAAATTACTTATTTTCAATGACCTTAATGTACAGGCAAATGATATTGCTGATTCTGGCCACAATTTTTTCCTATCTTTATATGGACCGAAAAACACGCAAAATTACTTAATGACAGTTGCAAAGCAACCGGTGCAGGGAGAGTTCAAGTTAGCTATTCTACCTTCAGCAAAAGCAGCAGCAAGGGAACACTCACTGAGAGTGTACCTCCAAGGGTAGCAGTGAGTGCACAGTAGGCTAGAACCACCTTTAAATGAAATATGCATGCACTTTCTTTCAATTCCTACGGGAAATGGTAGCTTTATCTGTCCTGAAACAATTGCCGTAAAATCTAAAATCATTCCCTTGGCCGTTTTCTAGAAAATTCACTTTTAATTTTTTTTTTAAACTGAATTTTTGCATTGATAAGCTTGTTAAAATGTCAATCAAGAAAGTGAAATTGAACATTCCAATACAAATTTCAACTTAAGCCAAGTTTGGGGAAATAACATACAAGACACCTTCATGCTCGACAACTCCAGACGTTTTGATAATAATCGGGTTATATAAACTTTCCAAGTAGTCAATTTAGACAAAATAATTAGATCTATTCCTATGTTATTTTGAATGACAGCAATTTTTGTCTACCAATATATCCGTAACCAATTACTATTTGCGTAACTGAATTTACTATAGGGAAATCCGAGCGCCTCTTTTAGCCATCTGAGTAGACTTTCTATTCTCTCAGTCAGATAACCGGTGAGTATGAGAACTATACCACCGCCGATGAAGACAACCCACAGAAGAGACATGACGATAACCCAACCACCCACCCACTACCCTGCAGGTACCGGACGAAATGCCATCCAGTACCCGTAGTCACTTAGCTCCGTGCAGATCGAAAGTGCTACCAGAGCACTTAGGTCTGCACTTCCTCGAGCTACATAGCTCATTCCTAGCTAACCGATGATCCGGATGGCAGGATGTCAATTGACATTCTGCATACCGGCAGTCAATCCCAGCCAAAAGTACTCCAAAGTTTCCGAACAGACAGATAACTACCCCGGGGGTGACAAGCTGGCGAAGAAAGATTATCAAGACAGAAGAGCGCCAGAAGATAGAGGCCTTAGCCAGCAAGGTCCAACAGGCCAGGACCCGGGGAGGTGGGCCGAAATCATCCACACCGCTCACATTTGTGAGTGGGGTTAATGTAAAGTAAGCTCGCCCACCCCGTACGAGGCCGGCCCAGGTCTACAGTGATGTACTATGGTAAAGAGCAGTAGTCCTGCTCGACCTTAGATATCTGAGACCGTCATCACTGCCAAAGAATATTGGCGTCGCTCGGTCAGTTACTCTTTAGACTTCACTAGGCAAACAAGAGTGAAAATTTTCTGTGACCATGATTAAAATCAAAGAAATCATGCAAAATGCAAATGCAATGCAAATCATGCAAGAACGCACGATGAAAATAGATATTGTCTTTGTCTATTTTATAAACGTAAGAATCACGGATTGAAGAAGATAACTGATACTTAACTGATAGGTTGTTTGAAATATGTTCGGGTATTCAGAGGCTTCAAAAATGTAGTAGATTCTTGTTTTTATCAATGCAAAAAATTAGTTTTCAAAAAAAAAAAAATAAAAGTAAATTTTCTAGAAAACGGCCAAGGGAATTATTTCAGATTTTACGGGAATTGTTTCGGGACAGATAAAGCTACCATTTCCCGTATATTTCATTTAAAGGTGGTTCTAGCCCACTGTGAGTGGTATGTATGGTTTCAAGAAAGACTCACTAAAATGGGGCTGGACATCTGCACCCAATAATATCTCTTGCTGCTCCAGAACAGTTGCTGCGTTTAATATCTTGTTCATGCACAGGTGAGTGCACAGAGGTAGCCATTGATTTTGATGCGGAAGAGGGTTTAGTGTTTTCAGATGACAAGGACGTGAGGGAACCTTTTGATATGGATTCAGATACAGAGGAGAGTGATGAAGAAGAGAAGTGACAATAATCTTTGTCTTTAATGCATTAATGATAATAGTTTTCATTTCAGATTTTTCTGACTCACTTTGTAGATTTTTATATATTTGCTTTATGTATATAGTTATATATCAAGTTTAATATATTAAATTATTACTTATATTATGAAAATGCTTTTGTTTTGCTCTCATTGAATCCATCTCCCCTCTAAAATTCAACAATATTATTAATTTTTGATAATTTCAACAAATATTCTACAATTTGCAATGGAAGGAAAAATCTTACAAAATACCCTCCTCAATATCTTGGAAACTATTGGGTGTAGCAAGAATATGTATTGGATCATTTTTTTGGAAAATTTACCGTGCTTTAATTTTATATAGAACAATGTAAGCTCTACGTTGGATGGTTTCCGAGATATTTGCGAAAAACTGAGAAAACATGCGGTTCTGACACCTTCCCCCCTCCCCCTGTCCCACATCCGACAGTATAGCTGCGAAGACCTTTTACCACATTTAGAGCAAAGGATAATAAACAATTTGTGACACTCAAACCATTGTTATTTTGGATTTCCGGGTTTGGAGATAATTTTACTGTACCATAAAGGGCGACCAACTAGAATAATGCATAGAGCACAAAGCGACTGCCAAGACGTTGCGACCAAGAAAAAAGAGTTTGTTTCTAAATCACTTCAACAAATCTTAAAAACTACGATACCTAGATTTCTTTGAGTAAACAACCAAAAAATGACGATATCGCGTCAATATCATGCCAAATACTGATGAAAGTTCACATCAAAACTATGACATAATCAAAACCATGCAACGTGTTGCTTCGAACAGATAAAAACAAGCAATTCAGTTGACTGTTCGCCTTGCATATAATTATATTAATCAAATTCCTTAAATATACGTGTATGGCCAAAACCGATAAATAACTTTCGAAAGTACAGGTTCTTTGCTGCAACTAGAAGGGACACATTTAAATTATATCATCTATATGAATACACTACACTCCTAAATTTTGTAATTCTACTTTCTGGTACCGTGAAGCCTCGAGATTAATTGAAAGAAAGTAGATGATAAACTAAAAATCGTACAAGTTTCACTTCGCCCATAATGGACCACAGCTTCTCGTTCGATTGTTTTTGCTTATTTCCTCACGGTTTCTACGCGGTTCCTCGTTAAATAGGAACCACGTAAGCTTTTTGACTGGCGTGCCGAATATAACCCGCAGTGACCTCAGGGTCTTTAAACTTTTATAAAAGGACGAACAGGTTTTCGACTTCGAAAATATTTCGCTAACGCCCTTAAATAAAATAAATAAATTATACACTACTCGTGTGCTGGAAGTAATATTTTATACCGGATGGAAAAGGTATAATAGTAGCTGAGCTGAGAGTTTACAAGGGCCACATAACAGGAATTCGAGAGACGCGGATTATGAATTAATTTTTTCTAATGGCGCGACTGAAATAAATATTGGAGTGTGTTGTATTATTGTTCGTGAGTTTGTCAAGTCAGATAGAAAACAAAAAGCCAATTAAGTGATTGGGGCTATTTGTGTACTTTACAAAGATTTATGTGGGTTCTAGGAAGGTAAAAATCGAATTGTATCGAAATAGACGTTAGTACTGGAAGTAAATAACTTTGGGATGCCAAAGTATAAGACAAAGTAAAATAGAATAGTAGTATGGAGATAATATTAAAAATTGTAAAAAGATCACCCAGGTATCTTTTCCATAACAACTCCAAATATATTTATTACAGAATTGTCAAATTATACTATGATGTGGGAAATATATTTTTATTCCCTACCGACTTGATCTTAATTCTGTATAAAAGTTTCTTGTTAGCAGGTGCTGAGTAGAAATAGTCCCTTGTAGGTTTTCCCTAGGTCAATCATTACCGCAGCACAATACGCACACTCAAATTTCCGCCCGAAAAAGTGGAATTTTCATCAAAAAATGGCACGAATTCCATAGTGGAATATGGAATTCGTCAATTTGGATTCATGATTCATGATTTATGGACCCAAAAAATCTCCTAGAGCCCATTTCCGAGGCGAAATATTATTTTTATAACTTTTTTTATGATGGGTAGGTAACTTTTTCATTTTCGGAGGTAATGCAGAGGTCAATGCTGATGAATATTCCTGGGGGTCTAGGGAACACGTAAAAAAAATCAAATCGGTGCTGTTCCACCAATTTTACACATTTTCCGGCTTATTTTTTGGACTTTAGTGAGGCAACATGACTAAAAAAATTAAAATAAAATAAAAAATACTGATCTACGTTAAATTTCGACTGCAGAAATTGAGGATCCATTTTCCGTCAAAACTGCTTGCGCCCTGTCAGTTACCGTTAACAGCGTTTGCTTTGATTTGTCAACTGCTTGTTTGGGAATTCCAGTAATTGTATAATGTTAATGATAGGTGGTGGATAGATGGTTTCCACAGAGTATCCATACTGTCCGTGTTAGCGGTGAGAACTTATTTCCTAAAAAAATCATATTGGAAACTTGAGAGCATTGAGTGGTCATCTAAGTAACCTGATCTTACTGCGCTTGACCGGCACATACTCTGACTGGGAGAGTGTACCATAATTTCAAGACTTTACTAGAAATATTATCTTGGGAGTTGTGAAGATTTTATTTTTTACGTATCGCTATTCTGCATAATAGTTACCACGTGTTTTTTTTCCATCTGCTAATAGAATGTCAATTAGGCATTAAGTATTTTGTAATCTTATTTACACAATAGGCGTCAGGCAACTAATACTCAAAGTCTGTATTTCTATTAAATAGGGCCCCACAGGGTTCAATATTAGGGCCTTCTTTGCATGGAGCCGGAACCGGAATTCTTAATAGAATTGAGTTCTCATGTCATGCATATGTAAAAGATACTTAATTATATCGGAGGATTCAAGAACTTTTTTCTAGCACAGAATACGGTAAATAAAAATTTAGAAACAATATATAGTATGTATCTTCAACATACTTAATTTGTCTCTCAACCGCAAAAATATGTTGTTTTATTGTCGGTGGCAGAAATAATGTAGGTGTAATAAGTCGAATTCAAAAAAAAAAAAAAAAAATAAATGGGAAAATTTTATCCATAGTTAAATCAGCAAAGGTGTAATATTTCACAACTCATTGAAGTTCAATTTGCAAGTGAACAAAGAAGCCTACCTTAATTTAAAACTGTTATGTTCCAAGAGACATATATTAAATTTCAAAATGTATAAATCTTTGTGAAGCGTTAATGTTATCATACTTAAACTGTTGCAGTTTCGTGTATGAACTCTAGTTGCAGTAGACCAAAACAGAAAGAATGCAATAGATACAAAATTCATGTTTTAGACTTCCGTAAATATGACCAGGGGATATCTGCTAGAATACCGTTTAGGACGAAGCTGCACCTCTTATTCCTTGCGCATTCCATCATTCATTCCGGTAAAGGGAAATTTCCAATAGCATCGTAACTGTACGATCATATGAAATAGCAATATCAAAGAACAATGTTAAGAAAGGGCTTTTTTGACCCATCCTTGGAAAAGTGTAGAAGCCATCTATTTTTACTAATTTTGGGATACTGAAAACGAATCCGTCACCCATTTTGGCAAAAAATATCGGGACCACATTGAAAAACAACCCTCATTTGGGGCTGGCATTGGAATTGATATTAGAACTTGCCACTAGAATTAGAACTACAAGAGGTTATTCTTTTACAGGAAATTCTCTTAAAATACTAAGTAGAAAAAGAAGTAAATAACTAAATTCATCCATTCAACCCTCCTCGCAAAAAGTCATTTAAATAATTAAAGAATTTTTTTAATATAAAAACAAGTAATATTTTCTGGATAGTGATATGCACACCGTACTCCCCAACCCCAAAAGTGTGAGAAATATTCATCTGAATTGACTAAATCACCTTATTATGATAAAAAAAAATACCAAACTGGATGATTAGGGATTTCTTTTGCAATTAAAACTAATAAAAACTCTAAAAAGATAAATCCACCACCTTAATTGGTGGGGATGGGTGTAACAGTATTCAGAAGTAAACACATTATAACCTGATAATAGCCATTTAACGAGGAGTTTTGATTTTTTTTTAAATGAATAAATAACCGTATATTAAATATTGTAACTTACACTGTTCTTATGGTTGGTGAAGGGTGAGGGAAACGAGAGGGGGGAGGGGGTGAATTTAGAATTTTTGCTTCTTTTTCTACTTACCTAACGAAACCGAGTAATTTGAAAGAATTTCCTGCACTAAAGAATAACTTTTTGTTGCAAGGTCTAATATCAATTTCAATGCCACCCCCAAATAAGGGTTTCTCTTTACTGTCTTCCCGATGTTTTTATTCAATTCGGATGACAGATTCGTACTCAGCACCCCAAAATCAGTAAAAAAGCCGCTGCCCAAGGAATCACTACTTACTTCCACATCCAGATTTTCTATCCAAGTCAGTCACAACTAAAAAATTTTGTATGGGGAAATAATTGTTTATGGAACTTTAATAATATAATATTTGAAATCATCTACCCCAAAAACCCATAAAACAATACCCCACATCGGTAGTGGGGTGGGGGTGGCAATAGGAGGTGGTAGTGGGAGTGAATGAAGTAAAAAAATATTTTGAGGTTTCTGATTCTTGTACACACACTAAATCACATTTTTTTTTCATCCCCTTTAATAATGGGGTGGGGGTGGTAATGGAGGTGGCTAACGCCAACATTTTTTTTGAGACCTTAGCTTCTCTTGTATATACTAAATATCAATTTTATGGACTCTTACCTGCTTCATTTACCTATTTACCCCAAATTTACCTCAATTTACCAAATTTAAAATCTCGACGTTTCATGACATTATAAGCCTATTTGAACAATAAAAATTTTTAAAAATTTTTTTGTCCTTACTATTATACTTCCACTGGATGTAGAAGTAAAAGATGGTTTCCTCACTTTACCACGGATGGGCCAAAAAAGCCCTTTTTTTAACATTGTTCTTTGAAATAGTCCCTCTTTTTTTTATAATGTAATAAAAATTTATCATTCTTTACCGACTTAAAATCCTACAATCTTTTAATGTTTAAACATAGGTTAAAATCAGTTTTACTATGCGAACAATATTGGTAATATTTAAGTACAGAAAAAAATTAATACCTTGCATGACCAATTTTTTTCCCTTTTTTTTATATTTTGTTTTCCCAACTTTTTCTCTTTGTGTGTCAGTAAAATAAATAATAATGTAGGTAAGTGTAAGAGTATGCCCTCTGTGCTTCTAAACCACGCTTTCTTAGTATTTTTTTCTCAATAAAGTTGTTTATTATTATCATTAAATAATTTTAAAATATTTGTCTAACTGACGAATTGATGATTTATCATTTAATTTTATTACAATCCTATGAAATCGTTTAGAAAATTGAAATTTCGCACTCCACCATGTATGCCATAGTTAGATGCAAGCTTGGAATTATATTTTGGGTAGGTTAAAAATTCGACTTAAGCACACCTTTACCCACGTGTAATTCTATGTTATCTAAAAAATATTACTCGAACACGTGTATAATTTCGATCTCTTCATGAGACGCAACCCGAATATAAAGTTATTCAAAGAATTTAATGATCATTCTGACTGCTAAAGGTGCACGAAACTTTTTTATATGTTACAATAATATCGGCAAATGTCAGTGTGGGTTTATGAAACAATGTGTTGCATATGGCATTTTTAAGGCTTAAATTCATTTATAATTATTGCTAATTAAGTTGTATTTCCTTAGGACTACGTTGTTTTAAGGCAGTAAATTAGTAAAAAATCGCATTTCAAAATGAGGCGAGACAAATGGTCGATATTTCATACTTACGTAACTCTCATTACGTGAATCTTTAGTTTTTTATATACGAACTTTCACCCATTTTATAGTCGACATTTCTAAACGTCAATTTTACGATCGCAGTATTTTAAAATGGAAATTTAATTATACGAGAACATGCCTAAAAATATGTTCAAATAATTTTTGATTATTTATGTTGCCTGTAGTGTTACGATAAGTAACTTTGTTTATGTATCTGTTGTCCCAGATTAAAACTTACATAGGTAGATTAAAAATAATTCAGTGTCTGTTGTATTCCAGAGGTTTTTTTCGCACTTCCCGCTGAGCTACAAAATTTGAAAAGGGGTCAAATCGGATTCCAAAAAGTTCCCATTCATATCTTATTTATCAAAAAATCATGTATGCGTCTTACTGCTAAACCCCGTAAGTTCTTTGAGATTCCAGTTGACTGATGGAGTCCGTGAAGTAATATCCAAAATTTTGAAAATTACACAGGCCTACAAAAAAAATCATGAGCAAGAATTAAGACCCATTTTTCTTCATGTTTTTCGAAGCTCTGAATACCAATCTGAAGTCGGAATAGCATGTTCGTGAACGAATGTTCGAGCTAGAGGTCAAAATTGGACGAAAATCATGAATAATCTTGATTTATGATATTTCCAGGTTCGAAATGAATAGAAAAAATTTGGGAGACGTGTAAATATCATTTTTGGGAGAAAATGCAGTATTTTCCAATGTATTACATTATTTGATAGAACCTCATGTACTGTGAGTTCACTTTGGACCGCATTATTATAGAAGATTTCCGAGGATATTGTTCCCAACAGTGGTTTATAAACTTATTCATGTAGATTGATTGGGGATTGTAATTGTGGCAGAACTTCACACGCGGAAAGAATAATGAGAAGAGGCTGAAATAATATCTCGGGATTGTATGGACACTCAACCTGTGAGATTGGACCCTCGCCGGCATCGACTTGTGATGAAACCTGTTACAATCACCTTTTTATTTGATCGTTTCAACATTTATCGGTCTGAATTTATCTCTCTATTTTCAGTGTAGTAAGTTAATTCGTTTATCAAAAAGCATTCCTCTAAATTTGGATATCAGTTATTTTTTACTCGTTTCCTGACTCTTTTATCATCGAATGATCTACGCAATGGATTTCTTTTTCGTTCATATGCCTCTTGAACTGTTTCTCTCTTTAATGACCAACAAAAGTCTACCATCATATTGATATCCCATCTTCCTTGATACCGTTTTTCCATTTCCTTGATAACTTGATGGAATCGCTCGCCTTGCTCTTCACTAAAGTCACCTAGATTGTCAAGGAAATAACTTAGATGCGAGTTAAGGAAATGTAATTTTAAATTCATTAAACAACCTAATTTTTGGTAATTCTCGATCATCTCAGCTACAATGCTTTCATAGTCATCACTTTTATAATTCCCTATAAACTGATGGACTACTGCCTTAAAACTTTTCCATCTGGCTTTCTCTTTTGGAGTAATCATTGCAATGAACATATCATCCTTCAAAATCTTTCGAATCTGGGGTCTATCAAAAATTTCTTCCTTAATTTTAGCTTCCGACAGCTGACTGAATGTTTGACTCAGATATTTAAAGCAGTCACCCTGTTTATCAACCGCTTTTACGAACTGCTTCATCAAGCCTAATTTTATATGCAGGGGTGGAAGGAGGATTTTCGACGGTTCAACCAGTGATCGTTCTATTATATTCTTATCACCCGGTAAGAGACACGATCGAGTGGGCCAGATCTTTTTTTGTAGTGGTTGTTCCGATCTCTACTATTCCATTCACGAGGAAGCAAGGATATTCTGTAAATCCTGACTGTTAAACTAAAATCATGGAGGCAATTTTAAGATCACCACTTTGCCACTTATGTTTTTCATATTTTACTTTTTTTAATATCACCTCTAGATTGGTGTATTTTTAATTTTCAATTTTTTTTTGTCGTTACTATACTGGATGTGGAAGTTTTACTTGTAACGGGTGCAAGGTGCCGGAATGTAGGCGTCAAAAGGTTTCATCACAAGTCGATTCGGGCGAGTGTCCAATCTCACAGGCTGAGTGTTCCATACAAGATATAATTCCTGCCTCTAGTTCTGCTCAGCACCGCGAACACAAGTACAGTCCCAAATCAATCTACATAGATATGTTTATAAACCACCGTTGGAAGCAATATCCTTGGTAGAATAAATAATTAAAAATTGTAGTTCTCTTATTGGAGAATTTGCAAATCAAACCTTAACTTTTATATCAGTAATGACATCAGAAGTCGACAATTAAAAATAATAACGATCAATTACGTAATAAAGGCAATCTTCATAGGTTAGCCAGTGTTGAAATATGAAATTTTTCCAGGAGAGCGAGACATAAATATGTTTTTGATTCCTGGGAAATACATGTGTTTCAATAGGTTCATATTTCTCGAAAACGGTTGGTCATACGGTGTTACAAGAGAAGCGTTCTTGTGTATTTTTTATCAAGGAATCAGATTCCAATGAGACAGTTACAAAAAATATACTTAAGAAAATTTGGAGCGGGGAAGGAAGGCCCTCTTCTCATTTTGCAGTTCCATGAATTTGCTTTTGATGGATAACATAATATAATGACTTTTACTGATATCAGACCACCTTCTTTCAGAAGGCCCTAACGCCCTTAATAGGGATTTCCGGAGCTACTTTTATAGAGTTTTTTTTGACATAGAGTCATTCCTAAAAATTAATGACTGAGTACCTGAAATAGCCTGTATATCCATGAAGAATATGTATTCTCAAGGTGTCAACACTGTCTTGGAATTGGAAGAGTATAACAGATAGTCCAGTCACTTTAGGTTTTAACTTCGAAATATCGAAAAGAAAAACTATTCTCTAACATCTTCGTTTTGGCTTTTTAAACATCTCCTCAAAAGTTCTCATCGATAGGACCATGGCAACAAAAACAATTTCAAGGTCAGGAAAATGAGTTTTTCTAAATATCTTCTTTTCTATCAGGCTGAGATAAATTGAGGTCATTATGAAAGTTATAGATCTTTATTTTCGCTATAAAAAAAGGTTGTATATGCTTTTTTTTTGTTTTGGGGAAATTTTTTGTGGTTAGAGGTGAAAACCGAGGGAATCTGACTTCTGACTTCGGATTCTATTTGAGAGGGTCCAAATACATAAGGATAACATAAGGATACATAAGGATACACTGGTATGGTCCACCGGACAGACCATGGGGGGATGTTTTTTGGGGGTTAGAAGTGAAAAATGATCCAATCTGACAATTCTGACTTCGGATTTGGTTTCAGCGGGTACAAATACATAAGGATACACTGGTTTGGTCCGCAGGCCAAACTGCTTTTTTTTGTGTCGCTGTGTCATTAAACGAAAAGAGTAAAATACTTGTAAAAAAAAAATGTACGATAAATGATTTTAAATATCGTGGAAATTGGTTCTATACCGGGTGATTCAGTTTGATATTCGCCCCCTGTATCTTTTTTATTTTAACAGAAAACTACAATAAACCATATATATTTGCAAATCGTTGGTCAAGCTCTATCGAATGACGTCCTTAAATCATCTTTTTGATCACATATGCCAAAATAACGATAGTCAACTTTTTTTTTTCAAATGGTATGCTATACATTTTTTTGCCGATTGTTGTAGAGCTTCTCTTTCTGCATTCAACCATGTGAAAAAAGTATACACTTCCATAAGGAAAATTTCGAGAAAATTAATAAAATACGAAAAAACTTCATTTAAAGGTTTTATTTCTGATTCAACATAGTTAGCCATGGAAACAATTGAATTTTGTCATTGTTAGTAATGTCAAATTGAAAATACTGTTATTTGTGACTGTGTTATTCGTTTTTGTTTTATGTTATACTTCTAAATAGATTTACACAATGGTATCTTACAATAATGAAAAAAAATTGGACATGATATTAATTTATGGAGAGTGCGGAAGAAACATAAAGAAGCCAAACGTTTATATCAAGATCGCTTTCGAAATAGGCCGGTACCATCAGTCAAAATGTTTGTAAAATTGGCAAGAAATATGAGCGAAAGTGGAAGTTTTGTGAAAAAAAGGAAACGTTTTTAAACACCGTTAGATTTCTTCCTTTGGTTCTATCTAAAAGAAAAAGTTTACTTTACTAAATGACGTCGAAGATCTTAAAACTAGAATACGAATTGAATGCTGCAGATTAAATGTTAAAATTCATTCTTCAACATAAGGAAAATTTCGAAAAAATTAATAAAACATGATAAAACGTCATTCAAAGGTTCTTTCTCAATCAGCATAGTTAGCCAAGGAAGCAACTGAATTTTGACATTGTAAGTAATGTAACTAGTACCAACTAGGCAAATCATATTCGAAAGAGAGGGATTTGTACGAGGATTGTGTGCGGTACTGATGAGGCGTAAAAATTTCGAAACAAAGTTTAATGTTTTGACCAAAGTTCTGTTTTTAAATAATTATGTAATTCATTAACAAACATTTAATGTCGTATCTTTAGTTAATTAATGATAATAACACTCAACAATAATATTAAAATAACAACTAATAATAAATAACAATTACCAATAAAAAAACTACCAATACTTGAAAACTAACTAACAATTAAGAAAATAAAAACATTATTTATTGCTTCATATGTTCGAAGAGCCCTCCGTTCGCTTCTAAACATAATCGTCCTCTGTTTATCACGCCTTGGGTACATACATGTTGAAGAATTTCAACATTTAATCTGCGGCATTCAGTTTGTATTCTATTTTTAAGATCTTCGACATCATTTAGAGGTGTAAAGTACACTCTTTCTTTTAGATATGGGCAAAGGAAAAAAATCTAACGGTGTGAGATCCGGTGATCTGGCAGGCCACTTGATTCCCTCACTAGAATGTCCGATCCATCTACCTGGATAAGCTACATTTAAGTAATTCGTTACAATTATAGCATTATGTGGTGGTGCCCCATCTTGTTGTAATATCATGTTATGCCTAATATGTAATGAAACGTCTTCTATGAAATTTAACAACTCTTCTCTTAAAAACTGTAGATATCTTTCTCCAGTAAGCGTGCCTTCGTAAAACTTTGGTCCTATAATTTGTCCGTTGAGAATTCCACAACAGACGTTAATTCCACAGATATTTTGGAAATTAGTTTCCCGAAGCCAGTGAGGATTATCCTGCGACCAATAATGGCAATTATGTCTATTGACAATTCCATTATTATGGAAACGGGATTCATCTGACCACATGATGCGATCTAATATAGTCATTTCTTGAGCAACTGCCAACCACGCTACAAAATTTAGACCTCTCTCATAATCTCCTGGAAGCATGATGAAAATGTATTTTATATGGTCGCAGTTTATTGTCTCTCAGAATTCTGTGAATTGAAGAATATGAAATATCAGTTTTTCTGAAGCGATTTTAGAGCGAAAAATGCACAATTCCAGTATTTTAGTCCGTTGCTGGGAAACTATCAGAAAACAGACCGGAAAAGATTCGTTGCCAAGCAACGATGAACATTCCCGTACGGTTTTTTATATATATTTTAATATGTTAATATTTTTGATTTTTATACATTTAAAAAATAGTATTGATTGTGATTTCAGAAATTTTTTTTTTAGATGTTTATATTTTTGATTTTTATACGTTTAAAATAGTATTTATTGTGATTTCAGAAAATGTTATATTATATATTTAGGTGTGAAAGCAATACATTCCCCAGTCGAAGTCCGGGAATGTGCTTTCACACCGAAGTACACATACTATTTTTTCTGAAATCACAATCAACATTATTATAAATTTAGGAATTTGTATTAACGCATAACATTTCTTCATTGCAATCTAACTGTTTACTAATAAATGCAATTTTAATGTGAGTTGGTTTGTCTGCGTGTATTTATTTACTCTCTAAAATATACATAAAAAACCGTACGTGAATGTTACTTTCCCGGCCTAGGCCGGGAAACTAACATTCTCGTACGGTTTTGTTGATCGTTGCTTGGCAATGGATCTTTTCCGGTCTGTTTTCTGATAGTTTCTTAGCAACGGACTAAAATACTGGAATTGTGCATTTTTCGATCTGAAATCTCGCCGAAAATGTAGACATTGCCAATCGATTTCAGAAAAAATAGCATGTGTACTTCGGTGTGAAAGCACATTCCCAGACTTCGATGCTTGTTGGCCGAGGCGCTAGCCGAAGCCAACAATTGCATCGTCGTCCGGGAATGTATCGCTTTCACTCCTAGATACACAATATACTATTCTGTCGCTAACTGACGAATAGAAATATGCGGGTCTACGAAAACACGGGCTAAAACTGCAACTGTATGTTCCTCATCTCGTGCGGTTCTAGGCTTCAAAACGTATCTTTTTTTTCTCAAAACTTCCACTTTCGTTCATATTTCTTGCCAATTTTGCAAACATTTTGTCTGATGATACCGGCCTATTTCGAAAGCGATCTTGATATAAACGTTTGGCTGCTTTACTGTTTTTTCCGTACTCTTCATAAATTAATATCATGTCTAATTTTTCTTCATTAGTGTAAGATACCAATGTGTAAATCTATTTAGAAGTATAACATAAAACAGAAATGAATAACACAGTCACAAATAACAGTATTTTCAATTTGACATTACTAACAATGACAAAATTGTTTCCATGGCTAACTATGTTGAATCAGAAACAAAACCTTTAAATGAAGTTTTTTCGTATTTTATTAATTTTCTCGAAATTTTCCTTATGGAAGTGTATACTTTTTTCACATGGTTGAATGCAGAAAGAGAAGCTCTACAACAATCGGCAAAAAAATGTATAGCATACGATTTGAAAAAAAAAAGTTGACTATCGTTATTTTGGCATATGTGATCAAAGATATGATTTAAGGACGTCATTCGATAGAGCTTGGCAAACGATTTACAAATATATATGGTTTATTGTAGTTTTCTGTTATAATAAAAAAGATACGGGGGGGCGAATACCAAACTGAAGCACCCGGTATACATCCAAGAATGTGTAAAAAAAATTCCGAGTGGCATCAGCTTTGATTTAAATTTGGTTGTAGCACACCGTGAACGTTTATGTCACGTTTTATCAGATAGAAATCTCAAGAATGGTTCATCGCACGTAAAAAATACATAGAACATTTTCTGTAGAGAAAATTAAGGTCTCTAACTTTTATAATAACCTCAATTGAGGTCAGACTGATAGAAAATATGATATTATATTAATTTTTCTGACCTTTGACCTTGAATTTTTTATTGTTGCCATGGTCCTGTTGATGAGGAATTTTGAGGAGTTGTTTAAAAAGCCAAAATAAAGATATTTCAAGAAGAAAAATCCTTTTTGATTTTTCGAAGTTGCTTATATACATAAAACGGTTTTGGGTACCTAAAAAGGTTTTGACAATGAATCATATCAAAGAGTTTGACTGAAGCTCCTATTGAAAGTTTTTTTTTCATTAAAGTTGCATTAATTTTTCCATAGTGAATGCCCAAGTGATGGACCACGTATGCTGAAAGTTGATGACATCTACCGGTTCTACTTAGGTTGTAACATTGCATGCCACAAAAATAAAGAAAAAACATATCTTCAGAGTTAGTTCAGAAATGGAAAATGTCACTGAAATTGCATTATACTGAAAATATTTAGGTTTAAGTGCAACAAGTGTTAGCCACAGTAGGTTTTTTGTATGTTACAAAAAATACAGATACATTGTGAAGCCAGTAGAAATTAATACGTTCTACAGTATGCCAAGAAAAATTGCAGAGACTTACACCTTCCAAGAGCCAGTAGTTACACCGGGTATTGTTTACGAAATACTCCTGCAACTTTACTTGCCGACAGTGAAGCCTAGAGTAATTTGAATAAATAATTTCTATGTAGAAAAGCGATTGTATGAAGAAAAATGTTGCCAAGTAGGAAAGTGTTGCTAAGTGAAAAAGTAGCATTTTTCTTCACTGTTTTCTATAGAGAAAAGACGTTATTTTCCCATTAAGTTCACGAAAAGAACAATTTCTGTTTGCCTTACTTTAACAATCTTATAAAAATATTTCACTGAAATAGTAAAGTAAGCCTGCAAAATGATATCTAAACTTATAAAGTAGTTTTTAAGAATATTTAAGAAAAACTAATTCACTTCCATATCGTGTATTTGGGTATAGTTCCTTTACTTAGTCAGCAAATCTGTGTCTACGTTTTAAATCGTGCTTAAATTTACTTATTTTTGGAATTCTGAATTTCTGGGAATAAAAACCGAAACCTTAAGAAATTCCTGTAAAATAGGAAGTTTGCTTAACCCATCTTTTTTGATGTAATGCCAATTCTGTAAAAGTAAATGTTCTCAAACAAGTTACAAGAAACAATAGGTTAATAGCACTAATCCTAGCGCATTCGTCATTTTTTACTATATTGCCAGAAAGATTATTTAGTTACCACAAATCTAATAGAACAAAAATAGCCTGAAATTTGCTATTTAAAAAAAATTAGAGGATCAATAAAATTTTGCGTAGATGTCCGTTTTCACTTATTTTTTCAGGGATATATAAGTATACTTTCAGGATAGAGAGAAAATATTTTTTAACGTGTTTTTTCGAAAACTTTCAAGGGATATTTTTATGATTTTAAAAGGACACCGCATGTTTTATAGGTAAATTGGTGGCTTGTCAAATTTGATGAATTTTTGATATATTGTAGTTCAACTGATTCTGAACAATAAGTTCCTTTGGCAAAACTTCAAATTATGGACAGTTTCTCCGATAGATGGCTCCAACGACTGGACCTACCTCGATACTGTATCAACGATTTCTCAAAACGTACTGCAGGTACTGAAATGATAACTACTGGAAATGAATAACCAGACTATTTACCATTATTTGGTCTTATACTGATGTATATATAATATAATAATAATAATAATAATAATAATTTTATTTATGCAACAAGGTGCAATACATAATTTACAAACTACAATGTGCCGAAAAAAAAAACATAAATAAAATTGAAGGATCCACAATACATGGAGAGTTCCGCTCGTGGATCTTAAATGCCCTAATATTAAGTGGTTTAAAACAAATTACAACAATTTATATTTAATAAGCGAATATTGTAGAAAAATTAAAAATTAACAATACATATACCCATATATAATATATAATATGAACATCCAATAACATTAGAGTACGTAAATAACATTTCAGTGATAGTATTTGTGCAGCATTAATAATGCCAGTAGAAATATTGTAGGAATGACGTTGATGTGTTGCACAGCGAAAGGCAAGCAACACCAGGTAAGTGAAGATAGGTAAGTAAGTATGTATGTGGTCATATATCTGACTGAAGCTAAAATATTTTATATGCATAGGTATTTTTACGATCTATAATCTGATGTGTTTCTATTCGTTTCTTTTCGACTATCCAAAACTTAACTCTTTTTTTAAACAATTCAAATGAGTTTGTAGTTTTTATATAAGTAGGAAGAGAGTTAAATATTACAATACCAGTAGCTATGACTTCTTTGTCCAACTGCTTTGTCAATTTTTGGAATCTTAACCGATTCTGGTTTTTATCGTGTATTATGAGGATGTTCAATTAATTCCAGATTTCTCTTGTTCTTGTAACAGTGCTGCAGCAACGATTGGCAAAACAGTTGTCTCAGGTCAAAAACTTTACATTCTTCATACAATTCTTCAGATGAATACATCATAGGCTTCCCATATAGAACCTTAAGTACCCATTTTTGTACCGTTTCTACAATTTTTATATAACAATTCATAGCATTACCCCATGCTATAATCCCATAATTTAAATGCGACTGAACCAACGCATAGTAGAGCATCTTTAGTTTATTTTCATCTAAAAATATTTTTAAGAATTTAAACTTTGGGATCAAGCAGCGAATTTTTTTAACTAACACCTTAATGTGCTCATCCTATCTCACATAACAGTCTATTGTTATGCCCAAATATTTTATAGTTTTGACAGCTTTTAACTTTATTTCAGATGTATCGTCTTCACAACGAGAGAATCAAAATTTGGCAGCCCTCTACTAGTGTTGGCGAATGGTAAGAAAAATGTTTTTTTTTTGTAATTAACTGTTAATAATTCATTATTAAAAATTTTTATAATTTCCGGTATCTTATTCTCCACTTTATTCTTGAGAGAGACCTGAGGATTTTTTATTACGTAAATCATTTATCACCTCTTTTACCATACTAGTATTTACATTTTCTAGGAACATTGAATTTTTAATTGTTTTTTTATTTTTTTTACTTGGAATGTTTGAATTGTTTGATTTTTTTTGGTAAATCGTTTATTAAATTACCCCCTATTTGGATGAAGTATGTATTAAATTCATTATCGATCTGTATTGGATTTGATAGAATAGTGCCTTGCCGGGATTTAATTGTTTTTATTTGTATTTACGTCAGTCATATCATTTATATAGTTCCATAGTTCTTTGGGGTAACTTTATTAAAATTCACTATCTTAGTAAGTTGTGCATTCGAAAAATGTAATTTGACGTCACCTCCGGCAAAACCGGAAGTTCAGGCACATCAATCCAAGACCAAATAATGGTAAAGAGTCTGATTCTTAATTTTTAGCAGTTACCATTTCAATACCTGCAGTACGTTTTGAGAAATCGTTGGTACAGTATCGAGGGGCAGATACAGTCGTTGGAGCAATCTATCGGAGAAACTGTCCATAATTTGAAGTTTTGCCAAAGGAACTTATTGTTCAGAATCAACTGAACTACAACACATAAAAAATTCATCAAATTTGACAGGCCACCAATTTACCTATAAAACGTGCGGTATCCTTTCCATTCATTTTAGTTTGTCTTGCCCGTTTTTGATAAAATATTTGAATGTATGGCCTTGATCATCCCTTTAAGAAAATCAAATTTACTCTTTATTTTTGCTTTGTACTCAAAAATACATACGTCAAAAATACTGCATATAACGTTGACAAATTGTTCAATTATCCTTTATTTGAGATCGTTATAATACGATAAATTAACCAATACATGACTAAAAGTTCCCAAAAAGTGATAACATTTTTATTTTTATTTGTCAAATATATTTTTTTAAATTGCATATATCTCAAACACATATACAGGCATAAAAAGCTAATGACGTCAGGATTTATTGTCTTCCACCCACTCAATAATTTCCAATGTATACTCTTAAATAGCCTCTATTCGTTTTTTTTTTTCCATTGATCATATCTTCGTAACCAATATACTAATTTAGCTTAACAGGTATTAAAATAAATAGAAAGTATCATTATCGTATAATAATGTCATTATATAGCTCATTTTCAGTAAAAAGATTCCATAGAGAACAAGGATAGAAAAATCTCAATTTCTAAAGGTGGCCGCCGTTTTTCCTTTCGTATCTGTCATTTTAACTTATAGGTTTTGTAGCCTACTAAAGGAGGAGGGTCCATAAGGCCGGTTTCCGGCCTAATTTATTTTTGAACAAAAAAACAGAAAAACATGTTTTTATTATTTACTATCAATATCGTATCGATTCCACCCTCCCTTTTTACCCTCTGTCACCCCCTCCTCCCCCCACCTCTTCTGAAATAACGAAAATACACGTACAAAATCAAAATATCCTTATCAGCAAGAGTCATGTTAAAATGTTTCAATGACCTGCAAAAAAATCAACTGAATGCTGGTTATTTAATAGTTTAGGAGGGTACAAAAAGGGAAAGTGAGTGCGGGAAAGTTTAGTTTGAAGTGGAATCGATTCGATATTGATAGTAAATAATAAAAACATGTTTTTCAGTGTTTTTTGTTCAAAAATAAATTGGGCCGAAAACCGTGGACCCTCCTCCTTTCTTACCTAATAGCGCTTTTATTCGAATCGGTTAAGTATCAAAAAAATGCCATCCAGGAAACAAAAATGTTGCATTTTTTTACATGCCCTATATCATCCTTAATGCAAAAATTAAAAAGTGTACCAAGGCCCAAATTGTTAAAAAAAGACGAAACTGGATCTGAACTGGATTTTAATTTTGCCGTTGGTGATTATAACAGTGCACAGTGGGTCATTTTGAGAGATTTCTAGCCAAAACTCAAATGAATCAAATGTCACAGACTTCCGAGAAATGAGTAATGAAAAAGCTTTTTGGTAAGTGTGGACGTTATTCTTGGGGAAACAAAAGGCATTGATCCATATGCCAGCTTCATTTACGTTCTACAGCTCGAGAAGGAAACACGTGTTCATGTTTAAAGTTGTGCAGTGAATATTCAGCGTTTACACGACTGTGAATTTTTTATTTCTTTGTCTTCAATTGAACGAATCTATGCTATGCCTTGTTCTATGCCATGTCTGGCATAGAACAAGGCAAGAACTTTATTGTAGACTAGTTGACTTTATTTGTTATTTGGTGTCCGAATTATAGCCTTTTAACGAGTGAGCAGTTTCAGCCGTAAATTTTGATTAAAATGAAATTTCTCATTTTTGTTACACTTTACTCCCGCAAGCTTCACCCCCATAATATTTTTTATGATATTGAATGCAGTGTTCTCTACATCTTCTATGAATTGCAGTTGCGTATAGCTGCCGTTTTTTGAGTACGTTACTGCAGGTTAAAAAAACAATTTTAGGAGTGATGATATGGAATTTTTTACCATTTTTCTCGAATTTGGAGGCAATATTCTAGTCGAATCCAAAGTTTCACAATTTTATCCAACTATTTCAATTTCCACGCCCTGAAACCCACCCTTATATATCGGTGGAATTTTTTAACCATTTTTCCTCGAATTTCAAGGCAGTATTCTATTCGAATCCAAAGTTTCACAATTTTATTCAATTATATTAATTTCCAGCCCCTGAAACCCACACCTATTTATAGATGAGATTTTTTCATTGTTTTTCCTCTAAACGCCAGCTGATCTTGGAGCTTTTCCAAGAGTTACAGAGTTTTGGTCAAAAAGCGTTAAAGCTGACCCACTATGCAGTGTTGTAAATTTTTGAAAAAAAAAAACAGCTTTATTATTACTCCCTATTTTTAGAGAATACTAATTTATATTTGAAAATCATTATGGATTTACATCCTAAAAGAGTTAACCTACAAATCAAAACAAAAAATAATTAAAATCGTACAAATGGTTTAGAAAAAAATCAATTTCAAAACCATAATTTAATATTGGTCGTCAGTGCCTATATAAAAACAGGAAAAAATGCATCCTTATTTTCTTCACGAAGGAGTACCGGACTATAAACGTAAGCACATGAGCACGCTTTAATTCTCATTAATTAAAATGACAGATAATGTAGGTCTAATTTATCACACTTATAAGCTACGCATATTAGGAAATAAATGGGGGTTCAGAGAAAAGTTTTGCTATAGTTTTGATTTTCTCACCCTCTACGTTTTTTGGGTCACTGAATATGAATTTGAAGTTTGCAGGTAAAAATTTGGCCCGGAGCTTTATTTTTTTGGCACTTTTTGCCAAAATTTTGTCACTTTTCTTAGTTTTTGGTTTATATCTCAGAAAGGAAGCGTTTTTTCGACAAGCTCATTCCATATAAAATTAAAGTAGACAAAATTTACTACATTTTTCATATATAACGTTTTTTTGGAAGACTAACCGTTCCGCCGCTAGAGCGGGCCAAAAAAGGGCCATATTCCCATATCTAGTGAAATTCACCGTTTTCGCGGAAATCGCCCTTGCTATGATACTTAACTGTTGATCGTAAATGATTATTATAATGAACTCGTATTTTGTGTGGGTTGTCATGATTGCTGAATATAAAGTTCTAAATTTCCAAAATTTGCATGAGACTCTTGGTCAGCGGATCAAGTCGTAAGAACGTTGAAAGGAATACTCGAATGGTTTTTTACAAGCTTTTATTTAACTTGCTATGTATGTATGTATGTTCGTTTGTTTAGGGCAAATCTTGCAACTGAATTTTAAAACAATTATCCTTAACCGGGTACGTTTTCCCCTCCGAGTCTTCATTTACCCGCAATGGAGCCATTTCGAAATTTTTTCAATTCTTGAAGTTTTGACAGCACTAGAACGGAAAATTATGAACGAAATATGCATGTAACATGTGAAATACGAACGTATAAGCTTCTCCGAAGCTTTTATGATCATTTCGGGCCAGTAACAACCTTTTTACCGCACTTTATAGCCAGCTCTGCAATTTCTGCGACTTAGGCCCTTATTACTCCCCAAGAACAAAGAATCCGACGAGGGAGAGTAGAGGACTTTTTGGTACTTGTTGTCCTGGACCAAAACTACAATCCTGCAAATTTTCAGCTTTATAATAATTAATTCCTGGTCAAAAACTAAAATTCCTGTGCTACATGGCTTAACTAAGATCACTCAATTTTGTCGCACCAATGAACCAATGCATACACTTAGAGAACTGTCAAAGTTAAAGAACTAAGGGTATAGCTCGTCTTGCGCCTTCTTGATTGTTTAGACTAGACGTGATAGACTGAATAATGAACGCACTTAAATGTCTGAGTGTCGCCGCCGCGACACTCAGAGTGGCGTAACTCCGTAACGGGTGACGCTACATAGAAGGTAGACATGCCAATGGAAAGCCAGAAGTATGAAGAGAAATGTTTACTGGGGTACGTTTTCCCCTCCGTGTCTTCATTTATCCGCAATGGCGCCATCTCGGAATTTTTCTAATTTTTTTTAAAAAATGTTGAAATTTTTGAAATGATTACAGAACTAGAACAGAAAATTATGAACAAAAATATGCACGGAACATCTGAAATATGAACGGATATGCTTCTTCTAATCTTTTATGATCATTTCGACCCAAATCGGACCAGTAACAACCTTCCTATTACACTTTATAGCCAGTTCTGCAATTTTTGCGACTTAGGCCCTTGCTGCTCTGAAAAAACAGGGAAGCCGGCGGGGGAGAGTAGGGGACTTTTTACTACGTGTTATCCTGGACCAAAACTACAATCCTGGAAATTTTCAGCTTTACAATAATTAATTCCGGGTAGAAGCGATATATTGACTAAAACTCCTGCGCTAATTCATCATTCGCAACATTTATCATTATAATGATATGAGTATATAATATGCTACTGACTATAATACACTGTACATAACTACTTTAGTAATAACTGCATTTCATTCGTTTGTCTCCATTTTTTCAATTACTTTTCCTATATTCATTATTCATGTAAGGTATGGGTCGCGTGCGCGTGACGTCACAATCTGAGACCTTAGGAAAAACAAACAGAAATTCTTTAACTGTCAAATGGCAACTGATTGAATTTTTTGTAATATTATTGTTTCTATGTATATTATACATACAAAATGACAAGTTTTTGGTTTATTATTAATTGTGGAAGTGTGACAATCCAAAACAATGCCAGTTTTGATAAAATAACCTCAATTTACAACCAGAAGAAGTTAGAGGTTAAAATACTGCAACTGATTTCAAACAATTAAAATGAATGATTTTACGAGAGTCTTCCAAGGATTTTTTTAGTGGTACGTTGTTGCATATTAATGTAAGAATTTGGTTTTTAACGTGGGTTTATGTTGTAGGGAAAACAGCCGTATTACAAGACCATTATGATACGTCCAGTTTGGGCATCCTCTCTTAAAAAGGAATTCAATTTAAAACCCATATGTGAAACTGAAAGTGCTTATAATAATAATAACTGCTGCTCACATAAGCAATAAACAATTCATGGTAAAGAAAATTAACATTTTATATTGGTTTGTCAGTATTTTTAATAATTATTTCTTCTTTAAATTTTAGTTGAGCGAAAGGTGCGTAAAGCTGTTCCAAAGGAGAGAAAAGTGCAATGGTAGAAATTGTTTTAAATAAAGTACACTCCAAGAGGAAGCAGGCTTCATAAAGATATTTGATAAAGTAGGTGCATAAATTAAGAAAGGAAATTCAAAGTACCTGCGGCCGTCAACAAGTGCATGATGCAATGTGCCCTTTCAAAGTATATCGTGTGGTGTTTAAAAACTCAGTGTTGGACTATTGAACACTGAAAAAGTTGAAAATTAAAACTCTGAAGTGGTCTACGGTCAGTGAACACACAAGCAAAGTCTGACTCGGCTTTGTTAGTGTTGAATTGTATAGCTATAAAAGCCCTTCGAGTTAAATGTTCCTTATTGCTTAGATAGATATTACAATAAAGTATATATATATTATGTTATGTTAGGTACCTACATTACAATCATTTATTTTTTGTTACAATATTAACCTCTCTTATAACTTTCTTGTCGATTCTTCTTAGAAGTACTAATGGACCATGGACAATAAATAACTTATTTAGTAAAGATATTTTGTTTTACTTTCAGTTACAAGTTCGACGTAACTGACAATTTCAATTTACTGCTAACAATATATAATAGTAGAAGTGATAAATAAAACATAATAAAAAGAGTATATTTAATAAAATGATAATGAACAAACGAATTACATAAAATTATGAAAGACATTACATAACAATATATGTATGAAAAATAAAATTTTTATAGAAATTACAATGAATTGTATAGGATTGTATAGACGAGAAGAAATTATGCACGTCTTACTACATACTTCAAATAGTTTATAGCACATCAGTCTTCATTGCTTAATTTATATGGTGTCTTTTTCACAAAATTTACAGCGGTTAATACCTTGATCATAGCCATGTTTACTGCTAAAAAGGAAATACTTCCTCTCTCAAGTAGTGGACATGTTTTGTCTAAACTAGCAACACATTCACAGTAAGTACTAAGAAACCATCTGAATCTGGAGTCAATGGCTTTTTTTCATGATGCCACGACTTAACCTGAAAAATGAATTTGTATGTTAGCAATTATTTCTAAAGCAACATTTAATTAGGCAAGTGTATATGAAAAGAATGGTAAATCATTGATAACAATTCTTACCTTTGCAACAAGGTTTTATTCTGTAAATTTCTTGCAGAGTACTTCTTTCACATAACCATAAACAGCTTTAAGACTTTTAAATGCCTTGAACTCATCCTTCTCTCTATACACTTCTCTCAAAAACCAAGTAATTCGCAGTATCCCTATGTGTACTATTTGGAAATACATCAATATTTACACTAAAGCATTTTTTTCTCAAAATATAAGGATTTAATTCCATGACAGCAGTATACCTAACCTCTACATCATGAGACAATTCTGCAAAATACGAACTAACCGTCATCCTGTCGAACAAAATTGAGCATATAAAAGTAATAAGAATAGCTGCAGATGTTAAATAATTCAACATTAAACTTTTAAATGGCATAAACACAGTAAAATTCACTTTAAAGAAAAACATTCAATACGCGGATAATTCAATGACAGCTGTTTGTTTTTCCTAAGGTCTCAAAATCTGTGACGTCGGCGCACGCGACCCATACTGGTCCGGGAATATATTTTTTTTGGCGCGCTCTAACGGTGGAATGATTAGTCTTACAAAAAAAAGTGAATATGAAAAATACAGGAAATTTTGTCTCCTTTAATTTTGTATGGAATGGGCTTGTCGAAAAAACGCTTCCTTTCTGAGATATAGGCCAAAAACTGAGAAAAGTGCCAACATTTGGGCAAAAAGTGCCAAAAAAACAAAGTTCCGTGCCAAATTTTTGCCTGCAAACTTCAAATTCGTATTCAGCGACCCAAAAAATATAGAGGGTGAGAAAATCAAAACTATAGCAAAACTTTCCTCTGAGAATCCTAATATGCCTAGCCTATTACTTGTATAACTGAAATAAAGCTTCGACATTGCAAACGATTCTAATACTCATAAAAAAATGTAACACCTCGTGGACAATATTCAGAATTTTTCTTTAATATATTTTAATCCTCGTGTATCCTTAAAGGGATATAAAATTGTTTGTGCACGAAGAGCATTTTAGCCAAGGGTTAAGTATTCTCCATTATATTTAAATATCTTATTATTTGGCAAAACATTTTATTATTACATGAAATTGCCCTAAAATTGCACCGTATGCATGTTCACAATGCATTTTTCGCATGCATCAATTATCGTAACTGTTCCCATTTTTATTTTGTGAATAAGTGATAATAATTACAATTCACTTCCTTCACAGTAATGTAGGTGTATTTTTCGTATGTCATAAATTGGTTCTCAGAACTCCTCTGAATGTTAAATTATGATATTTTCGGCAAATTTGCAGGTGTCCTATATAAAAACAGGATGTCTACAATTGTTTTACTTTTTAAGACTTTATTATCTGTAATGTTTATTTCATATTCATAATTACTCAGATATATTGAAACGTAAAGTATTCTTGTAGTTTGGTTATATGTTTTCATGTCAAAAAATATCACATATTAAACTAATTATTAAGCCAGTACCTAGGTGGGAAGTAATCCTTTTGGTTCTTTACTGGCTTTCTGGTTGAAAACAAAGTATCTGTCATACAGTGTATTTCTAGAAGTAGATACCGAACCACTGCGTGTGGATCACGTCAAAATATGGTCATGTAACATAATTTACCTCTATATAAAATTGTATTCCAAAAGAGATATGCCTTCAAGGGTCTCCGCTAAAATTTCGAAAAATAAAAGAGAACTGTTTGACTCACAAGGTTTCCGTTTGGTACACAACAGAAAACGTCCACAGTATTAGAAGGGAAAAGAATAATAAAAAGGATAGACACATACACAATAAAATATTGGGAATATGTCCAAAAAAGGAATCTAATACATCTGCTGATGAAGTGCTAATACTTATTGAATAGCAACAAACTAAAAATAGGATACCATGCTGCACGTGGATAATAACAATTGAAAAGACCAAGAACAAATTAGGAAAAAGTCAGGCACACTGGGAATAAATAGCAATAAGAAAGGAATACCATAAACAATCGCGAACATGTATACGCTGCCAAAATCGGAGACGGAGGAAAGAAAGACAGAATACTCAGAAGAAGAACAACTATATAAGCAAAAGCTCATAATGAGAAGCATAAATATTTTATATCACTACGCAATACGGCAACGCATCTCATAAACACTTACACTTCAAAGTTTGATTTTAGATTATGTAGATTTCAATTTTGTAATTTTTTTATTCTTAGAAACCTTTTTCAGTTGCTTTTGAGAAAAAAGCTAATAATCGCAGCTACATAAAGAGAAAAAAATGATCTGTACCAAAAATCAGACCATAATGTTCCAATGTATTCTGACGTGCTAAAAATGAGTCTGATGACCAAATTACTTGATTTCGTCTCAATGAAAATATAATTATTCTGCACTGTTGTCCTACGTGATTATTATACTATGTAGTTTGCATGGAGTGAAAATTTAAAAAACAAGTGTTTTATTTGTGAAACTTTAATGTTCACATGAATTTTCACCAAGTAAAAGTCGAATCTTTCAACTATTTGAAACAAGCCGATATTGGTTTTTTGACTCAATGGTACTTCAAGCTACTCTTGTGATGCAGATTAGCGACCCAAAACATTTGGTTTTTTAATCTTTGTTTGAAGAACGATACGATATGTGTACCCTAGATATGTGAAACAGTCTTGTACTCAAATCTGATGAAGCTTATGTTTAGCGAAGCAAAAAAAAAACAAGTGTTTTATTTGTGAAACTATAGTGTTGATATGAGTTTTCACCAAGTAAAAGTCGAATCATTCAACTAAACAAATTATCTTTAAATAAAACAAAATGTAACCCTATGACATTTAAAATAATTGTTATTTTATTCGATTACAAGTTGAATAAATCACACGCCTTTCCATGGTGATACTTTTGCGGCTTGGGTGTGACGTTGTGAAAAAAAACTAACATTGGTAAACTACATATAACTTACTGTCACTAAAAGTTAAAGAACTCTGGCTTTTGTCATAAGAGACTTCGCAAATTTTAAAAACGTAAATATATTAAAGCAACTATACACTATTTTTGTTAGGCCACATCTTGAGTATGCATAATTAATATGGTTTATAATATATACATACAACATTTGGAAAGGACTCAATGCCATTTTTTTAAAATATGCATCTTTTGAGGATGACTGGAATCATTCACATTAAGAATTGCTTTTAAAATTTTTCCTGGGTTATCTAGACGTTTAATTTTCTTGCTCAAGATTTAACATGATAACATCGACTGTGGAGATATATGCAGGCCCCCCGTATGGGGGGGTCTATTGAGTACTGAGTTTAGGGGCCCGGGCTTCCGAGGGGCCCGTAGCGGGGGCCCGCTAGAGATTTTGGCATTTTTTTTTCAAATTTCTCCCCTCCGCTCATCAATATAATTAAGCGCGAGAGCCCGTTGGCTTTCATGAGGCCCGTAGCGAGGACTTGCAAGAGATTTTGACAAAAAACATTTTTCCCGCTCACCAATTATTAGGCGCGGGGGGCCGTCAGTGAATCTGGTACCGGGGCCCATGATTTGATGCGGGGGCCTGGATATATGTACTAATTTAAACAATCCTTTTGATATATACACTTGCAGTTCTGCAAACATAAAAAATTTGTCTTTTATTTTTTTGTTCTTGATGAGCCTCATTTTACACTGTACTTATATACAATTTAATTAATACTTAACCGCGAAATTAAAGGTTTCTAGTAACATTTCTTTAATAAAATGATTAAAGTCTTGCTTTAGTTATATATCTGCGTTTTCATAAAAATTACTAAGAATATAAAGATTGCAAAATTGAATTCTGCAGAACCTATAATAATAGATGCATGAAAATGTTCAATAAAATCTTATTTCCAATAAACCACTTCCATTAACTTCAATCAATTAAGGATCGTAAAGCCTACATTGTATATCATATTGGTATCTTGTAAGTCAAGCAATTCCAAAATATTAATTTTTAACAATCACATCTTCACCTGATCCACATTCAGTTATTCTATGTCCACCCTGTACATAACAGACGTGATTCGCTTAAAAGAGATCATCAATATACTAAATACTTATTAAAGACCTTTTATAACTAGTAAAACAATTGTAGACACCCTAATTATACTAATATAACTATTTACAGAAAACCGGCAGACCGTTGCCTAACCACGCAACGCCCACAATTCCATCTATCTAACGACAAAGCCATTATAATTACGGTCTTTTTAACTTTTGACCACATCGTTGCAATCGAACCCTTTATTTTCGTAGTCCACAGACCCCGTTTCCGCTTCCTCTCCGTTTGCCGGCGATATGTTTGCTATTTTGTCGAATTTTTGCGACGCATCTAACAGATTCTTCTTTAAGTTCCCCAGTCGGTTTTGCTCCTCTTGCGCCTCATCATCAGACGACTTCTCGATGTCGTTTATGGCATCTTTGAGTCCGTTAAATGCAGCTAAAGGTATCTCCATACTACCTGACTTAGCTTTGGATGCGTTCTTGTAAACGGCCGACATTATTTTCGGCCTGGTGTCATTGGTGTCTTCGGGTAGTCTTCTCAAAGGCTCATCGTTTACGTAGCCAGGATAAATGTTGTAACCGTAGCTTCCGTTGTCGTAGCACTGTTGATTTGTGTAACAGTATGAGGGATGTGTGAGACTGGTGTTTGACTGGGTCAGTCCTGTTTTTATTTGAGCCGCCAGCGAGTCTGGGGTGTCTGTGTTAGGGGATGCTGTTTCTATGTAATATTCGCTGTCGTCACATTCTTCTAACGTTTCTTCGTCGCTATATCTGAAAAACAAATTCATTCATAAGTGACCTATGTGCTCGTTTATGAATTAAGATGGGCTAAATATTGTCGATAAGAAGTAATACTATATGACGGTTTTACTTTTTGAGGTTACATTGAAAAGTAAAATTATAACCGCATTGGCTATTTAAGCAACTAATACAGGGTGTCTCCTGTATACGTACAAATTTTGCAGGATGACATGTTGGCTCAAAAGGAGTAAGAAACCCTTATAATTTTTTTTTCTAACTCAAACCTATTTTTAATTAAAAATTAATTAGAAATATACAATGTTTTCAGTTTAGACAGTATGACTATGAACATAAGACGGAAGAGAAGGTTATCACGCTCACTTGTCATACCGTGTGTGTAGTCGCGGGCTAGGCATGGGGAGTAAGAATTACAACATCGCGTGTGCCAGCTGGCTAAAATGAAATAACAGAGCTGTACATGTACATGCCTAATGGGAGATTACACGCACGGTATCAGTAACACGGGTTTTACAGCGTTGCAGGACTGTCATTTAAAAATAGTAAAACAGTTTTACTTTTACCTTGTTTAACCAGTTTTGAAATGAAAACACTAACTCACATTTAATATTAATTTAATCATTGCCATCTTAACATTTTTCACAAAGCACAATTATTCCATAGGATTCATTAGAAAAAGTAGGAAGTTTACGTCGATTTTTATTGAAAAAATGTCATTGATCTCAGTAATTTACTGTCTGCAAAAAATGTATTTTAACCTCCGATTAAAGAACTTATATCTAGATACATAACAGGCTATCTACCTTGTTTGCTCCTAACATAGTCACATTATATGTCCATTAAAATGGATAGATGAACATCACATCCCATAGGCAACAGTGGCGTTGTGTGTGTAGAAAATGTGTAGAATGGTAAATATTTTCATTAAAATGAATTATTGCAATTCCTGCTAGGGATGGCTGATCCGAATATTTTTTCGGATCAGTTCGGACCTAATCCAGTCCAGAGAAGAACCTAGTCCAAAGATCAGTTTCAGTTCCTAGTCCATGCTAACCAACTCGCATGGTGAACGGCTGAGCGGACCGGCAGACAAACTGGACTCAGTGGGCTGGACTGGTGCAAAGGGACTCGTAATCTTGTACTGTACCATGGAGGTAGAACCTTGTACTGTACTAGTCGTACTCGTTTAGTTCAACCAGTCCATACGTCTATAAAGTGCGCTCGCCGCACCGGGTCTCTAAAAAGTTCAGCAGGACTCGGACTAATATTCGTACCTGTCGTATTTATTAGTTGAGATCAATTCCACTAGTCCAACCCACCGGACCTGTTCCAAAGTATCAGTTCCAGTTCGGGTTAGCCAACCTGCATTACCGGCTCTTTATATAACGTGATGTAGGCATACGATATTACAGTAAGATAAAACAGTAAGATAAATATGTATTGAAAGGATATTAAAATTTAATTGCTATTTACTTTATAACTGTAAACTGAACTTCATCATGTTACGGCTATGGAACGATCGATTTTCTTCTTTTCTAAGCTGCTTTCTGCAAACGGCAGAGCACTTCACTATTTATTTGCACAAAATATATTGTCACTAAACTGTGTAAATATGAATAGAGAATATTATTTAGGTATTAAGCAAATCACAACTTAAAATAAAATTACTTCTTCACCAGTTTTTGGTCGGAGAACACGAAAAACATTTATTGACATTAATGGCCGAACTGTCAACTGAGATTATGATAATCGAACTGAAGCCGATCGTGCACGAGCGGCCGCGAATACGCCGATGGGCCAATCAGCAACTTATGGGAAGAAGTGCCTTAGATTGTGAGTCTTTCAGCGACAAATAAATCAATGCTATTATGTATCTAGATATAAGTTCTTTAATCGGAGATTTTAACGATGAGATTAAAAAATTACCATTTTTTTTATTCATTACAGAAAATTTCTAGTAATTAAATTAATAGCAGTTAATGTAATTTCAATAAACACTTAATTCATCACCTTGTTCATTACACCGTTTTATTATTTTTACTTTAAAACTAGATATATCGAACACATTGACAACACGGCGGCGGCCCTACCTACGGCTAAACAACGTATGAACATTTTCTTTGAACCGCAGATGCCGACAGCGGAGGATTCCTTTTATGAAAGAGACACCGGCGTTTTTTTTGTCTCATTATTAATACAAAAAACAAAATAAAAGAAGACATTGAAATTATTCTTAGTTTCTACTGCAAAACTAACCTACACAATATTTATAATACTGTCTGACCGGAAAGTATTGTATAATAACACAAGCACACAAAAAAATGTCGAGTGCCAGAAGACAGACCTATGTATTCCCATGCATTTCGACCCGCTGAACACGAATCCGATGTCCGTTTTGCCGGATTGGCTCTTGCATTTTTTCTAACCTCAAAAAACACCTTAAAAATGCCCGAAAAATCCCAAACAAGTAAATAAAAAGTTTAAATGAGCTGATCACTATATCTATACGTAATTTGGGGCGCTTAAACTGAATATGAGGTCCGATTTAGCCGATCAGTTAGGCATTTTGACATAACCTCAAAAAACGCCAAAACAAATAAATTAAAAGCTTAAACCAACTTTAAAACTAACATAACCTAAGGCAAGAGCATTACACGCACTACACGCTTGCTAGGGAACTACTCACGTATCCCAACAAGAAAACAGCAATGGACTACCTGGTAATGACCAGAAGGAATCTACGTTTTATAACAGGAATCCAGACTGGACACTGTCCGCTAAGGAAACATCTATACAATATGAGATTAAGCGAAACACCTCTTTGCAGAGGTTGTGAACAAGAAGATGAGACGGTTCAACACGTACTCTGTGACTGTTCAGCCGTCTCATCAATTAGAGAATCCATCTTGGGAGAGCGTTGGCCTACCTTGGCCAATGTAAGGGAGATGCCCCTAGGCAACATCACCACCTACTTCGAAAGAATAGGTTGGTTGGAGGCCTAGGCGAGTGTCTGCCTAGAGGGAGGATGTACAAGGGGTCCAATGGGGCCTAAGTGCTGTGGTTTTTGACCACCCTCCTGCTAATTCCATCCATCCAAGAGCATTACACCAAGAACTTTGAACAAAGAACTCTAAACCTAACATAATAACCTAAGGCAAGAGCTTTAAACCAAGAACTTTAAACTATTATAAATTAAGACAAGACTGTTAAGTTCCTAAGGAAGAACTATTCAGGTTTAGAGTTCTTGGTTTAGAGTTCTTTGTGTAAAGTTCCTGTCTTAGAATATGAAGGATCCAGGGGAATAACGATGACTGTCACAAAATAGTTAAAACTGAATTAACACTGCCATCTGTTGGCTACACCACAGTATTATCTACTGTGCAGCCTAGCCAGGCAAAAAATGCTGAGAGTATCTAGATATTCGGAAATTTAATTTAGAAATAAAAGGCAAAAGCAATGAATGTCCATCTGTTTTAGGCTAGAACGATGGATGTCCAAAAAAAAATTGTCTACTATTATTCTTATCATCTATTTTGTTCAGTTGTTATTGATGTGTTGACATATTAAGAGGTGTAGAGACTGAATTTTTGAAAGAAACATTCAAGCCAAATGCCCTTTTGCTACTAGACCCATAAGAGAGGTGAAAGTAGAGAAAAAGCAACCTCAATTAATTTTTCATAGAAATAGTTCTAACGGTCCATGGATGTCTTCTGTTGTCACACTTCCTCTGACAAAACGGTAAAACACTCAATTTGTTACAGGGTGAATTTGAGCATCCAGCTAGATTGTATTAAAATCGTTTGCCAGTGCCACGGTTAAAATATCGAAACTTACAAGAGCCAAAAAGGTTTTGTGAAAATCCAGAAGCACAAATATTTTACGAACCGCTTTCTTTTACAGAGAATAACGATAATATAGACGAACATTTTGAATGATACTTGTCTTTATAATGTTATTTAATGGACATTCATTATTTTTTCCTAGTTTTTTTTGTAGTTTCAAAGATTTTTTAGATTTTCTTAACGTAAATTTTTGAGAAGCACAATTTTGTTTTGCTAATTAGTGTTAATTTTATAAACCAAAATGTGGAAGCATATTATTTTTGTATTAAAAATAAAACCGTTTTCAAAATAGAATTACAAATATCTCCATTTCAAATTTTTGTGACATTCATCGCTACTCCCCTGGATCGATCATATGTTATATTTAGAGTTCTTGGTGCAAAGTCCTTGCCTTAAGTTTTGTTAGATTTAGAGTTCTTGATTTAATAACTTTTTGTAAAATTCTTGCCTTGTTTTAGTAAATTCGATGTTCCGAAATATCAAAAAAAAGTCAACGATAAAATAAAAAAATATTTATCTAAAATGTTATAGTATGGAAATAGTGGATAAAGCTCTTCCATGGTACCTTGCATCATATGTTTTAAGATGTTGGACAAATGGAAAGGACGTTAGAAAGTAAAATATAAAAATCCAACAATATGGAAGGAGCCTGGAATCCGTGAAGAGTGTTATTTTTTAGCAATTCAAATGTTTCCAGAATCAATGCCAAAAAGAGTTAATGGAAACTGATTGTTCCGAAAGTCAAGAAGATGACAGTGAATATGAAGATAGTGAATGTGGGTGTTCGATAACAACTAAAACTCCCAATATTTGGTGGAATGATAAACTTAATAATGTTATTAGAAATCTTCGTCTATCTAATGGTAGGGAAGAATATTTGGCGGTGATTGTGGAAAAAGAAAATTTAGTATCAAGTGATGTTCGTTCTAGCTCATACAGAAAAATTTTTATTTTATTGCTGATTTTTTTTCGATTTTTCGGAACCTCAAATTTACTACAAACAAAACAGAAGGAATTCGCATTATTTACACAGTTGTGCAAATATTTTGTACTCATAGGAAGCCAAGTTTTCCACTTCGCTAGAGCTGCGGTTGCATGATGACGACGTCCGCGGTCCCGCTTTCTCAACCTGACCAGCCACTGATACTGGGGTTTCCCTCCTCTGGATCGTAAACTCTTTCTCTACTTTTGCCATGGAGGGATTTTTCTTACCTAGGAACGTAGACGAAATAAATCGTTGCCCGCCGTCACCACGTGGAGGTGTCCTAGTCGCAAAAATAGAAAAAGTAACAAATGGCATATGACAATCAAACAGAATAAAGAAAACTATACAATTCTAAACAGCTCTAAGAAAAAAATGTAAAAAATCGTCAAAGGAGGGTTTACGTAAATGTTAAGACCAAACGATATTCCTCTCTTAACAGCAAACTTTGTCCGAAAATTTTTTCCTAAAAATGTCACTGTTCAATAATATTTTCCTTTAGATACTTGAAAATTTAAAAGTTACCCATCTCCGCTTACTAGGAGTTGATGAGAATATATGTTGAAATGATATTACTCTATAAAGTTTGCAGATTGCGCTTTAATTCTGACTACGGTATTATGTTCAGCTCGTGAAAATACGTCGGAAATTATATGTTCGGATATTGTGTAGAGCAAAGTCAATTTCGGGCTATGATTCAGTCATTTTTAGGTACGTCTTCATCCTAAATATGGACTTTACAAGATATTCGATCGTCGACCTTGGATTCGGTTTCAGTGCTCCAGATATAGATATAGTAATATGTTCATGTAAGCTTTTTATTTACTTGTTTGGGATTTTTCGGGCATTTTTTAGGAGTTTTTTGAGGTTATGTCAAAATTCCTAACTGATCGGCCAATTATTACTTCAGATTCGGTCTCATCGCCCCAAAATACGTATGGAAATGGAGGTCAGCTCATTTAAGCTTTTTATTTACTTGTTTGAGATTTTTCGGACAGTCTCGTGGTGTTTTTTTGGAGTTAGGAAAAATGCAAGAGTCAATCCGGCAAACGGACAGAGTATTCGACTATACTGACAATAATTTTTTGTCCAAAAAAAATCTCAGAGCCACGGTAAGGTTTCGAATTCGGGATCTCAAGGACCTTCACTCAAGTCTCCTTAACTATCGACCACGCGGCCATGCGATCATTAAATTGTTTGTTTATTATATTACAAAACTCTTATGTGAATGGTTTTTATTTTACCTATCTGGGGGATTATGCACAAGCGCACATTGGTCGCTGACGGAAATAGAAATTTCGGGTTCAGCGCAAGAAGCAGGTCCTCCAGATCCTGGACTCCTTCTAACGCCTTGCTGCACCTCCACCACGAAAACCCCATCCCTGGCTCCAGGACAGTACTTCATTGTAGTTTCCCTGCTGTCTTCTTCAAGATCCTAAACGAAGAAAAAATATGAAACATTTCTTTAAAAAATTTCTTTGATGCTATTAATTAAATTCGGTTGTTGATAAATTTTCAAAAATGATGAAATATAATAGTGGAGGTATTAATTTCGTTATGTGTAGAATGAAAGAAACCCTGACGTCATATGTTAAAAGTTAAGTTGACGTTTAGTAACACTGTTTAGTGCATGGATAATAAGCACGCAGTACTTAACTATATTCGTAAAAGTGAAAGAAAAACCTGCTTCCACTTTTACGGACAAATTGTCCAAATGCAGGTCATTCAGAAATACATCAATTCACTGCACATAAATTTGAAATACCTTTTTCCACTTTTTCCAATAAATTTAAGTACCACGATAAAATAAAATCTGAAATATTTATAATTTTTTTTAGAAGATCAAGCAATTATTGATAAAAGGCTGTGTAGTTATTTGTTATTTGGGAGTCTGAATTTTCAATAATTAATTTGTAACCAATTCATTTATTCGAAAAACTCGACTCATTGAACCAGTATTTTAATAATAATTAATTATTCATATTATTAATTAATTATTAACTGATCAACACAATGATTCATTAGTAATATTTTTTAGTAAAGGTATTTGTTTATTTATTGATTGCATTATTTCAATTATCAAAAGAGTTAGCTATGAAAACCAAAATGTAAATAATTGAAATATGACAGTTCATATCGGTTAGTGGATATACCTGCACTAATTTAAAAATTTACAATCTACAAAAATGCATGTCACTCACAACGATCATTATATGTTTGTTGCACAGTGCGATAGAACAAGCATATATTTGTGTCTGACACGGGGCTAAAATGTTTTTAAGAATTATAGAAACAAAATAAGTGGACTTTTTACACTTTTTTTATTTTATTTTATTTCTATTTTTATTTAGAAATACACCGTCCAAAAGTACAAGTTACAAGTCTAACTATAGGATGGGGAATAACAAATAACAACAGTAAAATCACAATATACGAATAATAATAATAGCTTTCTAACCCATTAACCCATTTACAGGACAATATATAATAATTATACATGATAAAAAAGAAAAATATACATATAAAAATTTTACATATCAAAATCTAACAATGAAATAAGTAATGTAATAAAATAATAAACCACCATAACTTTATGATGATTATAGTATACCAAATCAGTGCTGCATAATCAAGATCAAGTCTAGAGCGGACATATAAAATGTCATTGCCTCAGACTCTTTTAGAATTATATGCTCATTAAAACTAAGCTTGCAGCCAAATAAAACACCCAGATCCCTAGTTGAATTACATCGAGATAATGTATTACTCTCGATATGATATACAAATTCACATATTGTTTTCGAGTTAGTTAGTAATCTTGCACTTCGAGACATTAAGGCCTAATTTATTAACTGCACACCAAGACTGAACATGATCTAGATCAGTTTGTAACTTCCTACAATCATCAATACAAGTTATATCTAAATATATTTTTAAGTCATCAGCTTAAAAGAGATTACAACAATCTAGAACCTCGTTTAAATCATTAATAAATAATAGAAAGAGAAGAGGACCAAGGATTGACCCTCGAGGGACCCCGAGGTAACAGTATAACAAGACCAATTACATACTGTTGCCTGTTCAATAAGAATAAGAAGATAACATTACATTTCGTATAAGAAATTAAAATTTAAAATTATTTATTGTCTTATTTTATATGAAAAACATCAGTTCTGTCCTGGAGGTTGCTGTAGATATTACAAATAACATGAAGGGGGGGTAGATTTTAAGAGATTTGCTGAAGCCGTCTCAAGATGGAAAGTATTAGTGTGCCTAGAATTAATACATGGTACCGAAAATGTTAGTTTCTTTAAAAGCAACGGATAAGTTAATATATCATTAATTAATTTGACACATGGGTTTTTGGGGTCGCTGAGTCCGAATTCGGTGTTCGCTTATCCTTAAAAGGCATCCAGAGGTCATTTAAAGGTCATTCTGGGGTCATTTCAAGCCGGCATTCGTCCGCCAGCTTTAGCTGCACATGAAGATTCTTCGGCTATCTCAGTGCAAATATATTTAACTCAATGAATCACCTACTTATTTTTTTCTGTGAAAGTTGACGAGCTTATATTCACCACATAAATCCTGTGGAACGCAAAGGCTGGTCTTTAGGTATAGTTGCAGAAGCAAAGCGAACATGCAAGTAGAGAATACCTTGAGTATTCGATAGATGACGCATGCCCACCGCAAGTGAGTTGGGGCAGAAGTTCGGCGCGAATCACGGGCGTTGGCTTCACTCACTTGGAGCTCAATAATGTCAGGATCAAAGTAATTTAGTCAATTACTCAATTACAAAAAAATATTACAAAACAGTTACTTACATTCCTCTCCTCTGTTTCTACGATAAGATGGTTGTTTTTCAGCGTCATGGTGATGATACTGCCGTTAGTGTTCGAATGGTTATTGCTTCTAATTTGGCTATTTATTTCAGTACCATCACATACTTCCACGTCGTCCGTGTTTATAGCCAGATGTGTATCTCCACAAGACTGAAACATAAAAAGTAATTATTCAACATATGCAAATTCTATTACAATGATACTTTAAGGGCATTACGGTGTCTACTTAACGCAATTATTTTTAGTAATAAGAGATCCGCAAGCCACATGGCACATTATGGGGTATTGCAATTGTTTTGCGGCGTCAGTAATAACTGTATTTACATTTAGGTAGTCCATTTAGCAAAGTCTTTAACCCCGGAAAAAGGAGTGAGGTTCAGTTTCGGTACATGATATATTCAAAAAATTACCGTTAAACCTTTTTTCCTGACTTTCCTCCTGTCCTTTTCAAAAAATAATTTATTTTTTTTTGTTCAATCAATATTTTTCGAGATATTTAAGAAAAAAGGAATTTTCAAAATTCAAACTCAATTTTTTCAGTAAAGCTTTCCCTATAACGATGTAAACTCTTTTGTTTTTTTTAAATATCCTGTGCTGACTTTCAGCCAGTCTTCATTTTTTCTGAGGTTAGGCACCCTGTTTCGTCTTTGGTAGCTGGACTAATTTATTCTACAGCCTACATATATTGGAAGTAATAATAGCAAATTCTTAGTAACCTCGTCATGCTAAATAACAATATAAAAAGCAAAAGTTCAAGTTGGCACTGGTTTTCCCAATACCGGTAATAAAGTTTAACGCAGGTATAGGGGTCTACAGACGATCCAGCTGCTGGGACCCGATATTGTCGGTGCGCTTTGAAGATAATTGGAATTCCAGCGGACCAGTTCACTTTTACGAATGAGTTCAAAGCATGCCGACAAGGCTGGCTCCCTGCCGCTGGATCGTGTATAGACCTATTATAAACCCTAGTTTATGGGCGGTCCTATCACAAATAACAGGTAAAATTAGAATTCTACGAAAAATAGTCATACTAACTACCTACCTCTTTATTTGTCACTAAAACTAATATTCATTCCTAGGTAGTCGTATTTGTACCTTGTGCATGATAAGCGTTCATTTTCGAAAGTAAATAGTGCTATTTTGAAAATATACCACGAGATTGTGTAAATACACCTAACAACTTTTGTTATATTTGTGGTGAAGTGACTTTTGCGCATCAAAAACGTAATTTTACTCCCAAAATTAAGAAGGCGTACCAGTTGTATTTTGGTTGTACAATTGGAGATGAAGACAAAAAATGGGCAACTCATATATGTTGCAGCAATTGTGCGAACAATCTTTGCAGTTGGCCAAGTGGAAGAGGACGTTCAATGGCTTTTGCTGTGCCCATGATCTGGCAAGAACCTACAGATCATGTTACCGATGGTTATTTTTGCGTGATACCTCCTATTAGACAGGGTATTAACAAGAAAAAAAGGATGGTAATACAGTACCTCAATTTACTATCTGCCATTCGCCCGGTTCTCCATAGTGATGAACTACCTATTCCTAATCCACCTCAAGAATTCAGCATTGATTCTGACGAAGATGTAGATGAAGACTTAGTCCAGCCATCAACATCACAAGATCCCGATTTCTCTGCCGAAGGTCCGGTGGTGAACCACACAAAATTAATCAACGCGAATTAAGTGATCTTATAAGAGACCTTGATCTGTCCAAGGCAAAAGCGGAGCTTTTGGAATCTCGATTATAACAATGGAATTTACTACAAGAAAATGTTAAAGTTGCCATGTATCGAAGTCGTCAAAAAGATCTTATAGCTTTTTTCAAAATAGAAAATGACTTGGTTGCCGGCAAGGACATTGACGGTTTAATGAGTGCTTTACACATTCCCCATGATCCTAGTGACTGGAGAATTTTTATTGAAGCCTCGAAACTTAGTCTAAAAGCTGTGTTACTCCACAATGGAAATAAATTGCCATCAATTCCAATCGCCCATGCTGTCTACATGAAGGAAAATTACAGTAACATGAATGTATTGCTAACAAGTATAAGTGGCAGATTTGTGCAGACTTAAAAGTGATAGCTCTCTTACTGCACTAAGGATATATCAAATATTGCTGTTTTCTTTGTGAGTGGGACAGTCGAGCGCGATTAGAACATTACAAAAGAAAAATTTGGCCGCCAAGACTGGGTTTTGAACCAGGAGAAAAAAATGTTGCTAACATTCCATTACTTGATTCACAAAAGGTAATATTGCCACCACTCCACATAAAACTGGGGCTTATGAAAAACTTGGCAAAAGCTATGGACAAAGAAGGACGTGCTTTCAGTTTATTAAAACAAAAATTTCCCAGACTTAGTAATGCGAAAATTAAAGAGGGAATTTTTGTGGGTCCTCAAATCAAAGATGCTGAATTTGGCAACAATCTAGAACGTAATGAAAAAGCTGCTTGGAATTCCTTTAAAATGGTAGCAACACACTTTCTTGGTAACAAAAGAGTAGAAAACTATAGAGACCTTGTTGGGAATCTTCTTTCTTGCTACCAGAAATTAGGATGCAATATGTCATTAAAAGTCCACTTTCTACATTCACACCTAGATTACTTCCCAGAAAACGGTGGTGCAGTAAGTGATGAGCATGGAGAGAGATTCCACCAGGATATTCAAAATATGGAAAAAAGAAGGCAAATGGACTTCTGGGATGTTGGCAGACTACTGTTGGACATGTATAAGAGATGCTCCAGAAGTAACTTATAAGAGACGGGCTAAGAAGCGCAAGAAGAATAATTAATTTTCTGATTAAAGAGCTTACATTCTAATTAAATATATAGTATATAACATGTATTTGAAATATATATCAAAATGTCAAATATTTTTTCGCATGATGTAATTAATTGCTTTTTTTATTAAAATTATACCATAATATGTGAGTTAGGTCAGTTATTACAATTTTTAGAGCCAACGATTTTTTTTATGACTATGTTAGACGTAGCTGGGACCAAAACAATGCAAATAAGTGGTTTTGGTTAACGATACAAAATAAAAGTTAAAATTTGTAGGTGTGTGACCCCGTTAGCGACAAGGATGTGTTGAACGGTCCATTCTAATTACAATTTTGGATTGACTCGGAGCCACAATTATTGTTTATTTACTTTATAACATGCGGTTCCCAGGATAGCAAAATCCCTGTTGGATACATTCAACTATCCTACTACGTGTGTGCCCCCAGGATGCGAGTACATGAAATTAGCGTCATATGCTGTGTTTTCAACAAATTACACTGGTAATTATGTTAAACTTTGAAAAACTACTTTGAAACCGCTGAAAAGAGAAAAAATGCGGTAATTTTATTTTATGCCGCTAAATTAAAATAAGTATAGAAATTTGCTACAAATAAAATAATATATGCAATTGGCTCTCAAAACCACGGAACTGTTCCGTAGTCCATTTTTTTTACTTACAACGAATGTACGACGCCGCACCGCTTGGCCCTGTGGGTATTTCAGGTACTTGCAAGGGCATCGATATTCGCACGCAATTTAAATAAATATCTAAATAAAAACTGATTTTCGTAAAAAGTTAAAATTTGAAATACAGGTGACAACTAAACTTCACAAGAAATTAATTTTTTTATTTATTTTTTTTATTATAACCCCTTATTTATGTTTACGTCCTGGCGGAGTTTAGCCACAGGCTATTCCCTCACTCAACCGGGCACGTACACATGGACAACAACACAAAATCCATTCCCTGCGACATATTGCCATCTGCCGCAGCTGAGACTCGAACTCAGGAGAGGAGCGCGACTAGCCTCATACAGCCGCTATCTAGCCCACTGCTACCGTCTCGACAGCACGTGAAAAACGTCACTACACATCCATACACTAGCCAGGATTCGAACCTGGGACCCCGTGGTCACAAGCCTAACACCGTAAGCAATGCCCCTCTGATTATATCAGTATGACGATTTCTAATAAATTTATTCCTTGTCGAGGGATTTAATTGATTAGATTTTCAATGCGATCACTGGTGGCTCATCTAGGATGGAAATGGAAGCAATGTATGGTACTATTGGTTATAGATAGTCCATATTAATTATTAAATAATAAATCTTCAAGGGGAATATTAAATATATTAAAAAAGGTTATATTACAATTCCATAAAATATAATTGCATGCAAATTTTTGTAAAATTCAATGTTGTTACTATTATATATTATTATTATATTGTTTTTCTTCATTCCCTTGGTTACCTAGATAAAAGAATCTTTATTTTGGGGGCATGTGAGCTGCTACACACATCCCCCCGTTAACAGAAAGAACAATCAATCAATTAATGCATCGATGGCAAAACGTACCTTATTAACATGAGTTGGCGGAATATCACACCTGGCAACCAACAAAAAAGCAGGTTTGTCAATATTGACAGTTACGACTTTATTTCTTTTATTAAAAGTAATTCATTTGTTTGTATGGAATAAAACTTTAAATGGACCCTTGTACAAAGGAGAAAAGTTACGTTTAAAACGTTCTTTGCGAATATAGTCACATGTGAATATGTCAGGATTGACAAACGGTTTATAGTTACCATGAGAAACTGGAGAAATAAATATCAGATCATTAAAATAAGTGCGTAATGTCAGGAGTATTATATGACTTAATGAAAAATTCGCCAGGTAATGGTAGAGTTTGACCAAAAATTGCAAATCTTCCTTGGGAATTGTCCTAAAGGCTAGCAATATTGTCCTACCCAATGTGACGTGTTAGCTCTAGCAGTAATGGCAGTTTTAAGAATTTTGTGAAAACGTTCAACCTTGCCATTGCTTTGAGGGTGGTAAGTGGTTGAAAACCCAAAACTTTGCAAATTCGCCAATTAATTTTGATTCAAATTGAACGCCTTGGTCAGTTGTGACGCTCAAAGTTACGCCGAAACGACAAAAAAAGTTTTGAAATAATGTACGTGCCTGCAGTAATATCAGGCAGAGGATAAGCTTCTGGCCATCTGGTAAATCGTTCAATTACTGTTAGAATGTCAAAACAACCTTTGCATAGAGGTAATGGTCCTATTAAATCTATATGTATATGATCGAATCTGCATTTAGGTATTTCTAAAAAACCTAGTGGACTTTTAGTGTGATGTTTCACTTTAACAGTCTGACAGCTGACGCAAATTTTAGCCCATAAATTGCAGTCAGTATCCATTTTGGGCCAGAAGTAATTATTAGTGACTAAAGTCCTAGTAGCTTTAATCCCAGGATGAGATAGACCATGGAATATATCAAATATCGTTCTTCTATAAATAAATGGAACATAACGTCGTAGCTTTGGACGAGAAACATCGCACCAAATAAATTCATCCAAAATTGGAATTTTTGTTCTTTTCAAATTGAAAGAATTCTTAGAATTTGAGATTGGTTTGACAATAAATGTCTAAGTTCAGAATCTTTCTCTTGAGCTTTGCTTAATAATTTTAAGTCAAAATTAATATTAATTAAAGGAGATTTTCCTGTCTGAATGGGTGAAATACATTGCTCTAAAGAAGATGTGTCATATACACGTGATAAAGTGTCCGCTATGACATTATCTTTTCTTTAATATGCTTAATTTCGCATGAAAATTGAGCAATATATTCCAAATGACGTATTATTTGTCTTGAAGATCTTTCGACTTTTGATTAAGGTCGGTTACCGTTTATGGTCGGTAAAACAAATAAATTTACTACCTTGTCAATTATTAAAATAAGTACGTAACTTGTTGATAAAAAAGGGGATGTCAGGAGTATTATATGACTTAATGAAAAATTCGCCAGGTAATCGTAGAGTTTGACTAAAAATTAGTTTGGCAGAAGAACATTGCAAATCTTCTTTGGGAATCGTCCTAAAGGCTGGCAATATTATAGGGAGTTCATCTGCCCAATGTGACGTGTTAGATGTTTTAAGAGTTCTAGTAAGCCGGAGATCTCACCCATTTAAAGTTTGAGAATAGGTTGAAGTCGCTTCGACGCCAATACCTCTAATCATTCGCTTTACCGGATGACACTCATGCGCGACGAGCGTCAGCTATCCTGAGGGAAACTTCGGAGGGAACCAGCTACTAGATGGTTCGATTAGAAGAAACTTTATTTTGGGGGCACGTGAGCTGCTACACAGCGCCCACCCAACTATCTTAGGCGTCTTAAAACATTTATAATCCAATATTAATTATCAAATTCTCGATGCCCTGTTGATTGGAGAACCTCAATTTTCTTGGCAAAGGCGTCAAACAGGACTGTGTTCCGTCGCCAATCCTCTTTAACATTTATAGTGAACACGTAATGCGACGAGTGCTAGAAGATTGACACGGGTATCACCTTAGTGTCAGCAAGCGAAGATAAGCTCATACAAATGTTGAACAGACTTGAGACAATACGTTCTAGTAGAATGCAAGCTTTCAAGGCCATTGTCGAATTAAGTGATTTCTTCCGGGTGCTGACGTGGCTGTCAAATTTAATTTGACGTTTCGCTGATCATGCTATCAGCTTCTTCAGAAGGATTCTAAAGACTGAAGTTGTTGTATTCTGCTCCTTATTATATATCTTGGCGCTGCTTCACTTTGTTGTTCATTCGTTGTACTTTTTTAACCGTGACTGTTCAAACCACTGGTACTTGGCAAAGGCAATATCCACATGTTACTCAGTCGATACCCGTCTTCTCTATTGAAGTTGTCCCTGTTTTTCATAATTTCCAGTGATTCTCTAATTATCATCGGAAGCATATTTCTATCCCATATTTTAATGTCCTCGTAGTCGACTATTGGTTAGAAATATGCACTGTCACTGCAACATCCGGAAAAAACCACTTCAATATGCTCTAATTATGGTTAAAGTGTAAATTACAAGAAAACAAAATTTATTATTGTAAATCGAGCGAATGATAACCACTCAGACACGTTAAGAATCTCAATAAACAATTTTGGTTTCCTAAATATCTACAAGGGTGCTATAAAACTATTTATAAAATGCCTTGAAAAATCCATTTTGCTGTAACAGCCTTAACGCTATCATAAAGCAACTTCTAGACTGAAAGTGCCCTCCCTTATGAAGGTTGTTAAGACCTTTTTTAAATTCTCTCATAAAACTCCTTAGAGTGACATAGTGCCACTCTTGAAAACTTTCTTTTGGGCATTTTAAAACCTTTATTAAAACCTATTTTAGTCCAGATGAACTTTTTTTATGGTCTTCTTGCATTTCTAGAAAACACGTAGAAAGCTACCTTAAAACTGTTTTTAAAACCTTTATAAGTCAATATTAGGAATGAACAGCTATAAAACGTCCATGAAGAAATCCAAATTATTTTAATATTACATTTATTATTTCTAAACTGAATTAAGCAAACACTAGACCAATACGAAAATAAAATGAACTTGAAACTTATAAAAGTAGAGTGGTACACAGTATATACCTTATCTCTCTATATAAATTTAAAAAAGCCAAAAAGACATCAGTTATGACAATGAATTTCAAACCAATGGCAGTTTATCGTTAAAACTACAAAAAATAGGCCCAAAAAACAAGCGCGTCCCCGAAATAATGTTGATTACTTAATATCCATAAAACATTAGACAAAATTTGCATAGACGCGTTAATCAGCAAATAAAAAAAATTGGCTACTTGTCGCTTGGTAGGGTCATTTTCAGTCGGTTTTTGTGATTGTGTCTTAATTTGCGAAAGCAAAGTTGAAAATTGTTGATAATTACGAATGTCAAATTGAACTTGAATACTTTTATAACAAGAAAATATGGTCGGCTAATTAAATAAAACCTAATTGTTATTTGCAGTCATCTCATTAAACTATTATTCTAGTAATAGTATTGGTCTAGAACATTGTACTCTAGATAAGGTTCATTTAGTCTTTTTGTAGATTATCACAAATAATTCCTTCCTTACATAAGTGCAAATACACTTAGCGAAGATCACATGGACTTCATAGGGCTATACTGAAATCGTAATAAAACCTTTGGGATTTAAGAGAGCCACCGCCAAGACGAATCTGCCTGAGAACATTAAACTTAACCTATAAATGTTCATCTCCTACTAATAATTTTCACAGCTCCAGTACTGCAGCGACGTATATTCATTTCGAACTTTTAATTAAAAGGTCTGTTGAGCCCAAAATAATCTACAAACCCAAAAGGTGTAAAATTTAAAACTAAATTGGGCTTTATGGCGGGCCATTTGAATTTGTGAAAAATTGTGTAGGTCAAGAGAAATGAAATACTAAAGTAAAGTAGAGGTACTTGGTTAATTGAAATAACATTTAAATTTTGTTAAATAATAGCTAAACAATATAACAATAAAAACTAATACATTTTTATAACATCATTTTTGTGGATGTTTTTATTTGGTGCTTTCAGAATCTAGAAGTGTTTAATTGTAAGGTAATATCACTCAGTTATATGAACAAAAACAACATTTTAACCTTTCCATTTCACATATTAATCACAAATGTCATTGGAAAAAAATTGAAAGTGAAATTGTTTCCGTTTCGTATTCTATGTTTTTTATTTTAAAACTCAACAAATTGCCTGTTTCATTCTCATCACATAAAGAGTTATACGTTCAAAGAAACTCGAGATTTTAGTTTTTTCAAATAAACAAATGCATCAAAAGGGCAGCATCACACAGCTCTCTGCTTTTTAACAGTTCTTTTAACGTATGGCCACTCTTTTATATTTTCGTCCACATTTCCAGAAAAGACATAATTACAAGTCGTGAAATTCTTCTAACACATTTGTTGTCATGAACTGAATTTTTAGAAAGTGTTTTTTGGAATTAAGATTTGCCTCTTAGATTTATAGATGCCTTTTTTCTTTATAAACGGTTTCAACAAAACATTTGTCAAGGATGTTTTACGAGAACAGTTTTGTAATTTAAATGTATAGTACCATTTTAAGAATAAGAACACTATTTGTTTTTTTAAAAAGTTATGAGAGTTAAAAATTAACAATTTTGTTAACAGTACCAACAGAAAGAGCATGCGAAATTATGAAAAATCAATTTATGTATCCTATGGCACCCGGTATATTCGTTATGCATTTTTAAATAAACTAGTTTTTTTTATTATAAAAGTCCTCTCTGTCAAATATTAAAATTAGTGTTTTTTAAAAATCAGTCGATTACATTCCACCACCAGTGTAAAGTGGAAATGTCTTCATTTTTTTTTTCAATTTTAATTAAGCCCGGGTATAAAAATCTGCAGTAAGCACTTTTTGCCATTCTGATGCCGTGATATATTGATAATAGAGGGAAGTTATTTAAATAATGTAATAATTGTAGCTTTTTTCATTTTCTACAATATTGGTACTACCTAATTTTAGGGTAAAACTAAGGAGATAATCAAGTAAAACATTAATTAATTATTATTATTACGAAAAAATTCCTTGTAGGAATTATTCACGAGTATACCCCCCTCCACCCCTATATGGTCCATCTCATCTCAAGTTTTATTAATGTTTTAAGTTTATTGTTGTTTTAATTGGTAATTATCGTGCAGCCTAACACCCAAGGCATCATAAGGGTAATAAAAACTATAAGTATAATTCTATAGCTGTATAAACTCTCGCCATATTAAAAATGAATTAATTTTGACAAGTCATCCTGTTATTATGTCAAATTCATTTATCGTCCTCATTAAGCCCAAATATTATGGAAATGGGGTTGTAAGGTGATGAGAGATGGCATATTGTAATGCGATGATATACTTTTAAAAAAAGTTCCCTTAAAGCTATGTCCATTAAAGAAAAATGTAGAGGTAGAGATTGCAAATTATGCTTGTGCGTGATAATAGGCATTTAAAGAGCAATTTCGGCCATTTGGATCGTTTTCAAATGTCAGTAACCTTTTTTCAAACATCCTGTGGTGTTCTCAATTTCGTAATATTTCACATAAATTGGACCTTTTCCAGGAATAATGGAGGCTATTCTGTGAAATCTAATCCTTGGAACAGATGTGGACGGTTCTCTATGTAAAAGTATTCGGTATCATATTTTCACTGTGTGTTCAATGCGAAATTTAAATTTTAAGGTTTGGACTCAAGTGTTTGGAGTATAGTAAAGGATAATATAATATTGTGCCGATCAGTGCCGTGGCTTAGAAGTTTTATTTAAGGGACTAGCCTTACGTTTTGAGAATATCTTAAATTAAATTATTATTAAATTTTTGTTTTGTTTGAATTGTGAAGATTTGCACATCCAGATATTTTTCAGTAATTAATTTTACAAGCAGATATATGGTTTAGAAACTGGAAATCGTCCATCAACAATATGCTTCACTACTGTGATGTCGCAATTATAAAAAATATATCTATCTCACTCTCTCAGAGAAATATTTAAATTATTTTTCCGAATATAAAATATCATATAAAATCAGTACAGGGATGGATGGGGTCAGCCTAACTGGCCCTGGCAATTTTAGGGAATCAGCCCAATCAAGCATGGAACTAGAACCTCAAATTTGAGTGGGCCAGGGAAGAATAATTTTTTTTTTTGGTGGGTCAAGGCCTAAGGGGAAAAATGCGCCGTAGGCGAAAATTTTGTATTTTTCAAGGTCAAACGGTCTAAAATGAAAAGTTAGAAATTCAGGTAGCAAAAACATTTTCTTCGAAAAATAGGTTTTGTCAAACGAATTTTCCTTTTTTTCTTGCATTTGCAAAAATTACTTAAAGGTTCAAAGCACTAACACGTAGTCTGACTTAACCACGTTCTAAAGCAGACTGCTATCGTCTTGGTAACATATTTAAAAACGCCACTAAACATCCATACTCTTTATTAAAATCTATTGAAAAACAAAGAACGAAATAAAAAATTTAAATATTTTAACAGTATAACATATTTGCCTCATAACAATAAATAATAAATCAATAAAAAAAAAAAAAAAAATATTCTAAAGTTTCAGAGGTCAAAAGAAAAAGAAAGAAGACCCCTTATACATCAGAACTTTCTTAAGCAAACTTGTAGAATCTGGGACGAACATGCAAAATTAGGTTAATAACTTTTTATAAATGACATCTGGCATTTATGTCAGTGGCCGAGTTTTTAAGATAAGAGCTTAAAAATCACTCTGAGACTGCTTTCGTTCTAAGTAAGGATTAAGGAGAGAAAGTATCTGCCGTTTCAATTCCTTTTGGCCGTTGGGTTTTTTATACGCCGGAACAAATGCCTATTTACCTCGGGCCGGCCCTGCCCGGCCCCAGAGCCACCAGCCCGACGGGCATTTGCTCGTTTGCCCCCCCCTTTCCATCCACCACTGAATTAGTATTATCAATAACTTAAAATATAGAGCAATACATTTATCACATGAAAAATTATCTTTTTTTCCCCGTTAATTGAATTCTTTATGATATAAAACCAACGTGTAAGAATTTAGTAAACATCCACCACATATTTCCCTTTATACATCTAAAAAAGCCGCTGCCTAAGGAGTCGCTACTTCCACATTCATATTTCTGTGGGGGGGGGGGGGGGGGGGGGGTAGTGGGGATGCCTGATGCTAAAAATGTAATTTTTTTAACCCCTTTAATAATGGGGTTGGGTTGGTTTAAGCAAAAAAAAAAAAATGTGACCTTGGCTTCTTGTACATACACTATATCCCAATTTTATGGACTATTACTCGCTTGCTTTACTTATTTACCCCCATTTACGGAATAAAATCAAAAATATAATCTAATTCCAAATATCGCTATAATACATAGGTGTACCAAAGTCAATATTATGATATTGACTTGAAATTTGGTATATCTATGTATTATAACGATTCCAGAGTAATCGTGTGCACAAAAAAGTTACACACAGAACGACAGACAGAATTTTTTTCTCAAACTTACAATCTCGATGTTTCATGACATTCTAAGCCTATTTGAACCAAAAAAACCATCATTTTTTTACGATTATTATACTTCCACTCCATCACATGGATGTAGAAATAAAATTACGTTCACAAAGAACTCAAATTACCCATAAATAAGGTGCTCACGACAATCTGATGATTTTTTAATATTTACTCGTGAATAGTGCGATGTACGAAAAAAACTAAAGGTAGACAAAACTTTTAGTTAAAGATGGTGCATCCAAATCAACAAAATAAAACTCCATTCGATTGCAAATAATTTTTTTAAGTAAGACTGTATCACCCCAGCCCGCCCTAACTCCGACGCCACTGGTTAGTCTTTGGTGAATCTTTTCGCTCACGTAGAGTTACTATGAAAACACTTTTCTCTGATAAGTTTGAAGTTGGTACTTTGAACCAGCACTGACTAATTATTTAAAAGACCTGTAGTCCAGTCAACGAGGGGGATTTCACCTCTAATTTGAGTGCTAATGAATGTATTTTGATGAAACTTTGTGTAATGTGTTTGTAATGACGTTAATAAAAAAGTTGAAAAAAAGATTAAAGTAGGAAATGATCGGAAGGTGTAGAAAACATCCCTTTTATCATGGGTTCCGTGACTTGTAGAATTAGGTCAAAAATGAAAGAGAAAACAATATACTTACCTTTTTTTGGCCCAAAATAAGATGTTTTACTTTTGTGATTTTTTTTTTTAAATGCATATTTATCGAGATATGGCCACTCTAAAATTCCTCTTTTTCCGGAAAACTACATTTCTTTTGAAATTGTAGCGCTTTAAAAATATGTAATTTAAAAATTTGAAAAAGTCAGACGTATTGAGGCCTTCTAAACATGTTTTGTCTCTTGGAATTTGTTTGTGATTTGCTAATTTTCCGAGTTATAGGCAGTTTTTCACGTTAAATAATGTACTACATTTTTGCACATTAAAAAATACAGGAAAATTCGAACAATGAGCGTGATTTATATATATTATTACAAAAAAATATGAAACCTATATAATTATACCATTTTTAAAGGTTCAATATAGTTTTTAAATTGAAAATTTTAAAAAAGTTTTCAAAAAATATAGTACATTATTTATCGTGAAAAACTGCCCGTAAGTCGGAAAATTAGCAAGTTACAAAAAAAATCCAAGAGACAAAAAAATATTTAGAAGACCTCAATGAATGCGTCTGAGTTTTTTCAAATTTTTAAATTACATACTCAAAAAGGGGGTAGTTTTTCAGGTTTTTTTCGAAAAAACTCGGTGAAAACGCACTTTACAGAAAAGTCGCAAATAAAAAAAAGTCTTGTACCGAGAAATCGAGAAAGACTGAACGTGACGTGATGTCACTCGGAAAAGTCACTAAAATTATCAAAATTGATTTGTATTCTACATACATTATTAAAACTAATTTCCTATGTTGCTAGTCACTGTTACTGTATTTATCATTTATCACCCTTTCTGACTAATAACTCAGTGTTTTTCAACCAATCAGTTCACTGTCACTTGTGTGGCAAGTTAATAAAGAAACTCGCATTTTGTGTAAATTCTGTAATTGACTATGTTTAAGGTTACTGTCGCCAACGTGAAAATGTTGAAAGTATCAGAAAATAGTACATATGTACACTCAAAGAAATAGTATGGGTAAATTCAACAAAAAAAAATGGTTAACTAACAATATCGTTAATTTTGCTAAACCAAACTATATTGATGATATTTTTAAACAAGAGGTGATTGTTATTTTAATTAATAAAAAGTTGTCGTACAACAAAACAAACATTAACTTAAAAAATAGATGAATAAGACTATTATTTTGTTCGTCTGACTATTATTTTGTTGAATTCTGTCAAATTAAACTAGATAATAGTATATTTTATTTTTAACTATTATCGAATTGTAATTCTAACCCAGTATTAGTTCCCTGTATTATTGTCGTCTTCTAGAAGTTCTAAAAGAATTACCATAAAATTTGCTTGCTTACCACGTAGTCTATTACAGAAATTATTCCCAGATGACGCCACATACAAATCACTGACAATAATCAATCATGCATTATCTTATACTCTTATGAATTTATAGAAAATTAATAACATGATTGCAATGTTCAAATTCTCTCAGGGATCATCGATATATTTGGATGGATCTTATAAACGATCTCTAATCTTTGGTTTGGGTGGTCTGATGTCTCAATACTGAGATTTTGGTTAACCAAAAAAAACTTCATCATACAATAAAGTGTAGATCAACCTAAAAATTAGTTGGTGAACAAAAAACAAAGTCGTTGTACTATTTAATTGTAGACCAAATTGAAAATGGTTAGTGAACATAAAAAAATGTCATTGTACTATTTAATTTGTTACAAGAAGATATGATTATTAAACTACTATTTGTTTACGAAAACAAATAAAGTTGTATGACTATTCTTTTCTGATTGATTTAACTATGAAACTAGATAGGCGCGATTTCATATGCTCTTTTTTGTTGAATTTACCTATCATTTTCTTTGAGTGTATGCAGTATGTAGGCGGAACAAAAACAATCTTTAGGGAGCGGCACGTTCAGTCTTTCTCGATCTCCCTGTATGTCGATGATACATTCACTTGAATTTTTTCAGATTTTTGTTTCAGCTTTTACATATCCCTTCCCCCACTTTTAGGAATTTTAGAGTGGCCATATCTCAGAAAATACGCATTTTTCGAAAAAATTCACAAGAGTAAAAACATCTTATTTTAGGCCAAAAGAGGTAAATATATTGTTTTCTTTTCCATTTTTGACCTAATTCTACAAGTTCCGGAACCCCTTGCGATCATTTCCTACTCTAATATTTTTTTCAACTTTTTTATTAACGTCATTACAAACACATTGCACAAGGTTTCATCAAAATACAAAATACATTAGCACTAAAATTAGAAATTTTGGTCATTTTAGCGCTCCATTGATTGGACTACTGTTTAATGCTATACTTTCAAAGCATCGTAGAGAGCTTTGAAAGCATTTTAGGGAAAAAATTATTCTTGTTTTTCGCTTTTTTTGACAAAAGGAATCACCCCACAAAGTTTGCTGTGACATCCATCACTGAAACATCCCATTTGTACTGTGAATTTAAATATTGAATGCTGTTTTAAATTCATATATTTATACATTAAAATCCTATTGCGTTAATCACAGACATCGGCATTTCCTTCACCATTGTAGGTATGTATATTAGGGTGGAGAGAAAAAAAACATTTTTGAATTTCATGTAGCCTATATGCGGAATAGTTGCCTTTGATTAAATATAATTACTGTGAAAAATCTCATTTAAATCGTATTTGTCCTTTGGCTGCCAAAACGACCTTGTTTTTAGCTTTGTACTATAAATAAATAGCCAAAAAACTTGTATAGTAGAAGTAAATGCAAATAATATTTAGGCCGATTCGAGCTCTTACTATATTAATTTTAATACAAATTGACCATAGATTTCGGAAATAATCGTCTAGAGTCGCCAATATTCTTGGCTAAAGATGTCGGTCTCGGATGTCTGGGGCCGGGCAGGACTATTGCTCTTTACCCCAGTACATCGCTGTAGACCGGGGACCAGCCTCGTGCAGGGCGGGCGAACTTACTTTACGTCGGCCCCACTCACAATTGTGAGCGGTGCAGACGATTTCGGTCCACCTCCCTGGGTCCTGGCTCGTTGGACCTTGCTGGCTAAGGCCTCTTCTGGCGTTCTTCTGTCTTCGTTTTCTTTTCTTCGCCAGCTTGTTTCCCCCCGGGGGGTAGTCATCTGTCTGTTAGGTGTGTGGAAGTTTTTGGCAGGAGAGACTGCCGGTACACAGGATGCCAAAAGACATCCTGTCATCCGGATCGTCGGTAAGGTAAGGATGAGCTGTGTAGCTCGAGGAAGGGCAGACCTAAATGCTATTGGTAGCATTTTTGGTCTGCCCGGAGCCAGGGGGACTACAGGTACTGGACGGTATGTTGTCCGGTACCCGCAGGGTCGTGGGTGGGTTGTTGGGTGTCGTCATGTCGCTTCTGGTTGTGTCTTCGTCGGTGAGGTGGTCCGGGTGGCGTCACTGGGGGGTGAGGTGGGGCAGGTTTGCAAACAGGGTCCCCATCATGGTGCACATCTGCTGCATCTGGGCCAGTACAGCGGCGAGTTGTCCAGCCTCTGGGGGGGCCTGTAGTGGTTGGGCAGGGTTGGCGGGTGTTTTGGCTGCTCCCTGGGCTGCTCTGGCGTAGCTTAGCCCGGGGGTTGTCCTGGTGGTGGCTGACTTGTGGGCGGGTGCTTTCCGGGGGGTTGAGGTCTGTGGGTTGGCTGTCCGTTTGGGGCATCGGGGGCATCCTCTGTAACTTGCTGGGTGCGCTCCCTGGCAATTTGCGCATTTGGCTGGGATGTCCTTTGGCTTCTGGCAGGTGGAAGTGTGGTGGGCCTCGCCGCATTTTACGCATTTGGGAGTGGCCATACACCGTCCTTGTGCATGGCCGAAAGTCTGGCATCTGTGGCACTGGGTGATCGTCTGTTTGGCTCTCTGTTTCTCCACTTTCACTACCAGGTAGCAGCAGCGGGTCACTTTCAGGATGTCTTCTCGATTTGGGGGGACCTGCACCAGCATCATCGGGATGTCCTTTTTCGTCCTCCTGGATGACATCCTCTGTACAGAGACTGGTGTGTGCCCCTGTGTTTCAAGGTCTGTTTTGACTTCCTCGCTGGTCACACTGGTCGGTATCCCACGCATTACTACCCTGAGAAGCCTCTCCTCGGGCAGGGCGTATGTGTGGTATTCTTGTTTCTCGTCTTTGAATAGCCGTGTTAGTCTGCGGTGGTCATCGGGTGTGGAGGGCTCTATGGCGATACCATCTCTTACAGCCTTGGCTTTTTTGATGTCTACTCGGGCTTGTTGTAATTTGCGGGTCACCGTTGACCATGACTCGTGGCTGCGCAGGACAACTGGGGGCATCCGGGGGGCTTTGGGGGGCTCCATATCAGCATCTGTGGGGTTTGTCTCCGCCTGGCTGGTTGAGGGTTTGTCATCGCCAGCTTTTGGGGTCCTCTTTGTTGCTGTGGGGGGTATTTCCTCGTCACTATCGGGAATATTTTTCCTTTTTTGAGATTCTTGTACAGGGGCCACTGGAGGGGTCTGGTAGCTTCGGAGGGCTTCCATTAATTCGCGGTGTCTAAGGGTGGATTGGTTGTTGAGCTCCTCGAGTTGTGCCTGGAGTCGCTCGACTTGGGCTTTTAGTCTTGCATTTTCTTCCTCAAGCAGAGCTTGTCGTGTTCTTTTTATCCCGTCCTCGTGTGTTGTTATTGACACTGGTGTTGACGTCCTGGATGAATCGTCTGTCTCCATGTCGAAGCTTCTGTCAGAGTTCTTTTTCCTCGGCATGTCGTTCTCTTCTTTACCTAAAAAAGAAAAAGGGGGAAAGGAAATTGGGAAAGGTAAAACACAATTGTCCCCAGGCGGGGCACTTTATTTATCTTTTATATATCAGCGTCTTAATAAAGACGACTGATATTTCTCCTCTTGTACTTCGCTGTGGGGCTTCCACTTCGCTAGTTCACTTCGCACTGTCTTCAACTGCACACTGGAGGTCTGCACTCGTCGACTGCCACTTGAACTATGTCTAGAGTCGTGCCTTAGTAACAAGCACGCTCTTGTTGTAGGGCAAGTTGCATGAAGAAGAAATAACCTGTGTCTATGAAATATATTTTGATGGAAGAAAGGATAAAACTTTGATTCAAGTAAAGAAAGGAGATACTCTTTCAAGAAAGACAATCACAGAAGAACATATAGTATTCGTTTCAGAACCGGGTTCCGTTTATCTCGGTCACATAGCTCCGTCATCTGGAAGTGCTCAAAATATTAAAAGAAGCTTATTGGAATTTCTGGAGAAAAACATAGATCTTTCCGAGGTGCAAGCAATTGGATGCGATGGGACAGTGGTAAATACAGGATATAAAATAATACGGCAACTTGAAAATTGTTTGGCGCGTCCTCTGCAGTGGTTTGTGTGTTTAATGCACACTAATGAACTGCCATTGAGACATCTATTGCAGCATTTAGATGGAAAGACTACTGGACCAAAAGGTTATTGCGGAGAAATTGGATTAGAAAACTGCGAAAAACACCCGGTTGTGAAGTTTAGAAAAATAGATATAAATTTTCCTAAAATTAATCATACCGAGCTAAGTACAGATCAAAAATATCTCTATAAGATCTGCATTGCAATTTTCAAAGGAACAATTTCGCCAAGTCTAACACAACGAGAACCAGGAAAAATGGCACACTCAAGATGGTTAACAACTGCCAACAGAATCTTGAGATTGTATGTTTCTGCCGAAAATCCCTCATATGATTTAAATATAATTACAGAATACGTTATGAAAGTCTACGCACCAACCTGGTGTGAACTTAAGGTCCCCGACCGTCATGCCGACACGGTAGTTATCATTTTTTTGGCATTATAAAAAAAAGTAGATTTTTGCCTGAAGAGCTTAAGAAGGTAGTAGATTCAGTACTGCAAACAAATGGTTACTACTGTCACCCTGAAAATGTGTTATTGGCAATGCTAGCTGACGAAAGGAAGCATATTAGAGAATTAGGTCTTCGGAGGATATTAAAATGCAGACAAGCAAAACATAATAAAAACCAAGTTCGTCAATTTATTATTCCCAATTTTAATTTTAATGCAGATGAGTACTTTGAACTAGTTGACTGGCCGTCAATAACAGTTACAGAGCCGCCTCTGACACTAGAAATTTTGAACAGTGATCTCCAGGAAATGACCTCTGACGTTCCTGCTGAAATTGATATTTTAAAATTTCCGTGTCATTCCCAAGCCGTAGAATACTGTGTAAAATTATTTACAGAAGCATCAGCGGCAGTATGTGGTTATGAAGCAAGAGATGGCTTTATTAGGTCTAGAAATGCCTCCAGAATATCCCTACCAAAATTCGAGAGGGTCACTATCACCAAGTTTTTAAAGACAACTGAATATAAAGAAACAGGACAAAAGTGGGTGGGTGGTGGAACTCAACTTGCAGCCACCTCCACGTGGTGAGTTCTGGGTTATTTTCATTCAGGAAGCAAGTTTTCTGGTTATTTATTATGAAAATAAGTGAAGAGCTGCATAAAAGTATTTTACTTTTTTTTTTAAATTTAGATGTCAAATTGGCAGCCAAAAATGAAGTCTCAGCAAACCAATTTTTTGTACAGTAATTCACATCTAAAAGAGGCAACTATTCCATATATAGGTAGGCCAAGTGATTAATGAAAAAAAAAAATTCTTGGCCATTTTCACTCCACCCTAATGTACATACGTATGTACAAATTCGATTAAAATTTTGTATTCCTTCTAAATCACAACGACTGCGTCTCAAGGTCAACTAGATTATTTTAAAATGATAAAAATAGTTCGACATGCAAGTTCAAAGTTGATGTGTGTGTATTTACTCTACAATGTGACAGTTATTTGGACAACCGGATTTACTTTTTTAAATAAACTTTATTTAATTTCGCGTAAATATTTAACAATTTATCTAAAAGATCTGTTAGTTCCACTATCATAATTATCTAGTTTGTTTGACTAGGTTTAGAGGTAATAGACAGACATGACACGATACTTACCGGAGTAATAAATACTTTATACCGCGTTGTGCTTAATGTATGGATGCGTGTATTATTGGGCAAGGCTAACATGATTTCTGTTTAAGAAACTATTTCGAGGAATATGAAACCGATATGTATACATTCCGCTGGAAAATTTAACAAAGACTAAATATAATGAAATTATAATTCCATCAGCGTTTTTGTTTGTCTGAAGCGGTAGATAGAGTAAAATTGAGAAGAGTTATCGGGTATCTGTTGTTCTAAACATCCGGGTTGTCTAACAAGGTTCTACCACATATACAAGGCATTACATGTCAACCGTAGCATAAGTAGTACGTTGGAAAAAATGTTTCAGGGCTGAATATTTCCATTTAGGATAGCTGTTGCGGAAAATATGGCGATTTCGTAAATTCAGAATGGGAGTCTTAATATGGGGGCTAGAATTACGACAATAAAAAAAATATCAATTACAAGCGAATTTATTCACGAAAATCTGAAACTAGTCACGAAGTTTGCTTTTGTCTAATATCTTTCAAATATGTCAGAAACCATGCACGTATGTCGAAAATACCCGAAATCAAAATGAAAAGTTTATCAATTAAGCTTTCTAAGGTTTCTTTATTTGTTTCTGTAGCATAAAAACAAATAAGTTATGGCCGAGACAATGTTTGTCTTTGTTTTTTTTTAAATTGGGCCATTTTGTTACTGTAATTAGCTAGGAATTAAAAGAAAATTCTCAAATACTATTTCTCGTTAATATATAACAGTATTTAGATGTCAGCTGTTTTTGGTCGGGTAAGGCCAAACTTTAGAAAAAAATCGTGCGCCATATTGGAACCGCCATTTTTAATTAGTTAATTTTGATTTTAGATTCGTAATCACTGCGTCCACGTTTAAAATAACCGCAATACTTTTTCAAATATTAAATGTTTAGATTTAATAGGGGTAGTTTCCACCTCTTGATAGGACCATATAGAAGCTGAAGGAGATACTTTTTACTACAAAAATCACACAAGGTTTTGGGCGCCCATATTGAATTCGTCATCTTGAGTATTTAGTTATTAATTTTTGATTGATTTGATTTAATTTCTGCTCTTCTCAAAAAAACTTCTTCTGTTGACTTTTGTTGTTGCCGCGTTTCTTGACTCCATATCATCGTTGTCCGTTTGACAGCTATGTATTTGGTAAGGTCCCATGATGGTTTATTTTTCTTATTGAACGGTATAGTAGGAGAGCTGGCAGACATTATGGTGAACGATAATATTCAAAATGTTCACTGATGGCAGTCCATTCTTTGGTCTTTGGTTTTGTCAAAACCGATCGTCTGCCGTTTCAAAGTGGAAGCATTAACTTGGGGGGTGTATTCAAAAAGGGGTGATTTTAGGTTTTAGTGAACTATATTGTTCAAGAAAAATTTTTGCAGGGGTGACTAATATAGTCAGTCTAGACGCCATTTCTACCTAAGCAGACGATTTTTCTAGTAGCATTATCATAGCAGACGCAACTCAAAATGGCAAAAAATCACATTTCGGTGAACTATATTGTTCAAAAATAATTTTCGCGTCCTTCGATTTGTCTACTTATGGTTTAATAAATAACGAATAAGCAGACGAAAAAATCGGTAGCATCGCCCTAGCAGACGCTGTCAAAGTGACAGATCGGTTTTGATGAACGACATTTATCAAGAAAAATTATGTAAGGAATGATAAATACAACAACTCAAGATTACATTCTCGCCCGGGCAGACGATTTCTTTCGTGGCTATGTGTATGGCAGACGCCAGTTAAAGTGGCAAAAATCACGTTTCGGTGAACTATAGTGTGTTTCATATTTATTGTATGTACGCTGCTGTTTAACCTTAATTTGTATAATTCGACTGATTAAAACGTAACAACTATTCTCGTACCTTAATATCCTTTTTACCCCATTTCAGGGGTGTTTTTTGGCTGTAGCTAACGATTTTTTTTGACCCCGGATTCGGATTCAGCGACCGAAAATACATAGGAATACATGGGTCTGGTTCGCTGCTTTGAACTTTTTTTTTGTGGGGCTGTGCATTTTAGGGAAACAATTATTCTTGGTTCTCGTTTTTTTTTTTGCAAAAGGAATCACCCCACAAAGTTTGTTGTGACATCACTGAAACATCCTATTTGTACTGTAAATTTAAATATTGAATGCTGTTTTAAATTCATAATATTTATACATTAAAATCCTATAGTGATCAAAAATAGTTTTTGCATCTTTCGATTCGTCTATCTATGGTACAATAAATAACGAATTGGCAGACGAAAAAATCGGTAGCATTTTCCTAGCAGACGCTGTCAAAGGGAAAATTTTTATTTTTTTTCTTATATAAATAGGTTTAGAATGTTGCGACGAAATTTTAAGTTTGAACAACAAAAATCTGTCTGTAGATCTGTCTGTAACCTTTTTTTTGTACGCACAATTACTCTGGAACTGTTTAAGATATTGACTTATGGTGTATCTATGAGATCTGGAACTAGATTATATTTTAAGCTTATTTTGTCGAAGGGTTGGGGGCAAATAGGCAAAGCAAACAAGTAAGAGTTAATAAAATTGGAATTTAGTGTATGTACGAGAAACCAAGGTCTTAAAAATTTGTTGGCATCAGTCATCCCCACCCTGTTATTTAAATGGTGCAAAGGTCTCAAATTTTTTCAGCCACTGCCGCTACCCCCACCCCATATTAAATGGGCTAAAGAAATAAAATTGTGATCAAGTGTGTGTACGAGAAGTAAAACTATCAAAACATTTTGCCATCGACCACCGCCACGGCCACCCCGTTACCTTCGTCCCATCGCCAAATTACCCTCTTTGATGGTATGTGGAAATAGTGATTCCTTAGACAGCAGTTTTCAAACAAATAATTCCTCTGCATACAAAAAATCGATCACAGTTCGTTATATTTCCTGTGCGAATAAAACAAAAATAAAAATCTGACTTTAAACAACAGATTTATTACTTCTATACAAATAAAAAAATAACATAACACCTTTGGTCCATTTAAATAATAGGGTGGGGATGGCTGATGCCAACAAATTTTTAAGACCTTGGTTTCTCGTACATACACTAAATCCCAATTGTTTGCTTTGCCTATTTAACCCTATTTGCCCCCAAAATAAGCTTAAAATATAATCTAGTTCCAGATCTCGTTACAGTACATAGATACATCCTAAGTCAATATAAACAGTTCCAGAGTAATTGTGTGCACAAAAAAGGTTACAGACAGATCTACAGACAGATTTTTGTTGTTCGAACTTAAAATTTCTTTGCAACATTCTAAACCTATTCATATAAGAAAAAAAAAATAAAATTTTTCACTTTGACAGCGTCTGCTAGGAAAATGCTACCGAGTTTTTCGTCTGCCGATTCGTTATTTATTGTACCATAGATAGACGAGTCGAAAGACGCAAAAATTATTTTTGATCACTATAGTTCACCGAAACGTGATTTTTGCCACTTTCATAGGCGTCTGCCATACACATAGCTACGAAAAAAAATCATCTGCCCGGGCGAGAATGTAATCTTGAGTTATTGTATTTATCATTCCTTACATAATTTTTCTTGATAAATGTCGTTCATCAATACCGGATCTGTCACTTTGATAGCGTCTGCTAGGGCAATGCTACCGATTTTTTTTTTTCATCTGCCGATTCGTTATTTATTAAACCATAAGTAGACAAATCGAAGGACGCGAAAATTATTTTTGAACAATATAGTTCACCGAAATGTGATTTTGCCATTTTGAGTTGCGTCTGCTATGATAATGCTACCAGAAAAATCGTCTGCTTAGGTAGAAATGCCGTCTAGACTAACTATATTAGTCACCCCTGCAAAAATTTTTCTTGAACAATATGGTTCACTAAAACCTAAAATCACCCCTTTTTGAATACACCCCCCCCCCCCCCCCAAGTTAATGCTTCCACTTTGAAACGGCAGACGATCGGTTTTGATATACCCAAAGACCAAAGAATGGACTGCTATCAGTGAAAATTTTGAATATTATCGTTCACCATAATGTTTGCCAGCTCTGCTACTAGTATGATTAGCCTCTCCGCTGGTCCAACTCTTTTGTTGACGGGTCTCGCTCCATTATTAGGCTTTTCTTGAAGTTTGTTTTTAGTCCAGATGTGTCCTGCGGCGATTAGGAGATCATAGGCATATGTGTGTGTTTTCTTAGAAAATACTATTTTTCTGAAGGCAGCCTGCACCACGTATACTCTTCCGTTGAAGTGCTGTGAGAATTCAGTTTTGACGCAGTATATCAACGATGCCTCATTGATTATTTCGAATTCAATTCAAATTACATTCGTTTAAATACTTTTGATAATTATGAAAAACCTCACTTGAAAATTTACCTAAGAAAGTGTTATGACCATATTTTAAGAGTAATGCATTTGATTATTATGGGTTTAATTTATATTAAATTCGTTTGAGTATTTTTAACAATTATGAAAAAAGAATTATTTGAGGGTTAACTTAAAAAATTTATATGGCCATTCTTTACAAACAATACGTTATTGATTATTTCGAGTATATTTAAATTAAATTCATTTGAATATTTTTATAATGATTAAAAAATAATTTACTTGGAGGTTTACACAGGGTTTATGGCCCTATTTCAATCATTTACCGCTCTGTCATAAATCTATCGACACATGTCGACTTTTCAAGGGTTATTCACTAACACTTCAATGGGTACATTAGCTCTTATACTCCTTATTTATTGCCTGGGTCCCTAGTCGTTTGTTTATATACTCGTTTCTTTATGAACCACACTGATTGCCACTAATTAACTCTGTATTAGTTATTTTCAAGTATTAATTATATTTCAACTTTGTTCTTTTGTCATCACACATCGATTTACGCAAAATATTTTGAGCTACAATTCACCATAACCTCAAATTCGAAATCAGCTGCTTCAAAAACTTAAAGAGTAGTATTTTTTCTTAACTAATTTATTAAACTGTAAAATCTGTTTTATTTTTTTCCAACACAGGTAAATTGTTTATACTGATTGTTTACAACAAGAAACAATGATCGTGCAGACTGTAGTGGTAGGTTTTGTTGTTTTTAGGCCGTCATCGACTCTTCTATTGGCTTACCAACAAGTATGCCTCTTCAGGTCCTTCTCACCTGCCAAACTTACACTACCGTCTATATTATAATTACAAGCATGCGTCAGCCTCGATAGAAATCCTCATATTTGGTATTAGTGGGAACTTATGCCACTGCGAGGAAATAAGGAGACGCCCATATAATACTAGATTAATATATTGCAATATTCACTAAAACGAGATATTGATTGAATGTACAATTGGGAAACAGCCATATTTGAAATTGAAACCAGAATTATGAAGTAGCTATTAGTATAATTCCTATAGTAGCTGCTGCCAGAGTAGCTGCAATTAAACCCCTTCTACGATGGCAGCATTAAACCTTTAGCACGCTCAGGCAAATGAATAGAAGAGAAAATTAATTTTTCACATTTTCATATGAATTACAAAGTAATAAGTTCCAACCTCCCAAGTAACAATTATAAGACACTCTTGATTTATTTAGGGTTTAAAAATGCTTTAATATGTTCAATAAAAAGATATTGGTTTTAAAGTTACCTTAAAATAAAATAAAAGTTCTTAAAAACCACTTATTCTTATGCAAAGAATGTAATGCATTCTTTAAATTAAAATAAAAACACTATTTGCTCTTAATGCCGTATTGATCTTATACTGGTTTTATAATACTCTTGACATTGCCTATTTTAAAACTATTTTTGCTTTTTTAAATGATTACATAGCAAATTGGTTTTAAAACAATTCATTTTGGAACAAATAGTTTTAATGTAGTTTTATGGAGTACCCTTGATGTACCCATTAAAACCCATTAAGAAAACTATTTTATCTTAAGCCTATATGCTCAACAAGATTCCACATTAAATCCAAAAACATAATTTTTACTTTTTAAAGAGTACATTAAGAATATTTTAAAGCTGAAAGATTTTAATTTAGTCAGCTTGTTTAAAAGAAATGCCTGTTGGATTTTTGACGACTTTATTAAAACTAATTCTACCCCCTCCACATTCGGAGAAAACGCCATCTTCTCAATAAGCTAATTTAGTGAACTAGTGCAGTCCACGTGTACCTACTTTATACGTGAAAGAAAATTAGAACACATATTTAAAATGGAATATATTAACGAGTATTTTAAATTAAAACGAAGTGGTAATTTTAATGCACTAAATGCAGCAAACACAAAACCGGCACAATTTGTACGGTTAGGATTTCAGACCACATTAAATCAATAAGGCCACGAGTTTGAACTTATTAAAGCAACTCAGTTTTAAAATGAAGAGTAAATAGACGTCTGTGGGAGTAATTATACTTAAAGTGGTAAATAAAACGCTGTTTTAAGTCTTGTGAGATTTAAAATGTTCTATAAACTTGCAATCAGTTTTAATCTAGATCACGCCATGTTTTATATAAAATACAGACTCAGCCATGATGGACATTTTCAATAGCCAAAGAAAAAAATATTATTATTGAAATATATGCGCCTTACATCCTCTTAAATAACTGAAGAACGGTGTGTCCATACTTGCAATTTAATAAAAAAAATGCATTTAGATGTTTAGATGCAAAATAAAATTTGACGATATTTTTTAAATATGTAATATAAAAAAGCATTAAATTGATGGCGCTCGAGTTATGTAGAAGTATTTTATTATATTCTGTCAGAAAAGTGCCATCCGTTGGTAAATTCTTTACCAGTGTAGTCTGAATATTATTTATGATCTGCTTTATATATGCGTTACATTTAAAATATTACCACTCTGCCATTATAGAGACTTGCCGTTTTAACTATTTCACACATAAAAGTTGTCCGACTTTAGTAAACAAAATAAAACTCTTTTAGGATTCATTATAATTATTCTCAAGGTAATTTAGTCTGCTGCAAGTATATTTTAAATGTAAAACGTCAGTTAATAAGTTTTAATACGTAAATTTAAAGTTGCCTTGAAGAACTCTTTAAGAATATAAAATTAAAACTAAATGGATTTAATATAGTTTCAAATTTAGTCTTGAAGTACATTAGAATGGGCCCTTTTTGGTTAGAAGCTGCTTTATGGTGGTCCTAAGGCTGCCTTGAAGATCATTTGGTTTTATTCGAAGTTTTATTGTATAGTTTTAAAGCGACCTTGGGGATCGCAATAAGAGTATTAGTGTTACTTGGGCCCGGGAGTTATTTTGGCATCTCCTGGTCAAAAGATACTCGATTTATCAATATTACCTGTAATAACCCCGATCTGTCAAACCCTCATAAGGGTAGTACGGAAAAATCTGAACAAGGGTAGTTTTTCATTTAGAGGTAGTTCCAGAAATGTGAGGGAAGAGTATTTCGTGTTCCTTGCCCTCGAAAACTGGGGACAACCATTCTTCAGCTCTTTTGCAGTATTTTCGAAATGTTTTGTCATTTAGGGAGGGAGTGGTTCCAATCAGTGGGGGTTGTTTTGGCGTCTCCTGTTCAAGAGATACTCGATTTATCAATATTCCCAGTAATAACCCCAATCTGTCAAGCCCTCACAAGCGTAGTATGGAAAAATCAGAACAAGAGGCAGTAACAGTTTTTTTTGGGGGATAAAGTACACCACAATCATGTCCGTGGTACGATGGGACGTTGGAAGTATGTGACTAGAACCATTTTAAACGATTTAGAACTTTCATTTCAACGCGTGTCGTTTTATTAGATTTAATAGAAATTCAACCCCGAATTTAGGGATGAAAAGTAAATTTTTGAAAAATTGAGCAGTAAACCATAAATTCTTGACGTGATATTTGGAATCAGAGGCTCAAAAAAACATTAGGATAGGTGTCATTCACATTTGGAAATTATTTTTTTGTGTTTCTGTGTAATTATTATTATTCAAAAACACAAAAAAGAATTTATCCATCATAACTCGAGAAAGTCTCCTATATTTACAGCATGCTGGTCGTCGTCAATCCCTTGAATATTTACTCCATTTGCTTCCTGTTTAAACCTCCTCTATCGTCTGTTGAAGGAAACTAATTTTTCATTTGAAGATATTCTTCTAATTCAGAAGATTTCTAATGAAATTTTCATGCCGCAAGTCGCAAATAGTTCCTTACATTCGTAATAGGTGCCACCTAAATTACAGTGGTAAGTCAGAAGTTAGATCGTTAAACGTCTGTTAATAACTAATAAACAATAAGCCAAATCGATACGATTCAGAAAACAATGTATTATTTGAATAATCCAACAACGGAAGCACCGACTCCTAGTACAGCCCTGCGGCCGTTTGTATTAATGAGTGCATTATAAACACCCACTTTATATTCGGCTTTACTAATGATTCATAAAATTAGAAGTTATTTTTTCCAGACATAACTAAAAATAATTAATTATATTATTGTGGTTGTGGGTCAATATCACATTGAGAAACACTACTAGACGATAACAACAAACAAGTTAAAAATACATATTCATAGAAGCACGAATAGGTAACCGCAAAATGTTTTTAGCGAATTAGTTTCAGTATGGTAATGGCAATTAGTTATTAATTAATTTATGAGGGGAAAACCTATGTGGGGGAAAGTTGAATTCTTCTGGCTATCTTTAGCTATTTTTCTAATATAAATATAAACATGGTTCCACTACCACTGTAGTATGTAGTATGTTAATATGGCATTGTTTGGGACGACGTAGGTTGATTTTACGTCCCTAGGGAAGTAAGTAATTTATTTACTTCTCTAGGGAGGTAAGTGGGAAAGTATTTTTATTACAAAAAAGTATAGAGCTTTTCAGTTGATAGTTTATTAATTTATGTTTATAGTGAAATAACAGAAGTTATCAACAATAACATTTTTGTTAGTCTCGTCCACGTTACCCGATTTGATGACCTGGTTTCCCTCCGATGATGTGACGCAAACACCTTCAGAGTTGCTCAAACAAATTTTAATGCTTCATAAGTTTGAATATACCTTGCTTTGGATATTTTGGGGTAGAGCGAGGCATAAGCAATATTGGCTGCTTCTTGTATCTCATTTTCAACGCCACCAAATATCTTTGTTTATGTTAGATTAAAACGACCAGATATTAAAATGTTTTACATAAACCTCGATTACAGATAGTGGCATGAAAACAATTTTCACATGCAGCCTTCTAAACTATAAAATTTAGTAAAAACGTCAAACAATTTCATGAAATATTAGTTTTAAATTATTAAATCTCATATCTTTCGGTAGTAGAAGAAATATAATACATTACATGATGCGAAAGCTCTTTTAGGTGTTTGGTGTTTTTTGAAAGGTTTCGGCTTCGCCTCGACCATTCAAAAATCACCTCACACCTAAAAGTAAACTTTCGCATGTAGTAATGTAATTAGCTATTTCTATGTAATTTTTGTTTGTCATGCTGTCCGTCATATAACTCTCAGCAACAATGAAAGACCCTCCATAGCTCTTGAGCTGAAGAACATTAGTGACTGTATTAGCCAATAAAGTGGCCGATTGAGTGACCTGTATAGTTTCAGCATTTGCCAGATTTAAAAATGTTGCCTTTTTACAGGGTATAGCACAAATAGTATTTTTATCGACAAACTGATTGTAACATTTTCCCACTTGATACTGCGAAAAGTCGTTGCTAATTTTTGATCTCCGTTGATGTACCTTTTAATTATTTTCAGATAGCAAACAGTATTGTCCTCAGTAGCCATAATTGAACTTTCGTGCCATACCATTTTTTGAATCCAGAATTTTGATAATAATTTCATTTCCCACAGTTCAATAGAATGACATGCTCCTGAAATTCCCATCACAGCTACTATCTTGGTTATTACGCCGTTATCATCAGTGGCCTCACCAGAAACTACTTCACTTTTTCGTTACTAAAGATGTTAGATTTTTTGGATTTGAACTCGACCTTCCTTTTCAAAAAAGTACAAAGTTTGGGCAACTTATCTGCGCTTCCTTCAATAAAAATTGTCTATTTCAACATGGAGTACTTACACCACAGGTTCAGCGAAGACTTCAGTACAGCAGTACTTTACAAAAAGCAAGCCAAAAACGATTCTTTAGAAACGAGCGTTCTCCTTATACCCCAGGCATTAGAGACCTTACCTGGAAAAATTCATGGCAGTTCTGGAAATAGATTACTTTACGTTTTTTGGAGCGGTGAATCCGAATTTTTAACTTCCCACCAAAAATTCCCCCCCGCAATCTCTTCAAAAATTTGAAAATAAAACCAAAAAAATCGTTTTTTATCTTTTTTTTTTCGTTTTAAGAAAAAGATACTGTTAAATAAATAAATCTTAAATATACTACTCAGTTAAATGATTCATTATATTAACTTTGCGGGTTCTCTGTCGTCAATCTAAGACCATAACTCTCTCACATTAGTCAAAACATGTCAGCATTTTAGCGGCAGGGATACCCCAAAGCGAGTTAGTCGATCATGTACTTTTGAACTAAAGAGTGTCTCAAATTTTTAATATATTTTATTCAAATTACTGCCGTATTCTTATTATGGGGAATTTGTAACAAATCAGAAGTGAGGATAGTCTCATGTGCCTTAATTACGAATCAAAAACATCATGCCGAGACATAAATCAAAAAGAAATGCGCGGGCCGCGCGGTCGTCATCTTCGTCGTCTACCGATAGTAGTGACAGTTCTTCGAGTAGTGCTAGTTCTAGCAGTGATAGTGACACTAAATCTAGCCAAAACAAAAGATTAAAACGCCAAGTAAAAACTTTAAAGAGAAAATTAAGTAATAAGTCCAGTGTTTATCACGGTAAAATTGACAGTGTAACCGTGTTTAGTGGAAGCTTCGATGAATCGATGAACGTTACTCAGTGGTTAAATAGTATTGACACTACAGGTGATTTATTCGATTGGGACGAAAGAGCACGTGTGTATTGTATGATTAATAAACTAAAAGGCAACGCGAAAACGTGGTATAATAATCAAGAAAATTTAAATCTTACTTGGAAAGAGTGGAAGGATAAATTACTGGAAAGTTTCCCGGTACAGCAGTGTGTTTTCAGCAAATTAAAGGATCTAGTGAATATTGAGAGGAGAACATCACAAAGTTTAATCGATTTCTTCTATCAGAAGTTGTCCCTTGGTCAGTACTGCAAACTACAGGACAGGGTGATTGTGGACGTAATTGCAAATACCATCAACGATCCCTTTCTAAAGCCAGGTATTCGAGCTGCTGGTTGCGTAAGTACAAAGCAATTACTACAATTTTTAATTGCGAATAGTGAACAAGTTGCCAAAAATAATTATAAAGTAGACTCTACTCGTAATTTCAAAAATAATCGACCAGTTGATCAAGATGCTAGACATAGGAAAAGACTAAAATGTTTTTTGTGCGGTCTTGAGGGACACAAAAAAATTAACTGTTTAAAGTATGTTTCGAGTAAAAACTGCTCATTTTGCAAACGGAAAGGTCATCACGAAAATGAGTGCTGGAAAAGACAAAAATTCGGTGAAACCTCGAACCGCGAATTAAAACTAGTATCCAGTGGAAAACATGACACGAAAAATGACAAATTTTACAAAATCGCTAAGATAAACGGGGAAACTCTTTCCGCATACATTGATTTTGGTAGCAGTTGTAACACAATTAAATTAAGTGTCGTTCATAAACTAGGTCTAAAAATAGAACCGAATACCACGAATAGTGTAATCATAGGTTATGGAGGGGCTACAGTAAATCCTCTAGGTCAAATAAACACAAAAATTGAGATAGATGAAATTACTGTGACAACAGAGCTCTTTGTTGTGCCGGATAATTTGCAAGCAACAGACTTATTGATAGGTCAACCGATTACGGAGTGCGAAGGTGTCTATGTTTATAAAACATCTGAATATTTAAAGTTGACAGAGCAAAACTTTATTTTACCACGGGACGCAGTAGAAGAAAATAATGTTGTCAAAATAAATACACAGAAGCCTACCGTTATTAAACCCGGAATAAATGTAATTGCTGTAACATCTGATGTAGATAATTGCGAGTTAAGCGTTTTCCACTCTCAACAAAACCGAAGCGGCACCACAATAATAATTCCTTCAAATGAAATACAATTCTGTCACGGCACGGGTATGCTACGGATTTTAAATCTTAGTTTACAAACATTAGAAGTCGATAAAAATACGTGCTTAGCTCGAGGCTCATGGAATAATAAAAATAATGAAAACGATAAACTAAATAAAAGTGTTCATCGGCTGATTGAACAATTTCCAGAGTGTGTCGGTGAAAACATTTCTCTTTTAAGTAACATTGACATTGAAATGCATATTGAGCTTACATCAGCTGTTCCGGTTGTAATAAACCTTATCGTTTATCACTATTTGAAAGAGAAAAAGTTCGCGAAATAATAAATGATTTATTAATGAAGGATATAATAGAACCGACTATTTCTCCGTATAGTAGTCCCATTCTTTTAATAAAAAAGAAAACAGGTGATTTTAGAATGGTAGTTGATTATCAAAAATTAAATCAAATAACTGTGAAAGATCGGTATCCCCTACCACTAATAGAAGATTTGCTCGATAGACTTTCAGATAATACGCTATTTACAACACTCGATTTAAAATCTGGTTATCATCAAATCCGGATGGCAAAAGATAGCCAAAGGTATACAGCCTTTGTTACTCCAGATGGGCATTTCCATTACAAAAGGATGCCTTTTGGATTGTCCAACGCACCCGCAGTTTTTCAGCGAGCCATTAATATGGCATTGGAACCACTAATACATCAGTACGTTATGGTATATTTGGATGATATCCTGATCGTCTCTAAAACAGAACAAGAGGGAGTAGAACGTTTAGAAGAAGTGTTAAAATTACTACGAAGAGCTGCTTGACACTTAACCTGCAAAAGTGTGAATTCCTAAAAAGTTCAGTCGAATATTTAGGAACAGAAATACGAAATGGATGTTTATCACCTTCTCCCAAAAAGCTGCAGGCTGTAGATGAATTTCCTACACCAACCAATGTGCACCAAGTTAGACAATTTGTTGGGCTCGCTTCATATTTTAGAAAATACATCAAACCACTAACAATGTTACTAAAAAAGAATAGCAAATGGATTTGGCAAGAGGAACAAAACCAAGCTTTTATACAACTCAAGAAAGATTTGGTATGTGCCCCAACACTAGCAATATTCAATTCTAAGGCAGAAACTCAACTGCATACAGATGCTAGCAAATTAGGAATAAGTGGTATTTTAATGCAAAAACAGGAAGATGGCAATACTTGGAAGCCTGTCGCCTTCATGAGCCGGCAAACTTGTGACGCAGAAACCAGATACCATAGCTACGAGTTAGAAACATTAGCCGTATACGAAGCGGCAAAGCGTTTCCGAAATTTCCTTTATGGGAGACATTTCACCATTATAACTGATTGCAATGCCATGAGGTTAACATGGACAAAGAAAGACTTGTCACCGAGGATAGGACGGTGGTGGTTGGCAATGCAAGAATTTGATTTCACAGTGAAGCATCGACCGGGTACTCAGATGTGCCACGTGGATGCCCTAAGCAGAAATCCCGTTACAGCATTGATGATTAAAGAGGGAGACTGGGTCTGCGGAGTTCAAGCCCAAGATGAAGATATACAGCTTATTAAGCAACACCTTTTGAACAAAGAGGCACTACAATGCTATAGTCTGCATGATAACAAAGTTTGCAAAGATATCGATGGTACTCCAAAAATTTTAATTCCAAAAGAAGTCAGGTGGAGAGTGGTAAAAATGTTTCACGATGATAATGGACATCCTGGTTGGCAACGGACCTTACAAGCAATTAAAAACACTTATTGGTTTAACAACATGAAATGCTTTGTAAAGAAATTCGTTAGCAATTGTATTGCGTGTATGGTGTCAAAAGGACACACTGGTAAAAGGGAAGGTAAGCTACATCCGATCGACAAAGTGGCAGAACCATTTCACACTTTGCACGTGGATCATGTAGGACCATTCTGTAAAACTGAATCGGGAAATACACAAATTTTGGCAATAATAGATGGTTTTACTAAATTTGTTTGGGTGGAAGCAGTACCCGATACTAAAAGCAAACACGCTTGCCAAAAGTTAGAACAAATAATTAAATTGGTGCATCCACCAAAAAGAGTTATTACAGATAGGGGCAAAGCATTTGATTGTCGTGAATTTAAACAATTTTGTGAAAAATATTCTATTAAACATGTGAAAAATGCTATTGCTTCACCACGCAGTAATGGACAAATAGAACGTACGAATAGAACAATACTAGAATCGTTAAGAGCTAGTATTGAGGGAGAACATGATAAATGGAACAAAGAGATATGGAAAGTCCAACGAGGCATCAATTCGACAGTAAATGCAACTACAAACGTAGCTCCAAGCGAACTCCTTTATGGCTTTATACCAGAAATGGAGAATGAGCTGAGACTGAGAATTGGAAAAAGAACAAACCTTAGAAAACTCAGAACTGAAGCAAAAAGACGTTGTGATTTAGTAGCCAAAAGAATGAAAAAGTCCTACGACAAGCGCCGAACAAAGGCCAAACAATATAAAGTAGGAGATGTAGTATTAGTAGAACGTAAATTATTGGTCACGGGTCTGACAAGTGGCAAGTTAGTACCAAAATATATCGGCCCCGTTCAGATAACAGCAGTACTGGGAAATGATCGTTATAGAGTAGCATCATTTTCAAAAGATAGAAGACGTTTTAAAGGAATAGTAGCGAGTGATCGTTTGAGATTGTTTAAACCACAATCAGACTCTGTATAAAATGTCAAAAAGTAACGTAGCATTAAAAAAAAAATAAAAGTGGTTAGAGCGGTCCAGTGTACCGGGCAAAAATAATCCAGTGAACTATTGTAAGGTTGGTCCAGTGAACCAAAGAGCGGTCCAGTGTACCGGGCAAAAATAGTCCAGTGAACTATTGTAAGGTTGGTCCAGTGAACCAAAGAGCGGTCCAGTGTACCGAGCAAAAATAGTCCAGTGAACTATTGCAAGATTGGTCCAGTGAACCAAAGAGCGGTCCAGTGTACCGGGCAAAAATAGTCCAGTGAACTATTGTAAGGTTGGTCCAGTGAACCAAAGAGCGGTCCAGTGTACCGAGCAAAAATAGTCCAGTGAACTATTGCAAGATTGGTCCAGTGAACCAAAGAGCGGTCCAGTGTACCGAGAAAAAATAGTCCAGTGAACTATTGCAAGATTGGTCCAGTGAACCACAGAGCGGTCCAGTGTACCGAGTAAGAATAGTCCAGTGAACTATTGTAAGGGTGGTCCAATGAATCACAAAGCGGTCCAGTGTACCGAGTAAAAATAGTCCAGTGAACTATGCAAGGGTGGTCCAGTGAATCACAGAGCGGTCCAGTGTACCGAGTAAAAATAGTCCAGTGAACTATGGCAAGGGTGGTCCAGTGAATCACAAAGTGGTCCAGTGTACCGAACAGAAATAGTCCAGTGAACTATTGCATGGTGGTCCAGTGAATCACGGAGCGGTCCAGTGTATCGAGCAAAAAAAAAAAAAAAATAGTCCAGTAAATTATAACAAGGGTGGTTGAGTAAACCACAGAGAAGTCCAGTGTACCAGGAAAAATTTGCACAATGTTGGTCCAGTGAGCCACATCACATACAAGGTCAGTAAGTAGTAGTAGAACTAGTATCCCTAAAACCGTAGTCCAGTGTACTACAGAAGACGAAGTCGCGAGGACGCTCCACGTCAGGATTGGCCGATTGTTAAGTAAATAAATCTTAAATATACTACTCAGTTAAATGATTCATTATATTAACTTTGCGGGTTCTCTGTCGTCAATCTAAGACCATAACTCTCTCACATTAGTCAAAACATGTCAGCATTTTAGCGGCAGGGATACCCCAAAGCGAGTTAGTCGATCATGTACTTTTGAACTAAAGAGTGTCTCAAATTTTTAATATATTTTATTCAAATTACTGCCGTATTCTTATTATGGGGAATTTGTAACAATACCTAGAAATTCGGAAAGTAGACAAAATTTGCAACAAAAAAGGTCCTTTGACATTTTAACGTTGAAGGAACGGGGAAGCGCTAACACGCCTCGAAACATGAGCCTCGGCGCCGCGGGGCTGCATGCGCTAAGTTACACGTCGGTTACGTTCTTTCAGTCAGGAATATTCTCACATGAATTGTTGCACTCGAGGCACATGATGGAACATTTCAACCCGCTTTTCTTGCAGCTACGTGCGCCTTTTTTACACCTGGCGGAGATAATCTTTTGAAGTTTTGGTAGAGCAAGAGGATTCACAGTAGTGACAGGAGAAAGTCCGTAACTGTTTTTTTTCCAGCCCAATTTTTCTGGCTTGATAACATTTCCTTACCAAAGTTGGACTTGGTGGTACGTTCTCAGTAACTGCTGCGTAGCTTCAGTTGAAGCCAAAGAGCCAATGTTGTGTTTACTGCTGTACGCGGTCTTGATGAAACATTGATGTCTAAAACTGTTCATGTGTTTTCATACTTGCAACCATACAAACGATAGCTTGTGGATCTGTATTTGGAGTCCGGAACAGCTGAGCGAATGCAAATCTGGGTTTTGGACGAGGACATTGATCAATTGAAACAATTTAAAGTCACATCAATAATGTTTAAAATATTATGAGAAAACAGTTCTCATGCGAAACAAAACGTTTTTTAAAGCAATTAAAATAATGAAGAATATAAAGTGGGGATAAAACGCCTAAGAAACTTCAATCGCGATCAATTCTCGAGCAGCATACAGGTGTAATGGGTCGGGGGAAAAGGGAAGGGCCTCTTGATAACAGTATGCTAGCTCGAGGGGCGTGGCAAGAAGATAGAAAGACGAGAGAGTAACTGTGGAGTTGCCGTGATACCTAAAGGCACGCGCGGCGCATGTTTCGGGATCCACTCGCTCCCCTCCCGTTCGTCTACGTCAAAATGTCAAAGAACTTTTTTTGTTGTAAATTTTGTTTACTGTTTAAATATCTGGGTATTTTTTTTCTAAAAAGAAAAAAAACGATAAAAAAATAAACACCAATTTTTTGGGTTTTCTTCTCTAAATTTGAGGGGGTTGCGATGGGAATTTTTGGTGGGAAGTTAAAAATTTGGATTCAGCGAGCCAAAAAACATAAAGTAAATCTATTTCCAGAACTATCATGATTTTTTCCATGTAAAATTCTCTAATGTCTGAAGTATTAGTTTGACACGTCTTCGAAGGATTTATATGTTAATTCGAGACGTTTCTTTAATTTTTCCGATAACAACTCTGAACAAGCAATACTTGCTACTTCGTCGATATTTGAAAAAATTAAACCTTTCAGAAAATATCACGTGTTGATTGTTAGCATCACTTGTAAATAAAAAAAACAAGTCAGACAACTTGGCAACAAGCCAGGGATAACTAGCATATCCACGTGTCTCTGTTATTCCGATTTTTAGATATGTTGTAAATAAATAAATCTAGCATCAAATATTAAAACCAGATCAATTTTTTAAAATTTAGTTATTTTAGGTGTAATAAAAATGTAATATACAAGGGTTTTGTGAAGAGGTTAGTGATGGATCTGCAGCCTCTAGAATCCTGGAATGCCTCCTGGAAAGCGCCTCTAGAATGTCCTGGCCAAGGATAGTTGCACTGCAAATGAAGTAGTCCTTAAAAGGGAGGACGAAACCTACACAGAAATATTGACGGAAAGTATCGAATTGCTCATGGAGGCACACTTTCCGGGCTCACTGATATTGAAGGGTTCGGAGGTCGTGCAATTCCCATTCAAAGGCCGGAGCGGCCCCGGCCTGCGCATTGGAGGCTAGCTAATGAGGTAGTGAAACCCAACAAAATCAGATGGGCAATCAACAAATTCTAACCATACAAATCTCCTGGGATGGATGAAACTTACCCAATTCTGCTCCAAAAAGGACAGAATATAATAATACCACATTTATGTAAAATATCTCTGAGCCTGTCTGGTCTGGAAATACATACCACATATGTGGCGGAAGGTGAAGGTCTCCTACCTACCAAAAATAGGCAGGATATCAGACCAAATACCCAAGACATGCAGACCCATAAGCCCGTCCTCTTTTCTACTTAAAACATTGGACAGGTACATTAGATATGAAGTACTAAGGGAAAACCCCCTTAGTTAACGTCAATAGACAAAGTCTAGATGACAAAGAAATGGCAGTGGCAACATTTCTTGATATAGATGGAGAATTCAACAACGCGACAACGCAATCACTAACGAATGAACTGTCAAATAGAGGTGTCCCAACAGTACTCTGCCAGTGAATTAAAACCAGCCTACATAAGAGGATAATAGTATCCAATCTAGGCGAGGCTACCATTGAGGCGAAGGTGAGTACAGGCTGCTCTCAAGGAGGAGTAGTATCTCCACTGTTGTGGGTAACCCTTGTTGACGAACTCCTCCGAAAAATTTCCGCAGAAGGCTTTTATTGCCTAGGATACGCTGACCACCTAGCAATAGTTGTCAAGGGGCGGTTTGCAAACACCATATCAGAGCGGTCGCAAAGAGCCATAAACATGGTCGACAGGTAGTGTAGTGAGGAAGGACTATTCATAAATCCTCACAAAACTACAGTCGTCACCTTCACACGAAAAAGATCCTTGGCAGGTCTAAAACCCTTAAGGCTCAATGGAGGGGAAATTCCATTTGCCAGTGAGGCTAAATACCTAGGAGCCATTTTTGACCAAAAACTGACATGGAATACTCACATCCAAAAAGTCACAAAAAGCGACGATCGCTCTGGGAAGGTAATTTTTTGCATCAAACAGAATACAGTATAAAAGAACAACCAATTGGTGCTTCACAGCTAATTAAAAAATTGATAAAACTAGTGTTTGTATGTTAATATGAACCTAAATAACTGTTGTTGCAATTTTGATGATGTGTACGTTATCTTATTGATTCACCATGAACAATAAATTTATTAACTTTCCTTCTATCAAAATAAAGCTAATTTTATTGCGAAACGATAAGTTTAAATAAAATTTTTAAAAAAATCAAAAAAAAAACAAAAAAAAAGCCTTGAACATATTTCGTTAAGCAATCCATCACCGTTACTTTTGTTAGCATATTTTTTTTCTTAAAAAATAGATTTCATTCGGTTACCTGATCGGTGAAGGTCTTAGACTATTCCTTTTAGTCTTATTATGTTTTATAGTCGAAATATCAATGATAAATGAATAAAACTACAATTTTCCAGCTATTGTCCGGAAGGACCAAAATCGCAAGTAAGAATTAAAAGGAACCTGTGCGAATTGTAGGAAGATGCGATGTGATGTGATCTATTTGAAAGGAGTCTAAAATATTAATTGGTGATTAATTCCAAAGTTGTTAAAAACAGAATTGGAAATTTAGACATTTCGCAATTTTCTTTCTTTAAAATATGTAATTATAATCGTTGAATGGGCTAGAAGTACCCTCAGCCACATAAGGAATTTATTGCGTAACGTGCATCTCAATATCCAATTAGAAATAAAAAGTTATGTCTCTCATGTCTCTTTTAGAACGCCAAGACCTGGACACTGACTGATGCATCGATGGAAAAACTGGAATTTTGGTGCCGACAGCGTATGCTCACATTGCCAATGAAGGTTGCTATAAAGAACGGAAATTGAAAGAGAAGTATTCCGCTCCATCAGAGGAAGAAAGTTGCCGAATTGAGGCTATATCATAAGAGGAGAAAAACATATTTTAATGCAACTAATAAAACTAGGGAAGTTTGAAGCAAAAAGTGAATCAAAACACAGATAGATAACAAGCAAAGTCTTGGAGCGCTAACCCTCTAAACAGTTCTGTTTTCAGTGGCACTGTATTAGGCAGCAGTTAACATGAAGAACAGAAAAAATGCGAATGCTGCAACTGACATTAGACAATAAGCAGCGAACAAGGTCTTAAAAGTTAATATTTACTATTTCATTCTATAATAATACAAAAAATGATTAATTTGGGTTGTTAGCAGAGAGAAGAAACTTGAACATAAACATTCTCGTAATCTGCCAGTGAAGTTTCACAGTTGCATCAACCCGTACTAAGAATATTCCTAATCTATATTAATATAAAAGTAAAGACCAGACTCAAAGAAAATGTCCACTGTTATCGATATTCGTCACTAAAATCACAAATTGACTCATTAACCAAATACAAGATACTTAGTTGCAATCAATGTTTGTTTACTAATATCAGTTTAAATTCTGAAAAGTTATTGATAAACACTTCTGCAAAAAAATATTCCGCTTCTTTTATATTTTTATTAATTCCTGTTACATCCCCAAGCGACGTTATTTCAGGTATTATTACTTCATACATATTTCATATGGATTCAGTGAAGATTAACGTCTTTTTTGATAAATGAATAAAAAAGTTATTTTAAATTGGCAATAAATGTAAAAGACGAGTCTTTAAATATCATCCAAGCAAACGGTTTTGCCAAGAACCTCAATATTCAATCTTTATAGTTTTCTACTGGTAAAAATGATATGCATTACTTAATTTTATAAACAAGTAATTTATTAACAACAAGTAACGATAATATTCACAAAACATGTGTATTTTTTATTTTCTTTTATAGCTTATCCCACAATGCGTCAAAGAGGTTGTTGTTTTCAAATATTTTTATAGCTAAAGTCACTATTTTATTTGGTGTGAATTGGGTACGAAAATATTTACTTTCACAATGCGTGTCCGCCGATTGAATTCGCTATAGGTGAAATGGACAAAAAATTTTCGAATTTTGTCTGGGTGAAAACGCATATTGTACTACAGTATAATGAACAAGTTGACCTTTTGGCTAAAGAATTCGCTAAATCAGATCAAGTTTTGAACAATAAGTTATGTATAAGTGAGAGACAGACAATGTTGAAGAAATGTTTAGACATAAGTGGTATGTTTTGTGGAAATAATTCCTCTCCCAAACCCCACTAGATACACACTAATTCAATTCATAATGATATCCACCAACCAATTTTTGCATGATGAATTTTCCTGTTCAAGAAAGTACATTATGTTGATACACCTAAAGCTGAACCATGCTTGCTATCCTGTTCGCTTATTTGAAATTGTAGTTTTTACCTAGAATAATTGTAAAGAGTTAACATCTTCGGGGATCCTGGTCACGTTGCCTCAACCAAATTGATACAAAGAAATATTAAAGATTGCAATACTCTTGCTCCATTTAATTATTGTCAATTGGATCAAGGAAAACATACAATAGTCTTCTGATTCTTTTAAAGGAAACATAAATTATCCGTACTTTCCGAGGTTTCGACCCGAGGATGGGAAGTGTAAATCTGCTATTCTTCTTCTCTTTGAATTTTATTTTTTTTTATATGTTTGGATTAGATTTATTTAGATTCAATTTTAAATTTCGGTGACTCGATATATGGTCAACAACATAAAGTCAAAAATGTCTCTCATTTATTTAATATTTTAATATTACTTCTACATCCAGTAGAAGTATAGTAAAGCCAAAAAAAAAAAAATTTTAAATGTTTATTGTTCAAATAGGCTCAGAATGTCATGAAGCGTCGAGATTTTAGGTTCGAGCGAAAAAAAAATTTCTGTGTCTGTTGGTCTGTAAGTTTTTTATGCGCACGATTACTCTGGAACCGTTTAAGATATTGATTTGAATTTTGGTACACGTATGTATTTTAACGAGATCTGGAAGTAGATTATATTTTTATCTCATTCTGTTGAAGGGTTGGGGGGTAGGTAAATGGGGGTAAATAGGCAAATCAAGCAAGTAAAAGTCTGTAAAACTGGTATATAAAAGAAGCAAAATGGCAAAAAAAATTTTTGGCAATAGCCACCTCATTACCACCCCCACTCCATTATTAAAGGTGGTGAAAAAAATAAAATTGTGATTTAGTGTGTGTACAAGAACCAAAGGCTTAAAATTATTTTTTTTTACTTTCGTTTACTTCAAATTCTTTATTTTACTTTTTATTTGCTCCTCAGTTGTAAAAATCTGCTAAGCAAATAAATAAATAAATTTTAATATTGTTGATTAAGTCTAATTACTCATAATTAGGTAACGTTATCATATATTCAAATAAATCGTGGTTTGTTATTATAATTTGTACAATAGTTTAGCAGTTCTACGGTTATGAGTGTGAAAAAAAACGTGATAATTTTTCCCAAACCTTGCCCAACATGCGGTATTTACATACTGCAACTAATTAAAATAGCTTGAAAATGCAGTGGCCTTTGCAGTCAATTGTTAACAACCCACTAATTAACAAAAAAAATAATAATGTACGAAGTAGACCTCAAAATCGCAGACAATCTAAAGTGCATAAGCAAATAACTGACGGGGCGATTTACAGAGTTAATATTTGCCATCCAAAAAACTTAAAAAACAATTATCAAATTCTTATTTATTAGCAATGCAAAGATCGTTCACATGGATAGTGCATCGGCCCCATTGCAACACCACGTGTAAAAAAACACAAAACGTCATGCTATATCTATCTCGCAAACAAAAAGTGCATACATAGGTCGTGCTGAATTGGGGCCAGAGGGGTTCAATAATTGAGAGGAAATTATTAATCATTTAATTAAAAAATATATATTTTCTTAATTTTTGTCGCTTGTACTTAAATAGAAATCTTGGGAAATGTTATCTCTATAATACATTTTTTTTTGTTTATACAATTTACCAATATATAATTTATGATAATATATCTAATGCGTTGTACAATATATACGTCTCCGACTTCCCGGAGTTCCCGAATACTAACCTTGCCAAGTACGCCGACGACACGGCCATGTATGCGCATTCACACAATGCACAAGCAGCAAATATGCTGCTGAAAGCGCACATGACCTGTGCCACGGCATATTACGACAAGTGGAAGATTCGAATCAACGCCGAGAAGTCTGAGTGGATTCTCTTCAAGCGCTGGTTCACAGAGAACCAGAGATCCAATTTCGATCGGGGGGCAAGAAATTCCAATCAAACGATGCGTGAAGTATCTGGACAAACGACTGACGTTTAACGCCCACGTGAACAAGGTGGTACGCAAGGTCTACTTCATGTCCAGGAGTCTGTACCCGCTCCTGGCCAGGGTAGCGGACAAATAAAAAACTGTTGTACACGATGGTGATACCGGCCACGACAATGAGAAAACGAGTTCTCAAACATAAATTTATGTGTCTCATCTCTGGTTCGGACAGATACACCTCTCTCAGAGATTTATATGATCGTTGTCACGACATAACCCTACTAGTGAACTACGTCCAAGAAATTTCTCAAAAATTCTACGAATTCAAACTGGGCGATAGTCCGCTAACCCGCAACATAACCCGAATCAGAAAGCATAATATAATCCTTTTCGATATCCGACACCCCCTACCATACCAGGCGTTGCCTATCTTCTGGCAGCCTCTCTAGCCACACTTTCCTATACGACAACTTCTTATTTCCCCACCTTTAACCTTTACTATCTTGACAAATAAATTCTCAAAACCAAAATATTTCATACCATATCTTTTAAATTTCCACGACATTTTCCTGGCGGCAGGAAGATCACCAGGGTGGAATTGCTTCGAACGGGTTTTTTCGTTGAGTTCTGTTTTCCCAGCAACCAAAAGTACTTCGTCTAATGAGTGATAGTTTTACAGTGTATTTCTTTTAATTAGTTTTAGGTCCTTGTGGACACATTTTTAATTTCTAATTTAGTTTTTAAGTCTGCCTGCGACAGACAGGAGCTCTAACCCATATCTTAACTGTCGTTAAGCCAAACCGGACCTACTCCATCCAGCCCTAAAATCATCACGACGTTTCGCGCCGTGGTTGTCTGACTGGCTCCGGGCCAGGTTTGAATAAATAAAATAAATAAATAAAAACTTTGAATAAATTGTTATTGATTGATTGCCTTGCAATTCAAAGATCGTGCGTTCGAATCCCAGACAGGTTGGATGTTTTTATTATTTCTTTTCAAATATCTTTTTCACAACAAAGTTGGTATTACAAAATTTAGGATGTCCAAAAACTAACATTATTTACAAGAAAACTGCGAAGAGTATCCTATAGAATGTGGAACAATTATATAAAAAGCTCAGCAAATTGGCGAAGAGTATGTTTTTAGCTTGTCTTGTTTGAAAAAACTATTCAATTTTGATTTCGATCATTAATACACTGAAAAAATGTCACTAAAGACTTCACACTTGACTATTACTTGGCGGTGGACATTGAAATTACTTCGCGTGCTTGTTGACAAGGAAAACTACCCATACGCTTCACAGATGGACAATTTGGGAACAAAAACTTGGATGATAGCTTGAAAATTTGTCGGATGTGTCCTACCTACCTCCTAGTTGTATTGTATATGACAATTTATCATTTTCTATAAATGAACGAATAAAAATTCATTGCGTTTTTACAGGCCATATCTAGACTGACCTCTGCCTCTGCTAATAATATAATATGCCACAACTATTATGCATAACACACAATTAAAATATAAATGAATATAGAATGACTTAAGAAAAGTTTAAAGAATGAATTTCCAAAAAAAAATTAGAGCAAAGTTTATTTTAACAAAAAGAAACCTTAACTATAAGTAATCGAGGGCACTTTAGTTGCTGGGAGATATCCGCAGGGGGTGTGGGGTGTATTGTCCCCTCTTCTATAGAACTTTGTAGTTGACGGCATACACGAACGAAAGTTTAACAACATAGGCAGGGATCGTCAACAAAATGCTCTGAATACGGTGAAAAAATGGACCGACGAGGAAGGGCTGAAGGTAAGTCCTCGAAAGACCAACATCGTTCCATTCACCAGAAGGAGAAACCTCGAGGGTCCTCTAGTTCTTCAAGACACACAATACAGATGTCGGGAGAGGTAAAGTACCTTGGAGTTATTATAGACTCCAAACCTACCTGGAACCTACATCTGGATAGAGTAATATATAAGTTTGTAGCCATACTGGCAACATGCAGTCCAAGTTTTATGGTTGGGAAATTCAATGTGTCGCCAAGGTCATCAGGATGTAGCGGGGAATCAACCAGCATCTATAACGTTTCTAAAATCATGACTTCTTGTAGGTTGCGTTTATGAAATACGAATTTATTACTTGCAGTCATAGGATCTCAGCAAACGGTATATATACAATCTGGATACTTCGGTCTTCGGATATTGCATCTTATTTCATCATCTTTGACATGTTAATGACTTTGACGTCGTGATTGAAAATTCCATAATAAATTGGTAGTTGCAATATTATTTTGTATTCCATTTTGTCTCTTCTTTTGGGGCTCGGGATACGCGCTGCAGTTTCAGCTTCAAGTAGATCCACAATTTTAGAGCCATCAAAAGGTTCTGATCGATTTCAGAAGGGCAAGGTGAAATTAAGTTGTTGTTGTTTGTTCATTCGAAGGTCATCATTTATGGTGTTATATCCATGGAGATTTTTATATCTATGACAACAGTATGTAAGTGAATACGCTGTAACGTAGGTAGTAATCAGTGGAGTAATTCCAGGGTTCAATGAAAGTCAGATAGGATGTTTTCAATTTGACAAGGTTTATTCAACATAGACATCAGATTATACATATAAATACTCTGAGAAGTTAACTCCAACTCAGCAAAGTTTACTAAACGAGATAGTATTAGTATACAAACACAATCCTTGATAATATTAGTCTAAGGTACTGAACAAACAACGTTATATCTAACCTGATATGAATGATAAATTATACAAACGCAAAAAGGGGGTGTTGACAATTTTGACTTTGATTAAACCTAGAAACCTTCACTATTGCCAATCGTTGAACGTATGAAGTTTGCAAATCGAAAACGTTCGAAGTAAAAGAATAAAATAAGCGGTGGCGTTTAGAAATATCACCTTAGAAACCTTTAATCTGACTTATGTCGCTTTGATAATCGACCTACAGCTGTCGCTACAACAATTAACGATCTAATGCGTCATTCTGACAATTAATAAACATCTGTTATATCGATAACCAAATTCTTTGACATACGTCGATTTGATATTCAGTTGACGCAGCGTTAGTCACTTTGGTTCTGAAAAGTACGCGGCGTTAGGCAATTAATTAAGTTCGCAACTTCCTCTCGACAAATACTGATGCTTAACGTAAGAACGACCCTTGCATAGGTTAGCGGCGGTCTTGTACGTAGTAACAATAGAAAGATCAAGTTCGTTTAACCATCTAACTCAAAGCGATTATCGAGTATATGATAGCAGCGGATTTACTAGCTGAGACGAACAAGACGCAGACGTTGTACCAAGAACTCTCACCCACCGACAAGTGTCATTCGTACGCTGTGACAATTATATTTGAGGTTAGGATGTTGCGAACCTTCTACTATTCTCTCCGGGATGAGAATGAATTTCTGAGCTCCTGCAGCGGCTTTTATAGTGGAAAGTTGCTAGGTCCGTGACGTATCATTATTTACGTCGTTGTTATAGTTAAATTAGAACCTGTTCATTATGATAAACCCATTTCACTCTCGTTAGTTTGTACTATTACATTTAAGAGTGAAATTAAATACACCGTTACAACGCTACCTTAACTGCAGATTGTGCGGTAAGGTACCAGAAACTGTAGAACATATTATACATGACTGCAAGGCGTTGGTCCGCAGAAGATATAATATCTACGGGCAAACACAAACAGACCCGGAAACCATCAAAACTCGTCCTGTATCACCTTGTCAGTGATACAGAAATATTAAAATGGACAGTGTAAACTAAAAACAGGGAGAGCACAATAATCCCAGGAGGCTGCAGTGCCCTCGGAGTATTCTTTACAGACGAGCCCTAGGAGGAGGGGTTTTAGTCAGTTATAAGCTGACACTCAGACCCATTCCAAGTAGGGATGGGCAGCCCGATTGGGTTTCCCCTCCTCGCCAAAAAAAAAAAAAAGAATACGCTACAACTGGCCTGCCTGAAAATCACAGGTGCTATGAAAAGCACCCCCACAGCAATCATGAGGACCCTCTCAGACCTAACTGTACTCAACTTGGTGATTCAGGGGAAGGCCAGAATGGGAGCATCCTCTATTGAGCATGAAGTCAGACTAGATGTCAGGCGGCACTAAAGGCATTAGCCTTTAATAAGGTGTCTTCCAGACTGGTATGGGGCTGTAATGAAAAGCTCAAAATTCTGGGTGAGCGAAACAGAGTCAGACTGCTCTGGGACATACCAGTATAGACGTCAACAAAAAAGCTGATGAACCTGATGGACAAGGCGCAGCTAATATATTCTATAACTCAGAACCCGCGCTGGATATCACCAAAGGCTCAGCCAGAAGTGTGATCAAGGACTGTGTCAAGAATAAACATAACCATCACTGGAGAGACATTCCATTAAATTGATATGGGAAAACAGTTATTAATGGACCATGCCCAATAGAAACTGAAGAACTCTTCGCAAAGAACAGGATGTAGATGAGAATTCTAACAGGTCTTCTGACAGGACACTTTCCTGTTAAGAAGCACCTGTATATAATCGGAAAGTTTGCTGGCGATTCGCCCATTCTCAGACTTGTACCCACCTTGTCAACGGCACAGGAGTACGGAAATGGTCAGAATAAGTTAAAATAGAGAGGGCACAATGAGCCCAGAAGGTTGCATTGCCCTCGGAGTACACTACAGGTGAGTGGAGGAGTTTTAGTCAGTAAGAGTCTGACATACCCTATACCAGCGATGGGAACCCTCCCCGACAAAAAAAAAAAAGAGGGCAACCATCAACATATTACGGTTGTCGTATTTCGAGTGTAGGGTATACTGAGCGATGCTCTAATAGGTTTTTCTTTGAAAAATCTTACTTTTAAATTATTCTAGACCACAAATATACCGACCTAACTATCATAAAATAAATGTAACAATAAATAAGAACACAGATATTTTAAAAACGTAAATTTAAATTCTTAACTTCAACATATGTCTCATTAATACTGCTAGAAACGCCATGTTCAACGATCTCAAGGCTCTGGAGCTAAAAGTAAGGGATTTGAAGCGCCGTGTCCCTGGAGACTTTTGATCAGGACCTCGAAATATACAACATACTAGAATTTGAAGCAATTTGACCGAAAGCCATTTTACAGGGGTGAGTGTGCGGGGTGTTTTATACTTTAATTTGATTGCTACATTAGAAAATATTATTTAGGTATTAAGCAAATCATAACTTTCACACTTTATTATTTAATATGAAATGACCTACTTTCTGTATATTAGTGCCTCAATCCGGTCACGCTAATATACTAGTTGGCTAAAGACTTTAAAACACTCATTATTGGAGAACCAATAAAAACAACTACTTTTCTAGCTAATACTGATGAAGTATTGAATTACATGATAGGACTCCTAGCATTTTAAAGCAAACAAATATATTGAAAATATTTAAATCACTTATTTAAATTCAATCATTCACAACAATTGTTGAACCTCACATTCTATTTCTACTCTAGAAAAGTTTTATAAGTTGTAAAAGTTATTTCTCATCAGTAGAGTATAGAAACTTGACATAATTATTTTTATGGTTTAATAGTTTTAAAGAAATTTCCAACGAATTCAATTCAAACCCTGCAAAGCGTTCTTTTAAGAAAATATTAAGTTTTCGAAATAGCAATAAGTCCAAAAAAACTTTAAGACATTTTTTACACTAGATTCCAAGACGAAAAATAAATCGGAGAACTATTTTTACTTTAAACAGCATGTAATTTAAATAAAAAGGAATGCTACATACCGACATCTACATATGAAATGCATACATCATTTTGAAGTATCCATACCTGTATTGGAGCTAGAGTAATGAGAAAAGTAGAATATTCAGTAGCTACTCGTATTCATCTAATACATTTACTTTGTAACACTATTTATTTTGTATCTAATTATGTAAAAAAATGCAATACAGTTTATACATTTCGAAACATTGTCAAATTTATAAGAAGTAATTTCATATGTAAGCAAGTTTTTACTCAAATATTAAGCTAACACAACGTCAAGAAAATCAAATTTAAAATGAATATTATTTTATTGTTGCTCAATGAGGTGTCCGTTTTCTCCTGTACAAGCACGGTATCATCTTACAATATTTCTTAATATTTCTTGAAGTATATAGGGATCAGGGTTATTAAAGGATGAGTAACTCAATCCGGTGTGCGGTCATGCACTTCGCTGACATTTTCGTATCTGTTTTCATGTGTTTTTTTGGTAGAACGTCACAGAAAAAAGTCTAATAGTGTTAGATCCTGGCCATAAAGGACATAATCTAATGTTTTTTAGAAATTAGATATATATATCTTTGCAACGACATTTACTTAGGTTTTGAGCGAAATCAAATATTTTTAATATTTAACTATGAGTTGACAATAATATTTAGAATAATTATCTGCAGTCCAATCATATAAATATCTTACTTCGAAATAATTCCCCCAAACGGGAGGCTTTGCATATGCATGGTGCTAGTGACCAATAATGACATATCAAAAATCACCGTTTGTGTATGCTGTGCTGCAGCCGCCATCTTGAAAAGTGGCGGACGTTAATTTCTTAGTCCTATCCCGGATGAGAATATCGAAAAATGTTTTAAACAAACTTGAAGAGCATTTAAAAAATACACATTGTTGATGAGAATAATTTTTCTCGTATCTACAGTGGTTATCGTTGTAGGACAGACAAAAACGTAAAAAAATATTTTATTCTGAATATTGATTTATTGAAGTGATGAATATATCAAGACACTTTTTTTATAACATTAAGAAAAAAATAAACACAACGTAGTGTCGTTAAAAGTTATAAACTCCTGAGTTTTGTTATAATTCTTTCACATTTTGAAAAAGCAAATGCATTAAAGCAACTACTCACTACCTTTGACAGATCTTTATTATACGTCAATAATAAGGTCTTTAGTTTATACTTTTTCCACAGCCGCTCCAAAAAAAATCACCTCACATTTCGGGTCAAATTTGTCATTGCCTTGTACACTTTCGAACTATAGGGAGAATTCAATATATGTTGACGATGTTACAAAAACAGAGCTAAATGAAATAATAGATGAGCTAAAAAATAAAAAATCCTCTGAATTTGATGGCCTCACACTGCATATATTAAATAACATCAAAACAAATGTATTAACCCCGCTGGTAAACTTGATAAATAAATCATTAGAAAGTGGTTGCTTCCCAGATGTATTGAAATTGGCTATTGTTACACCTGTATATAAAAAAGGTGATCCTGAAGATATTGATAACTATCGTCAAATATCAGTCTTGAGTATAATCTCCAAATTGCTTGAAAGAGTTGTGTACAATCGATTATGCTCTTATGCTCAAAAAAATGAATTGCTCACTGCGTCACAACATGGCTTCAGATCAGGGAAGTCTGTTGAGACAGCATCTTGTCATTTATTAGAATATGTGTACTCGTGTTTGGATAAGGGTAAATATGTCGTTTCGCTATTATTTGACCTAACCAAAGCATTCGACACCATCAATAAAGAGATACTAAAAGAAAAGTTACACTATATGGGTATCAGAGGACATATCTTGGAATGGATAATGTCATACATGAAAGAAAGAACTTTAAAGGTCAGACTAAAGGAAGCTATGTCAGAAACTTGTGATGTAAGTCTAGGAGTTCCTCAGGGGTCTATATTAGGTCCGCTGCTTTTCCTTTTGTACGTTAATGACTTACCGAGTCAAGTAACGCACGGCCACGTGACCATGTTTGCAGATGATACAACAATCACGGTCTCTGCAGGCTGTCTTGAGGAACTCCGAAACAGGATATCAATGGTTATGAATGAATTTGGAGCATGGTGTCAGCGAAATAGATTCATTTTAAACGAGAACAAGACTGTTATGATAAATTTTAACATACAAAGGCAGCTCCCCAAAAATTTTACTCTAGTTGATGATTTCACCACATCCATAAACACAAAACTACTTGGTACATATTTTGATTCAAGATTGTCGTTTGATGCCCATATAGAACATGTATGTAAACAATTGAATAAAGCATATTTTTCTCTCTTGCAATTGAAGGACACTTTAAATCAAAATGGTTTGTTAGATACATATTATGCGTTTGCTTATTCATGCATATCGTATAATATAATTTGTTGGGGTAATGCAAAAGACAGGGAACGTGTCTTTATACTTCAAAAGCGCTTGTTGAGGTTAATCTATGGGCTACAACCTAGAGAGAGCTGCAGACAATTGTTTAAAACTAAAAGAGTTCTTACTGTGCCTTGTATTTATATATTAAAATGTGTGATTTTCGCGAAAAAAAACAATTATCTTTTTAAAACATTTTCTGATAACCACAACTATAACACGAGACACGGTGATCTACTATCTATCCCTAAGCATTCCACTTCTCATTTCAAGCATTCTCCATATTATAATTGTGTAATATTGTTTAATGCTTTACCAAATGATATTAAAAATATAAATAATTATAAAATGTTCAAAAAAAGAGTAACAAACTTTTTAATTGATAATACTTTTTACAACACAGTGGATTATCTTAACTTGAGAAGTAATTTAATTTAATTGAACCTAATAACTACTTGTAGAGTTAGTGCTTGTCTGTAATCTTACGTCTTTAGTACTATATTCAACAGAGATGTAATTGTGATCACGACGTTTGTTTAATTTTGTTCAAGTGTTTTTGTATATTTATATTGCGTGTTCATATTCATATTTTACTGATCTGATTTTTAGCCATTGATTGATCTATTGATCTATTTATGTACCTTTAATCTATGTATTTATGTATTAATTTAATGACTTGTCCATGTATTTTTCTTTTTTAGCGTTTCTCTTTTGTATTGTCTGACTTGCCATATATACATGTATGTATCTGAAATGGTCAATAAATTACTATTACTATTACTATTACTATAACAAAATAATTTCAAAGGACTCAACGCCTTTTTAAACATCTTAAACATAAGCCCACATCTTCGTTTGCTTTCTATATTTTGTATAGAGACAAGTCATATTTAACTTTCTTATACGATATTTTATATGATAACGTCGAACGTGAAGATATTTCAAATAAACTTAATTTTAAAATAAACATCTAGACATAACAATTTATTTTACTGATCATTTTCAAGGGTAAATATTAAAAAAATATTTCTGAATTCAGTAAATGTATAGTGTAATAATTTATTGCATACCTACCAACCTAGCTAGAAAACGATAATTAAAAAAGTGTTGATATAAAAAGTGTTCAATATTTTTATTTAAAAACTGTATTTTGGTTCAAGTTAAACAATATTTCTATATGTGCATTGTCTGTCACCCCATAAATATATCTACCTGATGTCTAGTATCTATCTATTTGATTTAAATGCTTGGAAAATATCAAAAACCTCGATAAGAAACAAGTATCTCATTGCTTTTATTTCAATATAATCCCACATTTTCCAGAAAAAATGCATTCCTCCGCCTATGTACTCCCAAAGTAAGATATTAGGAACCAAGCCCATTACATTTTTCTATTCCTCTCCTTGTTTAAAAGCCATTGCTATTTGACTTTGCAAAATGGGAATGTCAAATGCATCTCCCACTTGCGCTACCCTCGACTCGACCCATCTCTGTCGCCATGGACTTTCCTGTGGGCGCGAGAGAGACGGATGTTGTGGCTGACGGTATGTGCAAAGTGCATTTTCGGCGGTTATTAAACTCATGTTTTGCACATTATATGCTATCTATGCAATAATAGTGACTAGACGAAAACAGTCAAATTTATTTTTAGCCTGCCAAGGACAGGGTCGTACTCAGCACGCGTTGTTTGTTTTCGTGAATCAGTATCTCAGTAAATCAGTCTCTCGTGGGTTCATTGTTATCTGTTGATATAGTTTTTGTATTGGCGATACAGCGGAAGTGATTTATTATTGTCATCCAATTTAGTTTGGATTTATTTACTCTAAGAGTGTACATACATTTTCCATCTAAATAGCTTCGTTTATTTTATTCAAATGAACCAATTAATTTATTTATATCAATAAATAATACAAAATCATATAAAATATTATGAAATTTTACAAATATATAAAGTAAAAGAATAGTCGTTAAAAAATTCATCCAGAGTTATTAGTAACAAACTTAAGAAATTTGATTCAGAACGTGTTGAAAGACTTTTCGTAACTAACGTCTTATTCTAATGAGTCTCCATTTATTGTAATGCTTGTCTCACTATATCACGATATACAGGGTGTTTCATTTAAAACTCTCGGAACTATTTTCTCAATAATTAAAACATTAAAACAATTCTTTAAAAGGTATACGTTAGAATATACAGATGACTTCAGCTTTGAGTAAAAATGGTCATTTTACAAATTAAGGTATAGATGACGTTGCAATGCAAAGAAATTACTCGAACCATGGAACCTTAAAATGAGGTGCATTATATTCTAAGCAACTTTTACGATATATCATATCATATCATTTATTTCACCAATTAAAATACAATACATATATATGTGGCACGTCAATAAAGAAATATAAAAAAATAGGCCCATAAGTGGACCAATAACATTAAAAAGGTAAAATAAAAACATAAGACATTATGCTGTGTTATTGTAGCCTATAAAATACAAAACAAAATAATACAAAAGAGAACAGAGATATACGTGACGAGATACAAAATAAAAATAAGTGGCCGTACAACATTATTGTTGCATGTTCTAACAAGAGGAAGAAAATGAAGGAACAAGGAAAGTGCGTACCACGTCAAATGGATGCCACCAAACCAGTAAGGTTTTCGAGGTTTGTCAAAAACGCCACGAACTCGTCAGTAGAGTAAAAACAGTGGTTTAAAAAAAATTCTTAATATGACCTTATTGATCAATAATTTTAATGAAATTCGAAGAAAATTATATAACATGAAGTTCGGCAAATTTTTAGACGATCTTGTCAGTCGATGTCTAGATGGCCTTAGTACATCGGCTTGTCTAGTGCTGCAATTATAAAAATTTGAATGCCTTTCAAAAGAATTCAAGTTTTTGTGAATATCCAGTAAACTAAGATAAATATACAGGGTGTCCGGAAAGTGAAGGGACCCACCTTAACTGTAGCTTTCTGAGGTCAAATGGAGCCGATTAAACTAAATATACCTTAGTCCAAAAGTGCTTCCTTGAAGAGTTATAGGGCCTTAAAACAATTTTTTTTTTGAATATTATAATGGGTATATTTCGGAAAACAAATGACTAATGAAGCTGAAAATTGGTACACATATAATTTAGGGAAGTCCGAATATTGTGAGGGTATAAGTATATCCTCATATCATAGATGGCGCTGTCGGCGTATTTTTTTGACACATTTTTTATCATAACTTTTTATTATTATTATTTTGGGTTTGTATGACTTAATATTATGATGTAATAACTAATTTTATAAAAATAAAGTTTACTTGTTTGATGTCGATAAAATGCACCGTTTTCAGTACAATCGCACTTATATATTTCAGCGCATTCCAAGAACTACCATGCAACATGATATTCGATGAAGTTAGCGTTTGTCAAATTTATATTATTGAATCAGTTTAGTGACTAAACCAAACGTACCTTAGTCCTAAAGTACTTTCTTACGAAATTATGCGTTTTTAAATAAAAAAATATTTTGTATTTATACCTAAAACAATACGAAATATTTTTTTTAGAAACGCATAATTTTGTAAAATTAGTTATTATATCGTAATATTAAGTCATACGAACCCAAAATAATAATAATAAAAAGTTATGATAAAAAATGAGTCAAAAAAATACGCCGACAGCGCCATCTATGATATGCAGATATACTTATACCCTCACAATATTCGGACTCCCCTAAATTATATATGTACCAATTTTCAGCTTGATTAGTCATTTGTTTTCCGAAATATACCCATTGTAAAATTAAAAAAAAAATGTTTTAAGGCCCTATAACTCCTTGAGGAAACACTTTTGGACTAAGGTATGTTTAATCGGCTCCATTTGACCTCAGAAAGCTACAGTTAAGATGGGTCCCTTTACTTTCCGGACACCCTGTATAAAGAAGGTACCGGCATAATGCCCAGTGAAAAATATTGTGCTGGCAAATTTGTGGCTTAGCTGATCAATATGACTAAACCAGTTTAGTTTATCGTCCAGTGTAACACCTAAGAGTTTCACACTCTCACCTTTTGTCACTGTGTTACTCGTGGAAAGGACAAGTTTCTGAGTTTTTCCTCATTCATTTTCATTTTATTAGTGATGAACCAGGTTTTGGCTTGATCAGAAATTAAAGAAGTTTGTTGATGTAAAACGTGAAGGTTACTATGGGAAGTTAGCAATGTGGTGTCATCGGCGTAAGCAATACACCCATGGGGCAAAATAAAATGAAATATCATTGACATATGTAATAAGGAGTGGCCCCAAGGCAGAGGCCCAAAGTACTTCATGCTTTACTGGATTAAGATCCGAGTTTATGTTATTTAAGCTGTCGCCCTGTTTTCTGTTACATAAATAGGAGCGTAGGAGTTCCAATGGACTTCCCCGAACCCCATAAAATTTCAACTGTTCTACGAGTAATTCATGTGATACACAATCAAAGGCCTTGGATAAGTCAAGCAGTGTAATCTCTACATGCCTGCCCCGCTGAAGGCCTCAGCAGTGTCCCACACCACAATAAACACAACTTGTGTAGTAGAGCACTTCCTACGAAAACCAAATTGACAGCTATTAAGAACGTCATTAGATTCAAAAAGTTTAATAGTCGGTTTTTCAGAATTATTTCTAAAACCTTTGCAAAAATTGGTATGATGGAAATGATTCGAACAATTACCGAAAAATCACTAGTTATCGAGATATTTCAACTTCAATACAATCTTTTTAAGTATAAATATCTCCATAACTTCTTTTAAAATAAACTTTAGTCAACAAGTCGTTTGGGAAATTTTTCATAGTAAATCAGACTGATTTAGATAGTACTGAAACAAACTTCAAAACATAAAACATGAATGTTTATTATTTTCTTCAAGTAAAACAATGATGGCTGTAACTGCAATTTAAAAATTAAAGATTTTAACATTTCTGGTTATTGTGTGTGTATTGTCTAATTACTTCCACGTCCAGTGGAAGTATAGTAACGACAAAAAAATTTTTAAAAATTTTTATTGCCCAAATAGGCTTAAAATGTCATGAAACGTCGAGATTTTAAGTTTGAGCGAAAAAAAAATTTTCTGTCTGTCGGTCTGTCTGTCTGTCTGTCTGTCTGTAACTTTTTTTTTGTGCGCACGTTTACTCTGGAACCGTTTGAGATATTGACTTGAAATTTGGTACACATATGTACTTTAACGAGATCTAGAACTAGATTATATTTTCATCTTGTTCCGTCGAAGGGTTGGGGGGTAAATTGGGGTAAATTTGGGGTAAATGGGTAAATCAAGCAGGTAAGAGTCCACGAAATTGGTATTTAGTATATACAAGAGAAGCTGAGGTCTCAAAAAAATGTTTAGCATTAGCCACCCCCATTACCATTCCCACCTCCTTATTAAAGGGGATGAAAAAAAATGTGATTTAGTGCATGTACAGGAACCAGAAACCTCAAAATATTTTTTTTACTTCATCCACCCCTTTATCACCACCCCCACCCCACTACCGATGCGCGGTATCGTTTTATGGGTTTTTGGGGTAGAGGATTTCAAATATTATATTATTAAAGTTCCATAAACAATTATTTTCACATACAAAGTTTTTTCGTTGTGAGTGACTTGGATAGAGAATCTGGATGTGGAAGTAGTGATTCCTTAAACTTTTAGTTCAAATATTTCGAAAACCGGTCATTTTTTGAAAATTGTTCGTATTATAAAAATTGCTTAGAATACAACGCCACATCACATGCACCTCTTTTAAAGGTTCATGAGATCGAATAATTTCTTTGCATCGCAACGCCATCTATACCTCAATTTATAAAATGACTATTTTTACTCAAAACTGAAGTCATTTATATATTCTAGTGGATACTTTTTAATGATTTAATGACTGAAAATATCTTTTAGTTATCGAGGAAATCCCCCAAGAGTTTTAAGTGGGACACCCTGTATGTCGCGGTTATCTGCCGGGTGTACAACATTACCAGTTTTTTTCCCATTAATTTCTTGGACACATTAACCCACTGTTTTTTTATATCATTCCTCCACTGCTTATTATATGATATTTCCTGAACTTCATCTGTGTCCCTATTATTCCATGTTTCAACGCAAATAAAGTTGGAGAGAACTAGGTCGTTATCAAGCATAATCTATGTGTGTTTCTAAATTTCAACTACCACCAATATTATGCACCAGTTAGCAAAGAAAAGATTAGTTTTTTCAATAATTTTTATTATATTGAAATAAATCAATTTGGTGCATTAAAATTGGATATTTATTTGGGCAGAATTCGCAACTGTTTTTTTTTTCACAGGTATTGTTTTAAAATACATACTTGTTGGCTATTTTATCTTGGCCCACGAAAATGTGCACAAATTGAAGAGATGGTAATTGTGCAACGGAAAAGAAAACATAAATAAACTATGTGAGTCCACTGCGCATTCAAATTTCAGAGGCCAAGCTGGAATAGTCAACTGGTACTTCTCAAATCATCTATGATCATCGAATAATCGCGTGTTGTTTTGTATGTCAAAAGGAAGTAATAAATAAAAAGTAGGTTAATATAAAAGTAGGTTAATATTGGCTGATTGTATCCATACAATGCATAGTTTATTATTAGATTAAAGACAATATTCCCGTAAGGGTTAGACTTTTCTTACTTTTAAATGTATTCATGTTTCATTATACGATAAATCAAATATGTAGGATAAAGTCCCGTAGCATATATGTATCTTGTCTTCATGGTACATGGTTATAGTAAATTGAAAAGTACACCGTGGCGTAATAGAAATTCAGAAGAGAGTTCTCGTCAAGAGACTGTTTTAAAGTAGCTAAAGCAAAATAAGCGCTATTAGGTTTAGCACAAACGGAGTCAATTTGGTTACCCCAGCCTAGTGAACTATTTAATGAGATACCAAGAAATTTTGTAGATGTACTAAAAGTAAAACTAATGTTATTTATATTGAAGATTAGATTTGAAGCTTGATTTTATAGGGATTAGTAAATTTAATCCAGATTGTTTTACTTAGATTAACAATTCAGTGGTTTTTGCACACCACTCTAAAAGATTTAAATAACCTAATTGTAAGGATGTTAACCTCGTCTCTGGTTTTTGCAGATATTATTATTGTAGTGTCATCATCAACGTACATAAACAACTTTCCCTCCTTTATGTAGGATGGCAGATTGTTTATGTACACAGGAGAAACAACAACGGTCCTAACACGCTTCCTTGGGGCATACCAAGCTCAACATCATTATGGTCGGAGTAGAGATCTTCAATTGTTACTACTAATTTTCTATGTGTTACATAGGAGAGAATCCAATCATTAATTAGCCCACGAATTCTCATACAATTAAGTTTTTTGAACACAAACAGAGGACTGATTGTGTCAAAAGTGCGGTATAATTCTAAAGAGACTCCCATATTACTTCAAGTCATGTTGATCAAAACTTATCATCGCACCAAGTTGATGTTATGAGTAGTATTTGACCCAGGAGTACTTGAAAGTCCTAAAAATGAGGTCATAACTATAGGTGTGAGTGATGCTGGAAACAGATCACTATTTTCTGAAAATCCTATATGCGTTCTTAATGTATAAAAGCTAAAAAACAACAAAAGAGACAACAAAGAAAACAGAAAGAAGACAATTAGGCTAAGCTGTTTGGTCCCATTGTTTTCTTTTGTCTTTTTTTAAAATTGATTTTCTTAATTTTTTTTATTGCAGTTTTTCTCTTACTTCTTAGTTTTTATACAATAAAAATATCCATAGGATTTTCTGGAACAAATGCTCTGTTTCCAGCATCACCCCTACCTAATTACGACCTAGTTTTTAGGACTTTCAAGCACTCTTGAAGCAAAAATCACTCATTGGATCGACTCGGTGCAAAGAGAACTGTTGATCCGCATGACTTGAACTACAAGTTAACAAAATTTTAGCCGATTCTACCGAAACCCCATTTTCATAAGGGTTGTTCAGGGGTTCTTTAGGTAAGCTAAGATTATCGATAGAAACAAAGCACTTAATGCTGTCGATAGAGATGCTGATAAAAAGGACACCCATATTGGAACCTTGAGAGACACCTAACGTCCCTATGATCTCACCAGAATAGTGACCAGAGCATTTAAAGTATTGTCTAAGATATGTAGGGCATGACTAAGAACACTCTACTTAGTGAGAAGCAATGAGTTTTAAGTTTCTAGATAAGAATTTTATGATTCAGTTTAACAAGAGCCTTAGAAAAGATAGTGTACACAGCATATCTGGTTTGGAGCCTAGCATTCATAGATTCAGATGAAATTCGTAAATCGAAATACATTTGTGACAGTAGATCTTCTTTTCATAAAGTTATGCTGCGATGAAGTTAGGAGATTCGACCTATAGCAGAAATATGTTCGTACTAACAAGAAGTTTTCCATTGTAGTCCTTTCATGTTAGGAAGTTTATGACACACCATTGTGCCCAAGCATAAAATGGTCTTAATTTTCTTATTCATCCTCTATTACGTTTTCCTCTGAATGAAGAGAGGTTTGTAGTGAGAGTACTATTGCGTATGTAGCCACAGACAATGGACAATGTAAGCTTAGTTGATAAAACAACTTGAAATGTAGATTAATAAAGGCCTTTTGGAATTCCTCGGCCATTCAAGCTAAATGAGAAAGGTCAACATTTATGTCAATCCCATATATACCCAGTTCACTCCTCGTCTATGTAGGATTTTTAAACACTTGAATATGAATTTGCCAATTCATCGGAAAATAAATCACAACCTTTAGGTGTCCAAAAGGACAAAACCCAATTAAACGAAAGATGTGGAATTTACGATATCAGTTATAAATATGTCGAACAAACGAGAGGTTCAATTAGAGCTAGATTCTCTTAAATACGGAAGAACTAACTAGTAATAGTGAGCTGCATGATTTTGAAGTCTTCGAACATTTATAATTATTTTTTGGTTTGTTTACCGCCGACAGTCACCGAAATTTGGGATATTCATATTTGTACGTTAACGCGGATGAAAGGCCTCAAATTCACAGCGAAGTGCAAAGCCCGTCTTGAGAATATTTTTTTCCGCCTCAACAACTATATGTGCAAAATGGGACTAGTCAGAAATAACGTATGCAGATTCTTTCAGCACAACATGTTATAATCAACAGTGTAGTTCCTTCTATGCGCTCGCTACCAAAATGATTTGAGCAGGGTCTGAAAGAGTTACTATGAACAAGTGGGGGTAGAATAGATTTTCTATGATGGGCGAAAAATTGAATTTGAACTTTATTATGTACCATAGAATGATATATTCATAAACGAAAACAATCTTAATTAGTTCAGCACATGCATATTTCGGTGCAGTGTTCACTAAGACTAACTAATTAAAAATGTAATGACGTTTTAAAAGTGGCACACCTTTTCGCATGCTTCGTTTTACGATTTTCTGACTGCGCTAACAGTAAATTCATAATAAAAAATTAGTATATATGCACTTAAGCGCTTTATTTCTCATAAGATGTTAATCTAATGTCTTATTTCGGTACAGCAATAAAACATTTGTACGAGGAATAATTTCTAGGAAAAACAATAAAGTGCATTTTTTATTTTTGCAAGCATTATCTGAGCGGTGTTGCAACGCCACTCTGAAATATTCTAAAAGCAAGTTCATAATTGAGTAAAGCTATGTCAGTACAGGGTGGACCAAATTAGATGGGATTTGGGGTTTTCTTTAAAACTATGGCAGATAGACAAAAACGAATGTAGGTGAACTGAGACATAGAGGTCATCCAAAAATGCCAATTTTCCAAAAACGCTCTGTAGCTCAGTAGTCGAAAAAGACAGACGATCGCGGTTTGCACCATTGTTTGTTTCTCGAAAATCGAGCTCGGGACACTTCTATTGGTTTTTGTCTACCTGCTATAGTTTTAAAGAACACCTCAAATCCCATCTAATCTGGTCCACCCTGTACATCAATATTTTTTTCATAAACTCGGGTATTTCTTCTTATAAATCTAAGTATTGGGGAGTCATTCAAAAAATACGTTTGCTTTTAGGAAGGAGAATGTCTACAAGGCGAGCGATAGGGGGGGAGGAGAGTTCATAAAAGTGAAGTGTCTCACAAAAAAAAAATAGATTGGGAAATATTTAACATTTTAAGTTCGTTCTCTATTGGTAATTTCTTCCACAGAATATATTTTTTAAAATAGGGTATTGGGGGGAGAGCGGCGAAAAAGTTTGTAAACGAACACTCGTGTAAGGAGGATTTCATTAATGTTACAAGGTATCACAAGAGGGAGGAGGTCAAAAATGACCCATTATTTTAAATTTATTTTTTTAGTGACCGCTTACAGAAAACAAACAAGTACAAAATATAATGTCCAATAAAAATATCGTACTTTCTGATACATAATAGAGTAAAATTTCAAAAATATTGAAATAGGATTCCAAAGGAGGCATAGTGATTTCATTATAATGCTGAAAACCGGTATAAATAGCTGAAAGTAAAATTCATTTATAACAAATATATACGAAATAAAATCAACTTAACAAAGTGATGTGCAGGGTGTTTGGTTATAAATAATTCACCTCATTAGTTCTTAAAAAAAAAAAAAAAATTAAATTTCAAAATGTCCTCTTGTGTATGTTCTTTCCGTGATTTTTAAATATGATAACGAACAATGTAACATTCTCCTAGCATATCATTACATGTTTTGACAATACTCTCTTTTCTGACCAAAGTGGCAGATAGTAGCCTCCCTAAATTCATTTAGCCAACGAAAAACCGCTGCCCAAGGAATCACTATTTCCACATCCAGATTTTCTATCCAAGTCACTTACAACGAAAAAATTCTGTATGTGGAAATAATTGTTTATGGAACTTTAATAATATAATATTTGAAATCCTCTACCCCAAAAACCCATAAAACGATACTCCACATCGGTAGTGGGGTGAGGGTGGTGATATGGGTGGTAGTGGGGGTGTACACACACTAAATCACAATTATTTTTCATCCCCTTTAATAATGGGGGTGGATAATACCAAAATATTTTTTGAGACCTTAGCTTCTCTTGTATGTACTAAATACCAATTTTATGGCCTCTTACCTGCTTGATTTACCTATTTACCCCAAATTTACCCCCCCAACTCTTCGACGGTACAAGATGAAAATATAATCTAGTTCTAGATCTCATTAAAGTATATATGTGTACCAAATTTCAAGTCAATATCTCAAACAGTTCCAGAGTAAACGTGCGCACAAAAAAGTTACAGACAGACCGATAGACCGACAGATGGACAGACCGACAGACAGACAGAAAGAATTTTTTTTTCGCTCAAACTTAAAATCTCGACGTTTCATGACATTCTAAGCCTATTTGAATAATAAAAATTTTTAAACATTTTTTTGTCGTTACTATACTTCCACTGTACTGGATGTGGAAGTAATTACACTGGCAGACAAAAATAACATTATTATACTCTTCGCAAAAACGAAGAGTATATTGTATTTGATCGGCACATTTCTAAATCAGTAAATATCGCTCGTAGAGAAAAAATTTTTATATCGTTATGTTAGTGAACGAATTCTGAACAACTTTCAAAATGTCCGTCTGTCCGTCTGTCTGTCCGTCTGTCCGTCCGTCTGTTCGTCCGTCTGTCCGTCCGTCACGTTACTTGTAAGCACGATAACTCAAGAAAGAAAAATCCGATTGTATTGAAATTTGGAGAGTAACTTAGTGTTAGCTAGAGGAAGAACCCTATTGTTTTTTAACAAAATAGATTGGTAAATAAAAAAGTTATTAGTAATTTAAAATTTAAAAAAATATTTTTTTATGGGTTGTAATAAATAGAAACCTTGCGAAATGTTATTTCCTATCACTATTTTTTTTTAATACATTTTACTAATGTGTGTTTCCTAATAATCACAATAAATTTTCTAGTGGTATATATTACACTCATTAACAATTTTAGTAATAAGAAATGGTAGTGTAGCGGCAAGAGTTTCGTCTCACAATCACGAGGTCGTCATTTGTTCGAATGGGTTTTTTCGTTAACTCTGTTTTCCCGTATCAACAATCAAAATTTTCCAAAAGTGCGTTTGCCTAGTGAGTTTTTAGTTATTTATAGTGTATTTTAATTAGTTTTAGGCCCATGTGGGCACATGTTTTTTCATTTTTAATTAGTTCTTAAGTCTGCCTGCGGCAGACAGGAGTTTCTATTTCTAATTTAATTACCGTTAAGCCGAATCGGAGTCGCCCCGCCCAGTCCCACATTTACCACGACGCTGCACGCCGTGATTGTTGGGCTGGCACCGGGCCGGGATCCGGCGAGACGCATTTATGTTCGTTAAACACCTAATAAATTTGTTTTGTTGTTGTTGTTGTTCGTCTCACAATCCAAGGGTCCCGGGTTCGATCCCTCACATCGTGATTTTTTTTCATATATTTTTTTTTTTCACAACAAAGTTGGTATCACAAAATTTAGAATGTCCAAAAACTAGCATTATTTACAAGAAAAATGCGAAGAGTATCCTATAGAATGTGTAACAATTATATAAAAAGCTCAGTAAATCGGCGAAGAGTATAATGCTTTCTCTAGTTTTTTTGTGATATGGATAAAACATGGTATAGCTTTTATAAAATTTTACCAGAAAGAAGGTTTTCTCTATTACTCATCATTTTTTTGCTATGAAATATTGTGGCATTGTAAGGAAATATAGCGATATTTGAATGCTATCAATGCCACAAAGGTGTTATTGATGTCTTACAGCATATCACGTTTCTCGGGCATCTCTTCATCTTATATTAATCTTCTTATGTCAATCTCTTGCCAGACGTTTTGTGATCTGTACATTATTCTAGTTGATCTCCGTCTACCGTATAGCACGTGTGATAGCATAACGCCATGTGTGACAGTTGCCTGTTACTGTTAGGCGCACAACAAGAAAGGCGTTAGTACCTCTAATCTTACTAATATCTTACAGTGATCAGCAGGTTATTCTCTCGAGGATGAACGTTTTTCTTAGGTGTATACAGGGTGCGGCAACAGTGCATGATACTTCGATAGCTAGAGTTCTATAATAGATAGAAATTTAAAAGAATATATAAGTAGACTAGATAAAAAAGTCTATTACCGGAAATTATTTTCGAATATACAGGGAGAGCCAAGACAATTCTCTAGGATTAAGTGTCTTTTTTCTTTCTTTTTTCAGTACATTTTTTGAAACCTTTTTCTAGACTATTCTCACTCCTTTATTATTATTGACTATTTCCCAACCACTTGGATGTAATGAGTTTTTTTGCTGAAATAATGCCATCTGCAGATGCATATTGAAAAAAATCACTATGGTCACAATTATGGGTTTTAAGAAATAATCTTGAGGATGCTAGTTACAAGACATTTATTTAATGTTTTGAATCACTTTCACTTAATAAAAATATACAGTGTGGTCATAAATTATTTTTCAATTTAGAACTTTCGAATTGAATTTTCACATTTTTTTCAAACGGAACGGAACGTCCTGTTTATTTTTCGACGATGTTATGTAGAAATGAAAATTTTCTCGATTTATTGAGCAATAAGTACAAAATTCAAGAATAACCCTAAATAACTAGAGGTTTCTTCGTATAATTCCACAGGAAAAATTATAATAAGTGCTCCACGTGTTGCCCATTTTGATTGACATACATCTCTATGCGCTTTTGAAATGAGGCTTCTACTGTTCCTAAAATTGCCGGTGGGATAGATCTAAAAGCAGTTATTAAACGTTTCTTCATATTTTGGATCGTTGTTGGTGACTCTTTATAATCAATTTCCTTGACCAGACTATAAATAGAAATACATTTTTGTAAGATCTGAGGATCTAGCAGCAGTTCCAATCCATTGAAGTGGGTAGATATTATTTAAGTGGCCCCTTACTGCATTTAAATAATGTGGTGGAGTACCATCTTGCTGAAACCACATCCTATTTCGAATCGTTTCAGGAAGATTCACCAATAATTGTGGTAGAAATGAACATAAATGGCTGAAGTCAATATATCATCAAAGAAATGTGACCCTATTACATCCGCTCCAATAATTCCTCTCCAAACGTTTATAGACTATATGTGCTGGTTAACAACTTGTCTGAAAAAGTAAGCATTTTCCGAATCATAATAATGGAATTTGTGCATGTTAACAAATCCATATTTATGAAAAACTGCCTCATCAGTCATCGGTGAATAAAATGTTATTGAAGATGAAATTTATTTTAAGATTCGACCAACAGAACGTCTACTTATTCCTACTAATGAGCTCACTTCTCTTTGATTAATATCGGGATTCTCAACCGTTGCCAACACCACAGAAAACTCATTTTCTTCGTTCACAACATGTTTTATTCATCTTTTTGTATTCTACATTTCCAGTTTCCACAATTCTATCGAGTAGGTCTTGGAAGCTTTTAACATCAGGATACCGTTGTTGATAAATTCTATTGGTAAGCAAACAGGTTCTGTCCGACTCGCTCAAAATAAAAGTTACGGCTATAAGTTCGGCTTTGTTAAAATTCATTTTATAAAACTCCAAATGTTTTTTAAAAAATTTTATTATTTTTTGCGTTACTATACTTCTATTGGATGTGGAAGTAATTAACACAAATGAGAATTGACGACCGATAAGTGAGATAAATATTCGTTTGTGCAAGACAATTTATACCTAACTGAGGTTTTACTGCTTGTCGAATAACGAAAACAACAGCAAAATTTACAAGAAAACTATTCCCAAGAAATTGATGTGCTCGGCAATATCGAGACTCAAAAATTAAAGGAACTCACAAAAACTTGCTTGCTGTTCTTATGAACAACATGTGGAGCACTATTATTATTTTTGTGTCGACTTATTTGAAGAAATCTATTTTTTTTAAGTTTATTCCTAAATTTTGAACTTATTGCTCAATAAATCGAATATGGTTACAAATAGCTGTCAGTATGCAGATCTTAATACTGTGCATGCAAAAATATTCGTTTTTAATTTCCTACATCACATTGTCGAAAGATATACATTTGAAAAAAAAATTGGAAAATTCAATTCAAAAGTTCTAAATTGAAAAAATCATTTTTGGCCACCCTGTATATTTTTAGGAAGTGAAAAACATTAAATAGATGTCTCAATATGCACATATATTCAAGACCCATAATTGTGACTAGTGATTTTTTCAACATTCATCTGCAGATGGCATTCGTTCAACAAAAAAATTAATTACATCCAAGTGGTTGGGAGATAGTCAATAATGATATAGGAGTGAAAGGAGCCTAGACAGAGGCTTCAGACAGTGTACTGATATACATAGCATTCCATTTAAGAAAAAGACACTTGATCCTGTAGAATCATCTTGGCTCGGCCTGTGTATTTAAAAATAATTTCCGGTTATAAACTTTTTTATCTAGTTTACTTGTATTTTTTTTAAGTTCTAACCATCATAGAACTCGAACTATCGAAGTCCAACTCACCATTCCCCACCCTGTATATTATCGACCTGAATTATATTACACTCCAGATACAGTGTGTGTAGTGACGGGCTAGGCATAGGGAGTAAGAATTACAACATCGCGTGTGTCAGCTGGCTGAAATGAAATAACTGACGACGGGCGAGTATGCTCTGTGTTGTCATATCTCTCGCGCTACGTGAATGTACATGCCTAATGGGCAATTACACGCACTGTATAATGAATATCATCAATACCCGACGGTACTTTCGAGCCGTATACTTGAGGTCCCAAATATGCGAGGACATTTTGAGAACCGCTTTTGTTATTTCCATTTTGTTTTTAGTGAAAATGTAGTAATAAAGCCGTGCAAATTCAAGATATTGGATAATTACTAAGATTGTTGATACACTTGGCCCGGTGGCAGGAGATGTGAATGCCGAAACCTGACATCGTCAGGTCCTCAGAGGTTTCTATAGAATTTCATGTAAATGACACGTGCTTGCTAGGACGCCATCATACAGGCGACATTCGGCCCACGTCTAGTAAGTCCTTAAGTCATAACCCTTAAGGGGTTATGACTCACTATCATCTATGAAGCTATTATAGACCATATAAACACCAATGAGGTTAAATGGATTTCATCAAAAGTTGACAGGGACACAAGATTCTCGCCTAGGAGCCGATCAAGGCATTTTTAATGTTCTTGTATAAACAGGGTAAAGCCTCAGTAAAGAGGCAGAACAACATGAGGTTAGACACTAGGACCAATATATTACAAAACTCTCTATATTTTTACCCTAGTTCTATTGAGAAAAGTAATTATATATTTTATTACTTCTACTTTATGTTCACTCACAATCTCCTTGCAATTTTCAGCTCTAATTTTATACCCACTCCGAAAGAAAGCTTTTCTCACAAGCGCACAGTAGTGAATTTTCCCTAATAGCTGGTCAAAATTAATAATCTTCAATATGTACGCTAAAAGTAATCTAATTTGTGGACTCGCTGATTACGAATCCGATGCTAGAAATTGCAACAATAAGGTGGTGGATTCAATATAAGAGATTGAAACTATCTAAAAAATCTGAATAAAATTAGTTCAACGCTCTTCATCTCTTTAGTTAAGAATCTGATGTAATTTTCAAACGTAAAATAGCAACTTCAGTATGGCGAAGTAAGCTTGTCTTTTAGATTTTGATACAGTCGACATTATTGGTCATTTTATTTCTGAAAATCGCATTCTTCAGACGAGAGCATTTAACCAATTTTTTTTTAAATTATTATGTATTTTTAAAGGTTTCAGTTCGTCTTATTGAATTCACTTCTTGTTTTTTCTAAAATTCACCATCAGATTCTTAATCAGAGAGTCCAAGAACTTACAGATATTAATTTTAGTGTATGTACTGAATGTTATGAACATTGGCCAGTTATTCAGAAAAATACACCATTGTGAAGCGTGATAGAGTTACGTTTTTGCAATTTAAAATTGGTACGATTTGAATTCCATTTTCGCTAAAGTTATGGGTATCAGGTAATGGGTCGTAGCACCGGAACCTCCGCCATTTCTTAGAAGGCAAAGTACAAATTCACCATCCGATTTAAACAAAAACTATTTTGAAGAAACATTTACCAAATAAATCTTGACGTTTAGGTTAAGGTATTAAGAATAACCACGGCAACTGTTCTCAGTTTTTTCTACTAAGAAGTTTGAAAAAAAAAATTAACAATTGTAGCTTCTTCAAAAATAATTTCACTAAAAATTAGGTATTTTTTTCTTCCTTATTAAAAGTGTCAACTAAATTTCAAATATTATTTTCGTCCATCATATTTTTTACTGAAATTTTAGCAAGTTTCAGGTGAGCGTGGATGCGTATTAACTGTACACATATGACTTCCCGGAGTTTCCGAATACAAAACTTGCCAGATACGTCGAAGACACGGCCATGTACGCGCACTCACATCCCGCGCAAGCAACGAACATGCTGCTTAAAGCATACATAGTTGGTGCCACGGCATATTACGACAAGTGGAAGATTCGGATCAACGCCGAGAAGTCTGAGGCGATCCTCTTCACTCACCGACTCACCGAAAATCGGATTTTAACTCCACTTTCGATCGGGGTAGAGAAATTTCTATCAAACGATGCGTGAAGTATCTGGGGGTTAACTTAGATAAACGACTGACGTTTGACACCCACATCAACGAGACAGTACGCAAGGTCTACTTCATGACCAGGAGTCTGAACCCGCTCTTAGCCAGGGGTAGCAGACATAACAGAAATAATAAGAAACTGTTGTACAATATGGTGATCAAGCCGGCAATCACTTACGCGGCGTCACGCCGGCAATCACTTACGCGGCGTCACGCCGGCATGGTGCAACATATCGGCCACGACAATGCGCAAATTTAAAGTTCTAGAACACAAATTTATGCGCCTCATTTCAGACTCTGACAAGTACAACTCCCTCAGAGATATCTACGACGTTGCCACGACATAACCCCGCAAGCGAACTACGTCAATCCCAATGATTTAACACCACCAAACTCGGCGATAGTCCGCTAACCCACAACATACCAGGCGTTGCCTATTTTCCGACAACTCCCTTAGCCAAATCTTCTCCTACCATTACCTTGATAAAATCATATCCCGTCATATTTCCTAAACTTTATCTTTAATTCCCTCTTTCCTTTTCTATTTGTTCATTTTTTTTTGCTTCTGTTTTGTTCTTTTTGTCATTTTGTTCGTAAATTCCTCTTGGGCTAAAAATTAAAAAATTATAACATTTTAAACGATACTCTTTTACACTATCATATCTTCCTGGAGGCTGGGAGACCACCAGGGCAACAGTTTTCGTACGGGTTTTTTCGTTTAATTTTTTACCCAAGTCAACAGCCCAAATTTTGTAAGTGTTTTGCCAAGTGTTGTGTACCTTTAAGTCTCTGCATAGACAGCAATTCTTAACATTATTATTAGTTTTTAAGTTTGTTTATAACAGGAGAGCTAATCCCCCTCTCTGTTAATCACTAAACCTAGCCTGATCTGCTCCGTCCAACGTTACATTACGTTGTTTGGTTGGCTCCGGGCCAGGACCCGGCAAGGCACATTGTATTAGAATTAAGAATAAAATCTGTTTTGACTTTGACTTTTGACACATATTTCGATACTTACAGTGAAGCAACATTCATCGCGGTTAGTATTTGGATGGGTAACAAATCTGGGGAAACACCGCGACTTCGTCTCACCTTATAGCGGTTTGTATATCAACGTATACGTAAGCGCCAACAGAGAGACAGACTGGCCGAATTGAAATGCCTAAATTTTGATATGCATATATAATCCGAAACATGAAACGTTTTAAGAAATATCAGGAAATAATTACATTGCTTCCCTTCGGTAAACGTGGCAAGTAATGAAAAAAATCTCATAGATTTTTTATTTTTAATACTCCCTTTCAACTTAGCTTTATTATCATTTCAATAGGTATTTGGTATGATATATAATAAATTATAATTAAGAACCTCGTTAAGAACTAAGCAAATTAAATAGGTATAATATATTTGCAAATTATAATAAAGAACTAAAAATAAAACTAGGAATAATACGAAGAATATTGAAGCAATATTCAAATAAATATTTATAAGCTATAATTCAGAATTAAACTAATCAAATAGGTAGGTATAATAACACAGGCCCACAAAAAAAAAAATAATTCGTGAGCGAGAATTAAGATCCACTTTTCTTTGTGTTTTTCGGGGTGTTGAACACGAATCTGAAGTTGAAATAGCATGTTTGTGGACGAATTTTCGAGCTAGAGGTCAAAATTAGACGAAAATCATGAAAAATCTTGATTTGTAATATTTCCAGGTTCGAAATGAATAGAAAAAATTTGGGAAATATCATTTTTGGGAGAAACTACAGTATTTTCCAATGTATTGCATTACTTAACCTTTTAACTGCTAAGCCTTTGGTGTGCGAGCTCTCCCGTGTGCGGCAAAATTTAAGCGCTGCGTTTTTATACGTCTGGAGCAGCGTAGGTCCATAGTGTATATACAAGGACTGTTAACTACACTTAACAGTCCTTGGTGTATATATACGTCCGGAGCAATTAACCGTAAAATAAGCCGATTTTCCGAATATGTTCAGGACCGGATTTGTTTACTTTTGGCAAAGGTAGAATAAAACAATCAGTGGTTTTTCGTTTACATATTATATTTAGTATAATAAAATAAAGTATTACTCTTATTTGACATAATTTAAAAAAATAAACAAACAAAATAACAAAATAAATTATAACTAAATAAAAGTAACTACAAAGAAGCAAAAGAATGTACAGTTAAATAAATAAACTGCAATAAATGTAGGTAACTAAAAAAGGAACTTTTGAAACACAACTATATTAGTAGTTTTTTACCCTATGGTAACGTTCGAAGCAATTAATTATACAAAGTGGCTCAGTGCATTCGCTGCACATGTAACGCGTGTCTTTCCTATGTCCACTTTTAGCAAATACGGTTCTGATGCGCGGGTGGGGAACTCTCGGCGTATTTATACGCCTGGAGCAGTCAATATATAAAATATAATAAAATATTTTTGTTATAAAATACGGCTGCCAATCGATATATTTTATGCTAAAAATATAATATTGACAAAATACAAGACCTTAGTATTACTTTAAACACGTTAAAATGTACTGCGTTTATATACGTCTGGAGCAGTTACTTGATTTGCGTATATATATACGTTTAGAGCAGTTAAAAGGTTAACAGAGCCTCGTGTACGGTGAGTTCACTTTGAACTGCACTATTATACAAAATTTCCGAGGATATTGCTCCCAGCAGTGGTTTATAAACATATTTATGTAGTTTCATTCGGGAGTGTACTTGTGTTCGCGGTGCTGAGCAGAACTGTACAAACGGAAAGAACAATGAGAAGAGGAGGGAATTATATCTCGGGATTGTATGGAACACTCAACCTGTGAGTCGCCGGAATCGACTTGTGATGAAACCTTTTGACGCTTAGCTTCGGACGACCTTGCACCCCTGTTCAATCACCTTTTTATTTGAGCGTTATAACATTTATCGGTCTGAATTTATCTTTCTATTTTCAGTGTAACAACTTAATTCGTTTATCAAATCGCATTCCTCTTTTGCAGATCAGTTATTTTTTGCTCGTTTCCTGACTCTTTTATCATTGAATGATCTACGCAATGGATTTCTTTTTCATTCATGTGCCTTTTGGACTGTTTCTCTCTTTAATGACCAACAAAAGTCTGTCATCATATTGAAATCCCATCTTCCTTGATACCGCTTCTCCATTTTCTTGATATCTTAATGGAATCGCTCGCCTTGCTCTTCACTGAAGTCCCCTAGATTTTCAGGGAAATAACTTAGATGCGAGTTAAGAAAATGTAATATTAAATTCATTAAACAACCTAATTCTTGGTAATTCTTGATCATCTCAGCTACAATGCTTCCGTAGTCATCACATCTATGATTCCCTAGGAACTGATGGACTACTGCCTTAAAGCTTTCCCATGCGGCTTTCTCTTTTGGAGATATAGTTGTAATGAACATATCATCCTTTAAAATCTTTCGAATCTCCTTCCTTAAGTTTAGCTTTCGACAACTGACTGAATGTTCGACTCAAATATTCAAAGCATTCACCCTATTTTACAAACTGCTTCATCAAGCCTAATTTTATATGCAGGGGTGGAAGGAGAATTTTCGATGGTTCAACCAGTGGTTGCTCTATTACATTCTTATTACCCGGTAAGAGGCGATCGCGTGGGCCAGATCTTTTTTTTTTTTTGTAGAGATTGATTCGATCACAAAGGAAGCAAAGATATTTTGTAAATCCTGACTGTTGACTTAAAATCATGGAAGTAGTTTTAGGATCACCACAAATTTGCCACTTATATTCTTCATATTTTATTTTTTTTAATATCGTCTCTGGATTGGCGTATTTTTCTTCCAACACTGTCAAATATGCTTTGGGTACAGCGGCATATTTATTTGTATTATGCAATAATACTCCTTTGAGTCTTCTCTTTGATGAGTCAATGAACAATCGCCACTCGTCTGCTTTGTATATATTTGGTTTTAACTCATTCATCAACCCGTTAATATTATTGCAATACACTAAATCTTGGGAGAAATATTGTCGGAATGCTTCATCTCTATCTCGATAAAAGGAAACCTTAGTACCTTTGTCCAAGACATTTTTCGCTCGCAATCTGGAAGCCAATAATTCCGCGGCACCTTTTAGTAATCCGAGATCACGTACCAAGTCATTGAGTTCTGCCTGTGTGAACTTTTGTGCTTCTTTGCTTTTTTCTGGCAGATGAAGCATCATCATCTCCAGAGCTATTTCCATCACTACTATCGCCTACTTCATTGTGTGCAATTCTGCTCAGCACCGCGAATACAAGTACAATCCCAAATCAATCTACATGAATATGTTTATAAACCACCGTCGGGAGCAATATCCTCGGAAATTTTATATAATAGTGCGGTCTAAAGTGAACTCACCGTACCTGAGGTTTTATCAACTAATGGAATACATTGGAAAATATTGTATTTTCTCCCAAAAATGATATCTCCATGTCTCCCAATTTTTTTCTATTCATTTCGAACCTGGAAATATCACATATTTCGAGTTTTCGCGACTTTCGTCCAATTTTTACCTCGAGAAAATTCGTCCACGAACATGCTTTTCTGACTTCAGATTCGTGTTCAGCGCCCCGAAAAACATAAAGAAAAGCCACTCTCGATCACGAATTTTTTTTTGTGGGCCTGTGTGATCTACCACCAAAGAGCGCGTATCGACTGTCATGATGCTAACCTAGACTAAGCAGTTAGTTGTAATCTAAACGTGGCAAAAGTGAGACGAGATATGAAGAAAAAAATATACAAACAAAAGTGTCAGTGGGGTCACATGTCTAGCTTTTATGGTATGTCCATAGGAAGCGTGCCAAGTATTTACATTGAACAAATTCATTTAATTGTGGATTTTGCCTTTTAGTCTAATTAATAAGCCGGAGAAAAGTGTAAAATGTGGAAAAGTGGTGGAACAGCACCGATTTGAAAAATTCCTTTTTTCACGTGTTCCCTAGATCCCCAGGAACATTCATCAGCATTAACCCCTACGAAGATGAGAAAGTTGGGGGGGTTTGAAGTGCCCCAAAAGAAGCTGCCTTAAATTTATAAAATTAATATTTAGCCTCGGAAATGGGCTCCAGGAGGATTTCTGGGTCGCTGATCACGAATTCGAGGAATTCCATATTCCAGTATGAATTCGTGCTATTTTTCGATGAAAATTCTACTTCTTCGGGCGGAAATTTAAATATGAATATTGTGCTGCGGAAGTGTGCTCTGGGGGTTTTTTTGGGTCGCTGATTACAATTCCGAAGTTCAAATTGAGAAATTCCATATTCCAGTATGGAATACGTGCCATGGAAAATTTCATTTTTTCAGAAAACATTTAAATATTAACGTTTTTCCTCGAAAATGTGCTCTGCAATATCATTTGGGTCACTGAATGCGAATTCGCAGTCTAATTCAAGTAATTCCAAATATCTCATCAGAAGTACTGTTGATTAGATTTGTCTATGTTTTTTTATATGTATATGTGTTTGTCTATATCTGTGCATATATTTATGTGTTTATATGTGTGTGTGCGTATATAATATATAATTAAATTTAAAGTTATGAAACCCATTCCTCCCCTCGTTTTCGAGGGTACTGAACACGAATAATAAGGTGAAAAATGTTTTTAGTCATGCGCACCTCCTGGAACGGCCAAAAACCACCCCCTTTTCTTATTTCTGATATGATAACTTGGCATCGACTATTTTTGCAGGGATTCTTTGTTTTTTCATGAGGACATAACAGATGGTGAAAGGTAATATCAGGTAGTAGACCGCAACCGCCCTTAGGGGTTGAATCTACTCTGTCAGGGGGTATAAAATTGTGTCCTATTTTTATATTGTTAAAGACGTTTACCCCCGTTTTCGAGGATGCTGATCAAGGACAATGGTAAGAGTGAATTGTGACATCCTGAGAGCATTAGATTCCCGGGGGGGTGGAAAATTTTTTTTTTCTAATTTTTGTATTGAGTAGGAATGGTTTCAAAGTCACCATTTGGTCATTTTATATCCTCATCAAAAATGAATCTATCCTCGCAAGGATTTGAAATTCATGTCCCTTAAAACGGAATATAAGGAAGAGAATACTATTGGTAAAATTTCTGTTTTTAATAAATTATATATACAGGACACGATTTTGAGTCCAATGTAATATTTTTTACAAAACTTTAATATAATCTAGGGCGCGTACAAAGAGAATTACATATCATATTCCTCCAATGCTTGTGGCTGTCGCAAGAATGGCGTATATTGCTCTCAAACTTGTGAATTTTGTCATGGAAACAACTGCAATAATTGCGAGGCACCTGGAGCTGCAGACGTAACGGAAAATAAATCGATTTGTTTGGCTGAAATGTCGGATGAACAGGAAGATGAAGGTGACACTGAGGAAGAACCAACAAATCCTGAATTACCAGTTCTCGAATATGATTCAGATTATGATTGATTTAGATGGTGTAAATTATATAAAAAAATAATAATAAATTAAGACCTATTTTATCACACAGAATACCACCTTTTGTACCAACACAATATAAAATTGCCGTGTATATTACTTTGAAATACTCGTAATATTCATACATAACTTTTATTTTCAAAGTAAAATTGACTTGAAAAATTATTTTGAAATACTCGTAATATTCATTGATAATTTTTTTCTTCAGAGTGAAATTCGGCACGAAAAATGGCACGTATTCCAGTCTGGAATATAGAATTGCTCAATTTGGACCTTGGAATCGTGATCAGTGAGCCAAAAAGCCACCTAGAGCATACTTCCGCAGCACAATATTCATATTTAAATTTCCGCCCGAAAAAGTGGAATTTTCATTAAAAAAATGACACGAATTCCATACTGGAATATGGAATTCCTCAAGTTGGACCCTCGGATTCATGATCAGCGACCCAAAAAACCTCCTAGAGTCCATTTCTGAGGCGAAATTTTTTTAAGACAGCTACTTTTCGGGGCACTTCAACACCCCCCCCCCAACTTTCTTATCTTCGGAGTTAATGCAGAGGTAAATGCTGATAAATGTTTTTGGTGGTCTAGGAAACACGTGGAAAAAAGAATTTTTTCTACTCCCTACATAAAAAATACTATTTTGCTCCCTCATTTCAGGAAGCAAAGTAGTACTTTTCCTCCCTCGGGAGGAAAATACTTTGAAAGCAAACAAGTAAAAACTTCAAATAGCTGTAATAGTAGTATATAGACTTCTTTTATTGATACACAAACTTCCTGAAAATGTATAAGTATGCTTTTCTTTGAAACAGATTTTTTATCACTTATTTTTATTTATAAAAATTGAAAACAGTTTAAATCAAGGTTTAAATTAACATCAGTAACTAAATATTGTTAAAATTTATGGTACAATTAGTTAAATTACTAATGGAGATTCCCCCTGAAGAAATATTGGCTCTGCTGGTGGAGATCAGTTCCTGTTTGTTGTTTTCCAAAGTCTTGGTCGCTGATGAAGTACTTGTAGAAACAAAATTTTCAAAAACAAGACAACGTTTTTTGGTACTTGAAATAGTACTTTCTCCCGTAATTATTTGGCTGGCTACCTCACATTTTTTAGAAATACAATCATCTAAGTACCCTTCTGCTACTACGTTTGTTCGCCATCCCCGATGTCTTTTTAGAGTGAGAATGTCACTTCCAGCATTGACTAATAACGTAGCTGAAGTACGGCGGAAACTGTGTCCAGTATAGCCTTTCGAATCATCCAAATTTAAAAATATTGCTATTCTGTATGGAATTTTGGCAATTGTGTTTTTGCCAATTACCTGGTTTGTACATTTCCCTTTAGCATGAGTTACAAAAAAATCTAGAATGACATGTTTTAGGGGACCTACAGTCCAGATATTTTCTATACATATCCAAGACAGATACTCCGTTTAAAATCTCATTTGTTATTGTAAATGTCCTTTTGATATTAGTTTTTGAGTCAGGTATTTTCACCACCAAAATATCGCCTTTATCACTGATATCCTCAAGTACCATATTAACTAATTCATCGCTACGGCATGCCTCAGCAATTCCAAATATAAGCACTACCTGAAAAAGGAAAATGCACTTATGACAACTGCCTAAAATGTCACTTAATTGTCATTTTATATATACTTTCTAATAACAAATACTGTGTTACGTTTTTCTTTATTATTCAACAATAACGATCAATCTTACCTTCATATGTAATTAAGTTTCATCTGGAGCTTCTGCAATAAACTTGTTGATATCCTCCCTTGAAAAAGTATTGGCTTTCTTGGCTTTATATCCAGCAGATTTCCTTTTTAAAAAAGCTACTAATTTAGGAAACTTAATGTCGATATTGTCTTTAATTTGGAGTGTAGAACGCAACATGCTGTATTTGGTCCATAATGTTGAAGGCTTCAAACCGGCGCATTTTTTGGAAAAGTAAAATAGGACCACTTCTTCACATATTTTTCTTATTTGCCTAGTCGCCATCCAACATTTAAATAGCTGGTACCCTTTTTCATATTTTTCACGAGACTTTAACGGTAATAGATTTAACGAAACCACGTTTGCCTCTTCCAGAATATCTTGAGGAACTTCATCTTCACATTCGGAATACATTATTATAAACTTTTTGGAAGTTTGTTTATTTTGAAAACAAGAAGCAACCTTAGCAACGTTCCATGTACCTTGATTTTTAAAAATATTTACTTATCTAAATACCTATTATGACATTTTGACATATTTGGTTTTTTGAATGTCATGCATAAGAAAATATAATAAAATATATGTAAAACCAATGTAAAAACACTATAAATGGTCGTAGAAAAAATCATATGTATTACACAGGAGCAAAGTGCCATTTCCTCCCTTGGATATTGATGCCTTCCGCTTCGCGTCGGGCATCAAACCATCCGCGGGAGGAAATTATGCACTTTTCTCCCTTGTCATACAAATAGCTATTTTCTACGATTGTGCTGAAAGTCAAATTTTCTAACTTCAAAATGACTGCAGAAAATATCACTTTGTCACACGCCTTGATTACATCTTCACACACCGGAATCAAATAGTGTGTTTACCTTAAAGAATTTTATATTACTTACTGGTAATAACAATTAAATTCTATAAATGTACATTAATTACGCATGAATTGCAATTACAAAGTCAAATTTTCTAACTTCAGAATGAGTGCGGAAAATGTCACTTTAAATAAAATTTGACAGGCAGTAAATTTAAAATATTGGAAAGACTTTAAAAAAGGGAAATAACTTCGCAACCGTAGAAAAAATAGCATGTAACACACATGTGGCAAGCTTCATTGCAAAACTCGTATGATAGGAGCACTCGCTGCGCTCGTGTTCCTACTTTCACACATCGTTTTTCAATGAAGCCCTTGCCACACGTATTACAATCTACTATTTCAAATCGGTACTGTTCCACCACTTTTCCACATTTTCTGACTTATTAATTGGACTATTTTACGTATGTTAGGTAGATATTAAAATTGGGTAATTAATATTCAATAACCATTTTAAGTTATTTTTACATTTTATATCAGTTTTATTGTAAGCAACTAATATATACCATACCCGCATTGTACACTTGCTTTCAAAACTTTCGCATACACCTATTTTTCGCTGTATTAAACCAGGGTTGTAATTAATGAACTCTGACATTTGAAATTTTGAAAAGTCAAAATGCCTCGACTGACAGAGCAAGACAAAGTTTTGATGCTTTCTAAATTAGAAGAGGGGTGGCCCATAAGAAGGGTTGCTACTCATTATGGATTAGATAAAAGCACTGTTCTACGAGTTTTAGTATAGTTGTATTTATTTTTGTGTTCGTTTTAATTAAATTTTATTTAAACGTCAATGTCATCTTTAACCTAATCTCAAAATTATCGGTTCACACAGCTAAAATTTTGCAAAATCGTTGTTACATAATTTTGAATGTGTACGCGAAAGTTTTGAAAGCAAGTGTACTTGTACTAGCTATGTGCGTACTACTATCAATAAATAAAAAAATATATAAATAAGTAACAATTTTCTGCAGTAAGTGAATTATTATATAACATATCCACATCTCTGAAGTAATATATCAGATCCAAATAACGAGTTGAATATTACAGTAACCACCTTGCACCTTAAAATAATAAAAACGCCACGCCATTGATCGCAAGAGAGGCATTTTATGTCGCAAGCAAATAATAAGTGTTTAATTACGTTATTTGAAACAAGATGCTATTTTCGGAGGGCATCGACATTGCCTTAAACGCTAAGGGTCGTTAAGTTTTGGACAACTTTTTAGCAAAACGACCAGCAAGTCTCTGTTGCATTGCGCTTCAGCTGGTTTATTTTTCATAGTGGCGTAACAACTAACAACTGCTCTTTTATTTTGGAAATCATTATATTCGCCGCGTAAAAAAACGTGTAACTGCGTTGCGAACATCGAATTTCAGAGGTAACAAATTACAGAAACGTCGGAACGGATATTTCAAAACTTTTGTTATAAATTGAAACTAAGTGGTTTGCAAATTATATAATGCCGAAGACATGGGGGAGATTAGTCGTTATTTAAATATTCACTTAAAAAAAAATTAAAACTTTTAAAATTATCGAGTGGCTGTCATCACGTAAAAGAGGAGTTTAGTTTAAAAATTTCAAATTGATGCGTTTTAAATAAATAGCCAAAAGAAGAGTACAAGTAAAATAGATGAGAATTCATCTCAACTATTAGTCGACGTAGGTTAGTTAAAAAGTTAAGTGGCTACGATGTGACAGAACAGCTTTGATTGAAAATGACAGAAAATGGTTACCCAAAAACTAAAGTGAACAATAAGACATGAGAGGACGGTAGCTCAGTGGTTTAGCGCGTCTAGCTTGCATACTGGCGTACCTGGCGAAATAATTTTAATTTTAAAATTATCCCCAAAAAGTGGTTCGGACTCCACTATAAGCTGTAGGGCCTCGTTTCTCTTTACCTAACACAAATTCATTCTGGATTTTCAAGGAGTTACTTCAGTGACTTGAGAAGCGGTTAAGAAAACATTTAAAGAAAACATCTACTAAAATTCCCAAGTCATATGGGGTGCCGTAGGGTAGCATTGTTAGGACCTCTTTTATGTATTATATATATGTGAATGATATAAATCATGTCCTAAGAAATTCATACGCAAGCCTTTTTTCAGATGACACATTAATTCCGGTGTCTGGAAAACAATAATATTGAAATTACAGATATAATGAATAGAGAGCTTTGTGTGCTATATAAATGGTTCTGTGTAAATGAATTGAAGCTTAACAAGCTAAAAACGTACTCTTCGCCAATTTAATGAGCTTTTTATATAATTGGAACACATTCTACAGGATACTTTCCTCAGTTTTCTTGTAAATAATGTTAGTTTTTGGACATCCTAAATTTTGCGATACCAACTTTGTTGTGAAAAAAAATATATGAAAAAAAAATTGAAAAACGAATATCCAACCTGTCTGCGATTTGAACACACGAGCTTTGGATTGCAAGGCAAGCAAGCAAGCAAATAAAATTTATTAACATTCATATATACATATGCGCCTTCTCGAAAACTGGCCCGGAGTCAGCTAGACAACCACGGCGCGTAACCCCGTGGTGATTGTAGGGCTGGGCGGGGCAGGGCAGGTTCGGCTCTGCTTGACGACAATGGTAAAAAGAAAGAACAATTAAAATTCTTATCCACCTAGCGTGGGTTTAAAATTAATAATATTTTTAAAAATAATGCTGCCCACAAAGGCCTAAAACTAATACATATAATAAAAAACTTAGAACTAGTTACTGGTTGTAACATTGAATAACATTTGGTTGTTGTCTCGGGTGAAAAACTAAACGAAAAAACCCGTATGAGAACTGTCGACCTGGTGGTCTCCCTGACGCCAGGAAAATGTGGTGGAAAAAGGGTTTAGAATGTTTGAGTTTTTTAAAGGTTTATCGGTCAAAATGGAATTTTTGGTGACAAGAAGAACAAAACAAGGGAACAAAAATAGAACATACAGAAAGAGAATAGAAAGGATTGGACAGATAAAGTTGAGGAAAGATCAAAGGTGGGGAAATTGTGGTATAGGAAAGTATGGCAAAACAGAGGGACAAACAGACGGACATTTTGAAAGTTGTTCAGAGTTCGTTCACAAACACAATGATATGAAATTTTTTTTCTCTACGAGCGATATTTACGGTTTTAGAAATATGCCGATCAAATGCGATATACTCTTCGTTTTTGCGAAGAGTATGGTAACGAAAAAACTAAATGTATGGTTTTTACAACTAAAGCTAATTGCCAAAATATAAAATGGTCAACAGTTTCTGTATATTGATAACACAAAAAGTTGAATTTGCAATGTTTACGAATTATCTTAAGTCAACGGTTAACGTTTATAAAACAAGTTGAATATTTATGTAAGAAGTGTTAAAAAGATCTGCTTCCTCCAAAGATTATCTGCCGATTTAACACTGTGGTTATTTATATACAATTTTATTATTAATATCATGTAATATATTAAATATTAAGAGGTTACAAGTGTTATTCTTTGATATCTGCTAAAAACTACAACATATAAACGATACAAAAATATCATTCTTAAAAAAATCAACTTTCAGTGGTGGCTTACGTGCGTACAACGCGGCTTACCCACTGAAATCAAATCTTCCGGCAATTTAAAACTGTTTACTAAACTATATAGGTATAGATGTTAGAGCACAAAATCATAAACAAAAAATTTAGCTGCGGTGACATCAAATCGCGACAAAAAACACGTCCGGAATGACTGAAGAAATCGAGAAAATAATTGGACCCAATAACCCTTATTTTAGTGTGCTATAAAATGCGATAGCAAAAGTTTTGTCAAAGGATGTCGATTCCATGATTTTAACTGCGACTAGAATTGAATATATCATTTTGGAGCTAGGAAGTGATATGATCTTTAATCCATAGTTTTTGACATTAAAGGCTACAGATATTTACTTTTTTGTGTTGTTATATGTTTCTGGTATATAATCATACTTCTTTTTTATGTTGATTTGCATTTGTGATTTTTTTTAATTGTCTTAATAAACATGTTAGCTTTCACATACCAAAGAATATTAGGGTATTTATTATCTTATTTATTATTCTCTGTTAACATTATTGTAAGATGTCATTTTTATACTAGTTACAATACAAGAGTCATAAATAATTCTCATTGGCTGTATATTCAATTTATTCTGCAAGCATTCAAACTTATATAAAATAAATTGTTATTTTCCACTAACGCAATTTATTTTTCGTCATACCTCCCCCGTAAGTATACTTTAATTCCATTGTTTTGTCGATCGTACGTGACGCTTTATGTACCAAATACTTGTTGCCATTGGCAACGTGTCGTTATTTTTCATAACGTCCCTAGGGAAATAAACTAAATTTGGGAAAATGTTCTCTTTTACATAACAAGTATTAGATGTTTTAACTTTTTTGGAAGTAAATCCAGATAAGCCTTACTTGCTATATCTTCTGTATACGACATTATTTTCAGAAGTGTTCAGAGCTATTATAATAATATGATTTAATTTATCTTGGCAGTAGTTGTCATTTGAATAGAAGCCGTGTCCTAAATTTATTTTATTAACAGTTGCCATGGATATTCCAAGCATCGCCACCTTTACTACTTGTTTAGCAAATATGAAACCTGACTCAAATAATTATAGTTTTCCATTAATTTTCATCAACCCCCTCTAATATTTAAAGTATATGTAATTCCCGTTGTAACACATTCTTAAGGCACTTTTTTGAGTAGAATCCGTTGCTGATAAGAAGAAAATTATGCCTCAGTTTTCGATATATATACATAATTTTGTTTTTTTTAATGGAGCACCCTGTAAATTATTTCATTATTCGATCACAACTGGTGTATGATAATATTTCTGCTTTAGGTAAAATTGCTTGACGAGTTCCCACTGTATTAATACGTATTTGAGTAAAGATGGAGGATTTGCTCAGTTACAGCTAATGGGTAAGAAATATGTTTTTTTGAAATTAAGTTTTAACAGTTTATGATCAAACCAATTGTTTATAGTTAAATTTAATAAGTACTTATAGTTAGTTAGTTCTCCGGATCACTCGATGTGTTAGCTTTATAAAAAATTGCCATATCATCGACGAAATTGATTGTTTCACCTGAACTTTACAAAGAAAATAGTCCATTTGCATATATCTAAGATAATAGCAGTCTTAGCACCGTACCTTGTGGTACTCCGTACTATATATTTAGTGACCCACTCAGTACATCATTTGCTGTCACAGAGTGGTTATTGATTAAATAACATGGCTGATTATGTCAAATGCCCTTCTGAGGTCAATGAATTAATGAATTAACAGGGCTTCTCTTGGTCTAAGGCTAAGTAAACATTAGTTGTGTCATCTATTATTGCATCTTGTGTGAAGACGACTTCTTTAAAACCATATTGTTTATCAGATAAAAGGTTGAATTTGTTGAGATATGAATTTAGTGTAACTTTAATTATCTTTTAAAATATTTTAGCTTGGGTAATTATTAAAGAAATTGGTCTGTGATATTATACTGCATGGGATTTATTGTCATTTTTATGGATTGGTATTATTACTGACTTTTTAAAGGTAGTCGGCCATAATCATAATTCCAAACATTTGTTTGATATATATACACAGGATGGACTAAATTAGATGGGATTTGGGGTTTTCTCTAAAACTATGGCAGATAGACAAAGACCAATATAGGTGTCCTGAGCCCGATATTCGAGAAACAAACAATGGCAAAAACCGCGATCGTCTATCTTTTTCGACTACCTAGCTACAAAGCGTTTTTGGAAAATTGGCATTTTTGGATGACCTCTGTATCTCAATTACCAAGTGCCGAATCGAAAATCGAGTAACACATTCTTAAGGCACTTTTTTGAGTAGAATCTGTTGCCGATAAGAAGAAAATTATGCATGCCTCAGTTTTCGATATATAGACATAACTTAAATTAGCTATCCAACGATATAAACATGTCATATTTATCTCTAGAAAAAGTGGTTAATTTTCAAAAAATTTGATATATTTGGAAAACTATTAACAGCAATAACACTTCTTATAATATAAAATAATTTGGCCAAAAATACCAAGGAACAATTTAAAAGTCATTTGGACTTGAGGAGGTTTTAAAAAAGGTTTGTCAGGGCTAGGAAATAATCTAGTGCTTTATTGATGTTGTAGTTAAGGCCTTTTAGGCTTCAAGTATATTTGCTCTTATATGGTAAGTTTTAAAGCATTCTGTAAGACCTAATTATAAAGCCAATTTGCTTCTAGGATAATATGTATTTGTAATGGATTTATCATACCTACTTAAAACTCTTCATAAAGCTAATTAGTTTTATGAATGTCTTAAATTCCATTTAGATTTAAAGAGGCTTTGAATTATTCTTTATGGTTTTAACATATTTGCAATAAATGCATTTTAAATCCTTTTTAAAACTAGACATATTCAAAGCCTATTAGTACTTATTAAAGGCCATTACAACACTAGACTCTTAAAACATCCTTGACAAATATTGTGATGAAACCGTTATGAAGAAAAAAAGGCCTCTATAAATCTAAAAGGCAAATTTTAATTCCATAAAACACTTTCTAAAACCTCAATAAAACATTAATTATAAAAATAATAAACAATATGTTTGCCTGAATTGTCGTTGGTGCATGTGTGTGTGTGTGTGTGTGTGTGTGTGTGTTAATTAAAAGCATTTCACGACTTACTGATGTGTAATTATGTCTTTTATGAAAGAAATCATTTTGAGGTTAAATTTTAAGTTTTTTGTATCTAATGTCAACGCGGTTCGTCTTGGAGGCGGTTCTTTTAAATCCCAAACATTTTATTACAGCTTTTATCAAGTCCATGTGATCTTCGTCAAGTGTATTTGCATTTATGTAAGGAAGGGATTATTTGTGATAGTATACAAAAAGACTAAAAGGACTTCATTTAGAGTAAATGTTCTAGGTCATTACCATTATTAGAATATATAGTTTAATGAGAGGACTGTAAAATGACAAATAGGTTTTTAGTTGGAGAGACCATGTTTTTCTTGTTATATAAAAATATTCAAGGTCAATTTCACAATAATTATCACTTTTTCTTTAACAAGTTAAGGTAGAATTACAAGAAACGATTGAAAATTCACGTGGGAACCGAGAAGCAGGCCACTTTTTTAAATTTGCTGATTACAAGTCTATGCAAATTTTGTATGAATATTAAAATCATTATTATTTCTGAGGCCCCTTTGTTTTTTGGGCCTTTCTTCTGTAGTTTCAACGATAAACTGCCGTTGGTTTTAATTTTTTTGTCATACCTGATGTATTTTTATTACCTTTTAAATCGGCCTTAGAGAGGTTATACTGCCACTCTACGCTTTATAAATTTCAAATTCCATTTTATCTTCAATAAGTCTGATGGTGTGTTTGCTTAAATCAGTTTAGAAAAAATAAATGCAATAATAAAATTATTTGGATTCCTTCGTGGACATTCTTATAGCTTCTCAGTTCTAATATGGACTTATAAGAGTTTTAAAAACCAGTTTTAAGGTAGCCTTCTAGGTGTTTTCTAGAAATGCAGGAAGCTAATAAAAAAGGTTCCGACAGCTTTAAAATAGGTTTTAAGAAAGGTTTTAAAACGGCCCTAACAAGGTTTTCAAGAGCGACACTATGCCTCACTAAGGAGGATGTACAAGGGGTCCAATGGGGCCTAAGTGCTGTGGTTTTTGACCACCCTCCTGCTAATTCCATACTCCATACATGCCTCACTAAGGAGTTTTATGATGGAATTTAAAAAGGCCCTAACAACCTTCATAAGAGTGGGCGCTTTTAGTCTACAAGTCGCTTTATGATGGTATTAAGGATATTGTTACAGCAAAATAGATTTTTCATTTTATAAATAGTTTTATAGCACCCCTGTATATATTTAAGAAACCAAAATTGTTCCTTGGGATAGGAAAACTAAACTACAATAAATGTTCGAATTGTCTTCCATTGACATCTATGCATATTTATCCCATTTCTAATATTTATTGAGAAGGCCATGGTAAAAAAAAGAAAATCGAAATAACCGTAAATTTCAAAAACTAATTGGTGAGTTAATTGTGAGCGAGCATTGTTAAAAATGGTTCAATTTAGTAATGGTGAAAAATAGGATATGATTAAGTGTTTTATAGAAGATTCAAATTATTAGACTATAGACAGCAAAAATTTGTGCCAAAAGTGCAGCCTAAACAATATTTGCGCAAAGTACGACAATCTGAGCAACTGGCTAATGGGAAATACCCGAAGCCAATCTAAACCCGAAAAAAAAAACAATATTTGGGGAGGATTGGATAGATATCTGTATATCATTCTGGACTAGTTTATCAATGTTTAGTTAGCTGAGTTAACTAAATTGATAACTAACAATTAATTTAGCTAACTGGACATTAATAAACAACAAAGTAGTTTAGATATTGTTTAATTTTTATGAAATAATAGTCCTATTTTGTGGCCAGCTAGATCTCCCGATATAACACCTGCCCATTTTTGGCTTTGGGATTATTTAAAAAATATTATATAAAGAGAACGTTCTAATGACACAGAAGAATCCCATCTAATTTGGTTCACTCTGTACAGCGGTCAGGAATATACATTTTTAAAAAATATTATATATGTTATAAAGCTCCGAAGATGGAATTAAAAGTACCAAAATGTCTATATCAATAAGTTTGGGTTTTATTTAAGAAGTACATTACTTCTAAAACAAATTGGTTAAATTTGTATACAGGTCATAAACAAAATATGAATATAGTTAGATTCAATTTTAATTTTTTTTTCCTAATTTCGGAGAGTTGCTATTTATTAATCACTGCTTGTATTTCTTTTCTTTTAGAGCATTACACCTAAAATGTTTTTTAGTATAAGAGCAATTTTAGCGCTCATGAATTAGGGTCAGAATTATTGTCTGGCCAAACATTGTCCGAAAGCGTTTTTAAATTTAAGTTTTAACCGCGGTTCAGTTAAAAATTGTTAAATAATTAAACAAACAACGATATTATACTTAATGCATTTAAGAACCATTGGAAATAAGCATCGCTGCCAAATGATATGGCCTTGGTGCATTTGGTGACCTCAATTCGAAACATTGCACTTTTCGGGCTTTAGTATGCGACTTCTACACGTCATTTCTATTTTTTATTCGCTGCTAGGTACAGGGTGAGTCAAGCAGCTCTAAGAGATTTGAAATTTATCACTGAGTTTACCGTTAGTTTAATTTTCGGTGAATGTATTCTATGAATTAGGAAATTTGTGGAATGGAATAGACCTGAATGAATTTGACAAAAACTTATTTGATGGCTTTATATAATCATAGATTAATTTTTCTACCACTTTTCTCTGCCAAATAATTTTTTTAGAACCCCAAAAATTGTTTTTTAATGAAAAATTATGTTTAAATTGTTATAACTGTAAAAATTTCGATTATTTTTACTTCAAAATATTTACCTAGGGATTTTGCAGATCATTGATTAAGAATCTGATGTTAAAAATACTAATAAAGAAAATATTTGCTTCAAAATGGCCGAATTTAAGACAAAAATCATGCAATATCCTAGGTATTAATAAATATTTTATATCAAAGTTCAATTAGACAGGTCTTTTTATCACTCTTAATACGTGACTTTAAAAAATAAAATTTCAAGATGGCGAATCCAAAATGGACGAATTTAAGACGAAAATAAATCAATCATTCGCTAAAATAAAAAATAAATTGTGTGAAGTTTGACGTGTTCATAAATGTTTAATGAATACAGTTAAAATATTATAATATGAGGGTTTATTAATACATTTGAATGTGTAATTTAAATAGGAAAACATTTATTATTATGAAATTGCAATTTGTATAAAAGAGAAAAAATGGAGGATAAGTGAAATTTTACATTCATACCAGTTAAACTAGGATGCTATAATTACAGAGCTAATTCAACCGAAAATAAAATAAAGGAATCATAAAAAATTATAAATGAAAACTTGATAAACAAAAAAGTCATTCCAACATCTCGATCATGAATGATGATCACCGATAATAAACAACTGTCTGAAGTTTTCGTTTTCTTATATAAGTATTTACTAAAAAAAATAATGAGCATTTCGGTAAAAATCTTTTTTTTCCATGTACTTAGTCTATCAGTTATTTAAACTTAATTCACCTTCCTATATTTACTGAAGGTGATATTGCTTCTATAATAAACGGGATGGAAAACAAAGGCTGTTGTGGAACAGGTCATATATCTCCCAATTTAATAAAGCTTATACAGAATTATATTATATGTCCCTTAACTTGAATTATAAATATCTCATTACACAGTGTTGAATTTCCCAATGAAATGAAAATTACTCTGGCTTTCCCACTATTTAAAAAAGGAAACACCTTACAAATAAATAACTACGGCCAAATATCTTTATTACCTGAGTTTTTTTAGAATATTAGAACGATGTGCATTTATATAATATTATTAGAAAATTTATCGAACGAAACAACTTATTAATAACCAACCAACATAGATTTAGAGAAAAAAATCTGTAGTAACAGCAAGCTACCATTCTTTAAATTATGTTTATACTGAGCTAAGCAAAGGTAATTTTGTCCAATTATGTTTGATTTGGGCAAAGCCTTCGATGCTATTAATATATCATTTGTTTGGACAAATTGTATTACTTGCACATAAGAAGTCTTCTATTGTCGTGGAACAATTCATATTTTCAAAACAGATTCATTATAATTAAAGCTCAAGGACAAATTTCAATAAAATTTCATATCCCAATTGGAGTTCCACAGGAATCAGTTTTATGCTCATTAATCTTCTTACTTTGCGTTGATGATCTCCTAGATTTATCATTAAAGGCTGGATCACCATGTTTGCCGAAAACACAACGGCCAGTGTGATGTGTAAAACTCCTGAGAAATTACAAGCAAATATGTAAATTGAGTTTATTGCGGAAACGCTAAAAAAGAAAATTCCTTCGTGATCGATTAGCTGTAACAGTATACTTTAAGAACCTAATTTAAATTTTTTGTGCAACTAAATTTTTTTTTGACAATTTTGAAATTTCTTTTTTTTTCTTTAATTTCCATCAGATACAACGTGGCGCTGTAATTATGAGAAATGAATAGAGTTGGTCGCATTTCAAATACAGGTTATTGAATAAGCTTAATAATAATAAAATAATATTTTGTTTTTTAAAGAAATTTTTTATGACAAATTCGGATAAAAAACACTTTTTCTTAAAAAAAATAGATTTTTTAGATTATAGTTTTTTTCTAAGGAAAATGATATATGCATTCGATTAACTGTTTTAAAAGCTACTAGAAAGTTTGAATAAACTTTTTTGTCAAAACGCAATTTAAAAGAATAAATTCGCAATCTTAATTTTTATAAAAACGCACTTTTTTAACAGCAAATAGCCATCCATAACTTGGCCAATTTGTATCACAAAGCCAAATTGTAGGAAACTAAATTATCTTTCAATGTTATGATGATTTTTTTTGTAAAACCTTCGTTTTTGAGTTAATCAGAAAAAATGTGAGTTGAATGTGACTTTTAACAAGGAGAAAAAAACTACCATCTTAAAAAAAATCATATCAGTCTAAATTTTTTATCAAATTCAATGGGAATTGTCTATACCCCTGCTTGAGAAATGTTTATAGATTAATCATAAAATATTACTGATGAGGAAATTATTGAAATTTGGGTTTAGCATGTAATTGTTATTGTTCTTTGCAGGATATCTAGCAAATAGATATCACTTTGTGTTCCCAACTGTTCTAAGCCATCCCCATATTCATCTACATCTGAAGTACAACAAGATAATAACCATGTACCGTTGTTATTTTTATTAGTTATCAACGATTTATGTGAAACATTAGAATGTGACAAAGTGATTTATGCAGATGATTTAAAACTTTTAAGAAACCTAAAATCTGAAAATAACTGCAGTTCAACAGGAATTTGTCAAGAATTATTGATGTTCTCTTAATAAGCCAGACCTGGATGTAGAAAAATGCAGTTGCATCATATTCTAGAAAGAAGAACTAATTTCATTACAATTATTCTATAAATGTAGTATGATAATGTATAAATGCAGTATGATACTTTGATTAAAGATTTGTGTATATATTTTTATTCTGGGTTGAGTTTTGGTGAACACATTTGAATTAAGTGTAATTTAGTAATTAGAATGCTTGGATTCATATCAATAACAAATCATTTACCAATCTGGAAGCTTTAAAATTAGTGTATTAATCACATGCAAGGTCCAAACTTGAGTATGCGACCAATAGGTTTGAATCGTATTAGCAAACTCACAAAAGCAGTTTAGAACAAATTGGGGGAAAGTTTTTATTATTCTTTTTTTTAGTTTAAATTAACAAAATAATATCCTGAAAGAGGTGTGGATAATAGTTGTTTTAATCACACTTAAATTTAAAAACTTAGAACTTAAATAAATTTGTTATTTTTTGGTATTCTCACATATGACCATTCATAATAAATGTGACTCTCCAGCATTTTTTACCCAATTTACATAAATATTTTTGCCGTATGTCATATCATTAGTACTTTGAATTTTATTGTTTTCTTTGACATTAATGCCGAAGAAATAAACCATCGACTTTTTCTTATGCAGAACATATCCTCAAGTGGGTCAGATGGCATACCAATCAAAGTCCTGAAATACATCTCGCAATTCATAGTTTACCCTCTTTGCTACATTTTTAATTTGTCTGTAAAATCTGAAATTTTTCCTAGTGATCTAAGAATAGTAACTGTAATACCCTTGCATAAAAAAGATGATGCAGACCTAATCGAAAATTACAGGTCGATTACCTTATGAAATTACCATCTTGTTCCTCAAAATTGTTTGAAAATATTATTCATTGCCGAATATATACTTTTACTAATAAAAAAAATCTTTTAAAGAGCAGTCACCATGGTTTTAGGCCCAATTTCTCTACAAACACAGCATCTTCTTCGTTAATTAATCATATTTACAATGCACTAGAAAAAAGGTGAATATGTCCTAACACTGTTTATTGACTTAACACATGCCTTCGACTGTGTTAACAAGAATTTCATAATTAAAAAATTAAAGAGAACCTTTGAATGACTGGATACATTCTTTTTTGTCTGACAGAAAAATCAGAATTAAAACTGATGAACACATCACAACTCTTTCAGATCAACCTAGGTGTTCCTCAGGGGGGGGGGGAGGGCGTTATCTCCACTATTATTCTTATTGTTTATTAATGATCTTGAACATGTTGCAAGCAATTTAAATGTAGTGTTATATGCTGACGATACCACAATCTGTATTACTGCTCCATCCTCTGAGGAACTCCAAAGCAAGGTGAAGTACATCATACATCAACTTTACTCCTGGTGTTTTAATAACAAACTTATATTTAATGCTTCAAGAACAAAATACATCATGAGTCACAAAAGAAGGGAAAATCCACATATGGTGGTTAAACTAAACAACACAGCAAATGATGAAATCTAAGGTGTGAAATTTTTGGGTCTGTATTTAGATAAACAACTCACCTGGTCACACCATATTGAACATGTTATTGAAAAACTAAACTCAGATTATTTTGCCATCAGAAATCTAAGTGTTATGGATAAAAAATATCTATTAAACATTTATTTTGCTTTGGCATACTCACATATGAAATATTTAATAATATATTGGGGAATTAGCTGTGAGTTCCAAAGTATTTTTATTCTTCAAAAAATAAAACAAAATCATTAGGTTAATATTTTCACTAAATCCTTTACAGTCATGTTGACAAATTTTGATACAAAACAAAATTTTCTACTTTCTATGAGCCAACTCTTTTTGTTAAGCTTAACGCAGCACACTTTCCTCAACACAATAGTGTGCACGGCCACGACACAAGAGGTTGTAATCTAATTTACATCAATAAATTTAACTTAAGTACTTACAAGAAAGATCCTTTCTATCTATGTGGAACAGTTTTCAACAAACTGCCAACTGAGATAAAACAGGAAGCGAACATAAATAAATTAAAAAAAAAACTTCGTCTATTTCTTTGCCACAACTGCTTTATTATTTACATGAATTTTATAATTTCGACTTACTCAGTTAACTTTTGAAGTATTTGTAATATTTTAGTGTAGTATGTGTATGTTTTATTTTGTAAAATTGTATATTGTATTCTATATTTTTAAAATTCTTTCTCAGGTTTTGACTCTTCATATCCTGTAATTCTTATGGCTTATATGAATAAATACATTATTATTATTATTATTATCAGTAATTTTTTTCGGGGGTGTTATTGCCTAATAATATGAAGGGTTTATATTGACAGTTCACTATATCCTTTTTTTACCATCTTATGCCTAAATAATAAAATACAACATGAAGTAAAATCACTCTGTATGCGTACGCCAGACAGAGATGAAGCTATGGCAACGGATGCTCGAAAAATGCAATGGGATAGGCCTAAATCGGTCTCTGTTTGAACTACTCAGTAATTTTATTTTATTATTCGTATTTTGATAGTTGAATGCAATGCAGTGTGCCCTAATATTTAAGGTCATATTAAAAATCCAGTTTGGATTTGGCACATTGAATAATTACCCGTGCATAATGTATTGCAAAAATATTGACCAAGTAGGTATCATTTTTGGATAAAAATCGCGCTCACCTGCCAGCTCCGTTTTAATTTCTTATTAAGCGAGGTTTAATGTTTTGTCATTATTTTAGCATTTTAATTTAATAATAGGTCGTTGCCCATCAGAATTTGAATTAATCGGGAATTAATAAACGGGTCGTTTACTTCGAAAGGACGGGAACGTGGCAACTTTGGGTGTATCAAATGATTTTTCCTCTTTTTTAAATTTATTACGACTGTTTTGGTGAAATAAGTAACACAAACAGGATGTCAGGCAGTTTAATTACATCCTTTGATAAGAGGCCGACTTATATAATTCCTAATTTGCAGTGGCGTAACTGGTTCATTGCTTACAGGATGGTATTAAATTAATAAAGACTATTTAAATCTATCCGCTAGTTCCCTCAAGAACGGAAATATTATAAATATTTTTCTTTATTTCAATTTCTTAACCGCCTACCAGGTCACTACAATGACTCTCTTAGATGTAGAAGATCTAGATTTGCTTGAGTAAAGGAGTTTATAGTGGAATTCGAACCACTTGCCTCAAATGTCTCTATTTCCTATACACAAAGTGTGTTTTTATGTGTTTCTATAGTATAAAAAACGAAAAAACTGTCTGCGTATTCACATTTAAAAAAATGTCGCCACTTTGTTACTATAATTAGCTACTAATTAAAGAAAATAATTCTGAAATACTGTTTTTCATTAATATATTATAGCATTACTTCGATGCTCATTTTTTTGCACACGCAAGCAATTGCTTCAAAAAAAATCCGTGTGCTATTATCGAGCCACCATTTTGTATTTTTTAATTTTGGCCTTAGATTCGTAATCAGCGACATATTTATACTACCTTTCAAAAAGAATCGGCAATACTTTTTCAAATATGAAATTTTGCAATTTAGGGATGGTTTCCCCTCTTGGGGGTAAATAGTCCAATCAATGAATGCCCAAAAGGGGATTGTAGAGAACATTTAGGAGGGGAGAATTTTCCTATTCAGGGATGTGTTGGGGGTATTTAGGAGGTAAAAATATTAAAAGTCCCCGCCCCTATCCCCGCCGATTCAGGGGGGCGGGGTGGTGGAAAGGTTCCCTTTTTCGATTCTTCGCTTATAACTCGGAAACGATGCGTCGTATGGAAAAAGGTAATCTATGCAAAATTAAACGTAATTAAATTTTTCACAAGAATGTTTATATTCATTTTCTTCCTATGTGTTATAGTTTGCGAGATACTCGCCAGCGAAAATCGATGATTAATAAAAAAAAATCAATTATGTACCTTGAATATTTCTATCAAAACGGTTTACCGTGGTCTATTAATAAATCACAGTCACAAATCAATCTTTATTTTACAACATTTGACGTATTTACTAACGTAATATTTTGTCGAAATCTATACATTTCCTTAAATATATAGTGTGACTCACTTAAAATGAAGATACCCTTATAACTTTTTTATTTTGTTTCCGATTTGAATCAAATTTTGCTCAAGTATAGAGCAAATTAGAATCTACTTATGACCAGAAAAACATTCGGCTGCTACACACCTGCGGTACTAAAATATCCTGAAAAAAATAAAACATTTTGAATGTTAGAAATTCTAAATAATGCATCCGATCGGCGCCACAAAATGAACGTACACCATGATTTGATTTTATTACTGATGGAGGATTTCTCATTCATAAGCTCATCTGGCAAAGGGGATCCTCAGTTTCCGCAATTTGTGGTGGCTACGTGAAATTCGTCAATATGATTTTTAATCTGTTTCCTCATATTTTAAAAATATAAACATTCTTGTGACAAAAATTCTCCCCTCCTCAATGTTCTCTACAACTCTTTCATTGACTGGACTAAAAATCAAGTTTAGGCACCACATATAAATTGAAGAAGATATCATTTACTATAAAATCACTCATAAAGAAATCATCATTACGTAACATCCTTCTGCATCTTTTTCACGATAGCACTGCTATACATTTGTTCGAACAAATGAAGGAAACCAACCAATGGAACACAGGAGTCAAGCAAGGATGCGCCATATCCCTCTACTATCCACCACGATCCTAAACAAATTAGTACAAATCGCAATAAAAAATACACCAAATTTTAACGAACCCAATTCTACTAGCATACGCCGATGATCTTACTAGTCACGGAAGAAAAGCAGGACATTCTTAACTTCCTAGAAAACATGAAATCGTATCTGGACATATCTGGACTGAAAACAATAATGGTGCAAGATCGATCAACAAAAGAGAACCTCACCAACGGAGAAGAATACAAAGTGGGCGACAACTCTCTAAGAATGACGAACAAATCAAAATACCTGACGAACCAACTGAAAAGGAGAGAAACTGTAAAGGAGGGAATTAAAGCGGCGCACAGTGGGGCAGGAATTCTAAAACGTGGCAATAATTCTATTTTCCGTAACAATCCTTAAAAAAAAATCATGTCTAAGGATTTTTGAGGGTGTACGCTTTAAATCTGACATTGAAATGTAGAAATTAAAGATGGCGGTTTCAATATAGTAGCGTGAAACGTTTACTTCAGGGTTAATTGAAACATTTTTAATAAACACAGGTACCTGGTGTTACTGAAAGTATGTGCGTTCTGAAAGAAAAATTTGAAAATAATGTATTCCAATATGGCGGTTGAAGTATGTTGGATTTTTGAACTACTATTTCTATTTCTATTTTTCTCTACAATTTCTAGCTAATTTCACATTTTGTTGTCTCCCTAAGTATAAAATAATACTCCTAATCTTAATTTTATTAAGATACATACAGGGTGTCCGAAATGGCATAGTCTTCATCAGGTGAACTGGACGGTTTTCGGTTTTAGTTATTACTTTGTCTTATAATCCGTAATCAGTAAAGCAATAATGTAAATTTTCAGTTAGGGGCACTCTGTATACTTTTATACACATATAAAAGAAAATAAACTTTTAATACTTTTGACAATAGTACCTAATCATTAATAACTGCTGTTAATTTGATGCCTCATTTGATGAATCATCTGATGTTGCTAATGAGGAGACATCATCATCCGTGTTTGGAATTTCGTATATTGAAATATTTGGAGCCATTAGTAACCCAATAACTTCCGTAGGAAAACGTTTTAATGGTTTTTTGAGAAGTTTCATGTAACTAGTGGTCACTGGGTCAGAACTAATTAACATTAAAATAAAAACATCTCCGTTACATTACTCGCAACATTTCCGTAGTTTACACGATATCGCTTAAAACCCTTATTCCGAGCCTCCTGGGTCTCTTCTGATAATTGGCTAGTCATAAGCAATGAAGAAGCAATCACGTCTGGCCTATTAATAAGTAACTTATGTATAGTTGGAGGCACATAAAACCAAGGATCAAGCGCGGATCTAGAAATTTCAATAATTTTTTTCTCGTCTGTGGCGCATGGGACCCATACGAAATATGGGAAATAACATCTCGAGAAGGACTTCTCTAACGACCCCTAAAAAATTTTGAAAAAGCAGTTTGCGAAAAATTTTTTCAAAATTCGATTCCCCCCCCCCAGGTCTAGGGACTCACTCCTGTTTAAAATTATTTCTTTTGTCATATGCATTTTACTTTTCATAAAAATACAGCAATACGTTCTGAAGTTTATGAAAATATTTTCATTACTAACTGAGATACAACGAATTGAAATTTTGTGATTTGTTAAATTGTAAATCACAAAATTTCAATTCGTTGTATCTCAGTTAGTAATGAAAATATTTTCATAAACTTCAGAATGTGTTGCTGAATTTTTATGAAAAGTAAAATGCATATGACAAAAAAAATAATTTTAAACAGGAGTCCCTAGACCTGGGAGGGGTAATCGAATTTTGAAAAAATTTTTCGCAAACTGCTTTTTCAAAATTTTTTAGAGGTCGTTATAGAAGTGCTTCTCGAGATGTTATTTCCCATATTTCGTATGGGTCCCATGCGCCACAGACGAGAAAAAAATTATTGAAATTTACAGATCCGCGCTTGCCAAGGATACATTTCAGCGAAACCCTTTGCAGTACCAAGGGTATACTTCCTAAAGTTGTTAATATGAATATCGTACCCATTCGATATTGTTACTAAAATGGTGTGCATCCTTTTTATTAAGTTTCTGCCCACCTCTGTAATTTCAGATGCCAAGTCTGCGTTTTCTAAAAATCGCCTTGCGGTATTCCCATCATTCGAATTTCCGAAGCCAGGCTTAGGTTAATCAGTCCCATTCGGTTTTTAAATTCATTTATTTCCACCCACCGTAGTCTTATCCTCATCCCTTGCTTGCCACTTTTTTATTGGAAGTCTATATCCTCATTCACGGATTATTTGCTATACCATCTAATATGGATAGAAATGCAGTAAGGCATTTGTTGAAGACGTTACTAACTCAGAGGTAAGGGAGTCGATATTGGAGCTGAGAAGGCAGAAAGAGAAGCAAGAAATACTGTAGAAGAATGAACTAGTACTAATAAAACATTTAATATCTATTTAACTAAATCTAAAAGCAACGACATTTCTTTGTGTAATTTTTTGTTGCCCTTATAACGAGAGTGCATGTTCTTAACGTGTCACACATAAAGTTTTTCCTAATGTTGAAAACTAATTGTTTTAAAGCTTGTAATCCGTATATTCGTTTGATGAATTTGATGAATTTTAACGGAAAGTAAGTAAGCGGACACACTGGTTTTGATGGTTTTGCCTTTGACAAATTCAAACTGCATATGTCAAAATTTTTAGTTAAAACCGCAAGAAAATTTTAAAGAGTACACATGAGTACTAGTCTAACTTTAATTTTTAAACTAAAATAGTTCACCTATAATAATACATCAAATTCACGATGTGGAATTATGTGGAAGTAAACTTTTCCTATGGTTACAAAATATATTGTAGTTTATTGATATATATGCATAGGTTTGTTTTTGAAATTATAATTACTATATAACTTAAACAGTTAAAAAACTACCGATATAAATGAGTTTATCCACTTAAAAGTTCTATCAAATTTAACGCATCGATCATACGCAAATACTACTTAACAACAACAGTTTCATGGGCGCGGTGGAAGGCTAGGTGACCTTGAATGAAGTTAGATAGTGGCGCAAATGATACACTGCCATATTGCCATATGTCAACAACGAATAGTCCTTTAGCTCGTTGCATTTTACGATTAAATGCCACGTTTTCGAATTTCTACCCCACTGTGCGGCATACAGAGTTACAAGGATAGTTATACCGTTCATCGAAAAAACAAACCATCAACAGGTTGCACATAGCCAACCATAATGTTTGTAAAAACGTCACTTATTCCAAGATAACTCAAAAATTATTATTAGTCAATATTTCTAAATAAAGCAATTTGAAATTAATTGTTTTAATCAAGAACTATGCGTCTGACGAGAAAAACACAAGATACCGTTTTCGTGTAGAATTGACCAGGTTAATCAGAAAAATACATGAAATAAAACATGTGGTTTTATATCCTATTAACACACCAAAATTGAGAATAATATCTAAAGTACTTTCTGAGATATTACAAAATAACGATTAAAAAAATAGTCAAAGAATTTAAGCCGTTGCGGACAATTTGTTCATATAAACTTTTCCTCATAAAATGACCTAGGGAATCACAGCTTGAAATATTAGCACGTCATCAATGAACACCCTGTATAATGCTTGAAGTAACTGCTCATTTCATGTTCAATAATGATGCTCTTTTAAATTTCCCTCTATTTAAAATTACTTTTAGTTGCCTTTCTACCAATGATTCCTCTACTCCAGCACATCCTTCCTTAGCAAGGTTTATTATCAAGTTCCTAGCCTGCAGCAAAGGCCATTATATTTGAAATAAAGTGCATAGTAACTAAAGCAAGCGATTGGTTTCACCTTTTTGAGTAAAGACAGGTGGTTAAATAATTTATCGTAGGTATGCATTTGCATAATTTGGTTTGATCCATATGGCCACGCTAGGTGTAAGAGTCCAAGGATTTCCAGCGAATTTTATGTAATTTCATTTGCCATTATACTTTTTATTCAATGCATTACATTGCTTTTAAATATAAAAGATGAAAGTGAGCACACAGCTTTGGTACTATCTAAATGATATTCGTTATGTACGCGTTTTGAATATTCTTCTTTTAACACTTTACACATTTTGTTTGGAATTCTTACATTTGTAAAATATGCATATTTTGTCAGTTTGGCAGAAATATATGGCGAACAAGTAAAAATCTTAACAGTGTAGCCAAAAAAGGAATTTATAAAACATTGGATGCAACTGGAATTTTATTTGCTTGGTTTTAAAATTGTAGAGAAGCCATGAATCTCTATTGGTAGGATTTTTTTAAGCGAACCATATTCTTAATGTGACATTATATAAATTCTGTTATACAGGCCTATCAACCTCACATCAATAATAGTTCTCATATGAGAGGGATTGGTAATATTTTGTTGTTAAGATGTTGCCTTTAGTGGAATGACTAACAATTCATGTAAAGTAAAAGAAAAGATTCTACAGGTCCAGAGCATTTCTAAATATATGCATTTTTTTTCTTTCATCATAGATAAATTAGATAAATTTCCATAACAAAACTAGAACAACTTACAATTTTTCATCTACTGCAGTATTGGCAACAGTTAGAAAAAGGTAAAATTTCGATATTTAATCGTTTCCTCACAACTTAATTACACAGGCAAACAAAATTTTAAAAAATGATCTTTTTTTGGTACTCCATTGGGTAGCTCATATGTATTTCGACGTGCTGAACACGAATTGGGGGTACATTTCGCTCCATTGGCCATCATTTTTTTGTAAATCGCGAATGTAACCTAAAAAAAAATCATAATTTAGGTTATTTTTGCGATTTACTAAAAGTTGGTGGTTAACGGAACTAAACGAATACCTGATTCGTATTCAGCATGCCGAAATACATATGGGTTACCTCAATGGAGTCCCAGAAACAGATCACGTTTCACTCTTTTTTGTGTCTGTGTAATATATTTGCATACGCGATTTTCTAGAAACAAGCGGAGGATCTGGTGATATTGCAAGATTCGGATCAACGCCGAAAAGTCGGAGGCCATACTCTTCATGCGCCGGTTCACTGAGAACCGCATCCTAACACCAATATCGATAGGGGGCCGCCAAATCCCAATTAAAAGGTGCGTGAAGTATTTGGGGGTGAATTTGAACAAACGACTGACGTTTAACATACACATAAACGAAACTGTACGCAAGATCTACTCCATATCCAGTAGTCTGTATCCACTCCTGGCCAGGGGTAGCGGACTAAACAGGACGAATAAGAAATCACTGTATACAATGGTGATCAGGCCGGCTATCACATACGCGGCGCCGGTGTGGTGCAGCATCCCGGCTACGACAATGCTGATACTTATAGTCTTAGAACACAAATTTATGCACATAATTTCGAACTCTGATAGGTACGCCTCCCTCAGAGATTTCTACGCACGATGTTACAACATAACGCCACTAGCGGACTTCGTCCAGGAAATATCACAAAAATTCTACCAATTCAAACTGGCCGATAGTCCACTAACCCGCGATATAACACGAATCAGACAGCATAATGTCATACTTTTCAACCTGAAACACCCATTACCATACCAGGCGTTGCCTATCTTTCGGCAACCTCCCTAGCCACACTTTCCTATACCATAATTCTTCCTTTTCACCACCTTTTACCTCAAACTCCTTTCTATCCCCTCTATTCACCTCCCTTTTTGTTAATCTTTGTTAGTTTTTGTTCTTTTGTCCTTTTTTTGTCTCCTTTTCAAAATCCCCTCTCGACCAATAACTTCTTGTAAAATCCAAATTTTGTGAACTACAACATCCCCTCACCCTACCTTCCTGGAGGCGGTACGACCACCAGGACGAAGGATGTCATTAGCTCGAACGGGTTTTTTCATTGAGTTTTCCCCGTATCAGTAACCGAAACTTTTAACAGTGCAGTGCGCCCTAACAAGTGCACCGTAAATAAAAACCAATAAGTTTAATTTTAAGTTTTTAAAAGTTTTCTCCTATACGTAGCCATATTGTTAGTTTTAAGCCTTACCTATTTCTTAAGACAGGAGCACTAATGCCCCGCTTCAACTTACCGGATGCGCTCCGCCCAGCCACACACAAACCACGACGCCACGCGCCGTGGTTGTGCGGCTGGCTCCGGATCGGAATTCGGCTAGGCGCGTAACTAAAATGTTAAATAAAATTGTTATTGATTGATTACTTTGGTGATATTGCACAGACACACACACTGACTGACTGACTTTCTCCTATTTCCAAAATACTTAATGAGCTAAGATTTGCCACAATTGTCGCTCATAGGAATACCAAAGTAAATTTTTATTAAACCAAATAGGGTGAAAGAGAGTTTAATTTATTCTGAAGCCACATAATGCTAAACTTTCAGATACCTGTATTATCGACGCAGAATAGAATTCTTTCTTTTTGTATTCCTTCTCTCCTTGTTCTTTCTCACGTTTTGACAGGCGTTTTTGACCTATACAATATAGGCTTCCTTTTGAATAATTAAAAATTATCATTTATTTTTGTTAACTTAATCACAACGTATGACAAGATTGCAAACTGTAATGTAGAATAAAAACGTTTCATCTTACAAAGAAAAAATTCAGTATAGCGTCCATAAAAAAATAAGGCAGATATTTAAAATTGTTTCAGAAATGTTTTCGGGGATTTGAAAAATACGTGAAAGTCGAAAAGTTATGAGAAAAGATCAAAAATCGTATTTCACTTTTTTAATTTCTTATGAACTCTCCAGCAAATGGTAAATTAAATATTTTTGTCATGAGTTCCTCAATACATTTAGTTAGTTTATTTTCAGTAGTGTAGAAAGACTGCTTCATTTTATTCTGCTGTATGTTATTTAACGCGTCTATAAAATTATATCAATATCAGAATCGGCCATACGCATACGTCTGCGTCCGAGCCAAACTGTGTCAACTAGATTTTCTATTTAAACTATGATTTGAACTTGCGCATCCGGCATATCTTACAATCCCAGAGAATCCTGTTTATAATTTATAATAAAATACAAACGTATAATAGTTGTATTTAGATTTTTTATTATATTTATTCACAGTTGATTAGGAACATACTAAGTATTTATTTTATGGTGTTTGGCGTTCAAAGTATGAGAATTATTTTATGATATTCCTTGTCTTTTTTGTGAAAATCAGGTGGTAGTTAATTACAATAAAATTTTTACTAGGATTTTTCTCAGATGTTGAAATTTTAAGAGAATGTTCTTGAAGGTAAAATAAATAATTATTCGAAAGGTTCGCCTTTTTAATCAATTTTCAACAAATAAAAATCAAAAGGAGCTTTTTTAAATATCTGAAACAATATTGTCTTTAGAGAGAGATACCAAGTGATCTTTTTTAAAGCTTATAAAATAACAGTTAATCTGCCTACGATAAAAATCGATTGATATGTTTACGGTACTGTTTTCGGAAAAGCGTACTTTCGTCGTGCATTTTTCGCATTTTACTCAGCAACGTATATGTAATAATTGTGTCGTATAAAGTCAAAAGCTTACCTAACTACATTTAATGTAGTTTTATTTCCACATTCAGTGGGAGTATAGTAACGACAAAAATTTTTATTGTTCAAATAGGCTTGGAATGTCATGAAACATCGAGATTTTTTTGTATGCAATTCTACCTATCAACTTCTACTACTTTCAAATCTAATAAAATAAACGCTTGAAAAAAAGGTTTCCTCGAGTATTTTGAATGCGCAGTGGCTTCTCTCGAGTACAGTAGATGCGCATTGTAGTATGGATGCGCAGTGGGTTTCCTCGAGTCAAATAAATACGCAACGTTAAGATCTTAAATTTGAGCAAGAAAATATGTCTGTCGCGTCGGTCTGTCTGTTGGTTTTGTAAGTTTTTGGTGCTCACGATTACTCTGGAACCATTTAAGATATTGACTTTTGAAACTGACTATTGAAATTTGGCACACGTATGTATTTTAACGAAATCTGGAACTAGATTAAATTTTGATCTTATTCCGTTAAAGAGTTGAGGGGTAAATTGGGGTAAATGTGGGTAAATGAGGGTAAATAGGTAAATTAAGCAAGTAAGAGTCCATGAAATTGGCATTTCGTAAATATAAAAGGAGTTAAGGTCTCAACAAAATTTTTGGCACTAGCCACCCCCATTACCACCCCCACCCCATTATTAAAGGGAGTGAAAAACTATTGTAATTTAGTGTGTGTACCAAGAATTTTTTTCACTTCATTCACCCCCATCACCACCACTGCCGATGTGCCATATCATTTTATGAGCTTTTCGAGTAGACGATTTCAAATATTATATTATTAAAGTTCAATAAACAATTACTTCCACATAGTGAAGTGCAAATATAGTATTTTCGTTGTAAGAGACTTGGATAGGGAGTCTGGATGTGGAAGTAGTGATTCCTTAGGCAGCGGTTTTTTAACATTGTGAGATGGACAACGATTTACATAGATCCAAAGTGTCCAAGAACTCCAAGTTTGAGAAAAAATAATATTCGTAAATAACATGTTAAGAATGCTAGGAAAAATTTACTTATAACCTTTCCTTTTTAATTGGTAGTGTAAACTACTTTTATGATATAACTATTTTAACAGAATTTTTTTTTCCAAAAATCAGGGTTATTTTGATACTTCTTACTAACAGAAATTCTTAAATATATTTTTTATTCGTTTATTTATCGTCAGCCTATTTCCGCAACTAAGGACAATCATCGACGCCAGGAGACCAGCTACCTTCAACATAGAAATTTTGCCGAACCTATTCTTCTAAGGATAGTAGGAATCTTTTACTTACGTACCATCGAATAGACATGGAACCGACTGTACACTATGCAATCCTCTCCTTAAGCTGAATAATTTCTGCATATACACTGATATACAAGCCACTGGAAGTTAGAGGCGAGTTCACTGTATGTCGAAGTGCTAACAGCGAACAACGTTGCTTAACTTTTCGCATCGAAAATAAAAATATATTAAAAATTATATTGATAACTCTTTAATACAAAATTCCCTTTATGGTGATTCGTGATTTGTCCATTTATCTTCGCTTTTTTAACAACTTTTATATGTATTGCAAACATTTTTTTAAAAATATTTCGCCTATAATAGATGGACGGTGGCTGCATAAAACCCTACCTCATAAGATACATGACTAAAACCATCATGTAACATGACAGGAACTTTAACATACATGTGGTTGCCGTATCATAGCCTAGAAGGTAATCGTTGTTCTTAAATATATACACCCATTTTTACCCCAAATTTACATAAAAAAAAATAAACGAATGAAATTTCTATTAGACGAATAAAAAATAGAGTTTTTTAGACATTTGGAGGGGGGAGGAGAGGGTGGCGATCTACAACTGAATTAAAAGACATTTTTGCGACCCAGCATTTTCGCGCCACTTTACGTTAAAAACAGTAGAGACGGTCGCGAAAAAAGCCTTTTAATTCAATTGTAGATCGCCACCCCCGCCACCCCCCCCCCCCGCTCTCTTTTACAGAGAAATATCAAAATGTATATAACGAAATTTCCTTTAATTTTCTTTTTATTTTCTACAGGAGAGTTTCCTATTATGCTAATAAAATAAATTCGGAAATTTTAAAAATATAATTTCTATACTACGTTAAAGCTGGGGAAACTTGCTTGCAAAATCTACTACCTTTTTCATATTTTTTTTTAGCAATTTATAGCTCGAGAATTATATAAAATTTGAGAGCACCTACCATCAGAGCAGTGAAACAGCCTCACTCTCCGTTTGGCATCCCTTATTTATTAACTATTTTTTCTACTGGATAATCATCCTATACATTTTTCACTAAAAGTATATCTGATTTTTTCTAGGCAATGATCTTAATTACTTTTTAGAGTGACTACCCTGTATTTCTTTTATGTCTTTCATAGTTTTCCTCCTTGGTAGTTATGTTAACTACATGTGAAATATTATTGTCCTTCGTAATTTTTTCACTAATTATTTATTCTGGGTGTCCACCCTGAATAGTTTTTACTAAAAGTATATGCCAGTTCTTCGTTGACACGAACGTCAACTCACTACCAAATATTATTCTCCTCCGATAACTAATTTTGTGGATATATAGCGCCAACAGACAGACACCAGACGATAGGCACACAGACAGACAGGCAGATAAAAGACCTTAGTTTTCGTAATTTACATAGTCTGAAATGTAAAAATCTGAAGAACTCTCGGAGAATCAGCATTAAAGCAAGAATTCTTAAATACTGTTTTTCGTTAACAAATAATATTTAGACGCCCAAATTTTTTGGCCCGTTTAAAGCGCTCGATTTATAATAAATTGCACTTTAAATTATAAAGGTATTTTCGTAAAAATACCTTTATAATTTACTAAGGTCCCCTAACTGGGTCGAAAATCGATATTAACTGTTAGTCAATTTGTCATCGGCAAAGTGGACATGACATTTGATTCGCAGTTTTCTCAAATACCTCGATACCTCATATAGAGTGTTTGTTACTCGGTAACAAAATTTTATATTTTTCACTTTTCGACTGGCCCTGTATAAAAGTCTGTTAGGTTTACAAAAAAGGTGAGGTAGTCATTCGTCTTAAGGCACATCAGATACTATATGAGGAAGAAAAAAGAAAAGTTACTTTTCAATTAAATGGTGGTATATTCGGTTGTTGTATGTAGATGATAATGCATATTTTCCGAACAGATGGATTGGAAGGAATAGCCCTCTTATTAATTGACCCCACATTCACCAAATCTAACACCTTTAGATTCGTCTGCGGGAAATTTTAAAGAAAAAGTTTACCACACAATAATTAATGAGGAAACGCCATTTGAAACGGCGTTATGAAAAATACATAAGTGCGAAGGGATAGAGAATACAAAAATTTGAAATACTTTGTTAATTTTTTATGTTGTTTCATCCATTTGTTAACCGACCAAATGTTATCCAGTCGTTTCTTTGTGTAGTATTTATTCAATTTTAAAGTAGTGTTGGGTGTTGTTGTATTATCAATGTTGTTTGTGTTAATAGAAATAATAATTTTTCCTTTCGTTTTATAATATCATAATAGACTTTTATACAGGGCCAGTCGCAATGTGAAATATTTTAAAACTTGGCCATTCAATAACAAAGGTGGGGCGAGCGTAGAGGCGACTTCAATGTGAATATCAGTCGATATTCCGTTGAAGCAACGTCGAACGCGGTTAGTACTTGGATGGGCTCCCATCTTGGGAAATACAGCGTTCTCGTCCCACCTTCTAAAGGCTTGTATATCAGTGTATACTCGGAAGTTACGTAATTTCAGACGAGGATTACGTAGTGGATATACCATCCTTCGGAGGGGATGTAAAGCAGGCGGTCCCTTGTCTATTAAATGTTAGGCAAGTAAAAGATCCCTACTCTTCTTAAGGGAAGAGGTTCGGCAAAATTTCCAGGTTGGGGGTAGCTCGTCTCCTGGCGTCGGTGATAGGTCCTGGTAGCGGAAATAGGCCGACGTTAAATAGTTAAAAAAAAAAATAACAAAGGTATTTGAGGTAACTGCACGGAAAAAAATAAATTCTTGTTTTAAAAATAAAACATTTAATTTTAATGCATCGCACGTTTATATATACGCAAGAATATATTTTCTTCATCCAAGAAAATAATTTATTTGATTTAATTTCTGTTCGTGAATATATACTATTTAATTCAAATATATGAAATAATTGTGATTAATGTCACTATATTTTAAAATCAAATCACCTTTTTTCTTAATATCAGAATATGCGAATATTTAATAGAAGAATGTTACGTAATTGTAATAAACTTTTAAAGTTTTATGTAAAAACTAGAACAGTTTTGTTTTAACAATATATTGTTTCATATTTAATTACGTATAGTTTTACCATTAATAAAAAGTTTTAAGATAAATCTGTGGTATCTCTATCTTCAGAGAATTATAGAATTAATATAAAGAAACCTATTTATCCCGAGATTTTACATTTTTTAACTTCAAACCAATACGTTTTGAATTAATAATAAGCATATATTTGACCTAATCAGTGATAAAGGTTTAATTAAAGGAATCTACAAACGACCCAACCAACCAACCTTCTCGGTACACTTTGAAAATTGCCATGAAAACTCGTAAAAGCAAGCTGGTCAGCTGAAATTCCAGCGACTTCAAAGCGTACCGACAATGTTGGGTCCGCCAATTTTACGAGTTCGCATGGTAATCTTCAAAGTGTACCGAGAAGGTCGGTTGGTTGGTTGGATCGTCTGTAGACCCCTTAAAGGTTATCATAGGTTACGGGACTGTATTTTTTATTCCGATTAAAGCACGATTAACTATACCACATTCGCATTTCATATTCCTGATGTAAACAAATATCAACGCATGCTATCATTAGTATTGGTCGAACGGCCATAAACTCCGTTGATATTTGTGTATATACATCAGGAATATGAAATGTGATTACAGTACATCAGTCAGATTATAGGAAGTAAGTAAAGGTGTATAATATGCACACGACGGTCACAGTAAATAACAACTAACAACAGAACAGAACAAGTCAACAAGTTTCGACACTACGCACGGCTTAGCTACTCTGCCACCTTCTTTGCCAGCCACCACGACCGATAAGGAGTGCGCGATAAATGTAATGGCTATTGAAACGAAAACTAAGATAATATAATATTAAATTTAATAATATTCTGTCAAGAAAATTACATTTTAATTGATATATCTACATTTCCCTTAATAATGTAAATATAGTTGAAATAAGTACTACATAAATTTGTTTCAAGGTGCGAAGGTTTTAAAACAAAAATAACATAATATACGGAATAAGAAAATGTATGAAATTTAATATTTAAAACTATTAAACATTTCGCCTAATCGTAATATATTCGCAAACAATATATATTTCAAGAAAAATATTAGATTATAACAAACTTTTCACTAAGTTTCACAAAAATGTATACATTTACATTTAATAAATATAGATTTGCGAAAACTATTTAATTACGTTATAGTTAATGTATAAAATATTAATATTTAAAACTATGAAACATTTCCCATAATCGTAATATATTCACAAATAATATATATCCCAAGAAAAATATTAGATTACAATAAACTTTTCACTAAGTTTCACAAAAATGTATACATTTACATTTAATAAATATAGATTTGTGTTAACCATTTCATTTTAAAACTTTCGACTTATTTGTATCAAATACTTTTTTTTTGCGTGTGGGAATCGAATACGCACTTTGTACTTGCCAATAAAGAAAATGCCTAACCGTTGATCTCGAAATTTCAACTCATTTAGGAGACCTTAGCAGGTCTTGAAAATTTGATCATTACGAATGTGTCAAAATGATCAAATAGAACTCATCGGGTACTATGTCTCAAAGAGTCTTAAAATCAGGCAACGCGTTACACTACAACGGGGTGTTGTGGTATTAAGTGGCACACACTGTATATTGTATTTTATAGTTTTTATAATAGTTAAACATTTTACTTGTAAAATATCCATAATTTTGAATTGTTTAATTTTGACTTTAGATTCGTAATCAGCAACTCAAAAAAGCTAAATATACTACATTTTATAAATAAATTTGAATATTTTTATGTCTGGCTGTCTCTTATCTGGATACCTAAAAATATTGTTTAGGCGGCACTTTTGGCACAATGTTTTGCTGTCGATAACTTACCTATTAAAATAAAGCTGGGAAGCTAAATTTATATCTTCTCCGCTTAATCACATCATATTTTTCACCATTACTAAATTGAACCATTTTTAATAATGCTCACTCACAATTAACTCACAAATTAATTTCTGATATTTACAATTATTTCGATTTTATTTTTTTTGCCATGGCCTTCTCAATAAATATTAGAAATGCGAATAACTATGCATAGATGTCAATGGAAGACAATTCGAACATTGACTGTAGTTTATTTTTTCCTATTTTTTCAAAATTATTTTATATTACAAGAAGGGTTGTTGTTTTTAATAGTTTTCCATGGCCTCCTCACAAGTATATTAAATTTTTCGAAAATAAACCATTTTTTCTAAAGATTAATAAATAAATAAAAACTGCCTTAAGAATGTTTTACTCGATTTTCGATTCGACATTTAGTAATTGAGATATAGAGGTCATCCAAAAATGCCAATTTTCCGAAAACGAAAGAGATAGATGATCTCGGTTTGCGCCTTTGTTTGTTTCTAGAAAATCGGGCTCAGCAGACCTATATTGGTTTTTATCCATCTGCCATAGTTTTAGAGAAAATCCCAAATCCCATCTAATTTGATTCATCCTGTACTATAGCTGATATTCACTGTGTATCAGATCGAAAAGAAATTTTGTTAGTTGAGATATTAATCATAGCATGGAATTAAATTTGTTGATTATCCAATCAACAAATTAGAAATAAAGGCAAAAATTAATAATCATAAAGAACTACAAAAACGTCCACTTATATGTGTTTCTTGTAAGATACCCATGAAAAATCTTAAATGAACTGTTGACACAATGTTGGGTAAAGTTAAAATAATAATTTTTATTAAGACTTAAGTTTTTAGTCGTCTTGATATTACTAAATATACAGACATCCTTTCTGAGTGCCTTTATTTAAAATAAATAAAATATTAACCGTGACTCTAATTTTTATTTCAGACCCTTTTCCAGCAAAATTATATCGATATCATCAAAAAGCAATTATACAAGTAACATTATTGTATTTATTTGCATCTCTTGTAAACGAGCCGCTCCTGGGTTAGTGCGACGTAACCGCGCTGCAAATGCAATTCACGAATGCATTTGGGCAACAGGCTGCAGGTCTTTGGCCGGCCATTCACTTCCAAATTCTACGAGTTAGTGGTTCCTTCTCGATGCGATCTAGCGCGCTCCTTGTCCCTTCGCGACACGGCCCTCGAGGGCGAGAGGGACGGAGGTAGCCGGAAACATGGTCCAGCAAAAACATTATTCTTTTGCTTAGTTCTTTTTTTTTGTAAATTGCCTCGGCGTTTGTTATACGATGCCATTATTGATTGATGGGGCCCCCTCTCGGAACCAACGGAGCGGAATTTTTCTTTTGGAAATCGTGATCGCGGATGCTGAAGGTTTTCCGATGTTTTCTATATTTTAGGGACTGTCGTGAACGTCGCGCGTTATTTTATTGTCTTTTATCGATAATGGCAGAGTAAAACTGAAGTAGGGAGTTTTTGTCGGATATATGGACAAAAATGTAATAGTTCAGACGGACAGAGGACACCGGGGATAATCATAATCAACCATAGAAAAAGCTAGTTGGGCCCTCGTTGCTGAAATACAGGGTCTTTTATGTATTTTGGTCAAAATTTCTTTTGGTTGTTACTTTGTAAAGGAATGGAATACTAAGTTCATATTTGGCACATATAATACACTAGTGATCCTGAATAAATACTTGTATCATGCACATAAAAAAATACAGGTCCGGACTTGAGAAACAAATGTTTTTGTTGTTCTTCAAGAAAAGAATACCCTGTGTTTTTGTTTAATTTCAATATTAAATTCTAAAAACACAAAAAAATGAACAAAATAGCTTCATTAATTTTTTTGCCACACCTCTGCCGTCTTCGAAATAAATTCCAATAAATAATGCAATATGAGACTTTAGAAAATATCAATGAATGACATGCGCAAAAAATGCTTCCCCTATTAAATTGGGCATTTACTTTTTTCCAGCAATAATTATTATATTCTAATTACATTTTTTTATGGAGGAGGTGAAAATAAATAAAAAATTATTTATTAAAGAGTGGTAATACAGCAACACAACATACCTATTACCGACAACAATAACTATAATAACAAAGTTGTATATCAATAATGCACATAGTAACAAGAAAAATGAAGGGAATAACGATCATGTGTCGAAAAACCTGTAAATCCTAGATAGCATGTTTTCTGGTGAGTGAGGGGTGGTTTCTGCCCGTTTGAGGGATGAAGAGGGGTTGAATCTGAAAATGAATACTTTTTCCGTGATCAGCGACCCCGAAAATGGGAGGATACACGTTTGAACCGAATCATTTGAAAAAAAAACCTCCCTCGGGAGGGTTTAATCAACTCCCTAGGCCTGCTGTCTGGATTCCACTTACTCTGTCACTCCCTTCCATGTTATTTCAGACCCGTTTATACATGAAAACATAAAGAGAACCCCATAAAAGGGGTGGTTTTTGGCCGTTTCAGGAGGTTGCGGCTGTCAAAAACTTCTCCCCTCAGTTCCATCGTGTTCAGCACCCCCGAAACCGGAGGGGGAAGGTAATTTCGTCTTTGTACGAAATATTTACAAAAAACTCGTCAAATAATGCTTAATTACATACAGTATCGGCAAGCATTTGATTAGGTACGGCAATAAGAGCAAGCGAGACTGAAGCAAGCATTGATGTAAATTAAGGGGGGTGTGTCACACTTTGCTCTGCTAAGGTACTGGTAGACGCCTTTATTGTGGGCGGTCAGTTAAGTCGTTGAAACTATGCAATACCTAATCCAGGACTTTCCGATACTGTAGACTATAATTTGTATGGGTGATTTTAATTTAAAATTTTTTTAATGATACAGAGTCATCTGTTGATTACATGTGTAGACCTATGGATTCATTTGGTTTAAGTCAAACTATCAATGAACCTACCAAAATTTCTAATAATAATATTGCCTTGCTTGATAAAATTTTTGTCACTGTGAACATTTGGTATTAAGTTGTGTCACCATAAATGAAGAGGGAATTTCGGATCATATATTAATTCATGTTTCTCTCGACACTTTTTAAATATTTTTCCCAAGATTAATTTATCTTTGATCCTCTATCTGTAGACTGGAATCAGATTTATCAAATACAATCTGTTGATGATGATAAAGTAAATTTTTTACTGTAAATATTACCAACATTTTTGATAGACATATACCTTTAAAAACTGTTCGTATAACTAAACCAAAAGCGCCATGGCTGACTGATGTCATTAAAATTATGATGAAGCAAAGAGACGCAGCTCTAAGAAAATATAAAAAAAAAACTAAGCAACCTGAGGACTACAATAATTACAAACAATTAAGAAATGTTTTTTCTCGTCTGTTCGAAGTGAAAAGAAAGCATTTTTAAATATTTTAACTAATGAAAGTAAATCTCCTAATCTTCTAATAAGGTTTGGCAAACTCTTAGAGATTTTAATGTGTTCCCTAATAAATGTACTGAAATTCCATCTCACTTATACGATGTAAATTCTATCAATTATTATTTTCTGTCCACTTTTAGATGAAGATTGCTTAGAATTAATTCGACATTATCGTACTCAAACTTATAACCACACTCTGAATTTTGAGTTTCACTTTACCGATCCACAAAAGTAATGGAAATATTTTCTTTGATCAAGTCAAATACCTCTGGAAATGATGGAATATCATTAAATATACTTAAGTTGTGTCTACCAACACTCATTTTGACTCATATAATTAATTCATGTCTTAAGAGGGGTATTTCGCTGCTTCTTGGTGGGAGGCGGTTGTACGTCCTCTTCCTAAAAATTTAAATCCTAAAGGCTTAACCGACTTAAGACCTGTGAGTATACTACCTTTACTTTCTAAAATTTTGGATAGAATTTTCCATGAGCAAGTGTATGCTTATGTTAATGATAATTCAATTTTACCACGATACCAGTAGGATTTAGAAGAGGATATAGTACCGTCACTGCCCTTCTGGAAGTTGGGGATGAAATTTTTAAGGCATGGGATAGTAAGCAGGTTACTGTCCTACTCGACTTTTCAAGGGCATTTGAATAGACTCTATCAAACTGTTCCATAAATAATGCCCGGTCAAAGTGTTAGTCGTGATGCTCTGAATTGTTTTGCGATTTTTTTATCGAAACGTTTTAGGTGTGCCGTCAAAACTAAATCGCTATTCGGATAGCAAACCAAGTAGACTATTTTGACGTTCCAGCTGAACAATGTTACTGGTAAATTTCATTCGACTACATTCAACCGTTGCAGAGATATAGCTGTTTGAATTTTCACACTAAATGCATTAAACAGCCTGTGTCTTCTTAATCAATGGCCAAAAAATTGTTTTCCTTGTGGAACTAGACTTGCCTTGAAGCGCACATCACCCAGTATAACAAAGAACTGCTTAATGTTGCATATTTATTTGCTTTAGGTATATATTATGCACTGTTGAAATAAATTTAAAATTTACCAGGGTAATTTTATCATACTAAAATCTTTAAAAACTAATTTCGTATATATTACAGTCGTGTAAACGTTATTAATATTCTATTATTCTCATGACCACCATCCATTCGTTAAACTAATTCGCATTTATATACATTATTTAATTAAATTTAATGTAACAATTAACATAATACCACACAAAACTATACTAAAACCGTATTTAAAAATAGAAACGCATATGACCACATTGTTGAACACATTAAGTTGTGCAAAACAAAACAAATTCGACATTAATTAGAAAATTGTATTTTAATTTTATTAACAAAATAAATAAAAATAGTCTGTGACCTTAATTGCATGGCTTTGTGCATTTTTTTTACTTCCATTTGTTTGCAATGCAGTTGTTTGACTTAATTATTCCCTGGCCTTGTTAACTTTACTTTAATATAAGTACTTAAATACATGGTGCGAGAAATAAAATAATATTAATATATTAGCAATATTTCCATTCATCGAAGAATCATTCTGAAACATTAGAGGACATGAAATTACCATATTTTCTGATCTACCAAAGACCCTTGATGGTGTGGGTCATTATTTTGCTTATCGTCACCCTAATATTAGAAAGTTGAACGTCATGTTTTTTGCATTTTCCTACTTAATAATATAACGAGGTTGTACGTTACCAAATCTTCGTTTTCCAAGCAAAACCTAGATGGCGCCACCCATGTTAAATAAATTGTTAAGAAAATTAGAAAGTTGTATGTGTTGTAATATGTCTAAAAAGTAACATAGGTATATTACGTTTTACTCAAATGTGTCAATAGTAACTTGCAAACTTGTAATATTAGGGTGACGTTATGAGTGTGATATACCATTTGTGGTTTCAGTCCTTGTTAATAAAAAATAAAATGTAACGAAATTTAAACCGTCTCAGAAAAAAGATCTCTAAGAGCAAGAACTAATATACGATTCGAATGTATTCAGCCCTCTCTTCACTCACTAATATCTCAAAAAGACAGGTGCGAAAATTTAAAAAAAACTATGTTCTCATTATGTAAACCACTTACTGGTCAATATCATCCATCATTTTTTTCTCAGTTCGGTTTTTTCTTAACGACATTTTTCTTGTACCTCTTTTTCTTCTTGACATCGTCTTTCTTGTTCTTCTTTTTCCTCTTGACGTCTTTTCTCCTGCTGTTCTTTGTCTTCCTGGCGTTGCTGCGCCATCATCCTCGTAAACTCCGCAAGTAAGTCCTGTATCTGTTTCTCTGCTGCCATGCTTCTTGTTATTATGGGCATATAATCACTTTGAATAGTTTATTACACAATAGCGTTACGAAAATCCAAATATCTCGTCGATATTTGCGATGGAACTTTCTAGAAAAATCTTGAAATAACATAAAATAGTTTTATTTAGAGTCTATGTCACTATCCCGTTATTAGAATTCCACTATCTCCAGTAATTTCCAATTATAATGTTCTAGAAATTTTCTTAAACTAACATAAATAAGTCTTAGTGTCTATATTACTTTCCAGTTGAAAGAATTGGCTGTCCACAAGGAGGCTCACCTCTACTATGGGTTATTGTAAATTGTTTAAGGGGTCTGTAGCAGCTCACTTACCTCAGTAAGATTCGGTAACCATGAAAGAGATGGAAGAACATCAATTTATATATACTTAAACAATATCAGAAACATTTTACTTTTTGAAATGAATTATATTTTCCCCTTTAAATGTTAACATTTTAACTAATATACAATATTCGAACTGAATTTTTTATTACTATAGTAAATACAACAAACATTTGCTCGATTCGAACATTCTGGAACGCTCTGGAATTGGATATTGCATATTGCTATAAATTGATTATAAATTTTGGAACATCAAATATTAATAGAAAGTTGGAATACTCGAAACTAGGAAACCGGAAACCTTTGTGGTCAGAAATCCCCTCCAAATCACAAGAGAGACCCTAGGCCCATATCGTTGGTTTTGTCCCCTATCCTAAACGGAATTAAATCAAGAAATCTGTAATTGGGAGCTTTGTATGCGGTAAGTGGTTTGTTTTACTGTATTTCCTTGTTGATAGAGAAGCAATCAATTAATAATGACACAATCAACTGATGATGTTTTAATCGATTCAATTCCGTCACAAAAGCATGTTTACATCACATCTGTCAAACTGCCCCCATTTTGGACTACAAAACCTGAGATTTGGTTTAACATTTTAAGGAGAAAATATAATTCATTTCAAAAAGTAAAATGTTTCTTGATATTGTTTATATATAAATTGATGTTCTTCCATCTTTTATATATAAACAATATCAAGAAACATTTTACTTTTTGAAATGAATTATATTTTCTCCTTAAAATGTTAACATTTAAAGGAGAAAATATCATTCATTTCAAAAAGTAAAATGAAGAGCCCTTCTTCACATCGACATTAATTAGAATGGCCAATGGATATAAAGGGCATGGCTACAAGACGCCCCTATTCTGGAAGAGGCCACAATGCAAGTTCCTCTTCTGGGAATGGGGACTGACCGTATCCTCCTATATATAATTTTAACAAGAACTTTTGAAGTTTGAACGAGTCCAGAAATGATGAGCTGAACTTCTTAATCTACACCAATGGTTCAAATATAGACTGTGGATTAGGGGCTGGAGTCTACTCAGAAGAACTAGATCTACACTCAACAATACCTCTGGACATGTTATACAACCTCCCAGAATCGACCTAAGTCGAAGGCAAAATGAAAATTTGACTTAGGTAAAAAATTCATTTAAAGACATTTTTGAGCATAACATATGTTTGGAAGGCATCAGACCAAAATTTGTCTTGATTGATCCACATGTGCCACGACGAATTCTTTCAAAACTCTTTGGCGACTTATCGAAGTAAGAATCAAATATGAAGTCAATTCTTGCTGCTATATTTTCTATAATATTTTTCACATATGAACAGACAGCCTCGCAGAAATCTCCAATTGTTTTCAAATCTTTGTAGCGCAAGCCATGAAATCCACAATATAACAATTTGCAAGATTTGATAAGTTTGCTGAACTGCCATCTGTTTCAGTTAATACCTTTTCAAATTCTGAGGATAGTGTGCTCTTGTTTATCTTTGTAAAGAACCCATTTTCATCGAAAAGGAAAAAATTGTTAACGATTTCATGTTTTAACTGTTCATCTCTCTCTCTCTCTCTCTCTCTCTCTCTCTCTCTCTCTCTCTCTCTCTCTCTCTCTCTCTCTCTAGCTAGCTGAATAGTGCGGTGGGCTTGTTTTTTTAGGTGTGTTGGTTTTTACAGTCTGTTTCTCTGCAAGGATGCTATTAATAGGTGGTATCTGAAATACTAGCTTTCTTATCAATGAAACCGTCTTTCCTAAATGTTTCATACGCTTCATTTCCTATAGTGAAGACCTGAAGTAACTTACTTTTCACAGCTCCTTTAACTGTTTGTTCCGTAATAATGTTTCTCAGTTCTTTTCCCCCTGGAGAAAATGGATTTTCGTTATCTGTAAGGAAATTCATCATCGTTTCAATCTTACTTTCCATATTATTTAATATAATTGATGACTCATAGTGTGCTTTTAGTTCATAATTCTCTGAATAAACATTGGTAACATTCCTGTACATATTGCTTATTATTGATGCAAGCCGAAATGATTTCCATATCCACTAATAAATAATAATTAGTTGACATAATAGGTACGGTTTCAGTTTTATATTATTTCAGTTTTTGTTAAAATGTTTTTTTAATGACTTTAACGTGTTCAGCACCCTTAAAAATATGTAAAATGACACCTCACATGCTCATGCAGTGCATTTTCAATAAGCATCAAAGATGCCTTCCATTTTCCAAAATGGCCACCTTGTTTTTTCTCAATCACTATATGATTACCAGCAATACCCAAATGGGTGAGTCTCTGGTAAATGAATGACATACAAAAGTGTTCTCAGCAAATGGACTAAATCGGAATTATGCAACTTGAGCGAATTTCTAAATTGGGGATATTCGTTGATTGACAAAAACAATTTTACGCTTACCTTTACAAGGATCGTATTTATTAATGGCTGTAGTTATACACAGAAAATGACCCTAGTATATTTTTTACAACCCCAGCAATGAAAATTTTATGACTGTATTACGATGTCAACAAGTTTATTATTCCCGTTGGGATACTGTTATTACTCCCTCCGCGGGACACTTTTCAACTCAACTCTTTATTTGAATGCAATAGTTCAATAATGTTTTTTAAATTTCTATGCATCGATACGAAATGTTTTCTCCATTATAAATGTCTGTCTTTAGAAAATTAGAATGTTAAATTAATTTGATTTGATTATTATATTAGTAGTCCATCAACGTGTGTTGGATTTTGATACACGCGTGTCAGTGTTACACCCAAATGTGTTTTTATCAAATTATTTATATTTGAAAATGAGCTCTCTCTAACAAAGTGAATCTGAAAGTTTTTTATTATACAGAGTGTCCCAAAAGTATGAATACGCCTGAATAACTCATTAGGATAGCGAGATATGTGGATTCTATAAAAGTTGTTGAGGTCATAGGTACCAATTGGTTACCTTGGAATTGACCTTGACGGTCATTCTTAAAGGTCGTTTGAAAGTCAACCTTCCCTATTTTTGAACTAGGAAAAATTTTGCATTATAGTTGTAAGTGGTCAAATTGACCCTGAGGGTCATCTAAAGGTCAAATGTTTCTCAAAATATTCAGGCTGGTGTCTCGTCAGGATAGCGAGATATGAAGGAAATCACCTATCTAAAAGTGATTGAGGTCACCGGGGGCACCAGTTGGTAACCTTGGATTTGACCTTGAAGGGCGTTTTAAATGTCATTTGAAGGTAAATTTTCGTTTATCAAATAGGAACTCCCTAGTCACTGAATCGATCATAAAATGACCTTGATTTGACCTTAAAATCTATCTGTAAGGTTATTACGATTACCATTGCCTGCCTTCTGTCACCCCTTACAACCCTAGTGAAAAATCTTTTGCTCTTTCAGAATCAAAAATAGGGAGTCTTTTTTACAAAACGAAAGTTGAGCTTCAAATAACCTTGAAAATGCCCTTTAACTTCAAGTGCCCCCCGATGACCCCAATAACTTTTATATAGGTCATTCTTTTCATATCTCTATATCTTGACGAGATACCAGACTGAAAATTTCGAGATACATTTGACCTACAGATGATCCACCTTATAGCTCTAATATGAAATTTTTCGCTCTTTCAAAATCCGGGGTCAAAAATAGATGTTCCGATTTAAAAACGAAAGTTGACCTTCAAATGGCCTTGAAAAAAGTCCGTCAAGGTCAAATGCAAGGTCACGAAGTGGTGCCCCTCCGATGACCTCAACAACTTTTATAGAAGTCATTTTCCTCATATCGAGTTATTCAGGCATATCCATACTTTTGGGACACTTTATAGTTGGAACCTTATATAGCGAGTGAATGTTGTAAAATAGTAAAAAGAAGGTCATGTCCGTCCGATCTGCTTCAAAGAAATATATATGTTGCACAGAAGTCTGCACAGATGTCGCACAAACAAATTAGAATGTGTTGCTCCGAATAATTCTTTCATAGAATAGAATAGAATAAAATAGAACAGCATTTATTGATGTATTATACATAAAGTATTTACAAGTTTTTAAATATTTAAAGTCAATCCATGAACAAAAAAAAAAAGAAAAAAATGTATAGAGACAATACGACTTCCGGTATTTCCGGAAGTACCGCCATTTTGAAATTATTATTTTCGGACTCGCAATGGTCGACTATGGTAGGGTACCAAATTTCAAATAGCTATCTCATCTGCAAGTGGGAAATATTCTAATGGCCGCCTTAAAAGAATCACCCTGTATATAGTCACAAACAATTTTGTGTATAATATAATATAACAATAAATGATTAACCAACAAATCAGAATGCACAAAATAAATTTAATATACAACAAAATGAAAACAGTACATACTTGACCAGATTTTTGAAGTTACGTTGGCAATCTAATATGTAAACAAAGTTAATAATGGTCAGCAAAATTGGGTGTGAGCACACTTAATGTATAAAATTAATGTATTGAATGCCATTTGATTTGCAAATTTCTTAAATTTCAACGGGTTTTGGTGCATCTAAATATTCATTTATTGAATAGAAGCCAATGTCTTAGAATATGGTTTTTTACTCTATGTTTAAATTGAAAATCTTTAAGTTTTTTATATTAGAAGGAATTTTTCAGCGATTTTGTGAGCCTGAACTTATCCGGAACAATTTTGTCCGCAAATCTAGTGTTGTAATTATGGATACCAGCATATATGTATATAAAATTTCAGGGCTTAAATCTTTTTTAGTTGCCTAAGGAGATAATTACAACTTGCCAGTTTACTACTTAAATTATTTATATGTGGACCAATTTAGCCCACATCAAGAGTGATCCCCAAGAGCTTAACATTATTTATGTTATTATCATTAATTATTATTGTTTGAACTAGAGGAAAAATGCCTCTGTGTCTTATCTGGATTGAATTTCAAGTAGTTGGCAGTAAATCACATTTCAGTTTTATTTTCATTTATTTTCATTATCTGGTTAAGGTCAATCATACTTGGGACAGTATGAACCAACGTTGTATCATCCGCAAACAAAATACATTTTTCCGGCATTAGATAATATGAAAGATCATTTATGTATACGATAAAGAGCAGGGGTCCAATATCGAACCCTGGGGTACACCATGTTCTAGAGTTTTAAAATCTAATTTGCTTTCGCCAATAATGACACATTGTTGTCTGTTTTTTAAATAAGACTGTACAAGACAAATAGATCTAATATCGTAACACTCCAATTTATCCAGTAGCAAGGTGTGGTTGACACAGTCGAAGGCCTTGTTGATGTTGAGGTCACAAAGTGTGATATCACCCTGTTTACCCCAGTTTACTTATATCTAACATTCTATATGAAAAGCAAGGAAGACTTGACATGTCTTATTGATAAACTAAATTGAACAGACGAATCAATAGTAGTATATGGGGAAAAAGAATGGTTTCTTTGCAAGTTAACTGCTGAATATCCAAAACAATGCTTTTTAACAATTTTGTAAGCAGAAATAAAAGATGTTTGTTTTTAAAAAAGAAAAGATTTGTTTATGTACGTTTGTCCACATCTTTCTCTAAACTTCAGCTAGATGAGATGTACCAATTCTCTAACGAATTTAATTAAAAAATGCGGAATATTCCGTATTTATTATAAAATATGCGACGAATTAAAGATGTCACGGTTACTTGAGGCCTGAGCAACTCGACATTGATCTGCATAGGTGATTAAAAAGGCATCAATTTCTCTTTGCAACAACAAAAACTGCGATTATCATGAGAAATGAGTTAGTCATTCCCGACTACAAAAGCTAACCTGTCAAGCCGTTACGCCTATGGTTTTCGCGGTCGAGTACTTGTATTTCGGCTGTAATGCAATTTCGGGGAGTGGAAAGGTCCACATGCACGATTCTGTGGTTCTTTAGTTTAGTTGATTGCCATCTCTCTTTTCTTTCAGCTAGCGATGCATTGCTTTTCGATACTTTGCTGAGGAGGAATGTAGTATTCGCTTGACAGAAGTCCTCAACTTTTAAAATGTGTGCATCAGGATGGCCGCTAGGTAACTTTTCGAGTCGTTATTTGAGAAATTGACAAACCGCGAACCGAGAGTATTCCAGATATCTGACATTTTAATAAAGGACGATGTTAAAAATAGCTGATGTTTGGCCCCCATTGCGGAACGCATAAGACCCAGGGAAAATGATTGGAAAAGGCTCAAAATTAATAAAAATTCGTCTACGTGGTATCAAAAGGCTGGAGAAAATTCTATTTCACCCCCAAAAACATAAAAGCCACTCCTGAGATTGCTTTGAATTGAATAATAGCTTATACTGAATGTTATATTTGTTTTGATATTAGGTATTGATTCAATAAAGATAACAAAAGAGTAAAAACTACCCCTATTCACACCCTATGGAATGCCATACACAGCACCTAAGATTAAAAAAATAGATACCAAAGTGATTAAAAAAACTCGGAATGTGAAAACCTGTACTGTATCATTTTCTCCAACAAATGAAGTTCTATAGCTTACACAGAAGTACCTTTACATAGAATAATATAACAGAGAATAAAGTAGTATCACTTTTAATCCTTTACAGCGATGAGCCATCTTTAATAACTCTCTATTAAATGCAGACATAAGAACCAATAGAAACCTTTCATTTTATTTTATTTCGCTACGTAAATATTCTGTTCTAGATACTGTTCTAACATCTCTAAATAACGACAATTTTTCTTTATAGAGATACTATTAAGTAATGAGTATAAGTGTTGATATAATATTTTATTATGATTCTATATATTTCATAAAATGGAGTCCCTCTAGAGACGTTACGGTGAATAGACGCCTATTAGATAACGTTCCTTTTAAATCGGAAGAAAAACCGGTAATAAGCTGGCCCAAATAGGTCAAAAGTACATTCGTTGTGAAGTGAAAAATTGTGCATGGGGTGGTAGTGTCCGAATAGCAACAATTAAGTGATAAGTGCTAATATTTAATTAATACGAGTGATTAAGTCTTTCAGTGCAGCGTAAAAAAGTGAAAACAGTCGACAAATATCGAGTAGGTACCCGACCCGAAGGAAGGAAAGGCCATAAATCAATCAAGATAAGTCCACTTTACCCTTAAAATATTTATGTCTTAAGTACTCTAGACAACTTAAAGAATTTCATAAACAGACCTGAAATGCAATAAATTAGAAATAAGTTAATAAACAATTCTCTTCCAGCAAATACTACCAGGGGCGTACCATTAGAGTAACAGTACACCGCGCCAAATTAAATCAATTCAAAAATAATAAAAACTTGGATAAAATTGTTGCCCATTATTAGCTTGGTTTCAGTGCCATTAAAATTTAAAAAATCTCATGCATGCTGTAAGAACATACTGACTGTCTACACTTCACATCTGGTACGGCTCTGGTAAGGTTCTGGAATTTTATTAAAAACGTTTAGGTCCGCAAGAATACGCAAGAAGTAAGGACAACATAATAACTCTGCAGAAAACACAAAAATAATGTATCCACTACAAAACGTAACAACGAAGACACATCAGCTACTGGTACAAAAATCGAGCACTAAGCCATCAGTTAGAAGGAGAAAACATAACAACCCCGGCACACGCCAACACTATGGAAACACCAGTAGAGGAGTTGCATAGGTAACCAAACGAGAGAGCTCCATCGAAATAAGGACGGAAAATATAAACGAAAACATAGCCACGGCAATCATACAAAATGATCAAGATCATTGATCATTGATCAATCAGACAAGACAGCAGGAAGGGTATTCATGCAATTGACTCAAGAAACCAGAAGAAACGAAAAAAAAAATGGGGAAACCGGGTTACACTTGGAAAACAACAACTAAGAGGATCATGAACAAACTGAGAAGCGACCAAACATACTGGAAAATAAAGCGAGTGGAAAAAATGAACTCCACAAAGAAATCGCAGCGATATACCCTACCAGAACCAGAAACCGAGGCATCAGAAATCTCAGAATGAGAAGAAGAAAATTTGTAGAAACAGAAACACAAAAAAAGGAGCATAAACATTAAATAACGAACACAATGCGACAACACATTGGACTTGTCATCTTGCTGTCGAGGCGACCATACCTGCTTTGTAATGCTCTGTCACCAATGGATACCCATAAAAGTTTATAAAAGTTAAATAGTGACAACGTGTAGAAAATATAGTTAAAAAAAGTATAAGTGGATGTGTTTGTAAAATAATACATATCTCAGAACATTTTCAGTAATTGATAAGAAATATTAGTTAGTGTTTAATTAGGTATACAAACCAAAACTTTACACAGTGCTTCCCCTCTAACGCAGTAAATAATGGTATATATAGTTCAGTGAAATCGTGCCAGGCGGCAAAGAGGAGAAAGAAATCAGTAATAACCGAAGAGAGGACTGTATATATGGAGCACTAAGCCATCAATTAGAAAAAGAAAACCGGCACACACTAACGCTATGAAAAATCAAGAAAAATATCCATCATACTATTACTAGACTTTAATGCACATATACTCCACACATGGCCTAACGAAAATGGAAACGCGCTGAAAAACTTAGCACACATGTTTCACTTAACAATAAGAAATACATGGAGCAAAAGTCAAACCTGCATGGAGTAACGGAAGCTCAATCACACAAATAGACCATACCCTGATAAGCAGAGAGATAAGGGCAAGGATCAAGAAAGTTAAAGCAAAAAGGACAGCAGAAGAAAGCGCTAACACTGAACAGCAGCAAACTAAAAATAGGGAGACCATGTTACACGTGGAAAACAACAATCGAGAGGGTAAAAAAAAACTAGGAAAGAAAAGCGAGGAAAAAACATGCGTCATGTGGCTCTCTCGCTGCTGACAGCAAGCATGACCCAAATCCAACCCAGCATCGGAAACCGAGGAATCAGAAGACTCAGCAAAAGAAGATTTGAAGAAGCAGAAACACAAAAAGAGGAGCATCAACACTCCATATCAAGACACAGCACATATTTCACACGAAGATTCAGAAGAGGCAGATGCCCAGAACCAAAAACACAAAATAGGAGCTTAAACGCTCCCTCACGACACAATGCGGTAACGCATCTCATAAATACCTACACCTCCCATCCCATGTTCCTTTACCATGCTCCATGTGGCTTTCGCTGCTGGCAACAAGCATGACCTTAGTCCAACCCAGCGTGGACGTAGCAGGCCCAGCTGTATAACCCTGGGAGTGGCAGCAATGCCTACCGCACGCTGGTAAATCAATCAAAAAATCAATCAATCATGATTCTATATGTTTCATAAAATGAAAATCTTTTTTTCTTCTAATATTACATTATCTAAAGTGCCTGTCATTCCTAAGCTGGAGTAGATTTTGATTCATTTTAGTCACCTTGTTTCCTATTTTTTTAGTATTTGAAGCAGTGAATACGATTTTACCACCTGAATAGGGTAGTTTGGTTGTTTTTGAGGTTGCTAAATAATTTGCTATTTGTTTCTTTATTAAAAAAACGTGTTTATTAAAACCATACAGATCTATTGTAATATTACGTGTTGTAAATATTGTTCATATTCACATAGAGGTAGTTTTTTGTAATAAGGATACCACGTCAAGGCCAAGTCCAATTTTTGGCCAAAAAATCTGGAAAATGGGCAAGCAGAAAATGTTGGCATATGGCTTTCCAGCAAGGAGCACTGACAACGAAAATTTTCCGCCTGGTCAGAAAGTGTTATACTACAACTACATCCAGTTTTGGCCATAATTGATGTCCCCAATGCTGTCAATTGCACGGCGAAAATATGTTTGCGTATAGCGCCAAAACGGTCAGGGGGGAGGTCTGACTCACATAAGATAAAATACTCAGAAAAATATTTGCTGTCTTTTTCACTAATAGAAAATAATTTGGTGCATTACTAAATGGCGTGGCATTCATTTTAGTATTCGAGGCTGTGAGTAGAATTGCGTCCCCGAATAGGGTAGTTTGGTGGTTTCCAGGGTCGCTAACTAAAGCGCTTTTTTGTAATAATACTTGCTGCGAATATTATTTGAAAATGGGGATGTTGAGGTCAGGATCAGCTGAAGGTCTGGCTCAACTAGTATTAATTATTACAGCACGTTCATAGCAACAAAGATAAATTGAAAACATGCACTGACATTCACAAATACAGCACAAAAAAAAAAATTTTTACATAAAAAAATGCAGCAGTGAAGCTTACAAAAAATCACCATATTATGTAGGTTGCTACTATTATAATATGCTACCACACGAAACAAAAAATTTGAAATCACCAAAACAATTTAAAAACAAAATTAAAAACATGTTAACAGATAATGTTTTTTACAATATCAATGAATTTGAACAACATATTAAATTGCAGGAAAATGAGATTTTTTGATTTCTTACAGCTTTAAAAATCTTTCAGTGTTATTGTAATGCCTAGTCATAGTTAATCGTAATGTCTGTATCATATTTCTCGTTTGTTACTTAACTTTTATGTTTATCTATTTTTATAACGAAGTATACCCATTGGTATATAGAACCGTTATATGTAATTAATTTATATATTATTTTTTATAGTTGTATATTTTCTTGTATGTTTCTTATGAATTTTTGTACAATAATTGTAATTGTAATTGTACCATTGTGGTATTTAAAGGTGAATAAATTGAATTGAATTGAATTGAATTGAATTGGATTAAAAAATCATATTGTACATTTTTAATCACCTTGTTACCTATTTTTTTTTAATATTAGGCGCTGTGTATGGCATTCCACCACCTGAATAGCGTGTGAATAGGTAGTTTTTATCCTTTTGTTATCTCTATTGAATCCATACCTAATAGTTATCATAAAATAAATATAATTTTTACAATTTTAGAGGTTGTTTTTATGTTTTTAGGGGTGAAATAGAATTTTTTCCAGCCTTTTGATACCACGAAAACGTATTTTTATTATTTTTGAGCCTTTTCCAACCATTTTCGCTGGGTCTTATGCACTTTGCGATGGGGGCCAAAAACCAGCTATTTTTAACATTGTCCTTTTCAGAATGGTCGTTTGAAAATTTGACGTTTTATGAAACAACCAAAAAATAAGTTATTTATTGCACACTCCGCTGGATGAATTCTCGCTGAGCATGACAGCGCTCAATTTTTAATTGGTTAATTTGGCAAGGAATCGATTTTCATTACAGCTTTTTAAAAAGAAAAAATTCTACTCTAAAAGGTTACAATTTTATATTGATTTGAAGCTTTATTAAGTTCTAAAATTGCTACTGAAAATTGCCATATGTCTCCGTCAGTCGTCTGTACGTACATATGTACACCGTACGTACAGAAACACTCTGCAGGTACGCCACCTTAACGGATCCACTTGATATGTTTTTATTGCTTCATCTTCTCAACATAGAACCCTACTGAATTGATGAATCATAACACAGCCCCACAAAATAAAAAAATTGTATGTTCCTCGAACTGCATTGGGTGACTTCTATGTATTTCGACGTCCTAAACACGGTGTCCGTTTAGCTTCATCACTCAACAGTTTTCTGTAAATCCCGAAAATAACCAAAATTATGCTGGTTTTTTAGGTTACTAAAAATACTAAAAATACTAAAAATTTATGTTATTAAAAATTGCTAAATTGCTGAATTACTAAAAATTGGTGGATAATGGAGCTAAATTGTTATTAAGCACGTCGAAAAACATAGAAGATGCTCAGTGGAACCCCAGAAACATACAATTTTTTTCTTGTGTGTGCCTGTGGATATCACCGGATCCTCCGCTTCGGCTTCAGGAAAGGCAGGGGCACTGTACGCCAAGTCGTCAGGTTCGTGAATGACGTCAAAGTACAGTGCAACCGCGGGAAAAGCACCGTCATGGTGCTGCTTGATATCGAGAAGGCTTTCGATACAGTGTGGATCCCGAGCTTACCCTACAAACTGAATTCGCTTAACTTCCCAACGCATATCACGAAACTTATTCACGCTTTCCTGACGGGCAGATCATTGCAGGTTAGGGTGAATAACAAACTTTCAACTCGGCAGGACATTCGCGAGGGCGTCACCAAAGTTATACAACTTGTACGTCTCCGACTTCCCGGAGTTTCTGAATACGAACCTTGTCAAGTACGCCGACGACACGGCCATATACGCGCATTCGCACAACGCACAAGCAGCGAACATGCTGCTGAAGGCGCACATGGCCCGTGCCACGGCGTATTACGACAAGTGGAAGATTCGGATCAACGCCGAGAAGTCGGAATCAATTCTCTTCACGCGCCGCTTCACCGAAAATCGTATTCTTACACCACTTTCGATAGGGGTCCGCCAAATTCCAATAAAGCAGTGCGTGAAGTATTTGGGGGTGAACTTGGACAGGAGACTGACATTCAATACGCACGTAAACGAGACGATACGAAAGGTCTACTCCATGTCCAGGAGTCTGTATCCGCTCCTGGCGCGGGGTAGCGGACTAAACAGGACCAATAAGAAATTGCTGTATACGATGGTGATCAGGCCGGCTATCACATACGCGGCGCCGGTGTGGTGCAACATCCCGGCCACGACAATGCGAAAACTAGAAGTACTAGAACACAAATTTATGCGCCTCATTTCAGCCTCTGATAGGTACATCTCCCTCAGAGATCTCTATGCACGTTGCCACGACATAACTCCACTAGCGGACTTGTCCAAGAAACATCGCAAAAATTCTATAATTTCAACCTGAAACACCCATTACCATACCAGGCGTTGCCTATCTTTCGGCAACCTCCCTAGCCAAATCTTTCCTATACCAAAATTTCCATTTAACCATCTTTTAGCTTTCACCACCTTTTACTCTCAAACCCTTCTCTATTCCCTCTATTAGTCACCTTTTTGTTAATTTTGTTAATTTCTGTTCTTTTGTCCCTTTTTGTTCTCTTTCAAAATCCCCTCTCGACCCATAACTTCTTGTAAATCAAACATTTTAAATCACAACTTCCTCTCCACCTATCTTTCCGAAGGCAGGCAGACCATCGGAAGAATACTGTCATTGGCTCGAATGGGTTTTTTCATTAAGTCTTTTCCCGTATCAATAATCCAATTTTTAAAACTGTGCGCGTGTGCTGTGCAAACTAAAACCTTAGTGTAATTTTTAAGTGTTTTTAAAACTCATTCTAGTTATAGTTCGCCAAATTGTTAGATTTAAGTTTTTTGTTCCAAAGAACAGGAGTTCTAACCTTATACTTCTAAATTTATTGTTCAAGCAGGAGTTAAACCCGTTTCACCCGACCACCCATCTACCACGACGTTGCGCGCCGTGGTGGTGTGGTCGGCTCTGAATCGGGACTTGACTCAGGCGCACTTTTGTATTAGTAATTATAATAAAACCTTTTTGAATTGAATTGAATCGAACTGGATCCTCCGCCATTTCATAGAAAACCGCGTATGCAAATAAATATATTACACAAACACACACAAAAAAGTGAAAAGTGGCCCGTTCCTGGGACTCTATTGGGACTCTTATATATTTAGACATGCTGAATACGAATCAGCTCCATCACCCATTAGTAAATCGCAAAAATAACCTAAATTATGAGATTTTTTTTTAGTTTATTTTCACGATTTACAAAAAAATGGTGGGTGATGGAGCTAAGTGGGCACCTGATTCGTATTCAACACGTCGAAATTCATAAGGGTCACCTAATAGAGTTACAGGATTTTTTTTATTTCGTGGAGCTATGTGTACTTATTGAACTCCGTCACGAGTTTCTGAGGACCGATTATATCATTCTCAACGTCTATTGCATAAATAATTAAAATTAAAAAAAACAACTATATTTTCATTTCACTCCCTCTAACTCAAAACGGAACAATTAATTGGTCTCAATTTTTTACCAGGCTACCACTACACATTCGTTAAAATGTGTTAATAAGAATGTCAATTTTTAGTAAATGTAGTAATTATGATTTTTTTTCAAGGCTGTCAATAAAATGTGAAAATTTGCATGGGTGAGTATATCAAGCGCGAAATTTCTTTTTCTTTTGAAACAGATACCAAGTATATTGAGAAGAAATAAAGATACAGAATAGAGGCAATTTTTCTATTTCAAACTTTTTTTAGTATTAATAGCTTTCAAGAAAATTGTATGTGAACATATGGAACGCCCTCGGGGGTGAAGTGACACGGAGGACGGTGCTAGTAAACATTGCACGTAAAATGTAGCAACAGATTATTCATTCATGTTCAAATTTGTTTCACATAATAATTTATTTTTGTATGATATACTAATATTAACATTCATTTGCTAAATGAATGCCATCAAGTTTTTTTAACGAGGGGGAGTAAAAATAATTCCTGTACACAAATACTCTGCATAGTAACACCTAATAATACTTGTTACTACATTTTGAAAAAAATGTAGTATACGTTTTGCATTTTTCCAGTAGACCATTGAAACCCGAAAAAAACGTCGGATCGAAATGAAAGTCGTATCTATCGATTCGAGAGCAAATTTAGAATATTCCGTCCGTCGGTCAGTCGGTCTGTCGGTCTGTCACGCTCGGCCCCCCCTAATCCGTTTTCGGATTTCGATGAAACTTGGGTGGTTAATGGGAGGCCTTTAGAAAACTTTAACTTTAAAGCTCGGCTCCGTTCGGAAATCGGAAGAACCCGATATAGACGTTTTAACTTTTTCAGGAAAAATTGAATAACTCGGTAACTGGCAGTCGGATCGAGATGTTTCAAAAAAGAAATGGTGCCGCTAGCAACTATCTACAGATAAGTATACCGGAGACTATGTCGAAAAACAAATGGAAATTGAATTTTTTTGCAAAAAACTGGTTTCCTCGAAATCGGAAGGAAGCACGATAACTGTCCAAGATATTGATCGATTTCGATGAGACTTGGTGGGATCGAAGGTACACGGCCACAAATGAAGCCTATTGCTGGCTACCCGAATCCGTTGACCGCAAGTATTTTTTCCAAGGCCGAGTATGATTTTCCGAAGAAATTAATAACTCCCGAACCGAAGGTCCTTTTTTTATTTGCAAAATTGCGATTGTAGTGCTCGATTAAGTCTATTAGGTGACGTTTGTGAGAAATTTGACAAAACAAAAGCGAATCTACAAACCCTGGAAAACTTGATTTTTTTTAATAAATTCTACAAATACCAAAGAGTTTCCTAATGAAAATCGAAAATTAAGTATTCCGTCCATCAATCTCTATAACCAGTATAAGGCACGGACCTTTTTGGACAAAAAATCTGAAATAGAGTTTTTTCGAAAAATTAAAAATAAACTAGTTATTTACAAAGATGCATATATATCAGAGTGGCAGTCCGCCCGAAAATCAAATCGTAAGGCTGAAATCACTCCGCTGATGTTTCTGCATTTTATAATTTTCTATTGCTATATTCTTGAGTGAAATTTTGGAAAATTAAATAATATATAATTGTCCATAGAATTATTAAAAAAATATTACAAATTGATGAATTCTCCGTGCGACGCAGGTGCAAAAAAATAATGTAATATTATACTTAAAATATCATCATTTATTTCATTATTTGGTTAAGTAATGGTATTAATTTAAAAATTTACTTATAATCTTTATCTGTACAATGAAATTAAAATTTGATAAAGGATTGAGGTGTGTGTGGAAGCATTGTTTTCAAGTCCTTCATTGTACCCATTGTAAAATAAACATACGAATGCAAAACAAAACAGGCTTTACTATGAAACAGATTTTGAAATCGTGCTTTCTCGAAAAAGTCTCTATTTTGGTAATACACGAAATTATCTATAGGTGTCCAAACAAAAACAAAAAGAAATGAAGATCATACCGGGGAAAATTGTATCTCTATAAATACCGATTTGACCGATGTTCATTTACTAAATAACGATGCCCCTTCTGTATTTCAAAATGTAGTTAGCCTTTACTTTAGTCAATGCAAAAAGAAAAAAAAACATGTCAATATGTACTGAGTCATCCTACGACCCTCTGCTGAAAAGGTACTGAATCATCCCAACAGGGATAAAATGCATATCAAAATATAGTCTTTAGCTTGTGTATTTTATGATAATACCTAATAATACCTGGGTTAAATACCCAGGTTACAAAATGTTACAATACCTCAAAATATCTAAAAATACCTAGTAATACCTAATAATACCCAATAATACCTAATAATACAACGGTATTTAATTTTATAGTAATACCTAGGTATTTCTTAGTAGTACCCAGCAATACCAATTAATTCCCACTAATAAATAGACAATACTGAAAAATACCTGGTATTACCAGAATAATACCACCTCTAAAATACCCAATAATACCTAGTAACATACCAGGAAGCTGTATATCAAAATACCTCGTTTATTAATAATTATGTAATTTCCTGGTAACTTCAATACCGAGTGGCTCAGTGATGGAGACACTCTTGTAACTTTTGGATGGGCGAATGGATTTTTTTCAAATTTATTGTAGTGATATGGGATAAAATTTCCAATTATATGATGTATAGAACGAAAATGGCCGACTTCCGATTTCGATGCAATTGACATGAATATCAAATTTTTAAATGAAACAACCTGTACATTTTTACATATCTGAATCCTGCTCGCCAACATACATATGATTTGTTATGTATAAAATGAAATGATCAAAATTATTACAAAAAAAAATAAATGCATTTTTTTTTTCAAAATGTGTACCTCCAACTTACACACAATATCCAAATAATTGAACCAATATAGTTAGTTTTTTGGCACATATTTAATGGTTCTAGAATTAACAGCTACATTTCACAAAAAATCATTTCAAAACTTGACAAACATTTGCCACAGACAAACGTAGAGTACCTGTCAAAAATATTAGTTGTTGTTTGAAACAGCACAGAAAGTGCTTTTTAAAGTTAAACATTTTTTATTCTAACGAAGAGATATTGATATTACTTATGTTTATGGTTTTTGTGATGGGAACTTCAGGGCTGCCGTTAGAGAACATCGTCGACGTTTTTCTGATAGAAGAATTCCCAGTAAATCAATATGTTCTTGTGTTTATAACCATGCAAAACAACATGGGAAATTTCCTTCAGCTCCATTGCGGCGTGAACGGTACGTTAGACAAGGGGTAAATGAAGAAATTGAAATTCTAAAAATAGAGCGACAAAATCCTTCTATTAGTACACGAAGAGTAAGTGTAGCTTTAGGAATCCCTCATGTAAGAGTTTGGAAAACATAAAAACATTTACAAATCGTTCAAAGACTTGAAGCAGGAGATGAAATTCCTGGAAGAGCGTTTTGTTGTTGAGTGTTAAATCACACAAAAACAATTGAGTCTCAGTTTACTAGAGGCGGTATTAACAATAGCAGAAATTTTCGCTTATGGGTAGAAGAAAACCCTAATGGCATCTCACGGAAAAATTCACAGTACAGTTTTTTTTAAATGTTTGGTGTGGGATAATAGACAATAATTTAATTGACCCCCATTTCTTTGATGGTACATTGAATAGCGAAATGCATTTAAATTTTTTGTAAGATACATTACCAAATTACTACAAGACATAAATATTAGAGGACTTCATTACCAACACGATGGAGCAGGCCCTCACTGCTTGCGAGCAGTAGAGCAACATTTGAATGACTATTACCCTAATAGGTAGATAGGTCGTAATGGGCCAGTTTCTTGGCCTGCAAGGGCGCCAGACCTGACTCCGCTGGACTACATCTTATGGGGCCACTTAAAGCAAAAAGTTTATGCTACTGAAGTTGCAACCAGAGAGGAATTAAGGGAACGCATAGAACAGGAATGCACTAAAATAAAAAATAACCGGCATATGATTAGAAATTCTATAAACAATATACAGATACGCGCAAGAAAGTGTGTAGAGGTTGGAAGGAGACATTTTGAAAATTTGTTATAGTTATAGTAATCGTTTTTGATAAAAGCGTTTTTAATTAATTAAACCAAATATTAGGTGCGTTATTTCCTCAGTTAATTCACTTCTGTATGTGTTACTCTCTTGTATTTGTTCTAATAAATTTGATTTTTTTTAATGTTTGTTAACATTTTTACCTTTTTAATAAGATTTTTGTCATACTAATAGCTTTTAATCCGTCATATCTAGGAAAATGTATACATATACTGTGCGTCATATGTGAAACACAATTTAGGTATCGATAAAACATATTTTATATTTTAATATGTCGGAGTTGTTATCACAAACGTGACTTCATCCTTATTCGATTGGATTCTAGAATTTTAGTGGGTGTAAATCAATTTGAAAGTTGTAAATCATATTTCAATAAATTTAATATATCGACCTTACTGTCGAAGATAATATACTATCACTTAATTCATATTATGGAACATGGGAACGAATATTCAAAAGAATGGTGAGACTCATGAATATCAAATATAACACTAGTAAAGGTAATAATATACAAATACTGAACTAGAGATTGTCATGTACAAAAAGAAGTAACTTTGCAATTATACCCCTTCTAAGTAATCTAACGGATTTTGCACCTTTTAGCCAAGCCTACCACTATTAATTTATCCTATTTTAATTAGAAATACTCAATGTGTATGCCTTAATGTTTTGTTAAATATTTATAGTTGTGTGTATTTCTGCTTATAGTTGTTTATTTATTTTTTATCACAATATGTCAACTCTACAGTAATTTTTATAACTAATAAAATTATTAATAATTAATTATTTGACTTCCTGAAATAAACTGTGACAAGTTTTCAATCGCTTCAAACTAAGTATTAATTTTTTTATCATAAGTATTTCCACTGCAGTTGTAATTGGGAGGGGATTATAAACATACATTAAAAATCAAGTAAGTATATACCTGTAAAGAGTGTAAAGTTAAGTTGCATTATGTTGCCGCATATTTTATTTTCTCACAAAGCAATGTTCCTACACCTTGTTGAAGTGCCTACTAGTATGCAACCCAGGAGACACTAACGCGTTGGTGAAGTTGCCTATAAGTGGATGCTACAACAGACTAAGGGTCTTTGGTGTTAATTTTTTCAATTATTGTAAACACAAGATCGCTTATTTATGCAAGTTATATGTTACGGCAGTTTCAGCATGTAACGTGCTGTTTTCAAACAATTTAAAAAGCTCGTGCACTGCCTGAATCGTTTGAAAATTGCACGATGACTGCTGAAACGTGAAAGCTGCCACAAAGAATAGAAAATAAATGAATTAAAGTGTTAGTATTTTTATTATGTCATGACTAATTACCACAAAGTAACGGCTTACGCACTTCAACAAATGTTGTGTTTAATTCTACCATCCCTATTTCGAAGTGGAAGGAGTTTTCCAAATTCGTCCATGAGTTTTTTAACCAATGATAATAATATAACAATTAACTGTAATCACATTAGAAATTTAATAGTCTGTTAAAAAAAGAATTAGTTTCTTCTTTTCTTTTCTACGAAAATGGACAATTTATTTTCTTGACAGAATAAATATCGAGGAAAACTAAAATAGTTGCCTTGTAGGAAAATGCTCTTTTATTTTACCACTAGTTTTGATACACGATATTATTTGAATAAATTAACATATCTAAAATTGTACATAAATGAATAGAATTTTATAATTTAAGAAGAATTTACATTTACATACTGTTAAAGCCCAATTAAATGTTCAAAATGGTGTCCATCTTCTCTGATGTAGAACTGGACCCTGCATGGTACATCACAATACTTCTCTTAACGCATTTCTGTTAATTCTAAGCACATTATCCAGAATTATATCCTTTAAATGCTGCAAAGTTGTAGGACGTGACGATTAAATTGATTTGTAATATGACCCCATTCAAAGAAATCAATGGTTTCTAAAGTCTGGAGACCTAGCTGGCCATCTAACAGATTCATACGTATCCATCCAATTTTCTTCAAATATGCTATTTAAATATTGAGTTGCTATAATTGATTTGTGAGGTCCTGCACTATCTTGCTACATATACATACCCCTTGCTATATCAGCAGGTAAAGAACAATATTAAAACGGGGGTTTTTTGGCCCATCCGTGGTAGTGGAAGTGTGGAAGCCATCTTTTTTTAGTAACTTTGGGGTACTCAAAAAGAATCTCAGAAACACATTAAAAAATAATCCTTATTTGAGGGTGACATTAGAATTGATATTAGAACTTGCCACTAGAATTAGAACTACAAGAGGTTACTCTTTTGCAGAAAATTCTCTTAAAAGACTTCGATACCTAAGTAGAAAGAGAAGTTAAAAACCCAAATTTATCCCTGCAACTCTCCTCGCCAAAAGTCATTTAAATAATTAAAGAATTTTTTAATATAAAAAACAAGTAATATTTTCTGGATAGTGATATGCACACCGTACACCCCAACCCAAAAAGTGTGAGAAATATTCAGAGGTAAGAAATATTCATCTGAATTAACTAAATCACCTTATTATTATATAAAAAATCGGCAGCTACTGGAAGCGGCTGGAACCTCCCCACACGATGGATCCAAATCAGCTGTGTTTGGATATTACATCGGAAATCAGAGCATTGAGCAAACAGATAAAATACACGTGACTTTGGAGCCATTTATTTCATGGACAAATATCGAACGAACTGAAGTGGACTACAAGCAATCTGTTAAAACATAACCTCTCATGTTTGTTTATGTTGCATGTTAATCAATTTCCGGATATTATAAGGGTATTAACAGATAACGTTTCAAATATTTTTTAGAACATTGAATAGCGAATAAAAATAATACAGAATTTAGCCAAAATGACACTCTAACCTCAACAAGTCAATAACATTATGGACAGTTCAAGCGGACTACTTATGCGTCAAATTAAAATATTCCTGCACGATCAAAAAGGCCCGAGCAAGTCGAGCTTCGTCTGAGTCCTTTATTTTGTAATATTCAAACGTTTTCAGATTTAGCTCGGTTAACTCGATTTGCATTAAATGAACGATTGTGACGCGTCCCATCAATCAGACGTAATATTCGAACATGGCTATAAACAATTATTACCTTTATAAAACCAACTAAAATGAGTCTTGACATTGTCAAAAATATTTGGGTTGGTTTGTGACCAGTGCAGCATTTTTTCATGTAATTTTTGCGTTTTAAAAGTTTTTAATATGAGTTTTTTGTAAAGAATTGTTTAATGTGTCTTATTAGATTTTTTCGTGATAATATTATTGGCTATAATTGGAAAAAATGCCTGATATGTGCATAGTAGTGGGTTGGGACATCGTGGAAATCATGACACGGTTAGCTTTTACCGTCGTGAATTCTAAATATTTCCCTCATATAAATGATCTGTCGAGAAAACGACGTCAAAGACGAATAGCCATCGTTTTTACATCTCGATTTTCCATCTTGATTTTCCAACATCAACTTCTTAAAATACTCACTTTGCATAATTAAATAAAGTTTATTACTTGAAAAAAATCAAAAACGCCTTGCCACAATCCACAAAAAACACTATATTGTTAAAATTTCAAGATACTTAGCCAGGCCGACGGAAAAACACAAACTGTTTTGACAAACGTTCAACTAGGTACTGTCAACAAATGTTTGACCGCAACGCAAAGTTGGAAGTCACGTGGTTTGGATTGCCTAATTGTTGATTAATAAAAATAGACAGCTAATTACAGGTTAGATTTCCAACCTACAAAAAGAGTCTTATTTTATTAGGACAAAGTATTTAGAACTTCATAAACATTACACTGTGCTAGATTTTAGTTGAAAGTACGGGAACCAGGCAGAAATTTTAATAAAAGCTACGTAATATTCTTAAATCTTAAGAAATATATATTTTTCAGGTTAATTGTGACGTCACGTATCATAACCTATAAATAAAAATTCACAAAGGTTACCAACCCAAATATTTTTGACAGATGGCAAAATACATTTTCCCCTAACAATAATACCAATAATATTGTTTGGATGCTGCCATGTGTGCACATATAACGAATTCTTTTTAATTTTTTTAACGGAAACGAAATCGAAAAAGTGTAAGTGTGACATATCGTTGAAATCGAAATTTTTACTGCTTTTCAATGGTTCGATTATAAATTGTAAGTAATCATAAAGTAAACAACTTGTTGTGCCAAAACGGCACCAAACGTAATCCTATCTCAACCAAAACCTTTTCAGATCTTCTGGAGCACTAAAGAAACCCTCATGCAAAGTTTCATCCAAATCCGTTTAGTAGTTTCGCCACTATCGTGCTAACATACATACATACACACACATACACACACACATATACACACACACAGACATTTTTTAAAAACCACTTTTTTGGATTCCTGGGACCTCAAAACGTAAAGATTTGATATTATCTCAATTTTCGATTTTGGAATAAATGTAGTAACCTCCCACAATTTTATTGTGGCTAGGTTAAAAAAACAAACTGGGTGATTAATTTCTTTTGAAATTAAAACCAATAAAAACTCTAAAAAGATAAAATCCACTACCTTAATTGGTGGGGATGGGTTTAAAAGTATTCAGAAGTAATCACATTATAACTTGATAATAGCCATTTAACGAGGAGTTGGTTTTTTAAAAAATAAATAAGTAACAGTATATTAGATATTGTAACTTACACTATTATGGGTGAGGGAAACGGGGGGGGGGGGGGTAATTTTATGCACTAAAGAATAACTCTTTGTTGCAAGTTCTAACATCAATTCGTATTCAGCACCCCAAAATTAGTAAAAAAAGATGGTTTCCACAGTTTTCCATGGATGGGCCTTTTTTAACATTGTTCTTTGGAGGTCCTGCTCGATGTTATTTTCCAATAAAAATAAATAACGTTGACCTGTTAAAGTTCCATGAAACAATATTGGTCATATTATTTATCTACCTAATATCCCAATCCATACATTAAATTCGAAAATGATCCTTGTCGAAGTACCTAAGTCATCAGGGACTGTCTTTTCCCTATAGGTATCTCTGTTCTTGCAGTTAAACATTCCTAGTGAATCTAGATATATTGGAAAAAATAATTTTTTGCTCAATATTATTTATTCGTGTTTGTGTGGTCAATAATCAATTACAACAGTTTAGTCTTCGTTGATAATCATTCTCTTCTCACAGATACTAGTGTAAGTTGTATTTTTATGAACTCTTCTGCTATACTTTTTTTACTCACATTTACTTGCTCGTCAAGCTCTCTGATTGAAATATTTAGGTTAGATTCGAACATGAAGCCAGCACATTTATCTCTGCTTCTTCACTTACTATAAACTTACCACCATTTTGTTCTGTTTTTTTCTCAGTATTGATTCTTGCAGGCTGCCTACTCTTTGGATATCTTTCGGTGTGTAAAACATGCAATTCCTTGCTTTTTTTCTGCTCTCTCCAATGATTAGCAGCATATTTATATACCTGTTCACTTCTCGTAATCTATAATTTTGTTGATTTTTCATTTCTGCCTACGGCTCGTGCTGAAACTTTCATCTGCGTGAGTTATTACCTACATTACCGCTCGTTGAATAATATACTATTGTACAATTACTGAATTGACACTGACAGTTTTGACATCCACGGCAATCTATGTATTTCATTGAGCATAATTATGGAATATTCATTCTGGCACTTGTTATAGAATGACAGTACATGCAAAACACATAAGAAGCAAGTGTTTCGGAATAAATATTCTATCTCAAGAATGAGAATTTTTACTGTCTATTAGAAAAAATGATTTCGGAATTATTATATTCTATAATGGTTGTGGAGAAAACATATATTATACCATACATAAAATACGTATAATACAGTGGTATTATATAATTGTATTTTACATCTTCGCATCTCTAGTTTTCACCAAAATGCATCGAGACTTTATGGATACCCTGCATAATAAGACTTTTCGAGATCGAGATGAAAATAGACATATATCGATGTTATCTCGAGCCCATGCACAACATAAACATCATTTTGTCTGGTAAATTGTAATTGATTTGAAAAACAAATTACTTGCAAGTTTATCTTTGCCGCTTTGTCCAATATTATACTAAAACATTTTAAGAGCTAAACACATATCTAAAAACATGGCGTACACCGGCAAGGAATTCATAATAACGCAAACGTTAGTGGATATAACAAGCCATATTGACCAGCTCGATTGCATATAAAGCACATTTACATACCTTATCAGTAAGAAGATGAGAGTGTAATGGTCTGGTTATCGATTCCGACGTTCCTTCTCTGTGCAGTATGCCATCATATTGTTCGTTTTCTTTGCGCCTTTTGTACCTCTTCCATAATATCCTTTAATGAAAAGAAAATGTATCTATAGAAAGTGAAACATAAGGATCGGTGCTTTGCTTCTGATATTGCATATAGGCAGTTCTTTCAACGAATAAATTGAAAAGACCCACGTAATAGCTAAATGATGCCCTGATTCAAATAAATGACATGAAGAAAACATAAACGGGTTTATATTAATTATAAAAGAAGATATAAGGAAATATAATATGTGATAAACAGAATTACAGGAAATACAGAATTATAAAAAATGTAATAAAATTTCAACAAACGTTTTACCTTGTGTCAGTATTTTAGTGGATTGTGTGAGTCGGAAAATAACCCAAAAAACCCGACTATTGTCTAATCCAACAAAAGTAGTCCCCCTCCGTTTTCGAGGATGCTGAGCACCGTGGTGATGCCAGAATTTCTCGTTGGGGTGACCCACCCCTGCAAACGGCCAAAAACCACCACCAAATGGGGTCAAACGCGTAATAGTCGGGTTCTCGTCGGACTCCACTATTTTATGAATATCGAGTTTGTTTATCGAATGTTTGGAACTATTGGGAAAGATCTTGGACGCCTTAAGCTGTCTTAATCTTAGAAACTACTAATTTAAGTGTCAGTCCTAGTTGCTGCAAGTATGTGCGTTAAGACGTCACAAGAATATCGCTATTCTGATTACCAACATGACATATATGTTAATGAGAATATGAGGTACAAGAAATCGCTGAGGCGCAAGCTATATCCGAAATATTTCTGCCGCCATCTGGAAAATGGCTGCAGAAAATCGGTTACCCTCAAATAATTCGAAAACGGTGAAATATGTGACACCAAATATGTCTAGGTTAAAAGGCAAATATTTTTTATTTTTTTGAATAAAAAGCCGCCGTCCTGAATCGTAAGTACGTACCGTCTTCAGTCTGGAATTCTTCAACAAGAAGAAAATAACAAAATCAATGCTGCAAATGCAGATAATAAATCTTGAAACACACGCAAGCTGTATATAGTGAGTCAGATTAGAGAAACAAATATCGCAATGGTTTTTGCTCATGAAGATCACCCTTATCCACCTTGTGCCTTCGATGTGAGGGTTGGGAAGATTTTGACAAAAAATTTGATGTGATTGCTGTCTGAAAAGTGGTGAAAAGAAAAGAATGAAGATCGAGTTGTTTGGTTTTCAATTGTTGTTTTAGATGTCATTCTTAGAAGATAGTATTTATAGCTATTATCCCACATAACACAGTTTGTACTTAACAAGTACAAGTACATACTAAGTACAAACTGTGTAGTGTTTAATAGGTACTGGCTCTAGGTAGCCTTAAAGGTGATATACGACTAATACAAGGGCGTGGAAAAAAACAGGTTGTTAGACCAACAACACTTCTTTCAAAGGTTTTCAGTGCAAGTTCTTACAGTACGTTGGTGTTAATAAAAAATAACTCTTCCACTTTTTAGCAATTCAAATCACTTCACTTGAAATTAATGACAAACTAATTGTTTGCACTAATGGGATTAAATAATATATGTAGTCTTCTTTAATCATGTTTACATGCAGAAGTGAACATCAGGCTCCTTGTTCGCATAAAGAGTGCATCAGATCAGGTCACAAACACATTTTCATAGCTTTAACGTACATTTGATTGGTATCATTACTACTGCTTCCCACGACTTGGCGTAACCTGCCTAAGCAACTGGCTTTGGTTTGTGTGTGCCATTGGATAATTTTTATCTTTCTCTACAGGCAGGGGTTTCAAATATTTCCTATTTTTTTGTGTGATTAAAATGTTTAAACTTGTTACCGATTTCCACTCCTATAAGTGCTTTAATTTCCGAAAACTGGTTACATTTAATTTTTGTTGGAGATTTTAGATCTATCATTAGTTAGTTTTAATACAACAAAAAAATATATGGGGTGCAAAGGATTTTTTTGTTCGATTGAACACCCGCATATATTTGCATAATCGATTTCTTCATCTTATTCTGAATATAAATATGTACTTGAATAAGTTGAAGTTTCGACTTTTTGTGTTGAAATCTAACTTAATCTCTTTTGTTTGATAACAGTGGCCTCATTACGCTTCTGTAACCAATAATATTATAGTCCGGCCAGGCCAAAATTTGAGGCCGAAATTTTATGTCAATCCAATTATTCTTTTCTTAAATTGTCATTTGAGGTCTACAGAAGCAAGTCCAACTAACGCGGATATTTGGTAGGTCGTGGAACATAAGTTTATATATGCACTTTTATGCAAAAAGTGCATTTTTCGTGATTTTTGCTTTTTTTCGTTATGTTTTCAAATTTATTCGGTTCATAAAAGTTTATATCTGTTGAAAATGTATTGTTTTATTATTATTTAAACGTCCCTTTTCATATAGTATCGTTTATAAACATTTAGGAGCACTTTAGGGCCCAAAATTGCATGCATAAGTAAATTTTATAGATGCATAATAAATTAACACTGGAAAAACCGGTTTAATATTTAAAATTTCTTGGAAAAAAATTTATAGCCGGGGGGTTTCAAGGTCGCTGATTACAAATCTGTTGTGGAAAATTGGAAATGGTTGACTCGAAATGGCGCGAAAACTTGAAATTGCTATTTCTGACGTCATTTTCGATTTTAAATGATAACTACGTGAAAAAAATGTTTTTGTGCATAGATTTTCGTAAATTTTTATTTTTTTTTATGTTTATCCCCACCCTCGTACCCCACCCCTCCTCTTACCTTCGTCCTTTCACTGTAACAACCCCTTCACTATGAATTTAAAAAATATTAAATTATCAAATTTCAACAAAAATTTCACTTTTATGTCAACCCCCTCACCGCCCTTTTTCGTATTTTCGCCTTTAAACTATTGATATAAACTGATATTTATTATTTTTTAAAATTCATAATAAAGGGATTATAGGTAAAAGAAGGTGTGAAGTGTTTGAGGGTAATCATAAAAAAAATTTATAATGAAAATTTATGTAGAAATATACACAAAACACATTTTTTTCTCGTGGTTACCAGTTAAAATCGAAAATAACGCCAGAAATCGCGTTTTCAAGTTTAAAATTCGCCCCATTTCGAGTCAGCCAGTTTGAATTTTCCAATTTCCACAATAGATTTGTAATCAGCGACCTTGAAAACCTCCAACAATAAATTTATTCCAATAAATTTTAAATATTAAGGATAGGATTTTGCAGTTAGAGGAAAATATGCGTTTATCTACTCTTATTAGGTTATATACTAATTAATGAACTGCTTTTCATCAATTAATAGTATCCATAAACAAACAGCGTGAGTTATAATGCGTGAGTTATTATAACTCACGCTAGGTACAGAGCCAATCACCTTTATCTTCATGCCTAGCCTGTCCAATCGACGTAACGCGCGATACACGAAGGTGGAGCCAGGGAGGTAGTGACAGATTATTCGCGTTAATATCTATAAAGATTTTCTGAAATGTCACTACTTTTGATTCGTTCGTGCCGAGCCGAATTTTCGAATTTCGCCGTGCAATGTACGATCAGGTTTATCTGGAAGACTTTCTCTTTACGCCTCGACTTCGTACGGCCATCCCAATAGTGTTTTTCGAAAAATATGAGCGTGTCAAGATTGCATGTTTTTGCAATTTTTTCGGCTCCGAAATGTAAGCTCTTTTTTGCTATTTTTCGCAGATATCTCCGAAACGGTGGGAGTTAGCTCGAAATACAAAATAAGGTCAAACGAGTATTTTCCACTATGAATCTTTTGCTTCAATAAGAATTTGATTTTCCTTTTCGTTTCGGAGACAACTACTGAAATGTTGGCCATATACGGCAAAAAATCGCAAATTTTGAGCTTCTACAGTTGGCAACTTTTTAATCTTGGCTCCTACGCCAATAGACTACTCTAGTTAACTTAAATAGAATTAAATTTGCTAAAACTCTTTTTTTTTTTGAATTCCGATAAAAATGAAGGAATTAGAGGGGGCAGGATTTGGGACTTTTTTTTTTTCGGTAAATTTTCTCCATTTTGTCACCGTAATTAATCGGTAATTAAGTGAAATCGATCTCATTTACGATATTCACTTAATATCATGTACTACTTTGACGCTCTGTTAATCTTCGCCCTTTGAAACAAAGGTTTCTGAGAAAATATATTTTTTTAAGATTTGCATACGCTCTATAGGAAAACGTGTAATTTCTTACATTTCCTCGAATATCTCGATAACTATCGTTTTTTTTTTTTCGAAAAATTTGTAGACAGCTTATGTAAAGAGAATTGATTGAGCTTTCCGACGCTTTTTTAATTTTTTCTCTAACATAAAAAACAATATTTGACCGAATATGCGCTCCGGGCTATTGCAGTTCGCAAAGAAGTTTTGCATTTTCCGCCGCGTAATATTAATCTACAAAGCTGATTTTTTGTCTACAAGCAGTTTGTGCACTATTTCGATTAAAAATCACATTCTACCTCCGCTTAAAGGTGGCTAAATCTTTGAAGACAACAAATATAAAAGGATGAACAAAAATTAAATTTTACAGTTAATTTTATTAATAAACAAACTCAGTAATTTAAACAAAATTTTCTCAATTTAATATTTATTGTTATAATCGTAGATAAAGTATAATTTACAATTACAGGACTCGCCTACGGCTCGTGCTGTAAACTTTCATCTGCGTGAGTTATTACCTACATTACCGCTCGTTGAATAATATACTATTATTTTCGGTTTATTATAAATATTTAAAAAATCAGTAATGGTATAATCTTTAAAATAGTTTCAGATACTTCCCATTGCTCTAAGGTTTACAACCTAATACAGTTTTTATCATAAATTTTGTATACGGTTAAATGCCATACTTTAATAATGAAATTAGGAACTATTTTTATCGAAAAACTACGATATTCAAGTACAACAGAAATTTACTAAAAGAAATGTATATAGTTGTATTCGTTAGAATAACAGCAATTATTTAAAGTTTGGTTTTTTAATTACTTATAATAAACCGAAAATAAACGTATATTTCCCTCTCACTCTGCAAAATCCTAGCCTTAAACCGTCTTTTCCAGTGTTAATTTATTATGCATCTATAGAATGCAGTCAAGCATGCAATTTTGGGCCCTAAAGGGCTCCTAAATGCTTATAAATGATAAAAGAAGTTCAAATGATAATAAAACAATACATTTTAAACAAATCTAAACTTTTTGAACCGTATGAATTTAAAAATATAACGAAAAAAGAGCAAAAATCACGAAAAGTGCACTTTTTTGCATAAAACTGCATATAAATATATATTCCACGACCTAGGACTTGCTTCGGTAGACCTCAAACAAAGAAAAATTTGATGAGCCTAAAATTTAGTCTCACTACCGTTTTTTTGTTAGCCCGGCCGGATGATTATGTATTTGAACATTTTACTGTAGATAGTGTAAAAATACCAGAATAATAATTGATACATGTTCATTGTACATCATTATTCAATTTACTCCTACATTTTCAAAAATAGACGTGTATCTAGAAAATTATAAAATAAAACAACTTCATCTACACAGTAAATTAAATTGCAAATTCAAGTCTCGTAATCCACGCCTAATAAAACCGCAACTACCATGACAGTGTACTGAGCAATCCGTCTTACTTATACTCATTAATGCCGGAAAAAACACCAAACCCTTGTCCATTTCCCCGCCATACTGACCTTATTCCGAATCCAGTAAAAAACATAATCACCAGTGGGATCAGCGTCGCAAAGCAGGCCAAAAACACAGTTTGGAGATCGTTTAATCCTGCAATTGAAAAAACAAAGTAATAACGGGATAATGTGTTATAAAAGTATCAGCAAGACACTAGCTGCGGTCTTAAAGTTTTATTTGCAGTCGGATAATAAAATTCAATTTGGAAGTGGCTAAACAATGTAAAACAAATATAAAACAAAGTTTAAGTTTGGCTCTCCTCGAAGGGCAAATTTAACTTTCTAGCATTAAATTTAACGGTACAGCTTCAAGATATGCAGTTAGCATGTATTGCCGTGAACTTCATCTTGTGATGCATATCGTTCTCATGAATTGTTTATTGCATGTGGAAACAAAGTTCTACACCGGTATTTGAAGTTACTACTTTTAGAAACTGTTATTTATTACTATTAGTTTTCGTCCATGTAAATGAGGAAAAATGGAAGAAAAAATTTATAAAAAGTTTAAATTTTAGAGATATGTTGTTAGGTAGGGGTATTAATAAATATCGTAATAATAAATATCTGTCTCCCTAAAGCTTCATGCTACGATAAACTTGAACAGGAATAAAAATATTTCCACTTGAAGAAGAAATATCATATAAGTCATCATTTCTTACTAGTTTTCGTATAGCCGAAACACAAAGCGGTGAGGAAATTTGAAGTACGCACCAGAATATGTGCTTACTGCATTTTTCTTTGAAAATATTTTATTAACAATTATTCATTTTACATTTTTCACACATTATTCATACTTGTCAATATTTTTACTTGTTTTTTTATAGATTTTTTAGAAACTTTTGTGTTTAGCAAAATAGGTTAAGCTTCCAGACTACTCCTAATAAGTACCATAAAGCAAACAGGACTTTCGCACTTCAAATATCTGTAACTATTTTATTCATTGAGATATGCACGTGAAATATGGGCACATGTACAAAAGAATTATGTTTTTTATAGTTATTTTAGTACGGGAAAACTTTACTTTAACTCGATAAAAATTTGTGCAGACCTTAAACTTTGGTTATAGGTTCAAGATAGATCAAAGTTTAGGAGTTTTACGGATCCGCGGGCACCTATAGAGGGTGAAAATGGGTATCTTTAATTAAAAAATCGATTTTTCTCTATTTTCTCGGGAAATAATGGCATTTACAAAAAAATAGTTCGAATAAAAGTTGTTTCTGACAAAACTATCTTTAATTTGGTGTTTTGAATTTAATTTTATAGCAATAATTAACCGAAATACGGCCAATTTTTCGATGGAATGATGGCGGATGGAATTTTTTTCTAAAATAAGTGCTTTAAAGGGACAAAATAAATTGAGCATCTGGGTGATGCCATATATTAACGAAAAACAGTATTTTTGAAAGAAAAATTAATTAGTGAGCAATTACAATAACAAAATGCCGACATTTAATAATAATAATAATAATAATACATTTATTTTCCAACCATAAACAGATGTTGTTTTACAAAAAGAAATTAAATATTTTATATATACAAATATAACTTTATATAACAAATAAATGGAAAAAGGGGCATAAATTCAGTTCGGCTAATGAATAGCCGTCTGTTCTTCCATTTAGTCCAAGTAAAAACGGATACAATGTGAAGCAATACCAAATATTTTCCTATGTTACCAAAATAAAGAATTTCAACATATTAAATATTTACCTGAGAATTATATAATGAAACGTTACTTGAGTTAACTTTCTTAAGATTGCCAATTGAACAGGATATTTCTAAAGGTCTTCTTGAAACTTGATATCGATAAGGTTTTTAGCTTTTCTGGAATTATGACATTATAATATTTTGCAATATTGTAAGCAAATAATCGTTTGTAAAAGAATGACTTATGGGAAGGGATCGTTAGTAAATTTTTTGAGCGAATATTAATACTATGTGCAGTTCGCCTAAAGCAAATTTTTTTAAATAAGTAAGGAGGAGTCTGTAGTTTTATGATTTTATGATATAAAACAGATGTGTGTAATTTACGTCTATTAGACATGTTGAGCCACTTAGCAGCTTGAAGAGTGTGTGATATTGGTTGCCTTCTACGTATACCGAAAATAAATCTAAGACACGAATTTTGCACTTTCTGTATACGAGATTTAACAGTTTCCGTTATACAAGAGTCATACAAGGAGTCACAATAATTAAAACACGATAGTACTAAGGAGTCACACAGCAATATTTTCAGGTCTCTACTGAGACAATATCTATTTGCATATAAAATTTTTAAATTACAGTAGGCTTTTTGGTTACATCGTGCAATATGTTCTTCGTAACGTAAATCTCTGTCTAAAAAAACACCTAAATTCTTACATAAATTGCATTGCAATAGAACCTCATTTCCCACTTTTATTGCGAATTCTTGAGTAATTGTATCCCGTATAAACTTCTTCCCAAATAACATGAAATATGACTTTGAAGAATTAATTTTAAGTGCATGTTTTTTACAGAATTCCACAAGGTTCCCTAAATCTGAATTTATTAGAGTCATAGCTTCATTTGATTGATTGTGTGAAAAATTCATATAAATTTGAGTATCGTCGGCATACATGTGAAATTTACAATGAGTTAAACATGAATTAATATTACAAGTGTATATCGAAAATAGTAATGGGCCTAATATGGACCCTTGTGGGACCCCTTGCTTTAAATCTATTGAATTAGATGATTTCCTTTTATAATTTACAATTTGAGATCTTTTGAAAAGGTAATTTTTTATTAAATTAATAGCTTCGATACCAAATCCAACGAATGAGAGAATTGAAAGAAAAATTTTGTGATTTATGGTATCGAAAGCCTTTGAGAAATCTAAAAGAATAAGTGCAGTTAAATTACCAACATCTGTAGGTCTAAATATGTCATCTGTCATGCCGAGAAGTGTGGTATTGCAGCTATATCCGGATCGGAAACCAGATTATGTCACAGGTAAAATATCATATTTTTTTAAAAAGTCTTTAATTTGCGTCTCCATAATTCTTTCTAACACCTTGGACATAGTGCACAGTATACTTATGGGGCGAAGGTCTTTTAGTTCTTGAGGATCTGCTACTTTAGGCAGTGGTGTCACTAAGGCTTTTTTCCATATTTCAGGAAAAACGCTATTTTTTATGCAAAAGTTTACAATATGTGTAATATAAAGTATCAAATGAGGGCATAATTTTAAAAGTTTAATATTTATATTATCATATCCAGTGGCATTCGTTTTTATATTATTTATAATATTTTTTACATCAGATTCGTTCACTTCCTTGAACGTAAATAGTTGGGTAAAGTTTGCTTCTCTGTTATTAGTATAATAGTCATGGAGTTCTGTGTCAATTAAAAAATTATTATCAATACACGAATTTAAAAAGTAATTATTTATTTTATTTACATCTTGTAAGTTATCTGGAATAGTATTATTTTTTGTTTTATTTATTATTTTTAGTTTATAAATATCCTTCCAGATTTGACCCGACTTGCTGCAAGTTGAAATTTGATAATCTAAGAACGCCTTTCTTTCTCTTTTGATGCTGCTTGTAACCAAATTTCTCAAAGATTTGTAATAATCCCAGTGTGCCGGAATTTTGCTTTTTTTGAATTTTTTAAGAGCCTTGTCTTTAAGTTTTATCATAAATTTGATGTTATCTGTTATCCACGGTTTTTTCTCCTTTGATAACCTAAATTCTTTTAATGGTGCATGAATGTCAAACAGATTATTTAAGTTATTATTAACAAAATTCATCTTATCATTAATATCATCCATATCAAATATTAAAAACCATGGCACCGAGTACAAATCTCTGAGAAACTTATTGTAATCGAAGAGCGAAAAATCTCTACCGAAAATAATATCTGGTGTTTTATTAAAATTAGCCAAAGAGGTTGTGCAATAAATTAAATTATGATCTGATATATCACAGTCTAATACATCCTTGTTTAAAATTGTACTATTATTTGAAGTTAAGAGTAGGTCTAACAGTGATAGTGAAGATCTCGTTATTCGAGTTGGTTTATCGATTACTTGAGTAACAAAAATGTGAAAGGCACATTGAATCGGCCATAACTTCATTAACAAACAAAACAAAAAAACATTTTAAAGATTGATTAATTACCTTTAATTTTGTTTCTTAGAACTTTTGATGGAAGTGTCACAGTTTATAAGATATCAACATTTTAAACACTAAATTAAAGATAATTTTTCCAGAAACAACTTTTATTTGAACTATTTTTTAGTAAATGCCATATTTTCCGAAAAAATAGAGAAACATCGATTTTTTTTATTAAAAATTACCCCCCCTATAGGTTCCCGCGGATCCGTAAAACTCATAAACTATTTTGTTTCGTGAACTTTAGCCTGTTTTGAACTTATAACCAAAGTTTAAAGTCTGCACAATTTTTTTTCGAGTTACGGTCATTTCTTTCATTCTTTTCCTGTACTACTTGTAAAATGTTATAAAATGTTATCTAATTCTTTTTATCAATAGAGAACACTATACAATTTTTAAAAATCAGCACTTGGATCCGTTATGCCATAGCAGAACCAAAACGAATGGTTTTGTTATAGATGCCACAACGAGTGATAATGAAAACTTGTGTTTTCATAAATTTTGACATAATGTGAATAGTCTATATCAAATATGTCTAATTAATGGCATATTCGAGATGTGTGCGTTCAATTAGTTTTATTTTTATTTTTTCATTTCATTTTAAATCCTGCTTAGGACCAGTAAAGAAATGAACATCGTTTCAGCGTTTTTTTATTCATTTTCTATTTTTTTTTATTTACAGTGTTTTTAATTTTGAGGACTAAGTATACTTATAACAAAATTTTGGCGAACAATTATTTTTTTGTAGCAATTGTAAAAAATTCTACTTAATAAAATATCCGGAGCAGGTGGTGACAGCGTTTGAATTGACTTCACGACGCCATTTACCATCATCCAACCCCAATTTTCCGAATGAAGTGTCTTGGGGAACCGTGTTTGTATATGATAGTATACCCGATATTTTGCTGAGCTGTACTGGATATTGGTGGAAATGCAGCTAAGTTGACAGCTTTATTGCGTTGCTTAGACTTAGCAAATAAAAGATATATCAAAATATCTATAGAATTCTCATATTTTGGAGCGCCGTACATTGCCAAAAGTATTTGAACTCCATTATTAAAAATTACTCCAGGCAAATATTCTGCCATTTTAAATAACTCTCTGCTGAATTCCTCCAATTATTTGAATACTTTAGATTTACCTTTATTAAACAAAGATGATGTAGATATTACACCCAACAATTGCGTGCACAAATAAAATCTACTTAATTTATGAGAACCAAAACTTTTGGAAGAATAGCTTTGTATCCATTTTGGCTTTTCAGGTTTCAGATTATAAATCTCTCTATCAGAAGATCGTGCAACTAAAGTACTAATAAATCAACATCCCGACCTACAGCTATGCTAAAATTTGTATCAGCGAACGTCAAAATCGTCTTGTACTTGTTTTACATTGATGTTAATATCTTCAAACTGTCTACATAACATGGAAATAAATCTACTTTTATTTTTTTTTATTAGGAAAAAATTCTTCTTTATCTACTGGAACTTCGTGCATCATTATCACTTCCATTACCACCCCCATCCCATTATTAATTGGGAAAAAAAATGTGATTTAATGTGTGTATAAGAACCATGGGTCTGCACAATGTTCTTGGCATCAACCACCCGCACTGCCACTCCCTTTAATACCATTATTAAAGAGGGTGGCACCCCCATAGTGGGGCACTTGGACAGGAAGAAACTTGAATAGGAAATCTGAATGTGGAAGAAGTAGATTCCTTAGGTAGCGGCTTTTATACTTTATGTATTTATAGACTCATTTTGCAATAGGGAACTTGCTCAAAAAATAAAATTGAATTAAAATACTCAAAATCGTAAACTAACATCATTAAAAACCCCATAGACAACAAAAAATTAAAAAAAAAATTCCTCCAGAATTATAAGCGATTAAAATCTGCCGGATTTTATCCACTCCTGAAACGTGACGTCAGAGGATGAAAGTCGGATGACGGCGTCAAGCGACACCGATTCTGCTTTGGCATGCTCAATTGTCAGAAACAACTAGCAGTGGACACAATCTAACCTAAAATTCGTTGGAAAAACATCTTTAATATTCTGAAATGTCACAAAATGCTACTTTTGATTCGTTCGTGCCGAGTCGAATTTTCGAATTTCGCCGTGCAATTTACGATCAGGTTTATCTGGAAGACTTCCTCTTTACGTCGCGATATCGTACGGCCGTCCCAATGGCGTTTTTCGAAAAATATGAACGTGTCAAGATTGGATGTTTTTGCAATTTTTTCGGCTCCGAAATGTAAGCTGTTTTTTGCTATTTTTCGCAGATATCTCCAAAACGGTGGGAGTTAAATTTGCTAAAACTCTTTTTTTTATTTTTTGAGTTCCGACAAAAATTAAGGAATTAGAGGGGGCGGGATTTGGGACTTTTTTTTTTCGGTAAGATTTCTCCATTTTGTCACCGTAATTAATCGGTAATTAACTGAAATCGATCTCATTTACGATGTTCACTTAATATCATGTACTACTTTGACGCTCCGTTAATCTCGGCCCTTCGAAACAAAGGTTTCTGAGAAAAATTATTTTTTTTAAGATTTACATACATTCTATAGGAAAACGTGTAATTTCCTACATTTCCTCGAATATCTCGATTATTATCGTTTTTTTCGAAAAATTTGTGTAAAGAGAATTAATTGAGCTTTCCGACACTTTTTTTATTTTTTCTCTAACATAAAAAACAAAAGACTTATGACCGAATATGCGGATGTCTCAAAGCCAACCGACGCCTAGTCTATTAATTAGGGTGAATGGCTAAAGTACGCCATCTGTTGGACACCACGCGAGACCAGTTTTCACCCGGTGACGTTGTAGAAGAACGCACTACCGGGTGTCAAAATGACGCGACACCAATTTATTTCTCAGGGGGCGCCAGTCGCGTATTACCCCGTTCTTCTACCTCCCAGGCGGGTTTGAGATAAGATGCACTTCGATAGCCGGATAATGGACCAAGGCTCCACTACCACAGATCGGTAATGACGCTCTCTCTGGACCTGAATTAGGCACCTCTTAATTTCCTGAATTTTTGCATAAAAAAATCCCAACCGAAGATTTTCTCTGCGGAGGGATTAGTTTTGGTACGCAGAATCAACGTTTTGGGCTGCTAATAACGGACTCTGTTTCTCAAAAAACGCATAAAAAAATCTCTATCAAACTTCCGTAGGGCAACCAGAAGGTCAAGTGTTAATGTGAATTAACTCGGCTCAACAGGCCTCAAGATCAATTAAGAAACAATAGTTCAAAGAATCCGTTTATTTAACAGAAGCGGTTATACAAAATTCTCAAGATAAGAATCGTGCCTTCCCCAATCAAGGTAATGGCTTTCAGACCATACAAACGAGAGCGCTTACGCTAACGATCGATTAGGTAGAAAAGATTTATGCATACCTTCTCAGAATCAAAATGCGAGCTTTTTAGAGAAGTCTGAGACTATTTGTAATTCATAATTACGACTGACTGATTTTAACTTAAAAAAGTTTTACTAAATGAATTTAGTTTCGCTAGAGACTACCTAGCTTTAAAGTTCTTGTATCGTGGAGAATCACGTACTCAAACACATTCATGAGGACTTATAATTGCATAAGTTTAATGGCGTTCGATCAGTCCACGATTTACTTGCTCCTATGCAGTTGTTCAATATTATCGATATGGCAGCAACCCACCTTCGAGCGACTTTTCGGCAAAATTGAATTTTTGGTTTTTTATGCACAAGGCGTTTTCCTATATAACTTTGTCATTTGGAAATCCCCGCTATTGGCTTTCCTACCATCACTTTGTCTGGACCACTCAACGCGCTCAACCAAATTGCGAGCCGCTGAGTCAATCCAAACTCTTTCTATGTGAGAAACCGGCCTTGTACATGTGCATTGATTTTTATCAATTTTTTGCTTATCGGCACTACGCCGGCTTTGTCAAAATCTTCTATTTTACCTTTCGGATGCAGTGCATCGCTAAAATTTTATGCTCATACTTTAGAATTGGGCTTTCAATGACCGTACATCAAAGGTCAATGTCTTTGGTGGAGGAATAAAAAATAAAAATATTTCAAAGTATATTTTCGTGGTACTTTTTAAACTGACTTTGTGGTACTTTTCCAATTTCGGCGTACTTTTGAAAAATCGATTTTCAAGTCTTTCAAGGTAGTTTTGAAAAATTAATCTGCGGGTGAAATTTTGGCATACTTTTGAAAAATCGATTTTCAAGCCAAATTTCAACGCAGTTTTGAAACATTAGTCTAAGTGAAATTTTGGCGTACTTTCGATAAATCGATTCTTGAGCCAAACTTTGACGCCCTTTCAAAAATATTATTTTTCAAAGTCCAATTTGTGGTACCTTTGAAAAAGTATATTATTTATAAATCTTTGTCATTATATACTTCTGCTCTCATATTCTGAACCAAAAACATTTTTTCTAAGTGAAAATTCGGTGTTTCTTCGAATTTTCACCTGGTCATTTCCAACGCCTTATAGAACCCAAAACGGTCCTTATGGACTGATCTGTGCCTCTGCAGACTCTTAAAAATGTCTTTAAATGAAATTTTTGCCTAAGTCGAATTTTGATTCTGTCTTCAACTTAGGACGATTTTGGAGAGTTCTACAACAACGTCACAGTGCTTTTCGTGAGGATTTCAACTTTAATTATTTATTGCAAAGTACTGCGATTTAAGAGCTGATATTCGGTGTGGCGTGTTTTATACATAAATACATACTTTAATGAAATAAAAAAAAAATGGGCAAGTTCCCCATTGTAGGGCGTTTTTGGAGTATATTACACACCTATGACTTATTCTACGTCCTGAAGTATGCTACAATATATTTAAACACTGGTTTTCTTTCCTTAATATACATGAAGTTTTATATATGCTGTGATAAACTAGAGCAAGAAAGAAAACAGATAAATTAGGAAAAGAAAGACGGACGTACTGCTCCCACCACGTTCCACACTTCGTGAAATCTTATTATCATCACCTTGTACCTATCGCTCCTAACCGCCTATGCATTGTAGTGGGAGTAGATACGTCTTCCTTTTCCTAATTTATCTTTTTCTTCCTTGCGATCGTTTATCTCAAAACCCATATATAAAGCTACATTTATCGAATCTGTATGTCGTTGAACATATAAATTAGTAGTTTCAAATATTTTCAATGGTAGTCATCATAATATATAACGCATATATAGGCATATACAAAGGGTGCATCGATTTTCTTTTTTTTTACCTAATCCAAAATGGCGGGCGCCCAAAAGTTGTGTGATAGGTTGTAAATAATACGTTAAAATTTCAAATTAAAATATTAACCCTTGGGGTAGCGGGTTGGGGTCAAAGGTAAACATTTTTGATATTCTATATATTCAAAATGGCGGGTGTAAAAAAGTTGTGCTTTACAGTTATATATAAAAGGTAAAAACTTAAGACAAACATATTAAGATTTAAGGGTAGCGGGTTAGGGTTAAAAGTCAACTTGATATTTTCTTTGTCCTGCATCGGATCCATTTCTATTCCCCACAAGCTCATAGGTCCCATTTTTTTTAAGGGAAATTATTTGTTTTATCATCATAGTGTGAAACAATAAACTTTATTTTTACTTTAATTTCTTTATTGGAAGTTTCATAACAAAGGTACTTATGTGAAAATAAACTTGATTTTATTAAAGAATAAAAAGTAAAAGTAAAAATACTATAAACATTATTGTAAAACTTGCTTGTAGTAATCTTTCTTTGTGTTGAATTTGGAAATTTTGTCACAGGATATAATCGTTGTTCTAATTAATCCATCCGGCGCTGAAGCTTCAGTTACCAGCTTTACTGCCCTTTTCAAGGCTTGTGTGTGATTAGGAAATTTCTTTATTTTAATTATCAGACAATTCAGGATTATTTATAATTTGATTAAGGTCCTCTTCGGATAAATCAACTGTTAATGGTGGCTCATTATATTCACATTCTTATATCCCGTTATTACTGCTTGGCATATTTCATAAAAATATAACTGATGTGTTAAGATTTTTCACCTTAACTATAGGAATTTCGGATGTAATAATCTTAAATGCACCTACTGGCATCTGCTCGCATTTGACTAACGACTTTCCTATTATACCTGAAAATCCTGCAATACAGTTCCGTCAATATGTTCGATCAAGTGCCTTTTAGTGGAAGTTCATTTGCATGCAGTTGGCAAATGAACCACTGAAGTGGTCTCTTAAAATGTTTTTCAAGTAGAGCTATAACACCACCTTTCGGACCAGTATTTGTAGCCGTTCCATCACATCCGACGACTTTTAAGGTGTTAGTTGGAATTCGAGAGTTTTCAAAATAACTGATAATGGCGTTAATGATGTTTACAGCTGAATCTATAGAAGGTGTGACATGTTCCAAATATGATGATCCGGGCTCTCCAATTAAAACTATATGTTCTTGGGTTGTTATCTTTCGACGGTTATCTATTAATTTCATGGCCTTGTCTTTACGCCCATCGAAATAAAGTCCACGTAATGATATTGGCGTACCATATGATGATAATTCACCTCTCTTCTTGCTTATAGCTCTTCTAATTTTGTTTTTATCAATTACATGCGTTGTGTCAGATTCATTAATTAAACCAAAATCTTGGAGTACTGAAGAAACAATCAGTGCTCCAGCTCTATTGGAAATAGCGCATCTATCTAAAGTTTCGGCTAAAACTGACAGTGTTCACTGTTCACCGAGCTTTCTTGTATGCAGAACACAGCGCATGCTGTATTATTAGCATGCATATATTAGATAACAAATACGTAGGTAGTAATGAGTAATTTAAATTTAATATCGTAATTAAACATAGTTTAAAAATATTACTAATTGATAAGTATCGATAATATTTGTAAGGGTACGTATTATCTTTTTGGTCTTTGATGCTAACCCGCTACCCTTGAGTGTTAATATTTTGGTTTAAAATTTTTACCAGCCAATTTCAACCCCAAGACCAAACTTTTCTGCGCCCGCCATTTTAGATATGCACAAAATAAAAAAATTGAACTTTTTACCCTCATTCGCTACCCCTAAACCTAAATATTTTTCACTAAAATTTCTACTTGTTGCTTATAACCCTAAAACACAACTTTTGCGCATCCGCCATTTTGAATATATAGAATATCAAAAATGTTTACCTTTGACCCCAACGCTCTACCCCTAAGGGGTAAGGGGTAAAATATTAACCCTAAGGGTTAATATTTTAATTTGAAATTTTAACGTATTATTTACAACTCCATCACACAACTTTTGGGCGCCCGCCATTTTGGATTAGGTAAAAAAAAAAGAAAATCGATGCACCCTAAATATACATACCGTTTCAACTTCGCACGATCATATCTACGAAATGATTACACCTACGAGAAGAAGTAATAGCGCCTTTTATGTAGCAAATTTTCTACTAATACTAATACTAATTATATTTTCGTGAAGCTAACAGTTTCCGAGATTTTTAAAAACTGTTTTTTTTTACGTTTGACCTCCTGTAACATTTAAGCCTCCAGTGGAATCTATAAGAACTTTTGATATTTTGTTTAAAATGCCGAAAATATGCTTCATACAAAAAAGTTCGGTTGGGTGGAAATATTTATTCGGATTGGATATTTTTGAATTTTGCAATTCAAATTGTTCAGTGTTTATAAATTCATTACAATATAATGTAAACAGTGACTGATTATTATTATCGATACGTGGCACCATCTAGAAATATTTCCAACAAACTACTTGATAATACATAAAAATCATCCAACATGAAAAAAAAATACCATTATAAGTATACCGTGCGTGTAATTGTCCATTAGGCATGTACATTCACGTAGCGCGAGAGATATGACAACACAGCGCTGTAAACTCGTTCGTTAGCGGAATATCCCAGCTCTGTAATTTCATTTCAGCCAGCTGGCACACGCGATGTTGTAATTCTTACTACCTATGCCTAGCGAGCCGCTACACACACGGTCATTATGTACGTGACTTAGTGGCACACAATTATAAAGTTACTAAGTCAGCACTTCCCGGCTGACTTGATAACCACGTTTATCGTTTATTATAATATTCATTTTCTATTCAGTTGTATCATAACTGTTGTACACTACACATGTATGAAGCCATTTTATGTGTAGTGAATTAATAAATCCTGTTCAAAAAGTTAATTTTACTTTTTTAAAAAGTAGTTTCTCCTCCTAAGAACTATTATTGGCGCAGTCGTACAGATTAAGTCCGTCGGTTCGTGCATCGTGCAGAAATCGACGTGAAATTTCGATTTCTTTAGACTTAAAAGAACTTTACGTGTCGGACAGTGCATTGTGCAAATTTTCCATCAAGGAAAAACGACATAAAGACCTATTGCAAGTTGAATTGAGTAGATTTGCAAGGAGTGAAAGTGCGAAAGGATTATTAGCGAACCCCACAGCAGCGATCAACTCCAAAGGATAAGACGAAACCCACTATCAAAGTAAGTCGAGTTTATTCCTTTGTTTCCTACTCCTCAAATTTGTATTATACAGATCTGAGTCGAAACTAGTTGTAAGAAAGTTAATTTTGTTTTAATAATTTTAAATTGCCTATTGCACTACCATACAGAATACGTATATTTTTAATAATTTCGTAATAACATTTTGATTTATATTTGCGCTTTGCTAATAGAGAAAATCAGATTCCAACCGCACCACGTTAGAATATAAAGTGCTATATTGCCTATAATATTTTGTCGTATTTAACTAGTAGGTTGCAAAATACTTATAATTAAAAAACTTCAAAAATTATTATAATTATCTAATTTTATGAGCGACATCGACGAACTAAATAATTCATTTAACTCATTAAGTGTAAATAATTTAAATACTGCTCAAACAACAACAATGCCAGAAATAAATCCTAGCATTTTCAAATTATATGCCGATTCCATTCAAACATATGATGGATCCGAAATCGAACTAGAGCCTTTTATTAATGCTGTAGACGAGTTCTACGAACTTTACCATACCAATGATGTCGCCCTAAATAAAGTTGTCGAACGAGTTATTTTCGGAAAACTTAAGGACCGCGCTCGTATGATGCTAGGTTCCAGAGTAGAGCTAAATACATGGCCGTTAATTAAACCATTTTTGAGACAAAGCTTTGGAGATAATAGGTCAATAGACGTTCTTGAACAACAACTTTTTACTATGGCTCTAATGAAAAATGAAAATCCGTTAGAATTTTCTAGACGAATACAAACTGCTCGCAGTAAATTATGTTTTAAACTAAATTCAATACCAATTACAGAAATCACGGAAGAACAAAAGAAAATTTATGTTAAACAATACGAGTCACAAAGTTTAAAAGTTTTTCTTAGAAACTTAACCATTAGAGACTGTGATTTCATTAGATCGAGAAATCCAACGAAGCTAGAAGAGGCCATTAATCTTTTTATAGAAAACGAGAATTTTACGCAGTCACAACATCAAGCCCAAAACGTGTCAAAAAGTATTGCACCACAACCAGGACCAAGTTTTAATCCGTCATTTAACTTTAACGCAAATAAATCTTTCAATAAAATACCACCCTTTTTCCAAAAACAGAACCATCAACCACAAAATGTGTTTGTGCCTCAATACCAAAGCCAAAATTATTTCCAAAAACCGAATTTTCCAAGTCAACCAATACCCGTTCAACCCCGAGTAATAAAACAACATTTCCCAACAAATGCACAAACATTCGGACAACAGCGAAATGTAAATGTGTTTAAACCAAACCCTCAAAGACAAAATTTTAGCCAACCACAACCAATGTCCATTCAGACTAGACAATCATTTACGAATAATAATCAAAATTTCGCGCAACCTAGGCTTACCCCAAATCAAGTGAGACAACAGTTCCCTTGGGTTAAACAAACCCCTGTACCAAAGTACGCTGTACAGGAACTGAATGCCATAAGCGACGAACCGGAAGTTGTTTATGATGAATCGCAAAACTATCAGCTAACTGACGAAACATCTTTTAACCCTGAAAATAATATGATAAATCCCTTAGAACACGAATATTACGTAGAGCAGCAGGCGAATTACCAACAAGACATTGAAAATGAAAATTTTCAACAGGACGACCAGACAGACAGTCAGAGATAACATTTAACGCCTACATAAACGCGCTTCCCTACATTCAAACTTCAAATCCCAATCTAAAATTATTAATTGACACTGGATGCAACGTTTCGATGCTAAGACCTATAGTCGCTGAAAATTATTTCCCAAATTTCATTTATAAAGCTCCATCGCTATTACAATCAATCGGCCAAGCGCGTGAAGCAACCTATAAAGCCCGTATACCAGCTTTCAAAGAACTACAAACAAAGCAAGAGATAGAATTTACCCTTTACCCATTCTCAGACTATTTCGATGGTATTATCGGACTTGATGAACTTAGAAAATTAAAACTTCAGATGGACTTTGAAAACCAAATTCTATATAATGAGAAAATCCAAATTCCTTTTCTATACCGTGAACACCATACACAAAACCACATTACGGTGGAAATACCACCTCATCAATCAATAAATCGGTTGTTTTATGTATCACATCGGCATGGAGATATTATCGTGCCAGAGCAAAAAATATTTGACTTGTTTATACCAGAAACCTTAACTACCGCTAACAATTTTAAGGCTAGATTTGAAATTCAAAATAATACGGATGAGACACAATGCATTACAATTACCGAACCTTTTAAAGTAACACCATATGAGAGCGATGACTTTGAGACATATAATATAGAAAACATTTTACCTGAATTTCACTCTCAAATTACGGAACCACACTCGAGTCCCACGAAAACTCTTAAAGATCTTATTAGAACTGACCACATGAATCCCGAAGAAAGACAAGCAATTTTAAAATTAATTGATAACTTTTCCGATATATTTCACCTAGAAAACCAGCAACTTTCATTCACGAATAAAATAAAGCATACAATAAAAACTACGGACGAAATACCAGTACATGTAAAATCTTATAGGTTTCCTCACTGTCACAAGGAGGAAGTTCGAAATCAAATAAATAAAATGCTAGATGATGGGATAATTAGGCCTAGTCAATCACCCTGGTCAAGTCCCATATGGGTCGTTCCAAAAAAGGCAGACGCCTCGGGCAAACGTAAGTGGCGTATTGTAGTCGACTACCGCAGGTTAAACGACAAAACAGTTGATGATAGGTATCCAATACCTAATATCGATGACATATTGGACAAATTAGGTAAATGTAACTATTTTACTACACTCGATCTAACCAGCGGTTTCCACCAAATCGAGATGTCGGAAGAAAGCATACAAAAAACAGCTTTTAATGTAGAGAACGGGCACTTTGAATACCTAAGAATGCCTTTTGGTTTGAAAAACGCGCCGGCGACCTTTCAGAGGGTCATGGATTTCGTACTGAGAGACATTCAAAATAAAATATGTTTGGTCTATATGGACGACATAATTATTTTTAGTACTTCACTGCAAGAGCATATTGCGAACTTACGACAAGTCTTTCTTAAATTACGCGAAGCAAAATTAAAAATTCAATTGGACAAATCCGAGTTTCTGAGACAGAACGTAGAATTTTTAGGCCACATAATTACTCCCAATGGCATAAAGCCGAACCCAAACAAGATCCGAGCGATACAACAATTCCCGATACCAAGAACCGCGAAGGAAATCAAATCATTCCTCGGACTGTTAGGGTTTTATCGAAAATTCATTAAAGATTTCGCGAAAATAACGAAACCTTTAACCAAATGTCTGAAAAAGAATGAGAAAATAACGCATGACACGGAATTTTTAAAATCTTTTAACTTATGTAAGGACATCCTGACAAATCAACCCTTACTACAATTCCCGGACTTTAGCAAGCCATTTATTTTAACAACTGACGCTAGCAACTTTGCTATAGGCGCCGTATTATCGCAGGGCCCTATTGGCAACGATAAACCAGTAGCGTACGCATCTCGCACCCTAAATTCTGCAGAGATAAACTATAGTACAATAGAAAAAGAGCTCCTTAGCGCAGTAAATTTTACAAAGTATTTCAGACCATACCTTTTCGGCCGTAAGTTCACCATAATTACCGATCACAAACCGCTGGAGTGGTTACAAAATTTAAAGGAACCTAATAGTCGCCTTATGCGCTGGAGACTCAAATTAATGGAGTATGACTATAATATCGTTTACCGTAAAGGCAAAGAAAATAAAGTGGCTGACGCCCTTTCCCGCGTCGAAATTCACCCTATCGATAATGAGAATCAATCGGTTATAGGCAACATAGATAAAACCGATGGCGACAAGATTCAAACCGATTTTCCTGAATTAACCCTTGACGACCTTATTACATTAGACGCTACATCCGACACAGAAGTGTCACCTAATGACCTAATCCAACCACCAATTCCAAAAGTTACACCCCTGGAACCCAAAATCATTATACGTACGAATACCCAAATACGTGCACCGAATATCCCTAGCAGTAACGAAACCGTTCATTCAGCCCGCGAAAACCCGATATTTGAGATTCCCATCTCAGAAGACCCTATAAATAAATTCCAAAATCAAATAATAATGGCGGTAAGCACCAATACCACACGCACACATGTAAGAAACTCAAAACCATTCAATAAAAAAAATCGATACGAGGTAACTTTACCCTACCGAGACCCAGAACAATTTGAAAAGGAAGTAGTAGAATTCTTTAAAAATTATATCAAACCCCGAACTACACATGGGATAATAATAGAACCTCAATATATTCAAAAGATTATTAGCATTTTGCAAAAACACTTCCAACATGCTAGCTATCTACTCGTACAAACTAATAATTACGTACTAGACGAAAAAAATAAAGAGAAACAAATTTCGTACATAAAATACCATCACGAAAATAAAACAGTTCACCGAGGAATTTCAGAAACAATAAAAGCCTTACGACAAAACTATTTTTGGCCGCGTTTAAACGAAGACGTTAGGGATTACATAAACGTCTGCGTAATATGCCAAAAATCCAAATATGAGCGCAGGCCTGATCACTTAAAATTTCAACCTACACCCATCGGCCATAAGCCCTTTGAACATCTCTATATAGACACATTTCAAATAAATAATATCAAATTTCTCACTATAATCGATAGTTTTAGCCGTTATGGACAAGCTTATGAAATCACCCTAGCAGCTAATCATATTTGTGACAATCTATTGAAATATATGACGCATTTCGGAATCCCCAATAAAATAACAAGTGACCAAGGATCCGAATTTAAAAATAGCCTATTCGAGGAATTTTGTAAAGTTCACAACATTGCCTTACACTATATAACAGTAAAAAACCCCAATAGCAACTCTCCCACCGAACGATTTCATTCCACTCTCCTGGAAGAAATGAGAATATTAAAAGACAAATTTAAAAAGGACGAACCCCTCGACAAATTAATGAGCTATGCTATTCTCGGTTACAACAATACTATACATAGTACCACCGGCTTTACGCCCTTCCAAATAATAAAATCCAACCCAGACATTAGAACGCCACTCGAACTTACAGACAGACTAATCATTAATCAATATTTATACAAACATAAAGAAAACGCCCATGTTATTAACGAACTAGTTAAAATACAAAACGAACGAGCAAAAGACTTGACGAATATAAATCAAACTCGTTCTGAACCAGCCACTAAACAACCCGGTGAAAAAGTATACTTTAAACTCGCCCCTCGTAGTAAACTTGCACCTCGATATAGAGAATTAACAGTAGAACTGGACGCCAAAGAAAAAATAGAAACAAATAAAGGGACATACCACAAACATGGGTTAAAACCACAACGAAAAATAACTCAAACAAATCCATCTGTTTCAGATGACGCTGACATCATTAATCTGGATAATTATCCTGATGAACCTGGGGACAGCTCAGATAAAACTGGAAAAACTAAGTAACCCCATACTTCCATTCTCCTTGGGCAACGCCCGGGTAACAATGCAAAAACATTCCTTTATCAAATACTTAAACTTAGACCATTTCATTAACCCCATAAAAAATTTAGAAATCAATTCAGAACTAATCATTCCATTGATAAATAAAAAAGACGAATTATACCCTCAGTTGCATAACGTCCATTCCCACCTAAAATACTTATTAAAGCAAACCAAAACAAAATTCGAGAATATTAGACCCCTGAGTAATTCACGTCAAAAACGCGGACTCGCAAATATCGTAGGGAAAGCATCTAAATGGGCATTCGGTACACTAGACTCCGAAGACGCCGAACGCTACGATGACGCCATATCAACTCTTGAATCGAACCAACAAGACATTTACCACGATCTCGAAAATTACCTAACTATTACCAAACAATTTATGAATGAAACGGTAGATACTTTGAAAAAAATAATAAATAATCAAAATGAGCTATATCATAGGGTAAAAGCTATTGAGCAGAATCTAAACAAATTTACACTGTTTATCAAAATTCAGAACATTTTAGACATAATGATTATAGATTGCATGTCGCTGATAAATATACTAGATAATATTCAAAATAGCATTTTGTTTGCACAATTAGAATCCGTTCATACAAGTTCATTACCAATCAATGAATTAAAAGATCTAATAAACCGTATGAAGGAACTATACCCCAGTGGTCTATATAACTTCACAAACATACAAAGTTTTTACGCACTTATTAAAGCTGAGATTTACTACAGCAATCAATTGATCTGTTTTGTCTTTCACTTTCCGGTACTCAGAGAAAGTATTTACAACTATTATCACCTTTACCCTATACCAATCCATAACCAAACTATCATCCCCCTGAAACCCTACATAATAACGAACTCGACATATCATCACTACGAGGATGCAGCATGCCTAAGAGTGGAGGGACTCTGTATCTACCACATAGAACAGCAAATATCTAAACAAGACTGCATACCAGACGCACTCTTGGGATCAACCCCAATGTCATGCAGCACGTTAACCGTCAACCTAGAAAAAGATATAGTGGAACAAATTAACAACGGCTATCTAGTAGCGATACCGGTGAGAAATATTACCATAGAAAAAAAATGTAACGAACATGGATTCATTACCATACAAGAACCCCATCTCGTCTACATACCCAAGAAATGCAGCGTAACAATCCACGGGTACACGTATAGGAACTCTATCGGCTTTACACCGGAGACACCTCTCGAGATACTACCTATCCATATGATCAACCCCGACTTGGACAGCGTCGAAGCAACCCCTTTACAACATATCAACATTGACAAGCTTTCGAGCCTACAACAAGTAGCTGAACGGACACACCTACATCAATTAAAAACATTTAACACGAAAAGTGACAATGACAATTTAATTCTTTATATTTGCTTAGGTATAGTAGTTATATTTGTATTGATATTTCTTTGCAAAAGTTTGTATGTCAATAAGCAAAAAATATACTCTTCCCTTGCTTTTAGAAATAAAAACAGTAAACATGTAAAAGCAAAAACGGATGTGCACCTAAGTGACCTATCTGATGACGCCGAAAAAACTTCATCCCCTGTTTTTTCGTCTTAGGAGGGAGGCATTATGTACGTGACTTAGTGGCACACAATTATAAAGTTACTAAGTCAGCACTTCCCGGCTGACTTGATAACCACGTTTATCGTTTATTATAATATTCATTTTCTATTCAGTTGTATCATAACTGTTGTACACTACACATGTATGAAGCCATTTTATGTGTAGTGAATTAATAAATCCTGTTCAAAAAGTTAATTTTACTTTTTTAAAAAGTAGTTTCTCCTCCTAAGAACTATTATTCGGTCCCAAAATTTTTAATAAAAAATAAGTTCCACCAATGACAAGCACTTCATTTTATCGTCAGCTTCTTTATCCTCTATAGCTTCTAGCTGTGTATAAGCAAGCAAGTATTCCTCTTTGTACTGGTTAAAGTTTAATCAACATTTCATTACTGTATCGGAACCCCAGTTAATATTTATCACATCCTGGCCTTTTTGTAAGTCTGGCCTCCACGTATTTGCAAGTAAATTAGAACAAAATTGGTTTTTCTTTTAAATCAAAGCCGGCGAAGCAATATTGGCTGATAAAGTTACCTCTTCAATCGCCAACGCCAAATTCAAATTATAAAAGGAATATTAGAATACGTTATTTTTTTAAAGTTACTATATACATACGAATATATGTTGAAGGTATGTGTAAAGTAATTAGTATATTTACATATTATGCCGAAACTAATTAATAGATAAACAGCGTAGAACATATAGGCATTTAATGGCATTTTAACAATTGTTTTTTCATATCATTTTAATTAATTGTTATGCAAAATTGTTATTAGTATTTTTATTATTCTGTGGTAAAGTATGTGTTAAGTACATAATATATTTAATAGGCCGGGAGCCCGTGTATAATATGACTGACTATCCGGTGAGCTTTGACAATATGTAAAATAGATTGTTCTTATATAAATTAGTAATGAATGGACCGTCAGCTGGTGGGGGTGGCTGTCAAAGGGTTGAAAATGCGTAAAGAAATTGTGGAAAAAAAATTATTCGGCGAATGCTGAAACTTATATGAGGGGAAGATTATGATATATAATGAAAGTAGAACTTAGTCAGCTGGACGGGGGTGGTGGATTTAGCGTCAGTTGATCAATCAAACAGGTCCAAAGACATGAAGAATTGAAATTATTAAAATTAAAAAATTCGGGTATAAGATAATATATACTATATAAACAAAGATTTTTTTTTATTAAGTACATAATAAGAAATTCAAGAGACTTAACACTTATTCGAGAGATGGTAGCTATTCACTGGTTTAATATATATTTTTTATATTTGAGGTTAAACAATGGGATAGAGAGCTTCTTTATGTCAGTAGGGATAGAGTTGTAGAGAGATGCTGCCGAATAAATAAAAGATCTACGAAAGAGAGTAAGCCGATATCGGGGAATTGACAACAAATCAATAAACCTCAGATTTCTTGGATGAAGTAAAGATCGTAGAGTTAGGAGTTTATAAAGGTAGTGAGGGGTGGAAGTGGCTAGTAACTTATGTGTAAAAGATGCTAGATGATGTTGTCGTCTTTGCGTCATATTTAGCCAATTTAATGTTTTTAATTTTTCACTAACCTGCTGCCTCCTTGTTAAATTATAAATAAACCGAATACACGAATTCTGCACTTTCTGTATCCTAGTTACCGTCGTTCGATCCAGACAAGGACCGTAGACTATATCACAGTAATTAAAACAGGACAGTACAAGTGCATCACATAACAAAACTTTAAGTCTTTGACTTAGAATGTGTCGATTTGAATATAGTTGCTTTAGCGGACAATATGTTTTTTTTAATACATTATTTACATGTGGAGTAAATCTCAGATCTACGTCGATAGTAAGTCCTAGATTCTTAACAGTAGTTTGAAAATACAGTTTATGGTCTTCTACGAAGATGTTAATATTATCATATATAAATTTTTTATTGTTACCGAATACTATGACTACTGATTTATATTTAAGCAATGTCTGGTGGAAAACTGCACTAGACGTTCAATATCATCATTAATTTCTACCTCTGCGTTAAAGATCATGTCAGGTTTAAAGGTGCGATAGATCTGGGTATCATCCGCATAAAAATGAGATTGACAAAATTTCAGCTGTTTAGCAAAATCGGAGGTATACAAAATAAAAAGTAGCGGTCCTAAAATTGATCCTTGCGGAACACCAGATCCCAACCTCCCAAAGCCTGAGATAGAACCATTTAAAATAACTTTTTGCATTCTGGAGGAGAAATATGACCGCATGAGGTTAAGTGCATTTTCAGCAAACCCATAGAATTTTAGCTTTGATAACATTAATCTGTGATTAATGGTATAGAACGCCCTAGAGTAATCCAACATTACTAAGATCGAGTTTTCACCTTTATCTATTCCACTAATTATGTCATTTGTAACTTTTAAAAGTGCACTGGTTGTACTGTGCCCTGGTCTAAAACCTGACTGATTTTCAGGAAGAATGTCATGTTTTTTAACAAAGGTTATAATCTGATTATGCATTAAACGTTCTAACACTTTAGAAAAAATCGGCAAGAGGCTTATCGGTCGTAGATCTGAAAGACTTAATGGAATACTAATTTTTTCAATAGTTGAACTATTGACATTGTCCACGAGTCTGGAAATACACCTTGTAGTATGCAGCAATTAAATAAGTAAGTAAAATATACATTTAACTGTGGCATGCATATTTGAAGCATTTTTGTAGAGATACAGTCATGGCCTGACGCATTAGACTTAATACCATTATTTGCTTTGGATACATCTTCATCTGTAAAGTTTTGAAATTCAAATGAGGCCCCGTTTTTAAAATTTTCATTTTCATAGTAATTTATAAGTGCCATGTCAACATTTAAATTTGTATTATTTGATGCCACAAAAAAGTTATTAATTAAATCGGGGCTGGAAAGATGATATTAAAAACTTAATGTTAGAAAGCGTGCGTGCGGCATTCCCGAGTTTTTTTTTTAATTCGATTAAATATTCAATTTATTATTAATATACATTATTTTATAATTCAATACATTCGTACATTTCAAAATTATACAGAATAATTTACTCAAAAAATTTATGAAATGGGTATGGAGAACGAAATGGTAGCTTTATCCTTGAAAACCCTAACTATACTTGTGAATCATCTACTTATGACCAATTGTTTAGAATACGTTGTATTCGAATTTCAGTATGCCTCGTGCAGTTGAGATCTAACGATATAATATTGTTGTGTCCAAATTCAGCAGCCACTGTTGTAGTTGCATTTGATACATACCCAAATCAGTACAAGTAGATACCAAAATTTTTAGATACGAGGATCCGAGCAAGTGCGCCCGTCCGATGTCGCCAAAGATTTAAAAAACATCAATTTCAAAGAAGCTCTCATCAAGTTTCTTTCAATGTATTGAGCAAGTGATGAAATGGCTTCTTTCTTAGGTAATTAAACCCTATACCTAAATGCTGAAAACTGCTATAGTTATTGCGTTCAAAACGACGATATCCCAAAAACCGTGGAAAGCTTATCGTGTTCTAGTCATGAAGAGGCGGATACTAAAATGATTTTTCACGTATGCCAGCTTAATGAGAACACCAATGTGGTCAAAAGATGACAGATACTAACATTCCTATCATCATGCTGGGAAACATGAAAAATATACATAGTAATGCGAAAATTTTGATAAAAATGGAGTAGGAAATAAAGAACGATTTGTATTCAGCACTTGACGAGGACTTGTGTAATGCGTTGCCCGCTTTTCACGGTTTCACGGGATGTGATTATAATCCCGCATTTTTCAAGAAAGGAAAAAAAGCCTTTTACTGTATTAAGAAAAATCAATAGTTTATTGAAGCATTTAAAAGTTTGAATAATTTACCAGAGGAAAATCTAAATAATGTCGTTAACATAATAGAGAAGTTTGTTTGCAGGATGTATGGTTTTAAAGCTGTAAAAAACATCAATGATGCTCGTGTAGCTTCATGAAGGTGTATACATTTAGAAAAAATGATAACGAATTTCGGTTATCAGACAAAAATTTTGATTCATCTCTTGCCACCATCGAAATCGGAACTTGTACATCACGTTTTAAGAACTGTGTAGGTATGTATCCACGATTTGGAACAACGCACACAAACAAGTGCCATCTACATTAGATCCCCTTTGTTATAAGTGACAAAGAGGAAAATGATCTTTCACCCAATGAGCATCAAGAGAATGATGAGTTGGATGAAGATGAAATTGAGGAAGATCTGTTATCGGAAGCCGAATAAATTCATTTTTTTTTTTTCACTAAACTAAATAAACTGTCTGAGCAGATTATTCTGTATAATTCTGAAATATACCAATGTATTATTTGTATTTTCATAAAATAATGTATATTAATAAATAATAAACTGAATATTTAATCAAATTTAAAAAAATACTTGGGAATGCCTCACGCACGCTTTCTAACATTAAGGTATCAATATCGATATTACTAATTAAATCTTTATGGCGAACTTTCAAATTCGAGTATATAATAATATTCATATTCATACTAGTATTAACGATAAACACAGTCAGCTGCAAGTATGTGGGAAGAAAAGTCGTCAGCTGATGCAAGAAAGGTGGTGCGTGCTGCCTCTCAGGCAAATCAATACTCAGCACTTTTACTGTACCAGCTGACGACTTTTCCACCCACATACTTTCAGCTGACTATGTTTTTCGAATCTCAGTATAAATATTATCTTGTACACGAATTTTAAAGTTCGTCGAATAATTTCAATTTTTCATGTTTCATGTTTGATCGATCAGCTAACGCTAAATCCACCGCCCCCCGTCCAGATGACTAAGTTCTACTTTCATTATATAACATAATCTTCCCCTCATATAAGTTTTAGCATTCGCCGGATGATTTTTTTCTCATTTTTTTTTACGTGTTTTCAGTCCTTTGACAGCCACCCCCACCGCTACCCAATCAGCTGACGGTCCATTCATTGCTACAGGAACAATCCATTTTACATACTATCAAAGTTCACCGCATAGTCAGTCATATTATACATGTGCTCTCGGCCTATAAATGGTTCGTAGTACTTCCTATCAATTTCCGTAGAAGATTTGAAATAATAACAAAATTTTTTTACTACTTATCTAATTTTTTAAAACTTACGCAATTTTAAATAAGTAGGACAGAAGTGGCTGCAACTGATATTTGAAAATTAAAGATTTTGATATGTTTGTTTCTTGTGTATTGTCTAATTTACTTATGTGTTATGTCTGTGTTATGTTCGACTGAATTTTAAACTGTAAATTGTAGACATATGGTTACATTTGAAAAAAAGATGTGATTTTTGTTATTTAAAAAATTAGATTTAAGTTTAAATATCTCGAAAATCGGTATTTTTCGAAAATTATTCGTATTATAAATAGGGCTTGGGAATTTCGTCTCGGCCCCAAGTAACAATTTAAATGCCAACAAGTATTTATCGGGTTTTATCACAAATTTAAGAAGGTAAATAAACCGAACTGGTTTTATTATTTCTTTTGTGCATACCACTTTATCTGCAGATAATATGTGCTTAAAAAAAGGCGTTCAAGTTATCTTTAAAGCAGTTTGTTAAACCTATTTGCTTTTTAAGACCTATTGGTTTTATAGCCACTTAATTTCTGCATTATTCAAAACCACAATAAACTCATTCAGTTTTGTAGTGGTTTTTAAATATTTTAAGTTTTGTGGTAGCCATCTATAAATCTTTAGGTTTTATGGAAGTTTTAAAATATGGTCTTTAAGTACTCCTTTTGATCAAGCAATAAAACTAATAACTCTTAAGTAGTCTTACCCTTAATATATGTTATCATAAATACTATTGCTTTTAACAATAATTGGTAAAGGTTTCTTAAAACCTAATAGTTTTTTAGTAGCTTTATTAAGCTACGTTAAAACTTTTTGGTTTTTATAAAGCACTTATAAATCCTTCGGTTCCCCCACTTACAGAAATAACGAGAAATTAATGATCGCACCCTCAAAAACACACGAAATAAATAATGTTTTTTAGGTTATGTTATCTAAGCTAAGTACATTTAGATTAGAGGTTGTCAGAGACAAATCTTAGGGGTTTTAAAGAAGAGTAGTAAGGCTGGGTAAAGTCTTACAGGCTTTAAAGTAGTAATAAAGTGAAGCAATTAGAATTTAACAAAACCTTTTGTTTTCTAAATATATTTCCTAAAGCCACAAACTCTTAATAGGATATTCTATTAAAATAAACGGTTTTATTAATTTTTCAGCCATGTTTTTTTCTGTTAACTATGGCAGGCATGTTTGAACAAAGTTGGTGCAACAGTGTTTAGTTATATTTTTCTTATTCTTACTGTTTACATTTAGCCAGCAACTATCTAAAATGTGTTAATGTCATATAAACCCCTAAAAAGCCCAAAATCATACTGAGTAAGCTAAAACTAGGGTTACTAGGGTTATTTTTTTTATTAGTTATAAATACAAATGAAAGGCGCGTGATTTTTTTAAAAGTTTTTTGATATAAAGTGGTCTGCGTTGACAATTTTTTGATACTAGGTTGTTTATTAAAATCAAATTTTAAAATGTTAGCACATGCAAATATTTCAGTCGAGGCAGACATATTTTATTACTTGGCGACATTTTCTGATTTGGACAGTTTAAGTGCAACAAGTTTTCGACAAAGAATTGTTAAAGACACAATTATTTATGATGTTCTCAAAGCAGGCTTAAAATTTGATTGCAAGTACTAACGGTTTTAAGAAGATTTTATAAAAGGTTTTATGGTAGACTTGAAAACATCTTGCAGATTTGGGTTCTAAAGTACTGTTGGCTTTCTTGATAGTTTTAAGGAAGATATATATAACCTTTATAAAAGGCCTTTTTTGGTTTTATGCCAGGTTTATTGTAGCTTTTAAGAGGTGATCTAGTATAAACAGTTTTATGATCAGTTTTGTTATATAAACTTAATAACCTCTTGTAGATTGCGATAAAACTTAAATTGTTACTTTGGGGCTCTCATATATAGTCTAGGAAATAGCGTGCAAATTCGACGACGAGTGGTTACCGTCTGCCAGTTGGTAATCGAAGAGACCATATAAATACAAAATTTTTTTCTCTCTGGAACTTTTTGGTATATTGGGGGGATAGGGAGGGGGGCATTTATTTTTAAATCGAATGATTATCGATATCTGTCCGCATAGATAGTTAGTATATGTACTTCACATACCCCAATTACGCTGGCAGACGAAACTTCCGAACGGCGTGCGCGCTAACCGGAAAAAGAAAAAAAAAATTTTAGTTTCTCGATATCTGTCCGCATAGGTAGTTAGTATATGTACTTCACATACCCTAATTACACTGGCAGACGAAACTTCCGAACGGCGCCCGCGCTAACCGGAAAAAAAAATGTTTATTTTCTTTTTCCGGCTAGCGCGCGCGCCGTTCGGAAATTTTGTCTGCCTGCGTAATTGGAGTATGTGAAGTACATATATTAACTACCTATGCGGACAGATATCGATAATCATTAGATTTAAAAATAAATGCCCCCCACCATATCAAAAAGTTCCAGAAAGAAAAAAAATTTGTATTTATATGGTCTCTTCGATTACCGACTAGCAGACGGTAACCACTCGTCGTCGACTTTGCACGCTATTTCCTATACTAATAGACTTAAAATTATATTGCACACACCTACTGAAACATTCAGAAAAACGACGAAATGGTAAAATATTTATCATTGCCAGCTACAATGTATTTTTGGTAATAAATTTAGCCTAAAAGCATGTAATACATCTAGCAGATAAAAAAACAATTTTGAATCAAACGCATACTTTCCTCCTCTGTTTAATATGTGTGGCGTGTGTATTATGTTTGTTTTCATAATAATTAGATATAAAACCCAATAAGCTGCTGGCAACATAAAATATTTTTTTCCCAATAAAATAAACCATTTTTTTATAATATTAAATAATACATAACGAACAAAGTTAAGGATTAATAACAAAACTTGTCATGTACCATGTGCTTCACAAATGTACACTACGTTATAAAGTGAATTTTATTTCATTTTAAAATGTTATTAATACTACTTTTATCGGAAATCTATTATATTTGTGAAACGTACTGACAATTACCTAAAGACGTAGTTGATTCATAGTTAATATGGTCAATTTATTATAAACACTCACTGTTTATAATAAATTGACCATATTAACTTTGGATATTACGGAATTCCCTAAAAAAAGTACAAGGTAAAATATATTGCATGAAAATCTTTCCGCGCTGACCTAGAGCCAACCCTGAATTTGACGTAACAGAGATAAAATTCCCGAGCTCTAATAATAAGAGTTGCTTAAAATGTAACGCACCATCACATGCCCCTGTTTTAAAGGTTTCTGAGATCGAATAATTTATTTGCTTTGCAACGCCATCTATAACCTCAATTTGTAAAATTACTATTTTTACTCAAAGCTGAATTCATCTATATATTCTAGTGTATACCCTTTACAGAATTCAAAAATATCTGTTTTAGTTATCAAGAAATGAGAAGACAATTTTTCAAGCGATTTTATTAGGAGAGTTGTATCCGACACATTTCATGAAAAATCCACAACCCTCTCAAAAAAAAAACACTCAACAATTTACTTTCAACTAATCTGTCTAGCCTAACAGAACTCATCCATTATGTTACCGTTTTGATTGCAATAATATATTACAACCTGTTGTGTACAAATAACCGAGAGGAAACAATTTTCACTGCAAGCATATTTGAGCAATGTAAAGATATAAACGCGCCGGCTGATATATTTACCTGTCTCCACTTCACCTTCTATGTAATACCCGGTTCCATTATACAACAGCTCCTTAATTGACTTCTGGGTCTGGTTGATGTGAAACGACGAGGCTGTGGTCTCGGCGCCGATTCGTTTGGCTCCTATGAAGAAAGCCCCGTCCCAAGGAACTGTCACATTGTAAGTTTCAATCCGGTTTGGATCCGACGTAGACATTATTGGGGTTGTTATGGATAGCCGGCTTTGTTTCTTTTATGCTTCTTCATGAATATGAGGAAGGGATACTGCGTCCTGGAACAAGGGAAATTGCGTTAGAAACGATTGCGAACTTGATGTTTACTTGTTTACATTTGATGTAAATTTGTGATGGATTATTATTTCAAGTTTGTTCAACTTGCTCTATTTATTTTGCTATCAATGCTATTTTAACTTGACACATTGATAATTTGTTCATTTATCGACTACGATAGTCGATAATGAAACAAATATATACATTTTAATCGCGTCCAAAAAATAGAAAATGAGAAGTTGTGAAATAAAATGTTACCGTTTTATGAACATCTATCTAGCTACTATAGCTAGGAGCCAGTGAACATTTTATTGACTTATTTCATGTAGAATAAATGTGTATTCGCACTAACGATCGAGGCAAATGATAAAATTTCCCGGTTAGCCCGTTATCAGTAATTTAACTGCAAAGTTGCAATTTACTACTCTTTATATTATACGTTAATGATTTTTTTTCACTTTATATCCCCCAAAAAGATGCATCGCTTATGTTGATGATACATCCATTATTGATTTTAATTTGGATATTCCTGACCTAAGTAAAGATAGCTTTAGTTCTATCAAACAAGCTGGTGCTTGGTTCTCTTCGAATAATCTTAAATTAAACGAAGAAAAAACCCAACAAATCATTTTCTCAAAAAATAATTCACTAATCAAGTGTTAAAATTCTTGGCATTGTTTTAGATGACACTATTAACTGGTTCGAATATGTGAAGCAACTGTCACACAAATTATCAAGTTCGATATTCACGGTATGTAGGCTATAAAATCAACTCTGTTCTAAAACCTTAAGAACATGCTATTTTTCACTATTTCATGCTCATATTAATTATGCTATCCTCCTATGGAGTGGATCATCCCGGGCAGCTATACTCTTTCGACTGCAGAAAAAGGTTAATTGATAATGCTGGTTGGAGAGATCACTGTTTATCAATATTTAAGAGTCGTGGTATAATGCCAATGCCGGTTCCTTCTCTTCACATTTATGTTACTTTACTTGAAATTCACAAGGACGTAAATTCTTTTTGTACTAACTCGGATTTTCATTCGTATAGCAGTAGGTCTGCCGATCAACTTAGGCAGCTTCGTCTTAGATTATCAAAATCACAGAAAAATTCTTTAAACCTTCAATAGAGAAGTTGCATGATTTTTTTTATAATGAAAATCGATACAGCATCAGAGAAAGTTATAAAAATGTAGAATGTACGATTTTTTTTTAATGTTAATATAGCGAGAAAATAAATAATTTCACCGGTGAGGAATTTGGATATTTCAAAACGGCAGTTATTTGGCGCCATTAACTGTGGCGTTTTCCGTTATGATTCGTTCATCGAAATTAATAACAAACTGGAAGGTGCACTCGACTAGAGAAAGTGACATAGAGAGAGAAACTTGCGTGCACTATTCCATCCTTTTTCTCGGTCTGTGTACAGACGGTTAAGCCAATCGGACGTTTTCTTCAACCAATCAGATCTTGTCAGACAAGGACGGAATAGTGAACGGAAGTTTCTTTTTCCGTCATGCTTCAGTAGTTTCGTATATCTAAAGCAATTTCGATGGGTCAAATGTCAGTTTATTGTTTATTGTTTACAGTTAGTTTACCAAGTTCTTGTTTGTGATGTTATTGTGTTATTATTTGGTTAATGAACAAGTAAACAACATTATTATGACTTATGAGTTATAAATATTGCATTGTGCCTAAATGTAAAACTAAGAGTATCACTACAAATATGGTAATTTTACATTCAAGATTCTCCAAAATTAGTTCGTAGACAGACGTCAGCAAGAGGTTAGGACACTGTGTCTACTTTGGACAAATTATCCGACTAACGGATGTCATCACTGACTTCACGCTAATAAGAAACCGTTTGCAGTCACGTGGTTTTGTTTACAAATTACGCCATAATCTAAATATTAATTTTACGGAAAATAAATTTTATTTTGAATTTCTTTTGTTATAATCGTTTTCTGCGTAATGGAAATTAAGAGCAAATCACGTTTTCAAGCATTTTAAAATTTCATGCATCTTCCCTATTATACAATCACATTCTTAAAGACGTAAAATCTCTTAATTTTAGTAATTTCAAGAACATAATAAAAAAATACATTTTAAAATATTGTTTCTATTCAATTGATGAATTTGTAAACACACAGATTTGTTGACATCTTTTATCCTAACCTCTACTTGTTTGGTAAGCTCTGGCCGTTTCGTGGGAGCTTGCCTCTTCTTCTTTCTTTCTTTCATTATTTTTATTTCTTGTGTTCTTATATTGTGTGAAGTATTTGTATATGTAGTGATGTGTATACATTTTTATATTTTTGTATTTTCTATTTTTGACTTACCAAAAACGTGTTTTGTAATTTGGTCAAATAAATCCATCTATCTATCTATAGAAAATAGATAAATAGATAGATAATCTATCTATTTTTCTCCCATTTTCTGACTTAAAGCATACAAGCTATTTCTTCAAATTAGTTGCTGATTCTTCAATGAACTCGCAGTTGTATATTTGAAAATGTGTTTGATTAAGTAATTTAAAAAAATCTGCGTTAAGTCAAACGTCTACAAAAAATTTGCAGGTTCACGATGTCTGGACCGTCCAAATTGAGAGTTTTTTTTTTCTTTGAGTTCATTAGAAATTCTAACTAATTTTGAGTAAATCAGTGTCAATAAATGGAAGAAAAAATTTAACAATTTTTACCTCATCTCAATTTGAAGTCCGTCTTTCTTTATACCTCGGAGACATGGACCGTTAGGTAGGCGGACATGTCTTAAAGCACTTGAAGTCCATTCACTTTAAGAGTGAAGTGTAGATAGGGAGCTATTTCCCAGCTTCTCATTGACCAAAACGCGAGACAAGTTCACACTACAGTCCTGTCGGCTCTTTACGGCCTATGATCAACTGATCTGGTCTCAGTTTGGTATTATTTTTCTTTAAAGGTAGTTTACATTTTGGAGACAACGCAAAAGTTGAATTACTTCCACATCCAGTGGAAATACAGTAACGACAAGAAATTTTTTTTTAATTTTTATTGCTCAAATAGTTCATTAAAATGTTATGAAACGTCGAGACTTTAAGTTTGAGCGAAAAAAAATTCTGTCTGTCGGTCTGTCTGTCTGTAACTTTTTTTTGTGCGCACGTTTACCCTGGAACCGTTTAAGATATTGACTTGTTTGGTACACATGTGTACTTTTACGAGATCTGGAACTAGATTATATTTTCATCTTGTGTTGGGGGGTAAATTGGGATAAATTTGGGGTAAATAGGTAAATCAAGCAGGTAAGAGTCCACAAAATTGGTATTTAGTATATACAAGAGAAGCTAATGTCTCAAAGAAATGTTTGGCATTAGCCACCCCCATTATTAAAGGGGAGTGTGTGTACAAGAACCAGAAACCGCTTGCGGCCGAGGCAAGATAATCTCGAGGGCGCTAAAAAAATTCGCGGCCATGGTATATACACTATTTTTTGTGCAACCGTAACTTATAGTTGGTGAAAATGAGGTCACCGTTTATGCTATATTTTGCTAAATAAACGCGGAGGCTTTAACGTCAGAGCGTTTCTATGAAAACGGTATATTTTGAATGTAAACTTGACTCGAATAATCGTAAAAATGTTTGAGAGCGATCATTTGTCATATTTTAGAAATGTCAATTTTGAAGTGACTTAAACGTCAATTATTATGAAAGTGACTTTTAGTTTTTCGGCCGTTACTAAGGGTAACGGCCGTGAAATTGAATTTCTCGGACTGTTTTGGGAACGCGAAATACTCATTTCACGTACGGCTGCACAAAAATATTTTTTTACTTCATCCACACCCACTACCATCCCCCTATCACCACTCCCACCCCACTACCGATGTGGGGTATCGTTTTATGGGTTTTTGGGGTAGGGGATTTCAAATATTATATCATTAAAGTTCCATAAACAATTATTTCCACATACAAAATTTTTTCGTTGTGAGTGACTTGGATAGAAAATCTGGATGTGGAAGTAGTGATTCCTTGGGCAGCGGCTTTTTTTCGTAAGAAACTTAAATGTACTTGTAGCTTCAGAACGTTCTAATTCGGTGAATTTGTATTATATAGCGGTAAAAAAGAAACAAATTTTAAGCAAATAAATAAGCTGTGAAATTTGCATTGTAATATTAACGTTTTTGAGGAAAATGAAGAGAGGTTGAAACGTATGAAAGTGTAGAAGGGCTGACGAAATTATTTTTAGTTACAATTCTGAAATAGAAGTTAGAATTCTTACTTTTATCTCAGAATTCGGACTTCTATTTCAAAATTCTGATATATAACTCAGAATTTTGAGATATAAGTTAGAATTTTGACTTTATCTCAGAATTCTGACATATAGCTTGGTTGTTATCTTTTAGTGGTTGACTGGACAAATCTAAACAACATACTTACATTTTAAGCAACGAAATGAGGCAGAGAATTGGGAGAGTTTCATTTAGATACATTTTGGATTTATTTAAAAAAACTTCCCTGAGATCGGGGCAGTAGCCTTGAGGGGTATGGGGGTACACTACCCACCCAACTTTGTAAGACTTGGCAAAAGTTGGAAATTTTAAGCATGATTTGGCAAGGGAAATCACTAATCGCCATCTGATAATTGATAAAGCTTGAAAAGACAATATTTGGAAAATTCACTGTGTAATTATTGCCGCGCAAAGGTTGAGCTATCTAGATATTATTAATATTGTTGTTGATTATGCAAAATTTGGTACGGGCCCATTTGAGAGGTTGTAGAATTCAGTGGAGTATTCAGAATTTAAATTAAAAAACCGCTAAGATTTCTTTTCCACCCCGAAAAAAAAAACCGTAGTATGCCGAGCTTTTATATTTTATAAAATGTAATGTATCAAGAATACACTTTTCAGAGGTCTACGTTTTAAAAAATCCCGATCTAAATGGGACTTAAAATAAGTTTTTTATGGGGGTGGTTTCAACGAAAATGAGACACACTGTACTATATAAATAAAAAAACTATTATTATTGCTCAAAACTGCAACACATATTTAAAAATATAAAACAATAGTAGTAACTCAAAAGTTATACAGGTATGGCAGGAGAGTGTAAAAATGCTTAAACTCAAATAAAATTTAATGATAGTACACCTACACATTATACCTTAGCCGTAAAAGGAGGATAGTGAGCAGCACATTTAACAGAGCCACGTTGATTTGATACACCTTTATAAGACTTATTTTGAATTACACTCCCTCCAAATTCAAACGCTAATAGAATCTGTTGAGTGCGCTGATTACATGCCCTTTCCCGGTTAATGTCTTGTTGTTAGCATGACAAACATCAATTTTTTACCAGTACTGTTACCAAACGTCACTATTAGAATTTTGTCTTCTGTCTCAGAATTCTGAGACAAAGTGAGAATTCTAACTTTTATTTTAGAATTCATAATCAGAATTTTGAGTTAGTTATAAGTTAGAATTCTAAGATAAAAGTAAGAATTCTAACTTTCATCTCAAACTTGTGAGTAATAAAAATTTTGTTGTAGTTTTGGCCCTTTTACGCGTTATAGACATGCGCCAGTACTTCTGTAAAATTGTTGCGAAACCAGAAAAAAACAGGAAAGCCTTTAATTTTACATTGTCATTCTCTCCGATTAAAGAACTTATATCTAGATACATAATGTGTATTGGTTTGTTTGTTGCTGAGATAGTTACAGTCTAAGCCACTTCAGTTACAAACATCCTATAAGTTCCTGATTCACTAATCGGTCTATTCGCGGCCGTTTCGGACACGATCGGTTCAGTTCGATTATCATAATCTCAGTTTGACGTATCGGCCTTTAATGTTAATAAATTTTTTTCGTGTTTTCCGATCAGAAAGTGGTGAAGAAGTCATATTTAAACAGTTTAGTGACAATATATTTAGTGCAAAATAGTGAAGTGCTGTGCCGTTTGCAGAAAGCAGTTTAGAAACGAAGAAAATCGATCGTTTCATAAGTAGGTATAAACTTCATAGTCGTAACATGATGGGGTTCAGTTTACAGTTGTAATAAGGTGAATAGCAATTTTAATTTCCTTTCAATACATATTTCCTTTAATATCCTTCAGAAAGCAGCTATTTATTATTTTAAATGTGTAACTCCCACCCAGACAATCTTGACATTGAATTTAAGGCTTGTCTAATTTGTGGTGTGTTTATTAAATATGCCATTCAATAGTGCAGAAACATAATAAATTAAAATGACCAACATTCAAATAAAAAATATTAACAATTTAGCCATGTAAATTTGTATAATATTTACCGTCTTATTATATGTAAACTTTCAGAAAGAATAGAAAAATGTAATTTTTATGAATGTTGAGACATTTTACAGATTTGTAACAATAGAGATATTTCAAAGTTTAGCCTAATTAAATTTGAAATAGCATTATCTTACTGTAAAATTGCATGCCTACATCACGTTGTATATAGAGCCGGTAATGCAGGAATTGCAATAATTCATTTTAATGAAAATATTTACCTTTCTACACATACCCGCCACTGTTGCTTATGGGATGTTATGTTTATCGATCCTTTTTAATGCACATGTGCTGTGACTATGTCAGGAGCAACCAAGGTATATAGTGAAGAGATAGCTGTTATGTATCTAGCTGTTATGTATCTAGATAAGTTGTTTAATCGGAGGTCATTCTAATGTAAATGACTTCAATTTGGAATAAAATGTAAACTTTCAAAAAACATGGAGTTTTTGAGTTTGGTATATTACCCCAATTTTAACATACTAAGTATCATATCCCTTCTGGAGTCTTATAGATTTCTTGAAGAGACAGTACTTTAAGAAACAACTGAAAAATAACTTCAAGTACGACTTCCCACAAGGTACAAAATTTTTCTTTAGAAAACGTTTTGTTTATTCCTTTTAAAATTAACGTCAAATATCTTTATATTAATAGGTAACAGACACTATAAGCAATGCCTTATTTTGTCAATGTACTTCGTACACATTAGAATCTGTATTGTTAACCTTCTTGTTCTCGCTTCGACTCTGGCAACATTGAACAGAACAAAATATTACTTTCTGATTATTACACGTGTATTCCTCTGAAGGAACATCGATGATTGATGAACTTAATAAAATTGGGTAATCCATCAAATTTACACTTCCTGCGCAGATTTGATGAGATTAATAAAGTTCTGCTTAGTGTTATTGAAAATGTGTGAAATCGTAGCCCATGTAATGAAAAATGCGCTTATTTGTTACTCATTTTCTCTGCTTGTCGATTTGATAACTTTTTTAATTTAACATTGCTAAATAACTACATTATTACCAGCTAATAAGAAGGTACTAAATGGACCAAAAGTCTGGACACCACGCGAATTCTTAGTAGTGTTTTAAAAGCTTCTTTATTTTATAATTCTTTTTCTATAAGAAAGCAGTCAGTCCCTTACTCGTGTGACTTATGAATAGTGTTTTTGGCACAATGCAAGTATAAAAACATTTTTTTTCATAGTACCTAGAGGTAAAAAAATATGTAAAATTTAAAAAAATCTAATATTTAATAACTTTTTTCTATGGCTATTGAGTAATTCATTAATTACAAACGTCTACAAAGTTTCTCATTTAACCTTTCTGAAGTATTTTGACGCGCTTTTTCTTGTAGACCTGTTTTATCAATACGTTTTTTTACAAGTAATAGGGTTCATTACTCATGGCCGTGGGTAATATTTCATTACTCAGTGGGCTAGGACCAATCACAAGAGTTCATTTTATTTACTGAACAGTTTTGTGGAACAATCACTAAAGTTTAAAACATCGCGTGTTCCATAACTCAATTCGAACTATCATGCACATTTAGATTTCTTTAAATACACAGGCCCACAAAATAGAAAAGTTGTCTGCGCCGGGATATTGACCATACCTATCCCTGTATTTTGACCCGCTGAACACGAATCTGACCTTAATTTTTCCCCTATACGTCAGGCTTTTTTTTTAAAGCAAAAAATTATATATTTATTTGCTGTTAAAAGAATAACCTGACGTGCTGAGAAAAAACTAAGATCAGATTCGTGTTCAGCGGCTCAAAATACAAGGAATAGGTGTGGTCAGTACCCCCGCGCAGATGACTTTTTTTCTGTGGATTGTGCCACACTGAGTGTGGCACAGTGGCAACGGGGTATTGACCACACCAACGGGGTATTGACCAAAATACAAGGGATAGGTATGGTCAGTACCCCGGCGCAGACAACTTTTTTTTCTTGTGTGCCTGTGATATTAAAATAACTAAATATTTTTAGTAATTTACACAAAGGACCCCGGAACAAAATCAATGAAAATGGTGTTTCGGTGAAATTGGCTGATACTTTGCTATTTTTTAGTTCAAGTCATGCTGATCAAAAGTTCTTATCATATCGAGCCGATCCTATGGACAGTTTTTGAGATACAGCTTGTCAAAGTTAAGTAATTTGCGTCATTTTAGATATTCAAGAATTTTTTACTCTTAAACTATTAACTTTAGCAAAAAATTGCAAGGGTCGAAATATTTTTGTTCTAGTCCAATAAATTTCAAGGATTTTTTTCAAAATTTTTATCAACTTTTAGGTTAAGTAAAATATCTAGTACAAATATATCATATTTGTGCAAGCTTCTGTGGAATTGGCTGAAACTTTGCTATTTTGTAGTTAAAGTCATGCTGATCAAAAATTCCTAGCACTGAGTCGATTCTATGAGTGGTTTTCGTGCCAGGAGTGCTTGAAGATCCTAACAACGAGGTAACAGATAATCTATGTACGTGTTTATGAATGGCTTCTATCGTGTTTGTGTACGTGCACAAAAAAGGTAATGTAATGTAAAAATAAGCTTGTATTATTGTCAATATGTGTATAAAATCGCGTCCCTGTAAATCAAAAGGTTTCTGAAATATGAAATAATAATGAATTTTTAGGTGCGATCTTCAAAGGGCCGTAGCTCAAGGTATTTGCGGACATATTTTTGCATACAGAATCTGCACCAGAAGTCTGTCATAAATATATCCAGGAAGTTATGTATACACTAGCACATACATACACACAAACGCATGCACGCACGTACACAAACACGTTGGAAGACATTCATAAACACTAGATTAATAAAAAATTCTGAAACAAATTCTTGAGCTTTATTGGACGTTAACAGTTTAAGAGTAAAAAATTCTTGAATGTCTAAAATGACGCAAATTACCTAACTTTGATAAGCTGTATCTCAAAAACTGTCCATAGAATTGACTCGATGTGATAAGAACTTTTGATCAGCATGACTTGAACCACAAAATAGTAAAGGATGGTGAAATTACCACTACGAAAAATACAACTAGTTTTATGTTACATTAACTAGAGATTGTCTAAATGTTGGTTGTGGCATTTTCTTATTTTTTGTGTTTCTTATTAGGATGCTCTGCCACATGTATTTTCTTCTAAACAATGTCCTCTAGTTAGAGGTCATTGTTCTCTCTCCTTTGACGTAAAAATCACAGGCGTAGAAGTTATTTTCCAGCAAAATACTGGATAATTATATTATATTGTAGATTTTACGGACATTGTTTAGAAGAAAATACATGTGGCATAGCATCCCAATAAAAAACAGAAAAAAAACTAACTCGATGTTTTAACTTCGGAATAATGTTATATGAATTAGATTTCATTTATTTTATATGCACCAAAGAAAAGCTTCTATATTATGCGGGGCTAATGGCTAATTTATAGGGGATGGATGCCCCTTTTCAGGGGGTGGCAACTAAAAACAAAAACATTGGAGCTAAAAGACAATCAAATTATAAAAGAAAAGGTTCTCTGCAACTTTTCATACAGATTAATAGTATTTAAGTTATAACGACTGGAAAATTGGGATTTTAGCTTGAAATAAAGGTATTACTCAAAAGGTATTACATTGAACGAAAACATGCTAGATACAAATAAAAAAGCTACTAAATTGAGGATGAGTTTTTTTTTCTAATTTCTGTAGAGTTAATGGTTTCGGAGATCTGGAAGTATAAAAGTGGCGCCCGAATGTCTATAAAACGAATTATTTAGTTTAAATGTTAAATATCTTTACGTCAAAAATGCTATAAAAATAATGGTCCGTTAATTAGGATTTCAAATGATTTTTTGGTAACTTCTATAGCAAAAGAAACAAAGAAGTTATGACAGAAACAATGTACTTTTCACATTTTTTATTAATAAGGTCGCAATTTTGTTAATGTATGTAGTCAATAATTAAAAAAATATATTCCCATATAACGGGGCAGCTTAACATCGAATTTTGCGTTAATGTGGACACAGCGGACAAAAGCACCAAATTTTTTCCAGGCACTAGTTAGGTACATAGCTTTCAATTTTTGATAGGAACCAACTCCTCCGTCGGCCATCTTGGATTTTATAGCGGCCATTTTGAAACATAGGAATGTTATCAATACCGCGACTTCAAAATCACTTAGGACCACAAACTTGGTGTTTAAGTATACATGTTTGGGATCAAGGAATGCAACTACACAATTTTTAAATGTATCACACTATATATTTATTCACTAATATTATGTACCAGTTAAAAACTTTCATCGATGAACTGTTTTGTCCGGTGTGTCCACATTGTCTAATATGTTTTATTTATTTTGCTTCAGATCAAATTGCAATACAAGATGGATTGGAACAAGTGTATGATCTGTCAGAAAACAACTACAGAAAATCTAAAATGTCCGTTCAATGCATATGGAATCGAAGACACTCCATATCAGTCTTTCTTGAACAATATCAATGAGTTTAGAAGCTTGGAGTCATTGCCATTGAAACTAAATTTTGGAAGCGACATGAGTGCGGATGAAAACCATGGTGCATGGCACAAATCTTGTTACGTCAAGTTCAGTAATTTGAAGTTGTACAGAGCTAAAAAGCGAGGAAATACTTCAGGAGGCAGCACAATTGTGAAGACATGATACCGACGTGAAGCGAGTAACAAAATAGCGTGTTTGTTATGTCGTGGAAGCGATGGACTCCTTCATGAATTTCGAACATTAATAGTTGATACGAGCATTCGAAAAATGGCAACAGAACTGCAAGAAACCCAGTTATTGGCAGCATTAGAAGATGGTGGTCTCATTGCCCTTGACGCTAAATATCATCTCAATGTTCATCACTACAATTGCAATTTCTTTGCGCACTAACTTGTCAGTCTTAGCTAACAAAAGGACATCATGTTAGTAATCACATGACATGGCCTGCTGCAACATTTCCCGCATGCCTTCTTCAAACACCAAAATTTTATGCTTTCCATCACTTTGTTCTTACGCTTGTGGAAAGTAAGTTAGCACTTTCTCCTTCAATCTGGTTCTATTAATCTACTTCTCAACGCCAAGGATTTTTAATCGGTGCTCATACATTTCATGCAACTTTGATAATTTAAAGTAGAATGTCCCATCTTCCACACAGTTCTCTATATAAGTATAAATCTCCACAAATGCTGTAGCTTCTATCTGACTTTCCTCTGCAGATACTCCCACCAAATCCTGCTCTAATTTCCTTAGGTGAGACCGGTAGTGATTTCTCAGTGCTGTATAACATTGCAGATGGTATTTGGCGCCAAGGGCAATGACACCACCACCTTCTAATGCTACCAACAACTGGGTTTCTTGCAGTTCTGTTGCTATTTTTCGTATACTCATATCAGCTGTTAATGTTCGAAATTCATGAAGGAGTCCATCGCTTCCACGACATAGCAAACACGCCATTTTGTTACTGGCTTCACGTCGGTATCGTTTCTCCAGAGCTGTGCTGCCTCCTGAAGTATTTCCCCGCTGTTTAGCTCTCTCCAACTTCAAATTGCTGAACTTGACGTAACAAGATTTGTGCCATGCACCATGGTTTTGGACCAGTTCATCCGCACTCATGTCGCTTCCAAAATTTAGTTTCACTGGCAATGACTCCAAGCTTCTAAACTCATTGATATTGTTCAAGAAAGACTGGAATGGAGTTGTCTTGTCTTCGATTCCATATGTATTGAGTGGACATTTTAGATTTTTGAAGTTGTTTTCTGACAGATCATGCACTTGTTCCAATCCATCTTGTATTATAATTCAATCTGAAGCAAAATAAAAAAAACATATTAGAAAATGTGGACACACCGGAGAAAACAGTTCATCGGTTAAGAGTTTATAATTGGTACATATATTAGTGAACAAATAAATAGTGTGATACATTTAAAAATTGTGTTGTTGTATTCCTTGACCCCAAATATGTATACTTAGACACCAAGTTTGTGGTCCTAAGTGATTTAGAAGCCGATATATTGATAATATACCTATATTTCAAAATGGTCGCTATAAAATCCAAGATGGCCGACGGAAGAGTTGGTTCCTATCAAAGATTAAAGGCTACGTACCTAACTAGTACCTGGAAAAAATTTGGTGCTCTTATCCGCTGTGTCCACATCTTCATGATAAGCTGCCCTACTAATATACTGATTTTCGTTTATATAATAGTATGACCTAGACGCTCAAATTTTTTCGTCCGCTTACAGCGCTTGATTTAGAAAATAATTACAATTTAAACGGATGTAAACGGATTTTAGAAAAAACGTAACATTTTTGTTTCTTTGCAAATATCTTAATACTTATTAGTTTTAGCAAAAAAATGATGGACATCAAAAATGAATTTTATAAACTGAGAATGAATTTGTTTTTTTTTTAAATAGTTTCGGAGATATTTAATTTTATAGACGGCATCCGAGAGTTTTTAGGATAAAAGTATTTAGTTAAAATATTGAGTATCTTAGAAACTGCGACACTTCCATAAAAAATTCTGACGAACGAAATTAAATCAGTCTTCAAATTAATTTTTTGTTTGTTTCTACATCACAAGAAATAAAGAAGTTATGGCCGATAAAACGTGTGTTTTCACATTTTTTTTTATGTTATTGTAATTGCTCAGTAATATTTTTTTTTTCAAATATGCTGTTTTCCATTAATATAAAGCATCTCCTATATGCTCAATTTTTTCCCCGTTTAAAACACTTGGTTTAAAAAAAAATCCATCCGCCATACTGCCCTCCTAATTTAGAGAGCAGTATCTCCACCTTTACTAGTTTTGAGATAACGTCGTTTTTAGTTTATTTAGCTGGGCCACCACAAAAAACTTAATGAAAATCTTTGAAATTTGTTCTAAGTATTTCAATATAATTGTTTTAAATTTGTATCACAATACCAATGTCAATATTTAGAAATGTAAGTAGAAATTGGCGGTTACTGCTTTTTAGTCTAGTGTATTATTTAGATTAAAGAGGAGCGTGCAGCTATGACTTGCTGTATGTGCATATATTAGGATTTACTGCTTTTTAGCGTAGACTAGAAAAGCTTAATTTGGTTTTGGCTTAACCTACTTATCCTTCTTTTTAAGAGCTACAAGTTCTTAAACTAAACATAAATTTTTACTTGCCTAACACGAACAGCTTATATGTGCAACTAAAGTGATTTTACCGGCGTCAACACTTTTGAACTTGGGCACTTTAATTACAATACCAACTGTTACTAGTCTTAAATGCAGCATCTTCAATAAAAATTGGAGTTACTGCATTTTAGTAGAGCACAGGGCTCATACTGCATTTTAGTTTGGTGTATGGTTTAAAAAGTGGAGATACTGCAAACTCTATAGCTCATTTGTATGGTCAATACTGCTTTCTAACGTAGTCAAAGATGTGTAAAAATGCCCGAAACATATTAAAAACACAGCAACTCCAAATTGACAAAATCTGGAGTTCTGCTTTTTAGGTTAAGACGGCAGCATATTAGAACCACCATTTAAATTTCTTTAATTTTGTCTTCAGATTCATAATCAACGATCCAAAAATATAACTACCCTACGTTTCAAAAATAAATTAGTAATGCTTCTTCAGATATTCAATATTTAAATTTAGGGGTGGTTCTCACCCCTTGAGGGTACGAGCAAGTATTCAAACAACATTGAAACGGAAGACGATACCTTTTACTACAATAATAACCCATAAAGAAAAATTATCATTACATATAAAATTATTCCGAAATTTTACATATTTTTTACCTCTAGGTACTTAATAATAAGTAGATCATCGATTTCGCCGAAAGTAAAAAAACGTCACTTTTTGTACGCTCCTGTGAGCTGGAATTTCGATTTGGTCTGTGCGATTCACTATGTGCATTAAATGTAAATTTCATCGTACGGCCTTTCAATTCATGTATTAAAAAATAAATTAAAAAAAAAAACTTTTTAAAAAACAATGGTTCTATTTTAAAACCAAATTCCACTAAGAAGTAGGAAATATGTTTTGACTTTGTAAATAGAAAACCCATTAAAATATTACTTCGTCTAAAAATTATTTTCTACTTTTTAGTGCAATTCGGTTTTAAAATAAAACCAATGTTTTTTAAAAAGTTTTATTTTAATTTAATTATTTCTAATTTTTTAGTCTTCGTCACGTGGCTTATCGTATTCTACTAGTCAAACCCTTTTATTTGACACCCATGTATGACAAAAAAAAAGAAAGGTAAGCCGCCACCTTTCGTTTTGAATGACGTCACATAATCTTATCGTATTCTAATCATCATTTCATTTGAAATCCATGTCAAGGGGGTTGTGAAGAAAAAGGTAATACGCCATCTTAGAGCTTCCATCATATTGGATTGAGAACATAAATACATGAATATATGAACGAAAATGATTACATTCTACCTCAAAGATAACATTACAACTTTGACATAAGAAGAAAAACCGGCCGAATATTAATTATTGACAGTGAGTGTTGTTTACGCCAATAGCGTAAAAAATCAACTCGTTAAGGATAGTATTTTGGAGAGTGAAAGGAAAATATGTGTTTATTTCCGGTTTATTTAAATATTTAAAAATGATAAATGGTATAGTATGTAAAATAGTTTCAGGTACTTCCCGTTGCTCTAAGGAATACAACCATATACAAATTTTATATATAGTTAAATGCCATCCTCTAATATTGAAATTAGGAACTATTTTCATTCACAAACTACAATATTCAAGTACAACAAAAAGAGTGACCCAAAAAAACCCCTATTTTTCGCCCATTTTCCGGACCTCATGAATTTTATTTAAAAGTGTTTATCTGATAGTTTATGGTGATACTTTAAGTAGGCGAAATTTCAAGTTGAGCAATAGTTTTTGTTTTGAGATATGACGAGTTAAACTCGTTATTTGATTGATCCACGCCAATAGTTAGGCGGATTTCAGTAAAAAAACAGAACAATTGTGCTATTAATGAAGAAAGCATGAAACTTTCAGGAATTGTTTTGTATACAATTCTAATCATTTAAAAATAAGGAGCCATCCAATATGCCTTTAAATAACAAAATGGCGTCCGTTTAAAGACGACACCTACTCGCACATATAATACTTTAAATATCCTGGCTCCAGTTTGTTCGATTTTAATAATCTTTTTAAATTATGATTTCCCTTTAATGAAACTCTATTTTCAGTTGTGGAACTTTCTTCCCAAGTTTAGAGTTTGAGATAGAAACCTCGAAAAAAAGGAAAAAATTGCAGTATATTTTCTAGTTTACTAGTTCACTGTTAAACTATGTCATATAACAAAAACTAAAATAACGTAAGCCGCTTTTATTTAGTACCTTTCTGCTGACGGCAAAATAAGTATTTTTTGTTAAATACCCAAAAGCAATGATTGCACGTTCTGACAACACCGTCCCCTCTTTTAATTAGGCAACGTATCTATCTATTTTTTTGTTACTTTAAAGGACTCTACTCACCACTCAACTTGCTGGAGCCAACATATGCTTTGAAGATTGCTGGAATTCCAGCAGACCAGCTCACTTTTACGAGTTGGCATGGCAATTTTCAAAGTGTACCGAGAAGGTTGGTTTGGATCGTCTGTAGACTCGTTTACACAACCCGATTGTGCGTGACTGTGTTTTCATTAGAACTAATTATACTACTAAACGCAATACATAAAATTATATACCTCTAGGTAAGAAATTTTAGTTATACATAATTTTTAAACACATGATTTGATGATTTGTTTGTTTATTTTTACATCAACGAGCTTCTCGTGTTACAAAAAATAGCAGGATATATTTAAAACTAGGCAATAAAGGTAAGACAACCCAACTTAAACAAATATGTAAGGTGTTAGTAGCATATTTTAGCAAACTGTTAATGCATTTTCTCCTTCTTCTAACTGTTACCAAGTAGTTACAGTAAAAAGATAGGGACATTTCGTCATGGTATCTGTTTTAAAAATAAATAACTAAATATAAAATATTTTAAAAAATATGCAAAACTGCTGGGAGTCAAAATTGGTTCTACATATTCTGCTTTATTGCATATTCTCTTAACATATTGTAAAACATATCTAATCATTTATAGTGATAGCCCTTCAAAGATCGATGCATTATTTTTTCTCAAAAATACCGTTTGATTTTAGGCCCCTATTGTACAAAATTTTCTTGTTATTTATAATTCTTATATCGCCTGTTAATATAATAGCACTCACATTCCTAACATCCTGTATTATAATTTATAGTTAACATATGGATATGATGGAGAACTATACCATTAATACGAAGGTTATAAATTGGCAAAATTGTACCCTTTGTCAATGTCCTTCATCTGAATGTTTGATAGACCCTATGACTATGACTGCTATCACTAATTTTCAGGTTCTGAGGTCTGTCTCTATAAAAGTAAACTCTAAGTTTTTAGATGAAGGCATGGGTATTAAAGCAACACTCGTAGAGAATCATGCGTGGCCTCCATCGACCATCACCTTCGAATATTGAAAAAATTGATATCATAGGTTGTGTGGAATAGCTGCTTTAAGAGCATAACCAACCTGAAACATTGGACACAGTATTGCTTGATGGGGCTGTAGTCGTAAATATCATTAGACTGACCGACTCTATGAAAAACTTTGTGGATTACGCAGAACAAGGATTTTTTCCTATGTCAAAACATATTTTAGACGTACTTCTAGGCTAGAAGTTATTCGGAATACTTATCACCCTGATTCATTAAAAACAATGTCTCGTCGGAAACGGGGAACTGGTACTCGAACTCATGTCACATCGAAAACACCCCTGCCAAAGAAATGGAACGAATTTTTCCGAATGGATGACAATAAGTCCCTCGAAATGTATGTCAAGAATACAACTCCTGATGTTGGAACTACCATAACAACAATGGGGGAGGATGTGGTAAGTAATACAGACATCTGTCTTGCACCAGTATACCACTCGACTCACGAAGAGGCGGACACCAAGCTTATCCTGCATGCTCATGCTGCCGTTGGGCAGGGATGCTCTCGAATAAAGAACCGTTGATTTTGACATCTAGTATGTCAGAATTAACAGTATTGGGTATCGCTTTCGCTAGCCAATATCCAGGTGTAAAATTGTGGATTGAATTAGGGACAGGGAAGAATATACCAATAATTTCTGCACATGGGATTGCTGCAGCGATGGGATTTGAAAAAGCATCGGCGCTACCAGGTTTTCATACCTTAACTGGATGCGATACAGTGTCTTCATTCCCTGTGGGAAAATAACGGACTGGGTGGCATGAGAAAAATACCCTCAGGTTACAGCAGCTTTAAGTAGTTCTATATCACAACCATCCAAAGAGATAGTGTTCGACAAACTTCAACGCTCTGTAATTATAATGTATGATCAAATATGTTCAGAAACTGATGTAATGGTGCTAGGCGGTACATTTTTATACAAAAAAATCGTGCACTTAAAGGAATGCCCCCTACACGAGATGCACTTCTATTGCTTATTAAGAAAGCACACTATCAGGCTGGACATGTTTGGGGCCAAGCAAACAAACATTAAACAGTCAGTGATACCTTCACCTACAGAATGAAGATGGGAGGCTGGTACAATAGGTTGGTGTACACGTAAAATATGTACAGGGTATTGCAAATGCGTGAGTTGTCATATTCATTATACATCAATGGGTAAGTGTGAGGGCAATTGTGAGAACTAAGTCTGTCACATGTATACATTTTTCACCGAAAATAATTATTTGCATTAAATAAATGTAATTTTATTTTTGGACTAAATAAAACTGATACTCAAATATTATTAGTTATCATTACGTTGCATTACCAAATGTCTAACAACTCTGTTGTAGCCAATATCACAGTAACTTTTTTAAACAGGTGAAAGATACTAAAATTATACTTATCTTATTTTAAACTTTTTTTTCTAGCAGTTTAACAGCGAATTCGTAAAAACTAGATAACAGATTTTAGATTTTTCTCTATTTCTAGATTTATCTATCAAACTTGTAAACATAGGAAGAAAGTTCTAATAACAAAAAATAAAGTTCCATAAAAGAGCTACCATAATTTAAAAACATTAATAAAATCAGTAAAATAGGAGCTAAGATAGTCAACGTATTACACGAGCGAGTAGGTGCCAATTTTAAACGGCAGCCATTTTGTTATTTTGTGACATATTGAAGGGCTCCTTATTTTTAAATACTTAGAATTGTATACAGAGCAATCCCTGAAAGTTTCATGCTTTCTTCATTAATAGCACAGTTTTTACTGAAATCCGCCTAAGACGAATCCTACATTCTCGGTGACCTCTTGCGTTATCTTAAAATTCTCAACATAGACAAGCAGTACAATTTTTAACGTAAAATTTTCCGTTCTTTTCTAATTTTTCATTAGATTTTACCAGAAATATAATACAAGAAAGTTACAAAATATTTCTGTAGAAAATAATTAGCATTTTTGCTAAACATCTTTGATCAATCGGTATTTTCCTACTATATATAGCAAATCTCGATCGATTAATATACGAAGCACTTATAGGAGTCGCTCGGCTTGGGGAGCAATCAGTTCTCTGCCGAATTCGGGTGCTGCGGAATTTATTTGTGCATTTAAAAAAAATGAAAAAAAGGCTAAAAAAAGATAAAAAGTAAAAAAAACTGAAAAAATACAAACCAAGAAAAAATAAAAAACATAAACCTTTTCCTGGATTAGTACCGTGAGGTGGTGAAGAGGCTTATATATGTATTATTGAAATACGTTTAAAAAAAAACCTAATCTTTCTAAGAAATATACATTTACTTTTTAATTCAAAGGCCGTCTGATATAAGGTTTGGAGTATCTATCGAAATTTGCTAAGTCTCCAGTATAAAAGTACCGATTAATCGAACATTATCAGCAAAACCCTGATTTTTTTTCCAGTAAAATCGGCTATACCTCACTTGAACAACGTTTTTGATAAAATACAATAATAGATTCGAAAAGAACGGAAAATTTTACATTGAAAATGATACACTTTGCATGTTTGAGAATGTTGAATTCATCTTACCGTGAACAGGTCAACTAATAGGTCCGACTCGTCACATCTCCAAAACAAAAACTATGCTCAACTTGAAATTTTGCCTACTTTAAAGTATCACCAGACCACTTTTGAATCGAATTCATGAGGTCCCCAAACGAGACGAAATTTTAGGTCACTCTTTACAATAAAAAATATATGTAGTTGTATTTTGTATTCGTTAAAACAATAGCACTTACCTAAAATAGTTTTAAAGATTATACTATGTTTGGTTTTTTAAATATTTGTAATAAATCGAAAATAAACGCATATGTCCCTGTCACTCTGCAAAATCCTATCCTTAAAGGTATTGTCTCCAAATCGGGATCTAATTTTCGTACAAACGGTACCAACTGCGGAAAATGCCCTTTTAGATTCTATGACACTTTTGTTCGTATTCTTCCAGTGTGCGGACGTGTTTAATTCGGTGCTTAGTTAATTTGGGTGTTATCAAAGTATATTTACATTACAAATATATTAGTGGTATTCTCATTAATTAATGTTCAAAATTATTGTGGCTGATTTACTGTAAGTACACGTTTATTGTTTATTAAGGGACTAGGAGGAAGACCCCGGCTTCTGTGGTACAGATGTCCGGCGGTCGCCCTGGCTCACGCAACCAGGAACTGTTGCAAGCTGCTAGTAATATCCACGTCGAGGACGTCTATTTTATGGACGATGATAATCAAATGCTAACCCATAATGAGTTAAATAATGTATCTAATAATAATTCTACATCTCAAGTTGTATATAATGATCCATTATCTCTGGTTAATAAAAACATAAGTGATAAAAACAATATATCGGAAAAAAGCAATCCAGTTGAAAAACAGCAGACCCGTTTTATAGTTTTATAGATCTTGCCAATCGATTTAAAAATACTGATTCAGGGCCGTATTTCATTTTTGTGGAACACAATACATTAAATATAGGCAGGCTGCACCCAATGAAGTTAGGTGAAAAATTAATTACCCTATCTGAGTATGATAAACATATTCTAGAAATTAGTAATGTGGGTAGGAATAGAATTAAAATCGAAGTTAACTCAGCTGATATGGCTAATAAATTAGTAGGGGAGCCATTCTTTAAAAACAATGACTTGGTAGCTTACATTCCCAATTATTTAACAGAAAAAAAAAAGGTATGGTACGTTTTGTAGACACTTCATATAGTGAGGAAACCTTATTAAACATTATTAAATCGAATGTTCCTATTAAAAAAGTGCAACGTATCTATAAAACTGTCAATAATGATGGTACTCAAGAACGTGTAGCTAGGCAGATGATAGTTGTCACCTTTTCTGGAATTCATCTACCACAATTTATTTATATCAATAAAGTTAGGTGTGAGGTAAATGTTTACATTCAACCTGTCTTGCAATGTTATCAATGTCTTAGATACGGCCATTCTGCTCGGCAGTGTAAAAGTAAAAAAAGATGTAGAAAATGCGGTTCGACTGATGAAAATGATTGCTTGGACTGTGATAACTTTTGTGTTTTTTGTCAAGAAGATAGTCATAATTCTACTCATAAAGAGTGTCCGGAGTACAAAAAACAAAAACGAACGAAAGAAGCTATGGCCCGCCTCAATGTTTCCTTTAAAGAAGCACAGAACCTCATAGATAATCCAGCTTATACTAGTATTGTCCAAAGAAATAGGTACGCCCCGTTGATAGACTCCAATGCTGAATTTCCTCCACTAAATTCACCCGGTCCCAGGAAGACTCCCCAAAACGCCTCTAATGGTGTTAAACACACTAGCTTAGCTACTGGTCAAGAAAATCATGTAACAAAGCCTAACAAAAAAAGGAAAAAAAGCCAAGACACAACACCACATTTTCCCCCTATTGCTAGAGAATATAAAAATTCATTTTGTGCAGGGCCTGTAATCAATTCCGGTAACAAGGACACCCCTGTTGATCTGGATGCAATAAAAAGTAAACTTGCCTTAGAGCTAAAAGAACTAGTTAAATTTATGGTTAACGACCTACAAAATCCAACCACTTCCACAAGCGCCTCTCAAGTTGTAGATTGTTTTAATTTTGAAGATGTCTTAAATAGTATTGTGAATAAACTTTTCTCATGTAGAAATGGCTAGAACACTTAAAATTATTCAGTGGAATGCCAGATCGGCATTTTCTAATAAAAACTCAATTTCACAACTTCTTATGGAAGAAAATTTTGACATAGCATTAATTTCCGAAACTTGGTATAAACCAAATTATGATATACGTTTAAATGGTTTTAACATATTAAGAAAGGACAGATCTGATGGAAAAGGTGGCGTAGCCATCTTTATTTCCAATAAAATTACTTATGAACCAATTAATTTCACATACAATTTTAATAAAAAAATTGAAATCTGTGGAGTAAACATCTCCGTTAAAGGAAAAAAATTGTCAGTAATCAATCTATATAGACCTCCTAGCGTAAAATCAAATATTTCAGATTACCTGAATATCTTTGATCAAATACCACATTCTTTCATCCTAGGTGGTGACTTCAATGCCCATCATGGAGTGTGGGGATCGTCTATTAATAATCCAGAGGGTGTTACACTTTTAGAAGCTTTGGATCATTTTAACAATTATATTATCGGTAATAATGGTTCTGCCACTAGAATATCATCCCCTGGTATCTCTTCCTCAGCCGTTGATATTACTATTCTTTCTTCCGATTTAATGTCTTGTTTTGAGTGGGACGTGATACCAGATACATACGGCTCTGATCACTTCCCGATCAGAATTATCCTTCAGGAGTACGGTATTGAGGAAATCTCAGTAATCCCCGTTGCCAAGTGGTCTATGTACAATGCAAACTGGTCTTTATATCAAACCGAAATAGAAAATAGTTTATCAGTGTTGCCAGAATTTAGCTCTAGCAATGACATGATTACATTCCTTACTGACGCGATCAGCCGCGCAGCTGATCTAGCATGTAAAAGAAAAAAGCCTTTCATTTCTAAAAAATCAAAATGCCCCCCTTGGTGGGATGAAGAATGTTCGTCTGTAGCTGAGGCTCGCAAACAGGCTTTATTTACATACAAACATAGCATGACAACTTCTAATTACATTGAGTATAAAAGGCTCGACGAAATATGTAAGCGTACTTTTAAAATTATGGCAAGAGACGGTTGGCAAACATTTTGTGAAAATTTAAATAGACAAACTCACCCTTCTGAAATATGGAGAAGAGTTAATAAAGTCGAAGGGAAGAAACAAAACAAAATTCATCAATACAGTAGAGACACTATTGAAAGCCTTTTAAACAAACTAGCTCCTAGCTTTGTGACTCCACAAGCAGTCGTACATATGGATGATAATTCCGATCATTTTTTATTAACTCCGATTAGTTTGGAAAAGCTTGAATCCAGCATAAGTTCGCGCAGTTCATCACCTGGCCTTGATGGGATATATTATCTTATGATTCAAAAGCTACCTAGTATAGCTAAAAGATTCCTGTGTTTGATATTTAATAACATCTTACTTAAAGGGGAAAACGGTGACGTTCTAAAACAATGCCTAATAATCCCTATCCCTAAATCTAATGATGTAAATTCTGTGCGTCCTATTTCACTGATATCATGCCTCTTAAAAACGTTGGAAAGAATTATCAAAGTTAGGATGGAATGGTGGTTAGAGAAAAACAATTTGTTACCTAATTCCCAATTTGGATTTCGTAGAGGTAAAGGCACCATCGACTGTGTTGCTAACTTGGTCTCCGATATCCAGTTAACATTTTCAAGTAATAAATACCTATCAGCATTATTTCTAGATGTAGCTAGTGCTTATGAAAGTGTCCTCCCGGATATACTTTATAATAAACTCATTCAGCTTAAAATACCATCAACATTTTCTGCTAATATTATCGATTTATTTCTAAGAAGACAAGTATTTATTCGTAGCAACAATGAACTTATTGGTTCCAGAGAAGTTAAAGGGGTTTGCCACAAGGATCTGTACTCAGTCCTCTTATGTTTAATATATATACTATGGATTTGCATAACATGGGCATTGAAGGAAACGTTTTACAATATGCAGATGATTTCTGTATATACATAATTAGCAAAGATTATTCCCAGTGTGTTAGAGATCTTAAATATGTTATGCATTGCTGTAACGATTATTTCTTTCAACAAGGTTTTGAAATATCACCTGAAAAGTCAGCGGTGGTTTTTTTCACTAGACATCGCTTACCAAATGATCCTAATTTATGTCTTGCAGGGTTTAATATCCCAGTTTGCAATCAATATACTTATTTAGGAATAACCGTTGATACTAAACTGACTTGGGATCAACACATATCTAAATGTTTAATTAAATGTGAAAAAAGTTTAAACATATTAAAAGTTTAAACAGGTACTCATGGGGCTCTGACCCTAAAATAAACCTTATATTTTACAGGGCATATACTAGATCCATTCTAGATTATGGTTGTGTTCTTTATGGCTCTGCTATAAAATCACGGTTAATTAAATTAGACAGACTTCAGTATAAGGCACTGAGGTTAGTCCTTGGTGCCATGAAATCTACGCCTACTTCCGCTCTACTGGCTGAATGTAATGAACCACCCTTATATCTCAGACGCCAATTTCCGGCTCAAAAATTCCTGTTGAAATATAATAACTTTTCGGAGAGTAGTCTTCTTCCCAAACTTGCCCAGTTAACCACGCAAGATTTGACAAATCCTTATTGGCAAAATAAATCATCCCCCACCCTGGCAGATGCATTTATTAAAGTGGCTGAATACGATTCTAGCAGTAAAATGACTAATTTGCCCTTCTTTAGTTCTAAATACAACATTTATTTTCTTCAATCTATGGTGATAATACCCAAATATAATGATGGAACTGGAAATAACTTAATTTTGTAGGAAAATATATCTGAATTCCATAACTCTTGTAAAATTTTCACTGACGGTTCCAAATCCTGTAGTGATGTTGGTTGTGCCGTGTACATTCAAAACACCCAAGATTCGTTTAAGTATAGATTAAACAATATGTGCTCTATATATACTGCTGAATCTATCGGAATAAGCAGAGCCTTAGATTGGGCCATGTGTAACAACAATAATTTCGTAAACTTTTTAATTATGACAGACTCGATCTCAGTTTTGACCGCTATTTCTAATCCACCAAATCACGTATATTCCAATTCAATTATTGTAGAAATTATGGAAAAGCAAGCCAGGTTAAAAGATCTCAATAAAAATGTTGTTAAAATTTGGGCTAAAGGACACTCTGATATAAGAGGGAATATTATAGCAGACAAATTAGCCAAGTCTTCAAGTATTGACGGAGACCTTATCGATTATTTACCTCACTCTGACATAATACCAGCCTTGAAAACAAATATGAAACAACTATGGGAAGAGGAGTGGACTAAAGTTTGTAATAACAACAACTATATATATTGTAAAATTAACGACAAATTACCTAGTTCTTCCTTGGCTAGTAGAAGTCATCCAAATAGAAATATTAACATCAAATATGTTAGATGTTTATTTGGGCATGGAGCTGTCAACTCTCAGTTATTCAAAATGAAACTTTCGGAAACACCCTCTTGTGATTGCGATGGAAACTTGGATGACATCAATCACTGGATCTTCCAGTGTCATCATAATTCACGTGCAACTACCTTATTAATGCAAGAACTAATCAAAAACAATATTCCGTTGCCACAATGTAGCACATCACTTTGCTTCCTTATAGTCAGAAATGATCGGTTAAGAATAATGTTTTATAATTTTCTAAAACATACTGAGCGTAAAATTTGATAAGGGAATTTAGCTTAGCTGTTGTCTCCTTATGTGGACATCCTTTGTGGGTTAACCCATTTACCGTTGCCTACCTTGTTTTGTCTAGAAAAAAGAGTCGTCATGAACGGCACCTTGGCGTGAAGTGTGTGTCCCTGTCTATTATCCTTTGTCATTGGTTTTTTTGGTCTTGTGTTAGATAGGATACAATAATAAATTTTCGTGGCTGGATGGGCGCAGCTCAAAGCCAACTAAGAGGAAAAAAAAAAAAGATTCTATGATAGTTGGCGGCATCGTAAAACATTTTTCCTGAATTTATTGCCGCAAATCTTCTTTTGGAGAGACTATTTTTATTAACGAGATTAACAAATTATATTTAAACTAACAAGTATATTTATTGTGTGTGTTTGTAACGTTTTACTTTTTTGACTTCATTAACACTGTTTAAGAAAATATTAAAATGCAGAACAACTTCTGAGTGTTTTTCATTCTTGGCATACTCCTTGTTAATGCATCATTTGAAGTGAATATATATATATATATACACGAAAAACATTATATTCCCTCGAAACTGCAATATTTTGCAGTAAAAATTTTTCAACCACAATTCCTGCGGTCATAAAAACTCAGTCTAATTTATCAAGGCGCTAAATGTAACCCAGAGAAACAGTTTAGAATAATGTAATAAATGTTTAATATGGCAGAAAATTCTAAAGACCATTCCTCGCCTGGCTTGTGTCCTATAATTACATTGGCTTGGCGTGAGGATGGCGCAAACACACAACGTAATCTATTTTAAATAGGTTCATTTCCCTCAGTATTCACAGCAATCTTGAGGATGCCGTTTCTCTTTTCCCTTTTGCGTCGTGTTTGCTAGACCTCTTAAAAGCAGAAGGCAAATTTGGAGGATACACAAATTCAAAAGATTACTTTTCTCGCCCTCCTGTTTCTCTGTTCTGTTGCGTTTCGTTTCGAAAGGATAACGCACTGTCTCACACATGTATGAATGATTTAGTCCAGGATGCGATAGATGGGATTTGAGGTTTTCTCTAAAACTATGGCAGATAAACAAAAACCAGTATAGATGTCCTAAGCTCGATTTTCGAGAAACATACAATGATGCAAACCGCGATCATCTTTTTTGACTACCGAGCTACAGAGCGTTTTTGGAAAATTGGCATTTTTGGATGACCTCTATATCTCAATTACCAAGTGTCGTACCGAAAATCGAGTAACACGTTCTTAAGGTACTTTTTTTAGTAGAATCCGTTGCTGATAAAAAGAAAATTATGGATGCCCCTGTTTTCGAGATATAGATATAACTTGTGTTTTTTTTAAATAGAACATCCTATAATTTATTTCATTATTCGATCACAACTTAAATTAGCTATCCACGATAATATATTACTTCCATATCCAGTGGAAGTATAGTAACGACAAAAAAAAATTTAAAAAAATTTTATTGTTCAAATAGGCTTAGAATGTCATGAAACGTCGAGATTTTAAGTTTGAGCGAAAAAAAAAATTTCTGTCTGTCTGTAACTTTTTTTTGTGCACACGTTTACTCTGAGATATTGACTTGAAATTTGGTGCACATATGTACTTTAACGAGATCTAGAACTAGAGATCTAGAACTAGTAGTCTAAGAGGTGGCCGTAAAAAAATGCGACCATCAGTTAACAGAATAAAATGTTTTTTAAATGTTAGTACTCACAGCGACCATAAAAAAAATCACGCATTGCCTGGGCAGAAGTTGTGCAGAAATTTCGTATGAATTTTCTACGGTACATTTTTCGTATACTAACCATACCAATCGTGGAACAGCTTCAAATTACTTTTAAAATTTAGTGTTTACAGAGTAAAAAAAAATCAATTGCATTGCCTCGTTAATTTTTGTGCCAATGTCTTGGCAATTAACTTTTTTGAATTTTTTTTTTGACCCTTACTGTACCTATCGATTAACAGCTTCAAACCTCCACCAAATTATAGTTTAAATATTTATCTATTAGTAAAAATAACATTGCCACGTCTATGCCTGTGCCAAACACCCGGCAATATCTCTCAAAGTCCTATGTTATTACTACTACCACCCATTACAGAAGTATTCAAGTAAAAATAATTAATCATTCAATAAACAATTATAATGATTTCAAAACAACAGTTTTTATTTATTTAAATATTTTATAAAGTTTAAATACTTAGTACAAAGAAATAATTTTCATATATAGTACAATGAAATTGATAGAAACTTAGATATCTGGAAACATACATTAAAACATACATATTTATGTATTGTCATTAAACAGCATCATTATTATCGTCATGATCATCGTCATCATTATCGTAATGATCATAATCATCATTATTGTTATAATTATCATCATCAATTTCATTACATTCTTCTTCATCAAGCTCTACCACGACAATGTCTTCAACTAAAAGAGGTGTTGGATCACCTTCAAACCAAAGCGGTTCAATTTTACTATCATTAAGTGTCCATCCACATTCTTCTGGTGAGAAATTGACGCAGTTTGCTTCTGTAGCATTTTGCCACATTGACGTAACATAAATTGTTCGTAAAATCTTTTGTTTCAATGATTTCCAACATGGTGGAATCTGAGTAGAATCAAACTTCTTACATTCTTCATAAAATATTCCGCGACAGATGTTGAGGAGAATTTGTTTTGGAAGATGAATAATCTAGCATCATTAACATTCTCACAATTAATTCCATAAAACCTACAAGTATATTCTTGTAATATTTCCATACTCCTAAAATTATTAATTTCATCAATATTATTTAAATTAGCGAATACCTGTTCAACTTGTACATTTCTTTTTAATTCTTTAAAAGGCTTAATTTTTCCTTTTCTATAAAAGCTAGCTGTATAATCGTATCCCGTATATGCATGAAAGCCAGGCAAAGCACGACACATAAGATCACCAAATGTTGTAGCTAATTGAGTGCAATTGATGAAATTAATAACATATTAAATTCAAAGAAGCTTTAGTAGATTTTCTAACAGAATATTGGTGTAATAATAGTGTGGCATCATTTTTGCGCAATAAAAAGGTTTATATTACAAATAAAAATCAATGTTTCTCCTATCAAACTGTAAGCGATTCTATAATAAAAACTGTTGAAGAAGATTTTGCATGCACTCAGGAAGAGGCCGACACTCGAACCATATATCATTTGAGCAAGTTAGAAAGTAATAAAAAAGTAATGGTTAAAGCGTCTGACACTGACATACTTGTAATAATACTTGGAAATATACACAAGTTAACAACATTAAAAATATGTTTAAGTACAATCGGATCAAAGCCTAATGTTATTAATTTCATCAATTGCACTCAATTAGCTACAACACTTGGTGATCTTATGTGTCGTGCTTTGCCTGGCTTTCATGCATACGCGGGATGCGATTATACAGCTAGCTTTTATAAAGGAAAAATTAAGCCTTTTAAAGAATTAAAACGAAATGTACAAGTTCAACAGGTATTCGCTAATTTAAATAATATTGATGAAATTAATAATTTGAGGAGTATGGAAATATTACAAGAATATACTTGTAGGCTTTACGCAATTAATTGTAAGAATGTTAATGATGCTAGATTATTCATCTTCCAAAACAAATTCTCCTCAACATCTGTCGCAGAATATTTTATGAAGAATGTAAAAAGATTTGATTCTACTCAGATTCCACTATGTTGAAAATCATTGAAACAAAAGATTTTACGAACAATTTATGTTACGTCAATGTGGCAAAATGCTACAAAAGCAAACTGCGTCAATTTCTCACCAGAAGAATGTGGATGGACACTTAATGGTAGTAAAATTGAACCGCTTTGGTTTAAAGGTGATCCAACACCTCTTTTAGTTGAAGACATTGTCGTGGTAGAGCTTGATGAAGAAGAATGTGACGAATTTGATGATGATAATTATAACAATAATGATGATGATGATCATTACGATAATGATGACGATGATCATGATGATAATAATGATGATGTTTAATGACAATACATAAATATGTATGTTTTAATGTATGTTTCTAGATATGTAAGTTTCTATCAATTTCATTGTACTATATATGAAAATTATTTCTTTGTACTAAGTATTTAAACTTTATAAAATATTTAAATAAATAAAAACTGTTGTTTTGAAATCATTATAATTGTTTATTGAATGATTAATTATTTTTATCCGAATACTTCTGTAATGGGTTGTATTAGTAATAACATAGGACTTTGAGAGACATTTCCGGGTGTTTGGTACAGGCATAGACGTGGCAATGTTATTTTTTCTAATAGATAAATGTTTAAACTATAATTTGGTGGTAGTTTGAAGCTGTTAATCGATAGGTACAGTAAGGGTCAAAAAAAAAATTCAAAAAAGTTAATTGCCAAGACATTGGCATAAAAATTAACGAGGCAATGCAATTGATTTTTTTTTACTCTGTAAACACTAAATTTTAAAAGTAATTTGAAGCTGTTCCGCGATTGGTATGGTTAGTATACGAAAAACGTACCGTAGAAAGTTCATACGAAATTTCTGCACTTCTGCCCAGGCAATGCGTGATTTTTTTTATGGTCGCTGTGAGTACTAACATTTAAAAAACATTTTATTTTGTTAACTGATGGTGGCATTTTTTTACGGCCACCTCTTAGACTATAGATTATATTTTCATCTTGTTCCGTCGAAGGGTGGGGGGTAAATTGGGGTAAATTTGGGGTAAATAGGTAAATCAGGCAGGTAAGAGCCCATAAAATTGGTATTTAGTATATACAAAAGAAGCTAAGGTCTCAAAAAAAATTTTGGCATTAGCCACCCTCACTACCACCCCCACTCTATTATTAAAGAGGATGAAAAAAAATGTGATTTAGTGTGTGTACAAGAACCAGAAACCTGAAAATATTTTTTACTTCATCCACCCCCCACTACCACCCCTTATCACCACCCCCACCCCACTACCGATGTGGGGTATCGTTTTATGGGTTTTTGGAGTAGAGGATTTCAAATATCATATTATTAAAGTGCCATAAACAATTATTTCCACATACAAAATTTTTTCATTGTGAGTGACTTGGATAGAAAATCTGGATGTTTAAGTAGGGATTCCTTGGGAAGCGGTTTTATATGCATTGCTACAAATGAAGGATGCTTTCAACGAATCTGGGCTACTAAATATATACTATATACAATGGCCTTCTCACATATATCTTTTAATATAATGGCATGGGGTAAATATTATAAAAGAGTTTTTATTATTTAAAAACGAATACTTCGTTTAATGTTCAATATGAATCATAGAGAGAGCTTTCGAGATATTTTCATTGACAAAGGAATTCTCACCACACCCTGCATTTATATATACAAGTGTTTAGTATTTGTTAAAAGCAATCCTTTAATATTCACTTGTTTAAATGAGAGACATATACACGGTGTCGAAAAAGTCTGGAAACAGTCAAATATCTCGAGAAATACACATTTTCCAGATAAACGAGTCCAAAATTAGAAAACATGGAAATTCATATATCGGTAAATCACTTAAAAAATGGTAACTCCTATCCAAATGTTGTATAGGAACAAAATTGTAGAAAATTGTATGCACTTTGTTTTTTGTGCAGAAAGTTTTTCTCCATCTTTTTTAGTTTTTGTGTTAAATGACAAAAACAATATTTGCAAATTTTTTTTAACAGACGCCATTTTGAGAGTGCAGCCAATTTTTTTTTGAGGGGACTTGTCTAAAATTGTTCCTTAAGCTTTAATCTTTATGAAAACATTGTCGAGGGGGGGGAGGGGGGTAGGACACTTAGGGCGGGCTCCAGTAGCATTGGCAAACATTAGTAAAAATGAACAAAGTCGGTTTCTCGAATAAAATAAATTTGGATTCATCCAGCCATCCAGCGGCTCGTAATTTGGATAATCAGTAGGAAGCAATAGTAGGAAAACCAAATGCAGGTCTTTCCAAATAACAAAGTTATAGAGAAAACTGCCTTGTGCATAAAAAAAGACAAAAAACCATTTTTTCAAAAAGTCGCTCGAAGGCGAAGTCATGTCACATTCCCTTTATTGAACCTATATGAGGACCGGTACGTCGAAGGACTGACAGAAAGTTGTATAACTCATTTCACTATATTTCACTACATATAATTCATTCATTCGCAGTTGAACTCATGTTGTACTCCGTTCTGTGAATAATATAATTACGATCAAGAACATATTTTTATATTATTTGAAGTCAGCCACAAAAAATTTAAAAATGATTTCATTAATTTCTGCGGAAATTGTGTGAACCTTTTCTACCAAATCGTTTGTTAGCGCACGCTCTCTATTGCATGATAGTATTTAAAACTCTCTTAAAGAGGTAATCGACGTTGCCTCACTTGGGGGAGGCGATTCTCTTCAGATTATATAATTTATTAGATAGGATATCGTATAATTATTTGTACTTATTTTAAACCTAATTAATAAATGACATTCTTTGAACTTTTGCATTCTATTCATTATATGGCTTGTTGTAAGTCTCATCCCTCGAGAGGTTTTCCGTTTAAAAGACCGGAATTAAGTAAATTGGGTCTCAGGATCCCACAAATTTGAAATCTAGTACACCTGTCACATTACGGAAGCTCAAGAGGGATTTTTTTATTAAAACATCTCAAAAATTTTCAAGCATGAAATCCATTACCATTAGGTAAATAAGTGAAATTTCAAGGAGAGAAAGACTTTATTAGAGAGAGAGCGCGTCGTTAATAATCTACGGTAGTGCAGTCTTGGCCTATTTTTTATATCTTATCTCGCCTGGGAGTGGAAGAACAAGGAAGAACGCGACTGGAGCCCTTAATATCTTTAATAAATAAATTGGTGTCACGCCACACGCGTGAGTTCTTCTACATTATTAGCGCCACCCATATCACGTCTTTTGTCATCACATTTGGCGGAACGGTTTTATTTGGTATTCCTATTAACGTTCTTGCTTCTGGTCTCTATTCTTCATGTACAGATTGTTGGATTTAATATCACACGCTAGTAAAATAATGCTGTATATTGCTCAATCGAGTTTTCAGCATCATTTATCTTGGCAAATATTAATAAGCAGATTTTGTTAAAGGACCTAGTAATAAAGAACGCGTACAATATTTAGAACTTATCGTGAAGGCAGGAGAATATTACGTGCCTTGTACCTTATCTCGTAGACTATCATAAGACTTTTGAGAATGTCGAATGAGCTAAACTGTGGAGAGTACTATTGGAGATGGGAATGCCCAGATACCTAATCTTTATTATTCGGCTGCTACATGCTCTAATACAAAATCAATGACTAGATTCGATAAATCTAAAGTTAGTAAAGGCATCACTAATCCTTTTTAATATCTATAATATAAAATACGTGCGTGATTTTCCCGGGATTTTTTTTATCTTTCGATCACCTAGAAATCTGAAATTCGCTGCTGACGACATTCCTTAGCAAATAAGGTTGATGAAACAAAGTTCTGAAAATTCAATATAGCACATTCAATATGGGGGCATCAAGGAGGAGGCAGATTCAATATGGGGGCATCAAGCTTCTTACGTTTTGACCCCTTCCAATAGAGGTAGAATCTTGATTTATTGGGTGAGTCCAAATCATAGCAACAGCCTTCAAAAGTCTAAAATTACTAACAGAATACATGGGGGCTGAACCACAGTTATTCAAATATTCTGTCCTTAAAATTTAAAACCAAACTTGGAGAAAATCAAAAATCAAAATTCTTCGACGTTTGAAATAAAACTCGTCTTGAATATGTCACTTTTTTCATTCAATCCATATCACATTGTTAGTGGAGCACCGTTACGGAATAAAAACGCGTTATTACAAGTTCCTAATATGGGATACTAAAACCGTTAGAAATTGCCGATTTTGCTCAAAAAACTGTAGGAAAATTTAGAAAAATCCATTAAATCTATAAAAAATATATATTGCGAGAACCTGATTTTCTTAATATACTAAAATAAGTTAGTTCTAACATTTCTGTGGCTTCAAAAACTGTAATATTTATTAGAAAAATTACAGCTTTGAAGAAAATTAATGAAAATTGACAAGTTTGAAAAGAATTCATAAAAAGTAAAAAAAGAACTAAACAAAACAATTTAAGTTTTAAAATATTTGATTATTTTTGTACATATGATATATCTATGTATATTATATCTATATTTTCATCAAAATCATCGTCTTCATCAATTAGTACAATAGATTTACAGTCAATCCACTGCTGCAGTCTGTGCAGGCTGAAGTGCAATGCAACCCGTTTTTTTTGCATTTGCAATATTAACCGCAACCTGTTTTTTCATTTGCAAAATATTATTTTTAATAAACTTTCAGGCGCTGGTTGTTGATTCATTGGATTTGGAAAAATTTGGTAGTTTCCGGCCCCAATCATTTGATACCAAATCGATGCCCAGCCATATTTACATCTGTAATTGTACTTTCTTAAGGTGTTCTAGAGCTATGCTAGTTGTATATAACGAATTCGCATTTACTCTACTATTTATAGCATAGCATTTATAAAACATTGAACCTATATTTATTTAAATCAAACGCAAACTTAGAAGCGCCGTATATTATAAAGCAAGAATACATCTTGGAATGAAAACACCCTCACACTATATATATAACGGATGTCTACGGCTGGCGCCGCCTCTCCGTCCCCAGTTTCCATATTCTCCTGTCAAGACATTCATCCTCGGTTAGGTTTCTTACTTCCATCGCCTCGTCCAAGCCATTTCTCCAACTCCTTCTAGGCCTTCCTCTCTTTCTTCTCTCCGGTGGTTGCCATTCCAATACTTTTCTGGGCCATCTGCCTTCGTCCATTCTTTTCGTATGGCCAAACCATGTCAGCTGCTTTCTTTCAATTTCTTCCGAGATATTTTTTTCCATGCTCATTCTTTCTCTTATCTCTTCATTTCTCACTCTATCTCTCCTTGATAATAACCCTCACACTACTAGTCAAAAAATAGGTTCACGCGTAGAAAATCAAATATAGCGAATGGATTTGAATGAGGCCGATAAGATCGTTTCTGTTCTTGCTCAAATATGAAAGTTAAGAAAGTTAAATACATTTAAATAATACAAGTATAACAATTTTTTATCATGGCAAATTGCCCATTACTTTATTCTCTTTCAAAATTGTTTATTGAATTGTCCGGCCATCTCGCGCATTAAAAGTTAGCTGGAAACTGCTTGTTACACCAGAAACTCATTAGTAAAACCATTCTTCAATCGCATGGTTGACTTGAAATTTGAATTTTCTTTTTCAAGAACTTAATTGCATGAAAAACTACTATACAAAACATAACCATTAAAAATACTATAAAGAAATCGGAAGAAATTGTACAGCTTTTCAGTACATCTACGATTACGCCTACGCAAGAAATGGCAACATTGTTTTTTGTAAAAAAAACATGATTTTAAAGGAAATTTTCTAAGCTTTCTGATCGTGTAACTTTAATTTATTTTCAAAATTAGGAAATATGTTTTATTTCCGATTGAAGTTGCACTTTTCGCAATGGTGTGAACTTTTAAAAATGTTCGCGCTCCGATAATGATATTGGAAACATATATAAAAATAATTTGAAGAACACACTTTTATAGGAAAACCAGTCAGTAAGCGGTTGTGAAAAGGAAGAGACATCTTTTTTCGAGAAATAACCCAATAAATAACCCTCGTGCATTAAGAATTACATGCTTCTGTACTCGAGCTTGTTTACTTCCAAAATTAGTGCGTTTTAGTGTATTTTGATAATTAGGAAACATACCTCTACTTCCGAAGACAAAATATTTTTGTTTCCAAATGAAAACATTCAGTTTCAAGTAAATACACATTCCTACAGAATTACCAGTAATTTTTTATTTTTATGCATTTAAAACATCACTACAAATAAGAGCACGTGTTAATGTTATGAAGTGTTAATCCATTGTTGATAATCATGAATATTTTATGTCTATTTGATTTTATATTTTGTTAGTATTTGTTAGTATAATTAGATCGTTGGGCACTCCCTATGGCTAAAGGTTAAGTTTAGTAGCAACATATCTGCCTTAAATCTTTTACTTCAATGAATTGCATCATAATGTATAACGAAAAAGGGAATTTTTATCATAGGAACTAGCAGATCGCCAAGAATTCATAAAATTGTAATATAACTTGTGACAGTAAATTAATGTTTTCTGTATGATATTGATATAACCATGCAACATAAATATATTCTTGCAGAAATTAATTCAGCTGTATATATATGTTCAGGTTATTTACTAGTTTAAAGAAAGCTTTGGATTCAATTCAGAATATTCATTACCTTGTGAATTTTGTGTGAAACACCTATTTTATGGTAATTCAGTCAAAATAAATATGATATTGAACTATTTTGATATTATTTAAGGAAGATTTTGAATACAAATAACTTAAAATGCTCAAATTAAATGAGGAAATGAAAATCCTAAATAACTTTCATTGTATTTAAAAAAAAATTATTGTTTACAGCTATATCTTGATGGCAAAGTCTTCAATGCCTCGTGTGGAGTAGAATCATCAAAGCAATATGTTCAATAATTTGGTAGTGGCAACGAAACATGAACAGATATATTTTCATAAAACTAAAAATGAAAGAGTTTACTCTACAATACATCGAACAGCTGCATCAAAAAGTAATTATGACATATATTACAGAATAATAACGTAAAAGCATTATCGTCAAAGAACAAATGCTGTCCAATGCATCGTAAACTGCAAATAACAAATGAAACAAGCATAAAACTCATCAAACTTTAGTCACAAACCACACTACTTAAAACAAAACTAATAAAGCGACTTGAAAAGTTACAACTTACTTTACTCAAGGTGATATAAATCCGGTAAAGCCATATTCACCGCACTGAGATGATCTTCTATTGTTGCCTTTTCTCTAGCCCATGGCTCCGTTGTCTTTATAAGTAATTGTATCCTCGGAAGGAAAGAAGAGGGTTCAGTTTTAATCCGAGACGATGTGTTGCTGTGCACGACACACCTCGCCGGTACTGTGAGGGATGCTGAGAGGGATGCTCGGGTTTTGTGCGACGTCGCGATTCGCCATTGATTCCAGGACGGGTACAGGGTCGGCGTGGGAGATTTTAATCGAGTTTGACAAAGTTTTTTGTGGGATTATTTCACAGTAATGGGCGCTACTCTTTTTTGGGATAATATATGCTGGAAAATCGTGTTTATGCTGTCTGGTTTTTTAGAAGAGTTGCCAAAGAGAAATTTGATGAGTACAGTTTTATTACTATTTTACGCAGTTCTAGTCTGGGTAAAACTCATATAAAAAGCTTATCGTCATCGTCCTATAGGGAACTTAATGTTAAAGATAATAACGCGCTTAGTTTAAACTTTTTAAGGTACTTCTAAAGAGAAGGAGGTTTTCCATTGATCTGTATGTTTTTTTATGTCTATTCAAAATGTATTCTAGAAGTTATTCTTTGGAGGCACACCTTTGAACTTACTACCAGCACTCACATTTTCGAGAAATTCGCGGCCCTCTTTCAACGTAATGATCTCACTTTTTTCTAGAGTAGTTCATAAAAACAAAATAGTTTGTCTACTCTACCGGGTGGCTCAACCGATAGGAACACTCTTGTAAGTTTTGAATAGGCGAATGGATTTTTTTTAAATTTGGTGTACTGATGGGATTGCCAATTATATGCTGTAAAGAATCAAAATGTCCGACTTCTGGTTTCGATGCAATTGACATGAAAATCAAATTTTTAAATAGGACAGCCTGTATGTTTATGAAAATTTGGATCCTGCTTGCCAAAATACATATGATCTGACCCTCAAATGTTACTTTTATTTTCAAAAAGTATAGATTTTTGCGTATTAGAATGAACAAAACGATACTACTTTAGATTTTTAAATCGTGTTTTCGGTAGAAACTTAATGATGTTTATGGTAAATAAAAAAACTCCTACTCTGTTTTGCGTCAAGATAATATTTTATGCATTGGCGAACGCATTGCCCGTCCTTCGCGTCATTGACGTATGACATTGTTTTAACTAATTTTAAATCTATACATTCCATAGTCTCGCCATTATAAACATTAAAATTTTTATCTGCAACAAGCAGCTTATAAGGAGAAAAATATTTTTCCAAATATTTTCAGATATGGCGTATATGCCAGCTCCTGAATCTAATTGAAATTTATAAAAAATCAACAAGATAACTTTCCCTGTTTTATTTTTAAAGATATTGACAAAAATATTGCCACTCCTTTAACTTATCTTATAAATCAATCATTTAAACAAGGCACTTTTCCCAAATTGCTAAAAATAAAGTTGTGCCCATACATAAAAAAGGCAAAACAGACGAAGTTGACAACTATAGACCTATTTCCTTGCTATCAATATTTTCTAAAATTTTTGAAAAGGCCATGTACGTTAGGCTAGTATTATACTTTAATCATTTAAAATTATTTAGTGAATCACAACATGGTTTTAGAGGAAATAGGTCGACCACGACCGCTGTATACAATTTTTTGTGTAATATCTTAGACTCCCTGGATAATGGTCAGTGCACTTTAGGCATTTTCTTTGATTTTTCAAAGACCTTCGACCTACTGGACCACTCAATTTTGTTTGAGAAATTAGAATGATATGGCATAACAGGCCTCGCAAAATGTTGGATACAATCTTTCTTGTCCAATAGGCTGTTGAAATAAGAGGCACAAATGGGTCCACTTTAAATTTTCCCTACTTATCTGAAATTAAAAGCATAACTAGAGGCACCCCTCAAGGCGCAATACTAGCTCCTTTACTTTTTCTGATATATTGTAACGATCTAACAGAAGCTTTTAACTACTCTTATAATATTAATCTCTGCCAATACGCCGATGATGTGTCAATAAATATTCGAGGGCCAAATATCGAACAAGCAGTCATGTTAGCAAATTCTGCTGTACAAAGTATGTCTAACTGGTGCAATGTAAATGCTCAAACGATTAACACCTGCAAAACTAATTTAATGCACTTCAAAAAACAGAATTATAAAAACAGTTCTAGTCTTCTTGTTAAACATGATGGTACCTCCATAAAACAAGAATCAAATACAAAATTTCTCAGTGTACACCTCAGTGAATATTGCAAAACCCATATCAATACAATAGCATCAAAACTTGGCAGTGCTAGTTTTGCTTTATTAAATATCAGAAACTTAGTGAGTTTTACATCATGTAAAACATTTTATTTCGCATATGTACAGAGTCGTCTATCGTATGGAATAATGTTTTGGGGCACTGATAGTGAAACAAGCAGAATATTTACTTTACAAAAAAAAATTATCAGAATTATGAATCATGCTGATTATAATGATCATTGCTCTCCACTTTTCCGAAAATCAGGTATTATGACAATTTATTCTCTATACATTTACAATACAATATTATTTGTCTATGACAACCTAAACAAATATACAACAAATGGCTCAACAAACATCTCAAATATCCATACCCGACAAGCATATTCACTATGCATTCCAAAACACACATCCACATTGTACGAGAAAGGTCCATATTACATGGGTATTAAGTTGTATAACCAGCTACCACAGGAATACAAAGATATTAAAGTAAGAACTATTTTTAAAAATGAAATAAAACGCTACTTTCTTAATCGACCATAATACAGCATTGCTGAATATCTTGTCTAAGTCCTTTACCATAAGGTATTACTGTTGTCATTGTTGTTTTTGTTGTTATTCTGTATTATTGTTAGCCTGATGTTATATAGGTCGTATTTCGCATTCTCTGTCTTTGTTTGTCTGTCCTCTGATTTTGTTTTTTTCTTTTCTTTTTAATATGTAATATGTATACGATGTATATTTGTTTTATATTTTTTACTCTCAAATCTTAATTACTTACTATTATTTTATTATATTTATGCAATAATTATCTGACATGCCAATATTCTGTACAGAATCTGACTGAAAAATAAAGTTATTATTATTATTATTATTATTATTAATCATCATCAATTTTTATACTAGATATGGTTTACTCATGTTTTTCGTTTCTTTATCGAAAATATTTCATTACATTCAGTAAAATTTCGTACCTTTTTTTGCTTAGATTTACTACTTAGCCTATTGTTCTTTTTCTTGGGACACACAGGCGCTAAGTGCCCTTTAACGTTGCATAGGTTCACACGTAATCATGGAAATGGCACTTTTCTGTAGGATGGTTATTCCTACCACAACAAGCACATTTTTTCACCGACACTTCGTGATGTCTGCGCAGATGACGTAGTTGTCTGACGTTGACTTCTGGAAGTGACGTGATGTACAGCTGGCTCCACCTTTATGAACGGTTCCTTGTTGCCGGAAGTTTCGGCAGCCGCCATTTCTGCAACAGCTACTTCGATGACGTCGGCAAATAAACACGTGATTTTTCCTTAAACAGTTTAGCTTGGATTTGGCCCTTTTCAAAACCAATAATAAATCGATAACTTCCTCTTTAAAATCGCAATTTAGAGCCAAACTTCTGACCCTCGCTGCCCATTCATTAACACTTTCATGTGGGTTTTTAAATGCAGCAAAACATTTTGATCTTGCAACAAACGGGGATTGGGCAACTTTGAAATATTTATTAAATAATTCTGTGAGTTCAGTATATGATTTGTCTTCCGGAATTCTGGGAAAGCACAAATTATACATTAATTTGCAGGCTTCTTCGTCTAGAGAATTGAGTAACATTTCTCGTTTTTTGCTATCATCTTGAATAGCGTTTACTAGAAAATAATTATCTAACCTTCTTTTGTATATTAACTCGTTACTATTTTGAGCACTAAATTCCCTTAACTGTCCATAATATGATGGATTATCTGCCATTTTAAATAATTGTTACCAGAACACAATATATTTAAACTTCGCTGGGTGCACACACTTAACTTGAAGTGTTAAATCTCGTCGCCACTGTGAGGTATACAGGGAAAATATTGGGTAAAATAATCACTTTGTTATAAAATAATTGTTCTTTAATTAGATTTTCCATTTCCATTCCAACATGACATACAATACGAAACCGAGTATAAATAAAAATCTTATTATAAACACCGCTGCCCAAGGAATCACTACTTCCACATTCAGACTCTCTATCCAAGTCTCTCATAACGAAAAAAATTTGTATGTGGAAATAATTGTTTATAGAACTTTAATAATATAATATTTGAAATCGTCTACCCCAAAAACCTATAAAACGATATCCCACACGGTAGTGGGGTGAAGGTGGTGATAGTGGGAGTGGATGAAGTAAAAAAATATTTTGAGGCTTTTGGTTATTGTACACACACTAGATCACAATTTTATTTTCATCCCCTTTAATAATGAGGTAGGGGTGGTAATGGGGGTTGCTAATGCCAAAAATTTTTTGAGACCTTAGCTTCCCTTGTATATACTAAATACCAATTTTATGGACCCTTACATGCTTGATTTACCTATTTACCCCAAATTTACCTCAATTCACCTCCCAACCCTTCGACGGAACAAGATGAAAATATAATCTAGTTTTAGATCTCGTTAAAGTACATATGTGTACCAAATTTCAAGTCAATATCTCAAACCATTCCAGAGTAAACGTGCTTTCAAAAAAGTTACAGACCGACAGACAAGACAGACAGAAATTTTTTTCGCTCAAATTTAAAATTTCGACGTTTCATGACATTCTAAGCCTATTTGAACAACAAAAATTTTCAAAATTTTTTTGTCGTTACTGTCCACTGGATGTGGAAGTTAATTTTTTTATTTACTTTCTTGTTTGAGTCATTCCCCCTTTTTAGAATTTTTCTGTCCAATAAAATGAATTTCCTATTAGAAGTTTTTTTAAACACAAATTAGTCCATATGCTGATCTACAATAATTTAATATGAAACTTACGCAAATTATCTCACGTCATGCGCCAGCTTAAATCATTATTAGATTCAGATATAGTGACTTCAAAAAGGTTAGTTACAACGCGATGGCTGTTTCATCTCTGCAAACAGATCCTTTGCATCTACGACTTTCAGTTTGAATGGCCTCCTTCAAATTTATACTTATTTTATTTAATAACGATATTATAAAAATATCCCAGAACGTTCTTTTAAGTTCAGCTTCTAACTACTTTTATTCTCCATTTCTTTTTCAATTACTTCAAAAGGTCTTATTTTATTAAAAATCACATAAAAAGAATGTACTAATTAGTAAGAAATATTTAATCACTAAGGGCTTCTCAGAACTTTATGATTTCATTGATATTAAAAGGGCAAATATATAATTATCCAAGTGATTCTGGTCGTATTTAAAATAAAATAAATCTGAGTTATAACAATGCTAGAGTAATTCAGAGACGTTTTTATACGCTTTGTATGAAAAGGATGCTGTCTATTCGGCTATTGACTTTAATAGGACTGAATTTGTAAAGAAATTTTTATCGTGCTCAAAACTAAACATAAAATAACAGATATTAGCATTGTTGTTTTCTATACGGCTGAAGATATGGAAGTAATTGCTCTTTCACAGTTTTTAACGTTTTAACCTACATTATACAATTACCTTATTGTCGTTTACATCGAATTTATATATTTATTGTTTGTTATAGTAGTACAATAGGTAGGTGTATGTCTATTATTGTTTCCCCTTCCCCCTGAGAGGCTTTCTGAATCTGTTTATGTGCATCACTCTCCGCTTGAAGCACTAAAAATTCTTTTTTTACAATTATTTTTTATTTATTTGCTTTCATCACGATTAGAGAATATTATTTAAGTATTAAGCAAATCACAACTTACACACTTTCTGATAGTGCACAATTTAGGGTGGCCCATCTCTATAGGGGGTGAATTTTTTTTGCGTATTTTTTAAGTCTCACCCCACGAAAATATACTATTATACTAGGAATAATTTATGTCAAAGTTTGAAATTTGTAGATAAGATTTTATTACGGTAACCCGTGCCGCATGCAGGTAGAAATTTGTAGATAAGATTTTATTACGGTAATACACTTAAATTTTACTTAAAATACAAATATCTACCTCTTTTCTCATAATGTTTTATTGATGTAATTATTTCCTAGAAATTATTTGTCTTGGAAGTTTGGAAATATAATGCACCTACGGTAGGTTTTTATGTCAGTTTGCAATTGTGTTTTACAGTGGTGACATTATAAGTTCTAGGATACTTTCATTTACTTAGTTGGACACTATTCGTCACAAATCATTGGCAATAAATTGCCGTCTAATAGACAAGTATTACAAGTGCTCTTTTATAACATTCGTGAAGTGAAGCTAAGTGTACATGAAAGTGCTAAATTAACAATAAAAGAGGTGTCAGTTTTTTGGGATAAAGCTAAAAATTTCGTTGAAAAATTGGACGATCTTTTTGACATTTCTCATGCAAATGCATTGAAGTTGATGAAAATAGATGAAGATAAGCAGTTTTTAATTAACCAAAGAAAAAAGGGACGTCCTGGATTTATGCATGGTATTGATTACCAACTTGCTTCTCAAGAAAAATCAGCTGAGGAGAAATTACAGAAATTATCCGAACGAATGCAACGAAGTCAACAAGAAAAAGCTAGATTAGAGGAAACAGTCACCTGTCCATCATCAAGTAGTAATTCAGCCGACTCCAACGAAAATGAAGATGAAATAATCGAAGCCCAAGAAGAGTTGTTACAAGACCAGCCTGGCCCGTCACAGCCAAAAAAGAGGAGATTGTATGGAACATGTAACATCATCACACCAAAAATAGCCGCTGCATTTGATGCTTGCAAAATAAGCGACAGGTATGGAGTCCATATTTTGACGGCAGTAGCAGAAGCACTAGGACATGACACCACATCTTTGTCCATCAGCAGAACCACACTTCAGCGCTCTAGACAACGCATCCGCGAAGAAAGAGCGGGAATATTAAAAACTGCCTTCGGTAATTCTGAATTGCCGGCCCCATTCATCCATTGGGATGGAAAACTTTTACCTTCTCTCACTGGAATGGGAAATATCGATAGACTTGCTATCTTAGTTACTAGTGGAGATATTGAACAACTACTTAGAGTACCAGCTTTGCCCAATTCAACTGGAAGAGAACAGACTGAAGCAGTTTATGATGTGCTTTGTGAGTGGAATTTGGACGAAAAGGTAATAGCTTTGTGTTGTGATACAACAGCATCAAATATGGGTTATATAAATGGGGCAGCCACACTATTGCAACAAAAATTAGAAAGATATATTCTATATTTTCCTTGTAGACATCATATTTTTGAAGTGGTTTTGAGAAGTTGACACAAAAATGCCTTCCTCATCTGGTCCAAATGTGCCACTATTTAAACGTTTTAGGGAATTTTGGCCTAAAATAGATCAAAATAAACTAAAAACTGGATTTCAGGTATCAAAAATTAAACACATTTTACAACCAGTTAAAGCCGAAATTGTAAAGTTTCTAAATGCAGCTTTAACTTTGCAACAGCCTCGTGATGATTATAAAGAATTTTTAATGCTTTCTAAACTTTTTGTTGAAGAAGAGCCCACTCACACGACATTCTATCAACCAGGGGCATTTCATCATGCACGTTGGATGGCCAAAGCCATTTACTGTCTAAAAATATTTTTTTTCCAAGATCAGTTCCAACTAACTAAAAAAGAAAAAATAGGTATTGAAGATATATGTCTCTTTATTGTAAAGGTTTATGTAAAGGCCTGGTTTACAGCGTCATTTGCTAGTAAAGCACCGCTTCATGACTTAGACTTTTGTAAAGAACTCATTAATTATCAAAATATTGACAAAGAAATATCTCAAGCCGCAAGTAGGAAAATAGTGAACCATTTGTGGTACCTTAATTCAGTAAATGTTGGCTTATCTTTCTTTGATGACGATATTTCAGTTACCACTAAAAGAGAAATGGTTAAAGCTTTGAATAGGAAAGCACCAAATCAAGAGGGTATTAAACGACTTATGATTAGTAACATTACTAACGTTGAAAACAAGGAAATTCAGGACTTCATATGCGAGAACACTAAACAGTTTTTTCAAAAATTAGGTTTGTCTATGGAATTTTTGGAAAATGATCCAACAACATGGAGGGAAAATGAAAGTTATACCCGATGTTTCAATATTGTAAACATAATTAAAGTTGTAAATGATGCCGCTGAGAGAGGAATCAAACTTATTACTGACTATAATAACACTTTAACAAAAAATGAAGACCAAAAACAGTTTTTACTCCAAGTTGTAAATGATTATAAATCACAGTTTCCAAATGTAAAAAAAGGAACCCTGTCGCATGCTTTGGCCTAGTGCAAAAAATATTGTTTTTATTACTATATGTCTTGTAAATTTAGGATAATATTTGGTACTATGTATGGAAAAAACGTTTCATAATAAAATACACAAAGATAAAACGAGAGTTTTATTTCAAAAACTTCTAGTCTAGTTTTCTTAGACTACGAATTTACAGTAGTATGACACATGTCATAGTCACAACAGATAATGTCTTTGATATTTGTATGACTTGATTAGTCATTCTAAAGATAAATGTTGCTGATTAAAAAAAAAAAAAACAATGCATCAACCAAAGAATGTAAATAATTCCATTTACTTTTATTATTGCATAATAATGCATTCTGCGGCACCCCTTGCCTTCAATTTGCCTCAATAATATTTTGAGGGGACTGTTTTTTCTTCAAATGGAACCATTTGCAGGGGTGAGAAATAAAAAATTTCGATTTCGAAAAAGATGGGCCACCCTAGTGCACATCTTCATGTTGTCGCTTTCCTGTAGATCGTGTCAAATGTTGGTGTTTTGTTTTTACTTTAGCAATTCCAATCATTGCTTTGGTTTCTGTAGAAAGTCTTGCCAGCTCAGGAGAGGTAAAAAAGAATTTTGTTAAAGTATTCTCCTTTTGTGTTATGTTAATTTGAAATGATACGAGTGATAACAAAATTAAAAATGTTTTTATACAAAACACCCAAATGATAAAATATATCGATAAATTCCTAAGTACCTTCTTTATAGAGAATTTCCATGTAAATAAAAAAGATTCAGTACAAAATATTGATAGGGTGGCTCTATCAAGAGTTTTAATCGAGAACTTCCGATGATGTCTGGGGTGGACGCCATCTTGGATATATGACGTCATATAGGCCGTCTACCATAAGATCAAGCGAAGCACCTGTTAAGGCATGATTAAGGAGGGCATAAGGAATGTATTAACATTGGTCCCACAATTTCATCATCATCAAATTTCCCACGGGATGTGATTACGCCCCCCGACTATATACAGTGTGGACTCTGTATTGATACTGTGCCTTTAAAACGTGTCGTGTCTAAATATACGTCTCCATGCAGTGTCGCCACATAACCTAGAATGTGTCTTTGAATGGTCCTTGGGTGGAAAAAATATTATGTCGAATGTGATTGAAAACGTCACATTAAATAAAAGATTTCCCACACTTACAATAACTTTATTAGAAAAGAAATACAAAAACAGTGATTTAGTACTTAAAAGACTCACTTTTATTTAATAGAGACTTAACTTTAAAGCTATCGTGTAGAAGAAACACACTACTGTCTTCTCTTATCCTAGCAGCCCGGCAAGTGCCTATCAAGCTAGTGGTACTCCGATTTTTTAGTGTAAACTTAATGTCATCATTGATGTTCCTAATCCTTATACCCGCACTTTCCTCTTTCGGCGTGTATCTTTGGAGAGTCTCACCTTTTTGACCGACTCCTCTCTTATGGTTTAACTGAGGTAGAGTGCCTGACCACTTTTTGGCATGAGCTTTTTTCGATCTGGCTGCTTGTATGCTTTGGATCAGCTCTGATAGTTCTAGGCGGTCTTCCTGGGGGAGATTTGATGCTACTTCTTGAAACACCTAAAAGAAAAAAACGTATAATTGTGCCTTGTATTAAATTTTGCTCTCTACTTACGCTGAGTTTTTGCATTGATTTTAAAGCCTCGAAAATGTCACCTTCACCCCTATGCTCTCCTCGCCTGTGCCTGTTAGATAAAATCAAGTTAAGAGGGCTGGCATTTCGTAAATGGTCATGCTGGGGTGTAATATCTGTGTTGAATTCGCTTGCCCCTAGAAAGTAATAAAAGTTGTTACGATAAAATTGTGGGGTTGTTTTGTTAACAGTAACGTCTCAATGGGACTGGGTAATCTACACATACTATAAAAGATAATATAGTGTCTGGAAAGTTTAATTCGGTAATTATACAATTTAAATTCAAATTCGAATTTGTTGTATAATATGAATTACAAAAACATAATTTTGAGAACCTGGCAGCTGAGTTGAGAACAAACTGTGTTTACCAGAGTAATCTTAATATTTTAGTGTAATATACAATGGAAATTAATACATACAATATAATATAATAATAATGAATGCAATATACAAAACTAATTAAAAAATAAAGGTAAAATAGTATTAATATTAAATGAAATAAAACAGATGAAAGAATGAAAACCATTGAGGCATCTGAACTTGAGAAACTTGGTGTACAAACATGTATTTTTTATTTTTTTCTGAAAACGTTTTCTATTAAGTGTTTTTTTATATTGTGGGATGGGTATACAATTTTGGTCCAAGAAAGGTGAGGAATCTTTGAGAAATATAATTACAATTTTGGTGTTTTCAACTGTTTGTCAATATTTGCCTTAGTAAGGTAATTATGATCCGAATATTTTCTTAATCATGGAAACTAACAGTAGACTGCTTTTACACAAGCAGCGACTTATAAATTTAATATGTTTAAAATATTATATAAGGACATATTTCATTGGTTGTTAAGCTAAAATAGGCTTCTTGCACAAAATGTAATTTTAGCATTTTTATAATCTTTACTTAATACAAAACACAGTGAGTAAAGGATTTTTTCTTATTTTTTCTTTTACAGACGGTATTCAACATTAAAATTGGAATAAATCCGTTAGGCGCGCAAACAACGCGTGACGTCATGCATCAGGAGAGGGCATAGCGCTGGTGTACATTTTAAATTAATTCCATTCATGGACGTTGCCCCTGTAATAGTTTGATAGTGGAGCGAAATAGACCATAACAATCTCTCCGTTCTCGAGAAAAAAAATCAGCATAGAACCATAGAACCAGACCAGACCTTATAGTTTTTATAAAGTGAACAATTCTACATAACAAATGGCTATTTACGATATTTTTTTGGGGTGCAGATATTTTTTATTTCGAAATAACTTGATAAATTGATTGATTATAAAAATCGTGTTTTTTAACATTTCAAATCTAATTGAGCTATCGATCTGAATTTTTTTTAAATTCAAGTACACAAATAAGCGCTTCCAATGGTCTTTCTGTTTCTATCTATACTTGTTTATTATTTTTTCTTTTTAACAAGAATGAACTCAACTATTACTTCGCTAAAAATGTACTCATATTTTGACTAGGAGACAAAAATTTTTATTTTTGAAAATTTTCATATATATGCAGCGAGGCGATTGAAGCCAAGATACAGAAGTTTTTGAAAAAAGAAATTTCATCTAGGACTTTATTATAGTTTTTTGTTAATGAATATTTTTGTGACGCAGTAGCATATGCCATACATTTGGCAGGCGTAAGGCGTAAATTATCCGATTGACCTTTAAAATAACCTTTTCCAGTCGTGTTTAAAACAATTTAAATCCTTTTAAATATGGTATACTTAAATACACTATACACTATACATTATAATTTAATATCACAGACCGAATACAACTAAATAATTTTAGGAAATAAACGCAATATGAATGTTTTCTCAGATTTGTCCCTTCTCCCGAATATTAGTCGGTGATTTAAATACTTTCCAATAATGAAAACAAATTTGATAATTGCTAATGTTTAGTAACACTATATCAATATACAGTGTGTCCCAGGATAGATGTAACAAGAGGTGTAATGGACCAAAAATTTTGGAATTTTGGAATGGTATTTGGGGATTGAGTCCTGCTTGTTGTAGAACTAAAGTATACCAAAAATGACTTGATTTGGTGTTCTACAGGGTGTTTTATAAGCAAAGTTGTAAAAATCACCACTAATAAAGTACTTTTATTTTTCAAAATATGAAAAAATTCCACTAAGAAAAGTTATTTAGAATGCAATTTTATACCTCTATACCAAATTGCAGGAATATAAAATTATTTTTTTGAAACTTCCCATTTTTTGCGAATTAAGAGTTGAATTCATATTTAAAGTTGTGTAGGAGCAAATGTTAATCATCTCAAAAAGTAGACTATTGGTAAATAAAAAATTGAATATACGAGATGTAAGAAGGTATAATGTTAATCAAACTAATTGTAAAACAAGAAACAATTACTAACAGAAGATTAATGAGGTTTAAAAATTGTAACAAGTAATAAATGTCAAAAACCTAACAGATTCACAAACAAATTAATTATTGACCAATACAAAACAATGTTTACAATTTCTTTTATTATTCGACGTAGCTACCACCCACATTTCGATCCTTCGCCTGAAGTCCTTAAAACTGTTTCGAATATGATCTAACGGTATGGAGTTTACGGCATTTGTAATTCTCTGCTTCAATACTGCTACATTGTTAGGAAGTGGTTCAGCGTAAGCCAAAATGAACTAAAGGCATATCTCTTAAAATATTTAAATGTTCTTCAGAAAATCTTTCAAGAAGCTGTAACTAAGTGTGCTGGTTTAACCTTTCCTCAATGAAATAAGGTCCAATAACTCCAACGTGATAAGAAACAGCACATCACACAATCACTTTTTTATAATATTGTCTTCTACAATGAATTCTAAAATTAGGATTTTCAGAAGCCCAAAACCGACAATTCTGAGATGAAACAACACCATTGGTTGTGAATGTGGATTCATCTGAGAAAATTATGAAATGATGAAAAAATCTCTCTTCCATGATTTTTTTTTCCAATGGTCAAACAAAAATCCAACCTACGGCCTCTCTTCAAGCGTATGTTTATAATTTGCTTTATATGTCCTAATTTTCTTTGCCTTGTAAATTCTTTGGTGTTCAGACTTGCTAATATTAATAAGAGCTGATCTCTCTCTTAGTGGCATCCTAGGATTTTCTATAACAGAGGCATGAGCTATAATAGCCCCAACATTGTCTTTATCATATGCTTTTATTTTTCTTTTCATGTTAAGAACACTACCAGTAGCCAGAAACTTTTTTGTTATTCTCATAGCCTGAGTACGTGACAAAGCAGTGTTTGGAAATTTCAAATTAAATTGCTTACCACTTCTCTTAGCGAGTTTTCACCGCCAATTCCGTAGCATTGCACAATATAAATTTTTTCACGCACTGTGAGTACCATTTTCACTTAATTTTTTATGCTTAGTTCGTTAATTTGAAACAGAAATTAAGACTACTATTGACTACGTTTGACAGATATGTCAATAATAAATGATAAATGTGTATCCACTGCTTCTCTCATAGCCTACTTTTAGCTTCTACATAACCTTAAATATTAATTCAAAAAAAATAATTTCTATGCAGTTTTAATTGAATGGTTCAAAATAAAATACTAATTTATTGAAAAAATGGGAAGTTTCAAAAAAATCATTTTATATTCCTGAACTTTGGTATAGAGGTATAAAATTGCATTCTAAATAACTTGTCTTAGTGGACTTTTTTCATATTTTGAAAAATAAAAGTACTTTATTAGTGGTGATTTTTACAACTTTGCTTATAAAACACCCTGTAGAACACCAAATCAAGTCATTTTTGGTATACTTTAGTTTTACAACAAGCAGGACTCAATCCCCAAATACCGTTCCAAAATTCCAAAATTTTTGGTCCATTACATCTCTTGTTACATCTATCCTGGGACACACTGTTTTTAAAATTTTATTTTGATTAAGTAAAATTTTTAGGTGACAATCTTTCTTGCCAAACAGTGATTTCATATTGCAAAAGAGATTTTGCTAAGGCATTGTATAAAAGTGTAACAGTTTCTTTTTACTATATATCTCAAGAGATAAAATATATGAAAAAGCTTCCTCACTCTTAAAATTGGATATTGAATACGTTCCTACCACTTAAGAAAATCATCTATAATAACTCCTAGGTATTTAAGTTTTGTTGTTATTTCACTTTTTACAAGCATATGCTATGCTTTCACAACTAGATTCATGAATTTTAATAAAATTTTGATAAAGAAAAGGCAATTAATTCTGATCAGGGGTGAGAATGACAGAAAGAATTTAAGAAAATTTTTAATTTGTTTAATCTCTGCCTTCGCATATTCGGATGGCCAACTATTCTTGAAACAGAAGAACAGTGTCGTCTGCATAGTATATTAATTTAGTTTAGGTCTAAAAGACTTTTACCATTTATGTATACAGGAAAGATAAGTTGATATTTTATTTATCACTGAGCACATCATTAACTTCTACATATTGATTTCTATTATTGGCAAAGAATAGAAAGAATTACTTCAATACGGTTCCATGAATTTATATTTGCTCAAGTTTCTCAATTAAAAATTTGTGAGAGACCATACCCAATGCCGTAGGTAGATCGAGAAATATGGATATCTTTTTTTATTGGCATTGAAATTTTGCTTTATGCTATTTATTATGTCAAATATAGCATGCTACATTTAGATTGATTGTCTCTAAAAGTAAACGGTTTTTGGGATATTATATTATGTTTATTAAGGTATGTTAATAATATAACTTTCAGTACAAATAATTATAAGCATTACTAGTTTCGTCTAAATGTTTATTGTGGCATTCTCTTGATTTCCCCTTTTTTTATTTTGAGATTTTCTACCACATACGAATCTTCTTATGAAAATATTTAAATTTTTATAATAAAACTCAACATCACTTCCAAAATTTGACTGATAACTGTACAGAATTGACCACCAAGTAAAAAAAAATTAAGGCCTTTTGTTCTTGTACACTCACTAAGTCACAATTTTATTTTTTTTTCACCCCCTTTAATAATGGGGTGACAATGGGGGTAGTTTCTTTTATATATATACTAAATACCCATTTATGAACTGTTACTTGCTTGATTTACCTATTTACCCCCCATTTGCCCCAATTTACCCTACAACCTTCAACGGAATAAGATCAAAATATAATCTATTTCAAGATCTCATTAAAATACATATATGTACCAAATTTCAAATAAATATCTTGAACGGTTCCAGAGTAATCGTGCACATAAAAAAGTTACAAACCGATAGACAGACAGAAATAATTTATTTTGCTCAAACTTAAAATCTCGACGTTTCATGACATTCTAAGCCTACTTGAACAATAAAAATTTTAATTTTCTTTTGCTTCACTGTATTTCCACTGGATGTGGAAGTAAAAGTATGATGGTGTAAATATTGGGTATTAAAATCACCAATAGAATTAGTGAGCTTTATAAAATGATGGCAAAAATTTGCAAGGATTGCTCAGAAAACATATTTTTGAGTTTTATTAAACTAAAAAATAATGAAACGACTTACGTTCCCTTAAAATAGTGTTAAAATAACTCCTGTTAGGTAGTGTTTTTTGCCTCCCAATTTCACTCCTTTCTACTGGCGCCTCTAAGGTCTTACTCCCACTTTGAATCACCTTCCTTTGATACGACGGCAGTGATAAAATATGCCTGTATACTTTTCCTCGATCTGACACAAACACAACCCTTAACGTATTCTTTTCCACCATACTCAACATACTCTTAGCCCAGGTCCAATTTTTATTAACGGCATCGATAAGGCCTTGAGCTGGAGTGATCTGACCTGAATTAACTAGTTCAGCAAAGGAGCCCAAAGCCGCTAGTTCTTCGTTGCTTATTCTCTTCTTAATCGAATCGATGTGCCAAGATATGGCGTGAGAGGTGGCGAAGATATTGTTCAAATAAGGACGTAATATTGGAGCCAGATATCTCTTGTTCTGATCCATGGCTTTGTATAACCATTTTAGGATTACCTTTACCAAAACTAAGTCATCTTCGAAGTTGAAATTCAACAATTCTTTGTCCTTTCTCATTACTTCAACAAGTTTGGAAGTGTAGGTATTGTAGTTGCTCTTTATCTTCAGTTTGTTTTTGACTACATAAGGATTGGTCTGCGTGGTTAGATACTGATCTCTTGCTTGGTCCATGATGGTAACTAAAATAAAAATGACGTCCTCTAGTGGGTTTTCGTGCTCGCTTCCTCCGGAGCTTACAGAATCTTCCATCATATGATCTGCCTAAGAGAAAAGGTTATAATCGAAATATGTTTTGTTTCTAACGATCTCAGCAATGATCACCTGCAAAGCATGTTGTTTGACGTTCAACATTTTACTTAATAACAGTCCAATATATTCCAACTGCCTCAAGGTGTACTGCGTGTGGGCCACTTCCTGTCTATTCTTAGATCCAGCAAAGCAGAACCTCCTTCCTCTCGTGCCCGATGGAGGTAGCAAACCATCTACTAGGTCTTTCCATTTGTAAAGAAGAGCCATTTCGCTTTCCTGTGCTAAGATAGACTTACTAAATTCCTCATTTCCTAAAAACAATAATTGATCCATGTCAGTTTTTTTAACTTTCACAAGACACATACCTTTTGTTGACATCAGCGACTCATCAAAATACCTCATCATCATTGCTTTGACGTTATTAGCCTCAATGGTAAAATCGTCATCTGATAAATGCCCAGGATTTACAAGTAAATTTGATTTCTTGAAAAAGTAGTTGGGTTGTTTTTCGACGTGTAACTTCGGTATTATTTTATCTAGTATCTTGAGGACATGTGTGGACAAATATAAGGGAGACCAGTTGATCATATCGGCTACGGGATTCCTGGAGTTGTGTTCCAATTCTTCGAACAGTACGGTAAGGAAAATATATCTGGTTAAAATCTTATAGGAAACCTAAAAATTATTACAACTTCATTTGCTGTCAACTGGTAGCAATAATTAATAAATTAAAACAATAATTAATAATGAAACATGAAGAGGAAAATAGTAAAATACTGAATACTACACTTAAATTGCATTTCAATAAACAAGTTGTCATCATATGGAGATTGATAAAATTGATGATGCGAACTTTGTTGATGAAACATGCATAGTGTTTGGATTTTCGTGAAAATATTTTTTCTGTCACAGTATCTTGCTCATACAACGTACCTGTTGCTTCCCTATGATCCTAGAGCTGTCAATATCTTCCAAAATATTAAAAAGTATATCTAAAACAGTTCTGACGGTACTATTAGGTCCATAGTGGTTCAATATTACGTACTCTGCGGCTGGCATACGTATTTGCCAAGCTGACGACTGTACTCCATATCCAACCAGGTGCATTCCCTAAAATCAAAGTATAATTTATTTATTTATAACTATCCAACAGAAAAGACCTATTACAGGATAGGAATGATAACTAAGGAAAAATGGCATACATTCTAAAAATAATTTTCGTGAGAATAGGGTATATTTATAGTGTCAAACAAAAATATGACAACCAAGGATGTAAATTACATACTACATTGAGACTGGCCCTTGTGGAACTCCTATGTCAAAAAATTATAGTCCGTTGGTGAGATATGACTTAAACAAAATAAGTAAATTAAGTGATAGACCAACGTCATCTAGCTTTGTTAACAATATACCATAGTCTAATCGATCAAAAGCCTTTGAAGTATCAGCGTATATTACGTCTACTTATTCCTGATAGAAACCTTTACAAAATTTGAGGTGGTATCGATGGCTCTATAGTCACTAATTCCATACCTGCAACCCTATTTAAAGAACGAGCATAAGCAAGCTGTTTTCCATATTTGGGGAAAATAAACTTGATTGGCTCAAGAAACACTGTGGCACAATCTTTGACTAGGAAAGGAGGTATGTTATCATTTTTGGCTTGATGATCTTTATAGCTTCCAAAACTTCTCTCGTCAGATATATTACCGATATATCTTGGATTGATATTTTCATTTGGTCGGCTTAGAGTCTCTCGTGCTGTCCGGTGCATATGTATTGACAAAGAATTCGCCTAAATTCAATGTTATTTACTTTCATCATTGAGCGAATGATTGAGATATTTTTTTATTGTTAACATATGACCAGAAAGTGTGAGGGTCAGAATTTATTTTCGATTCAATTTGGTGAATACACGAATAGGTGCTACAAAAATTAAAATCTCCGTTTCATTCCTTTGCTTCAATTGTGGATATTAACAAACCTATTACAATATTAAATCTTACTTGTTTCATCATCGATTCAATCCGTTACTTACAGTTTGGGCAGCCTGGTGGTACAGCAGACAATCCGAATGACCCAGAGAAATCCTTGATGGAAAATCAGTGGAGGAAGGCCACGCGTCGATGCCAATTGCTACTAGAATTCTTACATCTAATGAGATATTAGACAGCGCAGGTGACAAAAATTCCACTCGTAGTCGTATTCCACAAGGTTCATCCACAATAGCAAGCCTAAAGTCTCTTGGGTCGGGAAATCTTGGTACGTTACCCCCTAGAAACTAATTTTTCTAAAAATTTCGATGGTATTTTACTTTGTCTGTTGCTGTGTTAACGAATACTACTCAGCGTTAATATTTTGTCCCCATTATCACATAAAGGCGTATCTCATTTTTGCAACTTACAGAAGAGAATTTTAAAAATTTACAGATACAGTTAAACTCATGAACTTTTCTAAAAAAAATTAAATTATTACAAATATTATTTGAACGTCATTTTTTACTTTAAAGAATATACAGAACATATTTTAGAAACTCTAAATTCTATCATCTTGGTTCAATTGACTAATTCTCGTAAACGATCTTTACAAATGATAAGGATTCTAATAATGGCACCATAGAGGCTTCTCTCAAGATATGCCCGTTAGTAACAAATATTTGTATGGATTTTTGAGATAGGCCGTTTGATTTTTTGCTGATTACTACTAAAAGACGAAGCGGGTTACACCCGTAAGACAATATAAAGCAATGGATATATCCTGTTTTCGTATTTTTTTGAGATAAATCCCTTTGTTATAATAGAGACGATTTGTTTTAGTCACTCAATCATTCATATCATGGCAAACCCTTGTTAGATATATTATTACCTGGTCCATAGTAAACATGTTGATGTGGAGGTACTTTTAAAATGTTGTAGAGTGTGACACTATCAACGACTTTTCCAGGAATGCCACAAAACATAGACTCGTCAACATGTAGAGGGGAGCTTGGTACATCTTTCGATGCAGCCAATGCTAATAGTTCCACCAGTCTGGCCTGCACTTTATCTCTAAAAAAAAGAAAAAAATTGCTAAAATAATTTAAAAATTTAAAACATTTTTCAAAATTCTAATATTTTGGAAACCATTCGACTTACAAAGTTCCAATTTGGTACTCGATTTAAACACGTTTATAGATAGAAAAGGGAAAATAATTTTTAATTACATAAAAATGTAAAACTCAAACTCAAACTTTCCAGCCTCACAGGTAGTTATGCATACTTGACGAAAAAAATTTGTTTAAATGGATAAAAATATGGATGACAGTGCGTTTTTGCACGGTTTTAGTAAATATCAGTTTTCACAAAAAATACAGTGTTTTTTTGTAGGTAATAATATTAACTTTAATTTTTGTTTTGTTTCTGTACAACAAAAATTGACCGAGATACAGTTATTTTAATAAACGCATGATGATTTTAACTTTATTATTTAAAAAAAAAATTGTAGTTATTTGAAAATAACTTGAAAAATACTTCCTTTATCAAAAAATATTCCTCTTTATTTTCTGTAAATTATCAAAATACATTCATAGTACAGTAGATAGGTTTTGGGTGGAGCTAATTCCCACAAAGACGGGCTTGAATTTTTTAGCACGTTGTTAGTATTTTCTTGACATACTAAGAGTTTAGAAAAAGCTGAGTGTGCAAAATGTGTTTTTGCGGCCGCCATCTTGAAAAAATTAAAAAAAAATCATAAAAAATCGTGTGCAGTATCAAATTACAGACAATTTCATGCTGAAAAAGATTATGATATTGGTTTTAAAAAATAAAAATAAATAACACACTAAAAGTCTAGGAAACAAATATCCGATGCTAGAAAATCTAGAGATATGAGGATTTTCTTACATTACTTCAATTTTTGGAAGAACACAATCCATTTGATTCACAATGCGTTGAGCTACGTAATATTTTCAGTGGGCTAGTAGACAGTTATCACAAGGTAACTGCAGATGAAGCTAAGTTAATTGGATCTCGAATCCAATCCAAACTGACTGGAAATGCTTCCATCTCTGTTACCGTGGTTAAAAAGGATCAAGCTGCCACAATGAAGATATTAAGAAAAGGTATTGTCGTTCACGGAGCTATTCAACATATTGATACAGGACTTCGCACCCCAGAGAATGTTTCCATGTTTGTTTGTAAATCCTGATCTGCAAAAATTAAAGGAGAACTTCAATTATGAATTATCTGTACTTCCTCGTCTCTATTTGATCCAGAAACTCAGTTATTGAGAAAAAGTGACAAATCATCATTGGCAAGAACTTTGGATGACAGCAACTAGTTTAAATTACACGTTACCTGCAGAAACATCATATTTTCTTGACCACCCCCGTCAAGAACATATGTTCACTACTACACAAATTGTCATGGCCAAAAACTGGAACATTTTCAGATGTGTTACAATAGTAACAGTGAAATTTACTGAGAGCTCTCCACTTCTTATTGACAAAGGACCCTTTCTTTCTAATAATGAAAATAAACAGTGCTTTATAACCGTGCCTGTTAAACACTTGGATGCGAATGACCGCACTGTGATTAATGCTACAGGTGATGCTGACACTGTTATTTAAAAACAACATTGACCTTGGCAGAAGAAAACCATGTAACAGTTGTTGCTGACTTCACCGATATTCCTGTACTTTCGATTTACCATAATACATGAAGTATTTGTTTGCAGTCATCTACGTTCACTGATAAGAAACGTGATATTAAATCGATGCAATATGTGCTTGGCGAAAAGGGATGCAAAATTATTCTTTTTCACATGCTTTAACTAGATGCGGTTCTACAAGCTCCTTATTTGCTAAAAGTAAATGGGCAGCATATCGACATTTTTGGAAATGTGATGAATTTAGCATTTGCGCTACTCTGTTTGGATCAGAAAATGCAAACAGAAAGGAACTCACAGATATTGTGACCAAAGCATTGGTATCATTGTAGGAAATTCTATCAATTCAAGCTGGGTGATAGTCCGCTAACCCGCGATATAACACGAATCAGACAGCATAACGACATACTTTTCGACCTGAAACACTCATTACCATACCAGGCGTTGCCTATCAATTTCCCTTTCACCACCTTTCAAACCCCTTTCCATTCCCTCTATTCGTCTCCTTTTTGTTATTTCTGTTAATTTTTGTTCTTTTGTCCTTTTTTGTCTCCCTTTTCAAAATCCCCTCTCGACCAATAACCTCTTGAAAATCCAAACATTTTAAATCACAACTTTCCTTCCACCCTACCTTTCCGGAGGCAGTCTAACCATCGGACGAAGAACGTTACTAGTTCGAACGGGTTTTTTCATTGAGTTTTCCCCGTACCAGCAACCAGAACTGAAAAAGAGCACAGTGCGCAAGTTCCGCCACCCAAAACACTATGTGCCTAATTTTAAGTTTGTTTTTACTTTTAAAATTAGCCTTAATATTTCAAATCACTTCTTGATATTGTCAAAATAAATTGTTAGCTTTAAGTTTTAATCGTTAAACAGGAGCGCTAACCACTCCACCCCAATTATTGTTTAAGCCAAACCGAACCCGCTCCGCCCATCCACGCATTCACCGCGACGCTGCACACCGTGGTTGCGTGGGTCCCTCCGGACCGGGATCCGGTCAGGTTCATTACTGTACGTGTAACTGTTAATAAATTTGTTTTGATTGATTGATTGATTGGTATCATTGTACGGTGGAAATCTAAAGACAGACTCTGAACCTACTATGATATAATCTCTACTTGAAAAAAATCACAACTGCCAAAAGTGAATTTAATATTGTAAGATTGCCACCTACAGAAAATGTTGCTGTTCATCATCTTTTCCGCGTACATTTACAATGTCTTTGTTATAGAACTATGAACACCAATATTGCCAATCCTGAAGAACAAAGTAGGAGTCCAACTACAGCCCATAATATGTGAAATGAGCTCTGCACCAGAGTTATGAATGACTAAATATGATCCGCTGCATTTTGGTGTGGAATTTACTGTGATATGTTGTAACTGTTCTGGTAGAGATTGCACAAATAGTGCACTAAAAGAAAGTGATTTAGAAGAAACTCAAGAAGACTATTAGATTTAGTTTTCTCTTATGTAAGATGTAAGATTGATGAAATACATATACATTTGTATTAAAAAACGCATTTTGATTAATACAAACATGATTTTCAACACTGCATAAGCTTTCAGTTTTTCGGCCACCATTTTGTTATTTATTTTTATTTTTTAAAACCATTATCATAATCTTTTTCAGCATGAAATTTTCTGTAATTTGATACAACACACGATTTTTTATGATTTTTTTAAATTTAAAAAAAAAAACACATTTTGCACACTTAGATATTTCTAGACTTCAATAAGATATCAACAACGAACTAATAAATTCAAACTCCGTCTTTGTGGGAATTAGTTCCACCTATCAACTATTTTTTGCATATATCTACTATACTATCAATTTCCCTTTTATTATAATAAAAGCTGACTGTTTTATGACAAAAAATAGCTAATTTTGTTGAACTAACTAAAAAACGTAGTGAAAAAGAGCAGATTTTTTCACTTTTTTCGCATATTTTGGTACCGCAAGTGCTTTCATTTGTAGGAGGCAAATGTTTTTCTGGTCATAAGTAGATCCTAATTTGTTCTATATTTGAGTAAAATTTATTTCAAATCGGAAAAAGAATAAAAAAGTTATAAGGGTGTCTTAATCTTAAGTGAGTCACATTGTAGATTGCAAAATCTAAAATTCTATGAGTGTTTATTTTAAAATCGAGTTTAATTCTAGAGGTAATTATTCCTATAGTTAATTAATTACTTGTGATTAAAAAAATGTTTTGTCACTTTCTTTTATAAAAATTGCTAATTTTGCCAATTTGTTTAATAATAGTATATTGTGTATTTAGGTGTGAAAGCGGCCGAGGCCAATGTGCTTTCACATCGAAGTACACATACTATTTTTTCTGAAATCACAATCAATATTATTTATTATAAATTAAGGAATTTGTATTAATGCATAACATTTTTCATTACAATCTAACTGCTTACTAATAATAATAATAATAATAATAACCTTTATTTCCCAATCACAAGTACAATTAGTTAATAACCATACAAGTAACTCAGGAGTGCGTCAAAAATCTGAGCTAATATGCATAAGCATAATACAATACAAAATATAGAATAAAATACATGTAAAATTGTATAAGCGACAACACGTACATAATAACAAACTACAAAAGTATAAAACACAATAAATAAATAAACACATAAATATATAAATAGTCAGACTGAGTAAAATTCATTAACATCATACAAGCACTTTTCAACTAGTAAATTCTTTATCCTCTTTTTAAAAGTAAATAGGCTTTTACAATTTTTTAAATCAATGGGCAAATGATTATAAATTTTACATCCGTTGTAAAACACACTTTTTTGATATATTGCTGTTGTATGCTGATGAGGAATTAGCTGATCTTTGAATCTAGTTTGATAATTGTGGTGTGTTTGGTTGGTAAGGAAAGTTGATTTGTTTTTAAAAACATAACAACATATTTCATAAATATATATACTAGGCAGAGTTAATATTTTGAGGGCTTTAAAGGATTCTCTGCACGATTCTCGGGGATGTAAACTCTCCATAGTCCTAATGATACGCTTTTGCAGAATAAATGCCCGACGAACATAGGTAGTACTCAAACCCCACAACATAATTCCATACCGTAGATGGGAATGTATGTTAGAGTAATAAAATGTCAATAGAGAACCTTTACCGCAGTGATTTTTTAAGTTACGCATACCGTAACAACCTTTACCGAGCTTCACACACAAACTATCTATGTGAGCAGCCCACGTCAAATTTCTGTCGAACATAACACCCAAGATTTTAGCAGAATCTGTTACTAAAAATTCGTCGTTAGGGTTTTGCTCGATGTTGTACCTAAATGATACAGTAGTTGTTTTTTCTTTATTTAGTGTAAGCCGGTTTTTCTCTGACCAAATTATAACATCCCTGTATAGATCTTTCGATATATTTTTTACTGCGTCGGGACTTTTTTGAACAATTAAAAAGTTAGTATCATCAGCGTAACAAGTAAGCAAACGTTGTATTTGCTTTGAATGTATAATGCAAGATCGTTGGCAAAAACAAGGTAAATAAATGGCCCCAGTATGGAGCCTTGTGGTACACCGGCATTTATTAGATATTTGTTGCTCTCTGTTCTATTCACATAGACTACTTGCGCACGGTCTTTAATATAGCTGGATAAAAAATCTAAAGCAGGACCCCTGATACCATATCTGAACAACTTGACAATAAGTACGTCATAATCAACACAATCAAAGGCTCGTGAGTAATCTATAAAAAGACCAAATGCATATAATCCTTTATCTAGGGCGTCTACTACTGAGCTGTGAAAGTTTACTAATGCAGTGTCAACACTTCTATTTTTTAGGAAACCGTGCTGAACTGGCAATAAGAGGTTATTTTTATGAAAGAATCCACTTAACTGTTCTAAAAATGCAAGTTCTATAACCTTCGACATACTTGAAATTATGCTAATCGCACGATAATTATTATAAGAGTTTTTGTCTCCTTTTTTAAAGAGTGGGATTACTTTACTAATTTTTAAGTCGTCAGGAAAAACTCCATTTACAAAGCATAGATTAATTATGTAAGTTAACGGTGAAGCGAAATTATTTTTACATTTCTTTAATAAATGCAATTTTAATGTGAGTTGGTTTGTCTGCGTGTATTTATTTACTGTCTAAAATATACATAAAAAACCGTACGGGAATGTTGATCGTTGCTTGGCAACGGATCTTTTCCGGTCCGTTTTCCAATAGTTTCTTAGCAACGGACTAAAATACTGGAATTGTGCATTTTTCGATCTGAAATCGCTCCGAAAATGTAGACATTGCCGATCGATTTCAGAAACACGCTATTTATATAAATACTGTTCAAGTGTGTTTATTTTTTAGAGCCACATATCTTTATTTTAAATTGAGGGTGGTTAATCTGAACTACGACTACCGAGGGGCAAACTGAGATGGAAATCTGGTGTACACTCAGAAGGAAATCTTAGGAAATCTTAGGAAACCTTTTGCTTTTCGGATTTCTCCCCCCCGCTTTCGTCAAAAATTTTTTTGAAAAAAATCCGAGGAAATCTGGAGGAAATCTGTGTAATCTTCGTGAAAGAGGAAATCTGGTGTACAAAATTTTGGATGCGGTTGACCCCTCGACGACTACAGTGGTAAAAACTGACATTTTTTCAATTTCGTATATATGATTTGATTCAATGTTCGTAATATAAAAAAATCGGCAGCTACTGGAAGCGGCTGGAACCTCCCCACCCGGTGATTCTTTGAAGCCGAAAAGAGCACTAAACAATATGAACGATCTCATTTAATTATATTTATTAAGTTGAAATATTTTTTTCGTATTACAATGGGAAAAAAAGTCTTGCGTTCGGTGGGATTTGGACCTAAGAACTTGAGTGTTAAATTTATAGCCTGCACAACATTAATGTTTTATTCAATGTTTTTAATACAAATATATGCTTCATCGGATCCTAGCCCGGGGCCAGCCAGACAACCACGGTGAACACCGCCGTGGCGACTGTGAAGCTGAACGGGGTAGGTCCGGTTTGGCTTGGAGAAAAATAGAAAAGTAGCTCCTGTCTTCTGTAGGCAGGCTTAAAGACTAGGTTAAAATTATAATGTGTCCACATGGACCTAAAATTAATATGAAAATAAACACAATTCTATAAAAACGTTCGTAGGCAAGAGCACTTAATAATTTTGATTATTGATACGGGAAACAACTAAACGAAAAAACCTGTTCGTTGGTAATGGGATGGATGGCAGGGATGGCCATCTTTGGAAAAAACCATATAACTCTTGGTGGACAGCTTCCCTGCCAGATGTAGCCAGGGTAGTGTTCATGGTGGATCGTTTAAGTTTGAGTTGGTATATTTTGTTTTATCTTTTGGCCTCGACCAATTTTTCACTAAATCGGTCGGGGAAGTGATAGCTGTCAAATTTTTGGTTCCAGTGTTTCTCTGGGGAATTTGGTTTTTGAAAAATGTTTAGGTTGGTACCAATGTCTTAAATTGTTTTTAGGTTATGTAGTACTATTTTTAGGTTATGTTGCCGGAAGAATTTCCGGAGGTATGCCGGAAGCAGCGGAAATAGTTTTTAAAATATGTCACTGTCACTTTTAAAGTTTTATTGGAAAAAACTCACCGAAAGCGTTCCGGTGGGATTGCTTACACTTGTAGAGCTTGTAAGCGGCTCAGGATGGACTCTCACACCATCCGTGGGCTTTATAAACGTCGAAAAAACTTGTAATCTCTCGATACACCTGACACGTCAAAAATACTCAGCATACAGTCTGCACGCTTTAACACACTAGCAGAGAACTTATACCACAAATGGACCCGTAGTATTTTTTGGGAATTTTCCTTTGAGTCCATTTAATAAAATTTGACATTTTTCTGAAAATTTGACATTTTCCTGAATTTTTGACACTTTTCTGAAAAGTGACATTTCTCTGAAAATTTGACATTTTTTCGAAAATTTGACATTTTCCTGAAATGACATTACTCCGAAAATTTGACAATTTTCAAACATTTGGTATTTTTCTGAAAGGTGACATTTTTTTGAAAATTTGACATAATTCTGAAAAGTGACATTTCCCTGAAAATTTAACATTTTTTCGAAAATTTGCCATTTTTCTGAAAAGTGACATTTCTCCAAAAATTTAACATTTTTCGAAAATTTGACATTTTTCTGAAAAGTGACATTTCTCCAAAAATTTGACATTTTTTCGAAAATTTGACATTTTTCTGAAATGACTACTCCGAAAATTTGACAATTTTCAAACATTTGGCATTTTTCCGAAATGTGACATTTCTTCGAAAATTTGACGTTTTTTGAAAATTTGTCATTTTTCTGAAAAGTGACATTTCCCTGAAAATTCAACATTTTTTCGAAAATTTGACATTTTTCTGAAAAGTGACATTTCTCCGAAAATTTGACGTTTTCCTGAAAATTTGACATTTTTTAAAAATCTGACATTTTTCTGAAAAGTGACATTTCTCCGAAAATTTGATATTTCTTGGAAATTAAAAAAAAAAAATTTCGTGACTCGTCTTGTAGAAATATTTTTTTGATATCATCGTCAGTTCGCCTGTTATAAGAATTTTATGCTTTTACGACGTCATCAGAACGTAGGTGTATTTTTAATTCACTCGTATTCCATCCATCTACAATATTTCCATCTACGTTTCAAACTTTAATTGGATGTTTCCAATAGTTAAGTCGATATCTGCACCAGTTTCTAAGAATTTTTCTTATTTGTGACGTAATGTGACGTAGGTGTATTATTAATTCACTCGTAATCCGTCCATCTACAATATTTATACCTACGTTTCAAATTTCGGTTACAAACATTAAATATGAGAATAAACGAAAACACCTTAAAATTTGAGGTTATGTTAGTTATGCGATGCACATGCTCAGGTAATTGTAGGACCGTATAGCTCGCGCCATCTATTAAAGTAAATAGAAACCATGCACTTACGAAGCCATTATTATAATAGGAAAGTGCCGGACCACCTATTTAATACACCGTGGTGTAGACGCAACTGGTACGCAAGGTCACAGAAAACGAGCCATCAAAACTGAAAGGAACCGCCAAAGACTTCGCCTCTGTGCAGTTACTGTATTCTGTGGTTCCACTATAAAATATATTTTACACAAGAAGCGTGTTATTTGGTTTTTAATTTTTTTCACGGAAACCAAAGCTAAAGAGTGCAAGTGTTATATATCGTTGAAATCGGAATTTTTACTGCTTTTCAATGGTTCGATTACAAATTGTAAGTAATCATAAAATAAACAACTTGTTGTGCCAAAACAGCAACAAACGTAATCCGATCTCAACCAAAACCTTTTCAGATCTTCTGGAGCACTAAAGAAACCCTCATGCAAAGTTTCATCCAAATCCGTTTAGTGGCTTCGCCGCTATCGTGCTAACAGACACACACACACACACACACACACACACACACACACACACACATACACACACACACAGACATTTTTCAAAAACAACTTTTTTGGGTTCCTGGGACCTCAAAACGTAAAGATTTGATGTTATCTCAATTTTCGATTTTGGACTAATTGTAGTAACCTCCCACAATTTTATTGTGGGGAGGTTAAAAAGGAGGACGTCAACTTGGCTATTTAGGAAGAAAAATTCAAAAAACTGATTTTTTGAAAGATAAGCGTTTTATGCAAAAAATGTAAAGATCATATTAACGCCAAGAAAATTTTCTATATTCTCATTTGTTTTAAGTCTATTTTAAAATGTACAAATATATAGTAATTGTATAAAATAATTCACACATTCTTTCTGATCAATTTACTCTCACTACAATTCTACTAGTTTTCTCAATAGTTATTTTTGAATTCGCCCTGCAGCTCCAAGCACTTGTTTACTATGTATTATTTAAGTCACTTCACGCCATTTGTTAACCATAATAGGTATGCCAAGTTTTTACAAAAATAGAAAATCAACAGCTTTAAACAGCTACAAGAAATATTTTTTGAAATGACAAGCACGATATTTCTTCTTTAGTTAAAAATGCACCCTTACAAATTATTTAGTTTAATTTTTTTTTCTTAAAGTATACGTTATGGTCCGGGAGGTAGCATCAAATTTAATCACATCATTTCAACAAAGCTCATTTTTTCAGTACAGGTTGTTTTTTCATTGCTTATCGAAGAATCGGGTGTCAGCTACTTCAATCGCGGAGATTAAGGGCGTGGGAGGCTGCGCATCCAGTAAAATAATTTCGTTTTCTAAACTATAAATAGTTTATTTATGTAATATAAATGAAAATAGTGTGAAGATTGTCAGCTGTCCTAGTTAATATGTATGAAAAACACGTAAAAATCCGTTATTTGAACAAAGCTGAAATTCATTTATATATGTTACGATCTAAGAAAACAATTAAAAAGTGTCAGCTGACAATACCATGGGACAAAACCTGTCAGCTAGGCCTTTTAAGTGTACCGCAGCGTCCAGGCGCTCACCACGCGCGGTATCTTTAATTCCCCAGCTAACGTATTAATTCATTTTTTTTAACCGCCTGATGATCAATTTCAAGTTTCTCTCAACACAAACTAATGAAATACTCTATTTCACGCCTGCTGATATCGTTTTTCTCATATGAAACTTGAAAGAAAATCATATTTGTATGAAATATTAGATAATCATATTATGCACAAATAGTATTTTATAAGTAATACATTTATCGATGCTCAAATGTCGATATTCTGTATTTGAAACAACAGGAGGCATGTTTTTTAATACATAACATTTCCCAACACGCACCTGAAAACTTGGAAGAGAATTTTACTATTCTGAACGAATTTATTTGTTATATGTACGGTTCTAAAAGAACCAAGAATGTTAATCTTGTACGCGTGTAGCTACTTTCATGAAGGTGAATAATGTCAATCAGAAAGAAGACGTCTTGAATATTGACCAGAATTTCGAAGGATCTATGTTACCTCCATGTAAGACATAATTGAAACAGCATTTTTTGCGAATTTCTTACAGTGGAGTCATGCACATCTTCATACGCCAAGTTTGTCTTTACCAGCTGATTATGGATGGGAAGAACACGATGAGGAGTATATTTTCAATTGGTTTCAAGGCGATCAATTACCGAAAATTGAAAATATCATAAATGGTATTCTATGTATATAATCTTTTACTCCTACATGAATTCTCTTTTATTCACTTCAACGATTTTCAATATTTTTCGGCAGATATTTGTAAAGACGAAAATGAGCGATGACGCTCGAGAATCTGAGGAAAATCTAGATTTGGAAGACCATTCAGATAGCACTTCCGAAGAGGAAGATAATTTAGAATACAGCAGTGAGAGTGATTCAGATGAGAATTGATTTGTTTTATTCGAATTGAATGTGCCAAAACAATACAAATATTAAGATTTTTATATTGATTCTCATTATTTAATCCTCACTATTCTCAATCAGTGATTGCAATCTCTAAGTATTCTTTAATATGTATGTCTAATATTTCATGCAAATATGATTTTCTTTCAAGTCTCATACGTTAATTGGGGCATTAAGGATACTTGGACGCTGCAGTACACTTAAAAGGCCTAGCTGACAGGTTTTGTCCCATGGTATTATCAGCTGACACTTTTTAAATGTTTTTTTTTATATCTCGCAAACTATCATAAATGAATTTTAGCTTTGTTGAAATAACGAATTTTCACGTGTTTTTCATAGATATTGACTAGGGCAGCTGACAACCTTCGCTCCGTACGCTATGCAGCTGACACATTTTTTTTAATTTATAAATAAACTATTTTATAGTTTCGTAGCTTTGCTGGATTGACGCAAAAAACAAAACTATTTTACCAAATGCGCAGCCTCCTACGCTCTTAATCTCCACGGTCGCGTCAGCTGACACCTATTTTAGTTGTTTTTCGAATGAAAACTAACGTTAAAAATCAAAGAAGTCGTCTTGAAATGACGCATAAAATATTGACGCTACCTCCAAGACTGTGAAGTTTGAACCAGCTAAATATTAATATGTTATTACAAAAAATTACTTTATTTTCTGTACTATGTCAAAGTTAATTGAACTATTACACTTTTTACTGGGAGTGGCCCTAAAACGTCATAGAACTTTCTCATCCGTCCATTAATCTGCAGTATTTTTATTATTTATTATACAGAATTTACTTCTAAAAAGACTTTTTATTCTTAGAAGTGTTATGAAAATTTTAATTTTTAAGAAAGAATTAATTTCCTTATTATTTATTTTTTGAATAAAACAACTAAAACCTAGTTAGATTAAATTTTTATGTTTTAATCTGATTTACAGGTAATCAGTCTATGTTTACCTACGAAATACTCTCGAGCAAGAAAAGAAAAAGAAGAAAAAGGATTGTTAATATCCTTGATTTTTTATTTTATTTATTTATTTTCTTTCATAAAGAAAAATAAACACATCACATGTAGTACACTTTATTGTATAAAGTATATCAATTTATTCATTTTTGGTGTTTGAGGACGAGACAACTTATATAAAAAATGAACCCGAGTGGAACAGAAGTTGAAGACACTTTTCCTTCCTCTTTTATTACTTTATGTCATATTATTATTTGCTGCAAAAAGAGAATCTATACTTCGTGAGAATGGATCAAAAAGTTTGATTAAAAGAGAAAAGCCAATAAGCCCTACCTTCGTAGATACCCATTTGAATTTGTATAGTCTCCCCACATCTTGAAGGAAGAAGTGTGTAACCTGATCCTTGCGTATGCCGCAGGATAATCCGAATCGGTTTCGATTACAGAGTACTTGGGTCGGGGATCTACATCATATATACTGGGTGTTGATAGACAATCGAGTCTTACCATATATTCCAATTTGTTGGACATTTTCTGAAAAGTGGAAAGGAATTTCAGACAATTTTATCCTCAAAGATTTAAATTACATAGTTTATCATATCCTATTTGTCTGGTTTAGCACGTTGATATACAGGAACACGCTTTCTTAAAAGAGCCTTTCCAATGTACAGGGTTATTCATTATATATTGACCCCCTTTATTTCTGTTATTACTGGAAAAAAAGTATCATATAAAAGTTGCAGGGTTGTATGTATATATTTTTTAAATGCAATTATAAAAACAATTACTTGCATAGGTCAGGTGATATAACAATGAAGGTTGTTTTTTAAATGGGAAACCCTGTATGTTTTTACATATTCTTTTATATTTTCTTTCCTGATTTCAAATATATAAAGGTAGATAGGTCTAGCTATAATATTTCTTGACATGACGTTAAATATCCTCCAAACATGCATATTATAAAAATTTTTTGGTTATTGCAGGAAGCGCAGTAATTACTCTTACGCAGTAGGCTGGGGGGGGGGTAACGTGGTAATTACCCCCCCCCCCCCAAGATTCTGTAAACCACCAATTTTCGTTTTAAAATTTAATAATTTTTATTATTTTATTTCATATATTTGAATATATATTCTATTTAGTTGTGTTTATAAATTTTTTTTTTGTGATTTTCCTCCCCCCCGCTCATCAGTTTTAATTTTCGAAGAAAAACATTTTTGTTATTTTCAGCACGCGGCTGTGTTACCCCCCCCAAGCTCAAGGTCCAATCAATCAATCAATCAAATAAAATTTATTTTAAATTATCAGTTACAGTTATGCGCCTGAATCAGATCCCGGTCCAGAGCCGACCACACAACCACGGCACGCAGCGTCGTGGTAAGTGAGCGGTCGGGTGAAGCGGGTCTAAATCCGACTAAAACAACAGATATTGGGAGGGGGTTAGAACTCCTACTTAACGTGAAAAGCTTAAATCTAACAATTTGTAAACATAACTAAAGGGGAAGTTGTAAAATACTTAAAGCTACACTTGGTGGTTTTTATTTAATGCGCGCACTGTTTTTAGAGAACTTTGGTTGTTGATACGGGAAAAAGCTCAACGAAAAAACCCGTTCGAACTAGCGACATCCTTCGTCCGGTGGTCAGCCTGCCTCCGGAAAGGTAGGGCGAGAAGGAAGTTGTAGTTTAAAAGGTTTTAATTTTCAAGAGGTTATTGGTCGAGAGGGGATTTTGAAAAGGAACAAAAAATGACAAAAGAACAAAAATTAACAAAAAGGAGACGAATAGAGGGAATGAAAAGGGGTTTGAGGGTAAAAGGTGGTGAAAGTAAAAGGTGGTGAAAGGGAAGTTGTGGTATAGGAAAGTTTTGGCTAGAGAGGTTGCCGAAAGATAGGCAACGCCTGGTATGATAGGGGGTATCTTATATCGAAAAGTATGGCATTATGCTGTCTGATTCGTGTTATATCGCGGGTTAGCGGACTATTGCCCAGTTTGAATTGATAGAATTTCTGTGAAGTTTCCTGGACGAAGTCCGCTAGTGGGGTTATGTCGTGGCAACGTGCGTAGAGATCTCTCTGAGGGAGGTGTACCTACCGGAGTCTGAAATGAGGCGCATAAATTTATGTTCTAAAACTCCACATTGTCGTGGCCGGGATGCTGCACCACACCGGCGCCGCGTATGTGATGGCCGGCCTGATCACCATCGTATACAACAACTTCTTATTAGTCCTGTTTAGTCCGCTACCCCGCGCCAGGAGCGGATACAGACTCCTGGACATGGAGTAGACCTTTCGTACGGTTTCGTTAACGTGAGTGTTGAACGTCAGTCTTCTGTCCAAGTTCACCCCCAGATACTTTACGCACCTTTTGATTGGAATTTGGCGACCCTCGATCGAAATTGGTGTTAAAATGCGGTTCTCTGTGAACCGGCGCGTGAAGAGTATGGCCTCCGACTTTTCGGCGTTGATCCGAATCTTCCATTTGTCGTAATATGCCGTGGCACGGGCCACGTGCGCTTTCAGCAGCATGTTCGCCGCTTGTGCATTGTGCGAGTGCGCGTACATGGCCGTGTCGTCTGCGTACTTGGCAAGGTTCGTGTTCGGAAACTCCGGAAAGTCGGAGACGTACAGGTTGTATAACTTGGGTGACAGGCACGACCCCTGAGGGACGCCCGCGCGAATGTCCCGTCGAATTGAAAGTTTGTTATTCACCCTGACCTGCAGTGATCTGTCTGTCAGGAAAGAGTGAATTAGTTTTGTGATATGCGTAGGAAAGTTCAGCGAATTTAACTAGTGGAGTAAGCCCGGGATCCATACTGTATCGAAAGCTTTCTCAATATCGAGCAGCACCATGACGGTCAAGCTCAAGGTCCAGATCCGCCCTTGTACTATGACAACATTGTTACTGTTTGACATTTTGTATTTATATTTGATCAAAGTGGGTTACATAGAAACAGAAAAGTTTGATATATTATAAGAATAAAAATAAAATCCTGAGCTGAACAATATTTTATAAGATAAAATAATAACCGAAATTTTACAACAGCGTCAGCATTAGGTTCATCAATTATTAAAATTGTTAAAAATGACCACCATTATTTAAAGTACAAAGCTCATACCTTTTTATTAAGTTACAATTAGAAACAGAGCCATTATTGTCCCTGTTTAATTTGTAAATTATTTCCTAATTTTAGTTTTATTATTTCAGCATTCTGATTAAAGTCATAATTCACTTTGTCCTTTAAATACCCCCACAAAAATGCATCCAAAGGTGTTAATTCAGGACTGTTTAGTGGCCATGGAATTGGTTCGCCATTACCAATCCAAATGTCAAATTGACCATTTAAATGCTCCCTTCCTTCCAAAACACTGTGTGGGGTCGCTCCGTCCTGCTGCCAAATTACTACATTAAGTTCCTTATCAGAAAAGTGTTCCTTTAAAAGCTCTGCTACCTCTGACAGAATTATTTCTAAATATGTTTCCCGTGTTAGGGTAGATTTGAAAAAAATTGTACCTTCAATTTTATCTCTAAAAATTCCACAGCAAATTTTTACGATTTTCTACCGGATTATTTAATTTCAACAACTTTTCTTTGTCGTTGATTTTTTTTCCCCCCGAACATCCATTTTCCTATTGAAAAGCCCTGCTGTAAAAGATGATTCATGTGTCCATAATAGATATTTAAGAAAATTGCATCCAGTCTTTGGAGCATTTTCTGACAAAATTCTAACCGTTTTCGCTTGTGATCTGTGAAGTTCCTGTACCGGTAATAATTTATATGGCCTATAATCATTTTTTTTAAAGTCCCTTGAATTTTGGAGTAACTTTTTCCAAGTTCACGTAATGCATTCCATAAACTAGTTTCAGAATTTTCCAAAACAATTTTTTTACGTAGTCAAACATCTCAAGAAGACTATCAGAATACATGTTTTTAATCATAGACGTTTTCTTTTACAGTAAATCTAGTAGTACCTAATACGGACGCGGTAACAAAAACTTAAAATTTACTGTTGACTTTTAATTTTGATAAAATGAATTATAGTAAAATTATCATTAAAAAAATTCAAATTATAACGTTCTTCATTTTCGTTTGCTATATTGGTACGTTTTTTCCTTTTAAAATTATCGGTTTCTCCCACATGACGGTAAGTATTTAAGAATGTCTTTTCATTATTTTTATTATTTTTACCATAAAGACAAAATATATCAAACTTATAAAAATAATAAGAAATGTCGAACAGTAACAATGTTGTCATAGTATCATCAGTCACAGCCTACTACGTAAGAGTAATTACTGCGCTTCCTTCAATAACCTTAAATTACCTATATGCATGTTTGGAGCATATATCCGATATGTCAAGAAATATTACAGTTAGACCTGTCAACCCTATATATTTGAAATCAAGGAAAAAAGATTCTAAAAGAATGTGTAAAAACATACAGGGTTTTCCATTTAAAAAAACAACCTTCATTGTTATATCACGTGCAAGCAATTGTTTTTTTTAATTCCATTTACAACTCTACAACTTGTATGCGAAACTTTTTTTTATTTCCAATAATAACAGAAATAAAGTAATAATATAATGAATAAGCCTGTATAGTAAGGCTCACATATAATTCAGCGATATAAAAAATATAAAAAGCTCACAAGGAAGCGTAAAGGACACCGACCGCTTTTGGTTAATGTACCGCCCGCCGGTCCACGTTGACTACATAGTTTATTCCAAATTATCCGGTAGAGAAAATTCCAACCAATTGAAAAAAACTGAAAGTGGTATGCGGCCGGAACCCTTTACGCTTTTCTTATATCGCTGAATTATATGTGGGCCTTACTATAATGTTCACCACAGAATTATTAGTGTGTCTTTAATCTTTACCGTACCGCCAAAGACACCGATATTTTTTACACAAGAATTCTGTGGTGGACCTATGAATTATACTATTACAGAATTAGCAAACAATATAATGAATCCTAATTTAAAATATTGACTTCTCGACGATTTTAATTTATTTTAATTTCATTTACATAAACAGACCAATAAAAGTAGTATTTTAAAGCTATTGCTTTAATACAAAGTGTACGTTTTGATATGTAAACAGTAGTAGTACTCAATATTCATAGAATATTTTAATTTTAATAATTTCGTATGTAATATCACTCTATTACTATTGGCTCGAGAAAAAATGTATAGATAATTTAAAAACAGGAGTAGTATTTGAGAACAAATGAATTACATACAAAAAAAAAAACATATTTTTAATGTTTAACATTTTCTCTAATAGGCAAAATGAAATTTAACATAAATATACCTACCTACCTACCTACGTAAATCTTAGGATATTTTAAATGTAATGTATTAAGTGACTGTTTCTATGACAACTATATAACAAAAATATTGAAATATACATTGTTCAATGCATCGCGTTTTGATTTCTCAAATTCATACCCAGTTGTGACTCATCATTTACTCATTTAATCCTTATTTCTAATCTGAGAATTTTAAGAATGGAGTTAAAGCTATTACCTTAAGCAGAGAGTACTCGCTGAAAGGTGCTTAAATTGGTGCTAAGAATTGTAATAAGCACATCTTACAGTGGATCGCCTTGATTTCCCGAATTAGTGACGAATTTTGTAGTGTGTTTATATCTTCCCAGAGTAAGTGTATTTAATATGAGTATATTTAATATGAGTCTATGTGACCTATACGGTAGCTTTATATAATTTGTCGCTGTGTGAGCTGTATTACAACTTTTATATGTCATTTCTACCTGAACGATCTTCTGTGCAATTAAATTCTAAAAGCCTAGTTAACAGTTTATGAATTCGAAATATTGAAACAGTTACAAATATGCAAGGGTCAAGCCTATATAATATTATGCGACATACTATATACTACCACAATTTACAGTTATATAGTTATTTAACTCTAGGCAACAAGCTCGAAAAAAGATTTGGAAATTTATAGACAAAATAAAGAAACACAAGTAGTATACAGTGCGTGTAATTGCCCATTAGGTATTTACATTCACGTAGCGCGAGAGATATGACAACACAGCAGAGCAAACTCGCCCGTCCTCGCCCGTCGGCGAAGCATCCCGGTTCTCAGTTACTTCATTTCAGCCAGCTGGCACACGCGATGTTGTAATTCTTACTCCCTATACCTAGCCCGCCACTACACACAGTGTATACTGAAAATATTTCACGAAATAAAACGTGACCTATGTCAATGGCTGCAATGGGTGTTAGAGCGATTAAATGGTATGTCAGGTTTTATAGCGATTATTTCACTCATTAACGCGATAGCCAATGAGAGCCCGTTTTTTCACAATATTGCACCAACGTCATTATTAGCAGTAATCCAACCTAGATCGGCTTTTGATAGTATCAACAAGAAAAAATTATCGCTCTAATTTTGTGCGTCACTGCGTCAACAAATATTGCGAAAATTTTTTGACGTTTTGTTTTGTGAAATGTTTTTGGCAAAGAGGACATAACTCGTGCTTTTAAATTTTATCTATAAATATCTTCTCTAGCTTATTACTAATTGATAACGTAAATTGTGGTATTGTATGATATACGTAGTAATAAAGTAATATAAAAGTAACCTAAAAACACCACATAAGTTGACAATTTCAAAGTGAAGACTCGGGACAAGTTATACACAGCTTTCAATGGCTTGTAATATCTAACGTAATTACAAAAAAATTTTTACAACTGAAATTAAATGCAAATGCCTACGAAGCAGGCAAATCAATCATTTATTTCATGTTAAATACACAAATGTACATACGTATGGTAATTCATCACAAAGCAGGAAAATTAAAACTCTTCAATAAGTAGCACTATACATTATAATTCGTTCTACTTAAAGTTCTCTCTACTTAAACAAACAAACCTTAACTCAATTATTAAACTTCTTAAATTAAAAATAAGGATTAAATACATAAATATATATTAATAAACACTTTAACATAATAATTCTTGAAAAATTCCCTGCTTACGCAGTGTTAAGCTAGCGTTACTAGATGGCGGTACCAGTTCATCTGATCTCTGCAACTTTAGATCGTAAAAGCGAGAGATTGGTAATACGCAATATTGTCTGGCTTTACTCGTAGTATGATTGATTGGTCTAAGTGTGCCAAAGAACTCTTTACATCGAAAACCAGTCTATAAGTTACAATACGTATGGTTTAACGTATATTGTTTTCCTTGATTGCCATTGTCCTTTATACCTACTTTGTTCTTTATTGGATGAGTCGCTTTGGAAATGCATTTTTATGTGACATAAATTATGAAGTTGAAAAGGTCGGTCAGTAAACTCTAAAAAATAACAATAAAACGTCTGAAGGCAATTAATTACAAAATATAATATTGAAGATGTACTTAATGAATTATTTATTCGTGAAATATTCTTCCCAAATACTACTTGTGCTTTTAAATTTTATCTATAAATTTTCTCTCAAGCTAAGTTGCCAAAAGCTAATATAACTCGTGTAAACTGGCAGTTTATTATTAAAGATTAAGTCCCTCCCGCTAAAGCGCTCGGGATTTAATCAGATAATAAACTGGTAATTTACACTCTTTATATTACCAGGCAACAACGCTTTCGAAAAAATTTTCGATAAAATTTTAAGCACTAGTGATATTACATACGATAAAATTGCATGGTCGTTGGCCACAAACGTCGATATAAGCAATTCTATATTATTATTGGCTACTATGTGAATTAATGAAGTAATGTAAAAGCCGCCTCTGGAATTTATCGCTATGATCCGAACATCAGAACATTTTCAAAAAATATAAGTAAGCCAACAAATATTAATTCCTCACGAGCCGATTAATTTATTATAAATAATATTTATATCACAATACTTACATTATTTTGTTGGTTTGTGTCACATATCAGAAATTTCGACGCAAATCTTGAGTCCAGCATCCCTGCTCCGCATAGTAATCTCTGCACCAATCTCTCAGTCACGGACTTTGCCACGAGCCATGATTTTTCTGAAATCGGAGAAAATAGTTTTATTCAGTTCTATTTACATAATAATAATAATAATAATAATAATTTTGTTGATCATAAAAATAATAGTGTTTTGATGCGTCATGGAAACAAAGAATGTAGATAGCAAACAAAACATACAAATGTAATAACAAACAAAACATAAAAATTGTATGGAACACTAGGAAATGGTCCTAGTATGGTCAACAATACAGAACAAACAACAGGAAAAACAAACATTAACCTAAAATTACACATATTTAAAATTTGTTATATTGTAGTAAGCATTGACTAAAAGATGCTTTTTTAAATTTACTTTAAATTGATTATTTGGTAAGGATTTTAAACTGTTTGGTAGAGAATTGAACAAAGCAATACCAAAGTTATTTCTTGTCGTCGACACTAATCTCTGATGATGTGGTGTCTGTATATTGTTACGATTTCGAGTGTTGTAGTCATAATTTATACCATTCCTTCCATATTCATCTAAATGTTCCCTTATGTTTACTAAATTACAGAAAATAATTTCTGACGACAACGTTAATATGTTAACTTTTATAAGCCATGATTTACAACTTTCATGCTGACTCAAACCCGCCAAAGCTCTAATCGCTCTTTTTTTAACAGTGAAGATAGTTTGTATATGGTTTGATGTGCCCCAGTTCAACAAACCGTATATTATTACGCTATGAAACAAAGCATGGTGTAGCAGCTCACTTGCCTCTAAATAAAGATTTTTTTGAGTTACTCATTTCTCAAGTAACCAAAGATATTTAGAGGCAGACTTGTCACATTAAAAGCCCGCTAGGAAATTTAGAAATCCCTAAATGCAGATTCGAGCATATACATATAGATTTAGTAGGACCACTACCTCCTTCCAAAGGTTGTTCTTACATTCTTACAGTAATCCAAAGTTTTACCAGATGGCCAGAAGCTTATCCTCTTCGTGATATAACAGCAGAAACTGATAGCAAGCACATTGTTTGAAAATTTTGTGTGCCGCTTCGGTGTTCCTTTGACCGTGACAACTGACCGGGCAGTTCAATTTGAATCCAAATTATTTAGTGAATTTGCAAAATTTTTGGGTTTTCATAGAATCCGCACCACTACATTTCATCCCCAAAGTAATGGAATGATAGAACGTTTCCACCGAACTCTTAAAACTGATTTAACAGCTAGAGCTAATACGTCACATTGGGTAGACGAACTTCCCATTGTATTATTATCTTTTAGAACGATTTCCAAAGAGGATTTGCAATGTTCTTCTGCCGAACTAATTTAGGGTCAAACTTTACGGTTACCTGGTGAATTTTTTATTAAGTCGTATGGTACACCAGACATGCCTCTATTTATTGACAAATTGCGCAATTACTTTAATTAACAATTTAAAATTTTCTTCTCCAATTTCTCATGTTAATTACAAAACGTTTGTTAATCCTGAGATTTCCAAATGTGACTTTATATTTGTTCGTAAGGAACGTTTTAAACGTACCTTTACTCCTTTGTACAAGGGTCCATTTAGAGTTCTATCCCGTATAGACAAGTTAATTACTTTTAATAAAAGAAATAAAGTTGTAACTGTCAATGCTGGCAGAGTTAAACCTAAGTGGAGTGTGTGTAGCAGCTCACTTGCCTCTAAATAAAGATTCTTTTAAGTTACTTATTTCTCAAGTAACCAAGGATATTTAGAAAAACAAAAAAGATAATAATATCATTATTAAAAATATAAAATGTTATATATTTGAAATGAAATTGAATTATCAATATATTTAATATATACTTTTAAGTCTGTATCTAAGAATTTACTTTAATGAATAATATTTATGGTTGCATTCACCATACATGGTATGTAATAAGCGCCGCGTCGGCATTAACTCTGTTTTTAATTTGTCTGATGGCATATACTTTTTTAGAAAGTTTAGTTGACAACTCATTTATATGCCAACTTAATTTACTGTCCATTGTAAGTCCTAGGAATTTTACGGTTTAAGGTATCTTGGTGGAAAAAAGTAATGCAATTGTTTTCTTAGTATTCAAACATAATTTATTCGCAATAAACCAGACGGAAGACTTTATTAAAATGTTGATTTTCAAATCAACAGCATTGGTGCTAGTGTCTTTCAAGTGCTCCGCAAAAGTAGTGTCATCCGCAAAAAGGACCGTTAAGACCGAATGCACATGAGGTAAATCTTTTATGTATATTAAAAATAGCAGTGGTCCCAGTACACTACCCTGTGGAACACCGTCTTTCACTGCTAGCGTGCTGCTAAACTCATCTTTGTAACACACACATTGAAACCTGTTTGATAAATATGATGACATTAATTCAAATAATATTCCTCCAAAACCATAAAATTCCAACTTATTTAGTAATATTTCATTGGAGATGCATTCAAATGCTTTGCTTAAGTCTAGGAAAAGTAATAGTGTTGAATTAACCTTTTTAAAGCCCTCGGTTATAAAATTAACAAGCTCCCATACAGCTTGTGAGGTACTTTTACCTTTCCTGAATCCAAATTGCCTGTCTGTAAGAATATTATACGTTTCAAGATAATTTATTTTTCTTAAAAAATTATATAATATTTACAAATAAATAGCTATATTCTAACGGACAATGACATGATATAGGTCTGGATCGAATAACAGTGCTTTAATTGTTTAAATCAAAATTAACAGTTATTAGTAATGGTACCACATGTGGTATCTGAAACAGTGTGAATCGGATCAATAGTGATACATACATTCTGTAAGATTCGGATCATCTATTAAAATAAAAATGTAGCAGCTGAAATATTAATCCAATGACGTCATATTTAATTGTTTAATTCGCTGTGCTTCATATTAGTCAACACAATGAGATTATTTATTACTTATTTCGAAATTCCTTCATGGAACTTTGGACAATATACCTAAATTTTGTACTGGAAACAGTATAATACACGTAAAAATATATTTTTGTCCTTTTAAATATTAAAGTCAAATTTCCTGTGACAACTTCAAATGGCTTCATCCATTGATTTTGGCTATTTATAATGGAACATTTTGAAAGAGCCAGGTTATAAATAAACAAAGCAAAACACAGCATTCCTATAAATTGACAATACAGTTTGAAATCAACAAATCATAGGGAACAATGTTTATACTGAGTCGTTTGTGATTTCCATATCTCAATTTTCAATACAGCAAGAATCAAGGAAAGTGTTTCTAGTGTTTAGCAAATCATACTTCTGCAATAGAAAATTTGAATACAACAAATTTTTAGATTTTCTTTAATAAAGGACTATTTTACGTTAGGTTGGTGAGGTATGTTTATTGCATTTTAAAATAAAAATTTAGCTCAAGAAAAAGAAGAAAGTTAGAAATAGATTATTTAATGAAGATTTAAAATATTGTAATTTGTAGAAACTGTAATTTATTGGGGTAAAAATCAGAAAAGTGTTTTCAATATTGTTTGTAATGCCATAAACCCACTCACTAAGGTTCAAAATACTCCCACTACTATTACTTCCACAACCAGTGGAAGTAATTATATAGTAACGACAAAAAATTTTTGAAAATTTTTTTTGTTCAAATAGGCTTAGAATGTCACGAAACGTCAATATTTTAAGTTTGAGCCAGTTTAAGTCTGTCTGTGTGTCGGTTACTTTTTTTGTGCGCACCATTACTTTGGAACCGTTTAAGATATTGACTTCAAACTTGGTACACGTATGTACTTTAACGGGATCTGGAACTAGATTATATTTTCATCTTATTCCGTCGAAGGGTTGAGCGGTAATTGGGGTAAATAGGTAAATCAAGCAAGTAAGAGTCCATAAAATTGCTATTTACTATATACAAGAGAAGTTAAGGTCTCAACAAAATTTTTGGCATTAGCCACCCACATTAACACCCCCACCCCTGTTAATGGGGATGAAAAACATTGTGATTAAATGTGTACAAAAATCAAAAACCTCAAAATATTTTTTACTTAATCCATCCCCACTAAGGAAAGCTTGTAGTAAACTAAGGAGGACTTTGTTTCTTTTTATTTCAGCAGGGTTGGAATATGCATGGAACGTTGATAATGAATATTATATAGTCGGGGAGCCCTCCCTAGTTGCACGTGCACCCCCCGCCCGATCCTTGGGACAATGTTTTTCATAAAGATTAAAGCCTAAGCAACAATTTAAGACATGTCCTAAAAAAAATGGTTGCACTTTCAAAATGGCATCCGTTTAAAAAAGAAAAAATTGCAAATATGGTTTTTGTCATTTAACTCAAAAACTAGGAACGATGGAGAAAAACTTTCTGCACAAAAAACAAAGTGTTTAAAATTTTCTACAATTTTGTTCCTATATAATATTTTGATAGGAGTTACCATTATCACATAGAAATTCATATATCGGTAAATCACTTAGAGGAAATAACTGTGACAATTATTGTCTAATATAACTTTATATTATTAACATAACAAAAATAAAATAAACTGGAAAAAAAAATAATATTAATATAATTTGCAGACATTTATGTCGAAAACGGTAACAATGGTATCTGGAAAATGGTAACTCCTATCCAAATATTGTATAGGAACAAAATTGTAGCAAATTTTATGCACTTTGTTTTTTGTGTTGAAAATTTTTCTCCATCTTTTTTAGTTTTTGTGTTAAATGACAAAAACAATATTTGCACTTTTTTTTTAAACGGACGCCACTTTGAAAGTGCAGCCAATTTCTTTTTAGGACATGTCTTAAATTGTTCCTTAGGCTTTCATCTTTATGAAAAATATTGTCCCCAAGGATCGGGAGGGTGCAATGACAGTTAGGGTGGGCTACCGTAGTATTACGTTTTATATTGAATTTTATATTTTATTTTAAGAGCTGAATCATTTATCTGGAAAATGGTAACTCCTATCCAAATATTGTATAGAGACAAAATTGTAGAAAATTTTATGCACATTGTTTTTTGTGCAGAAAGTTTTTTAATTTTTGTGTTAAATGACAAAAACCATATTTTCAAATTTTCTTTAGGACATGTCTTAAATTGTTCCTTAGACTTTAATCTTTATGAAAAACGTTGTCTCCGAGGATCGGGGGGGGGGGGGGTGCACGGACACTTAGAGTGGGCTCCCGTAGTAAACTAAATATCTCAAAAACTCTGGCACTAGATTCTCAAAACTTTTTGTAAGCTTAAAGCGTTTTTTTACACAAAAATGCACTTTATACTGTAAAGGTATTTTCGAAAGAACGTACAATTTTTTTTCTTTGCAAATATCTCAATAAATATTACTTTTAGTAAAAAAAAAAAAAAGGTCAAAAGGGATCAAATACAATGCTTAAAAACCAAGGAAGAATGATTTTTTTCATTCTGCAGGGTTGTTAGTTTCGAAGATATGAAAGTTTAAAGATGGTGTCCGAACGTTTATAAGACAAGGTATTTAGTTTAACTGTTAAATATCCTAGAAACTATGACACTTAATCAAAAATGCAAAAGGACCAAAATTAAAAATTATTAATTAAGCTTTCAATTGTTTATTTTTTTGTTTTCATAGATAAAGAACCAAGAAGTTATGACCGAAATAATGTACGTCTTCACATTTTTCAAATAAAATGCAGCTATTTTGTTGGAATTACCGAGTAAATAAAAAAAAATCCTAAATACTTTTTTCTTTAACATATAGACTAGCTGCTCAAAATTTTTGGCTGTTTGAGGACAAAGGAATTCTTGCAATATATCCTAAAAAGAAACAAGGACGTAGCTACGGACATGCGTTTCGAATTAATCACTCCTTATCAGCGTGGCGTGTTTTTATATGTTCAAAACTAAACAAACACGATGAATTTGAGGTAAATTCAGGTTTTTCTTTCCAATCTATCTCTTTCCAATCTTTCTAAGTTGATCAAATGAATTGCCCAAAACTGTTTTTGATAACAACCTTAAAGTAAGTGAATAAATCTGTTGACGTCTGTGAACTGTTGCAGTCTGTTTATGACAATATTACTGATTAGTGTTATTTATATCACTATAGCGTAAATATATCGAAATGCAATATTATGTCTTTCTCTGGGAATAAACAAGTAGCTATAATTACAACAGTAATTAACTTCCTATGACTCGTAAATATGTTAAAGACTTTGGCATATATTTCGACGATAAATTATAATTTATATCTCACACTGGGTATGTCGTATCTCCCTTGTCTGTAGTTTCCGGGCAATTAGGTTTTAATCTAGAGAATTGTAAAAATTTCGAAAACATTTCAACGTAGATAATAATAAATAACATAATACAACCCAAAAATCCGTAAGAGTTTTTTATTTATTTAACGTCGGCCTATTTCCTGTCGGCCTGTTTCTAAAATGGCTAGAGAATGCAAATCTCAACCAAACCCGAACTTTTTTTTAAATGAAGGTCGAGAAATTCCGAACAAATCGTCGCAGCCTGTTTCCCGAAAAATAATTTCAATTTCTGTGTAAGTACCTCAATTTAAAATATTAGAAAATGGTATTTTTGAATAAACAGCAATTGACTAATTACCAAAATGCATATTTTTTAAACTATTTTCCTCAAAATTTATTATGAATGGATCTGGGAATCACTAATTATGATATTTAATAAAAATATAACAAATTGGCTATATCTAAGATGGCGGATTCAATATGGCTACCCTAAATTTTAAATATAATTAGTAATATAATTAATTATTATTGGTTTTAAATGGGATTTTAATTCTTATGTTTACAAACAAAATATGCTCTTAGATATAAACTTTAATACATAACCTAAAATAATTCGCAAAAACCATTTATAATCTGTAAAAATGCTAACAATTAGAAATTTAAAAATAAAAGTTGAAACGCCCTCAAATTAAACATAACCTTACATAATCTAATAGATAATATCGAAGGGGATTATTAAAGGGGATGAAAAAAAATTGTGATTTAGTGTGTGTACAAGAACTAGAAACCTCAAAATAATTTTTTACTTCATCCACCCCCACTACCACCCTCTATCACCGCCCCCACTCCACTACAGATGTGGGGTATCGTTTTATGGGTTTTTGGGGTAGAGGATTTCAAATATTATATTATTAACGTTCCATAAACAATTATTTCCACATATAAAATGTTTTCGTTGTGAGTGACTTGGATAGAAAATCTGGATGTGGAAGTAATGATTCCTTGGCAGCGGTTTTTTAATTGGTAAATTCTTCAATGAAACGATTTTAATTATAGATTTATTATGTTCTAAAATTCAAAATTGCCATACTCTCCGTCGGTTGATCTGTACGTTCGTACGGAGGTACTGTACAAGTGGATCCACTTAATTTTTTTATCGCTTCGTCTAGTACTAAATTAGAACGCGATTGAATTTCATAATGATCGATCGAGTGGTTCAATTATTATTAATGATTATTTAACACCGTCACGAGTTTTCGCGGATCGTTTCTCTCGTTCTCGTCTATTGGATAAGTAATTAAAAACAAAATTATTTTTTCGTTTGACTCGCTCGAACTCATGAACCGAAAAATTAATTGGTCTCAAATATTTACTGTATTCTTGTAACAAAATGTGTCAATGAAAGTCAAATTTTAATAAGCGGAGAGAATATGAATTTTTTTCTAAGGCTATGTCGATAAAATGTGGAAAATCACAGGAGTAAATATAGAAAGCGGGAAACTTTTTTACCTTTCGGAATAGATACGAAGTATATCGAGAAGAGATAAATGTAAGATATGGAGGCAAGTTTTTTATTTGAAACTTTTTTCCTTGGATTGGCAGTTTTTGACAAAATCACATGTGAAAATAGGTAACACTCTCGTTTATTCAACAACGTAGAGAATGGTGTAGAGTTAGTATATATTGAACGTTCATTTGTACTCACTTTAATATCAAAATGAAGTGTTGATGGCAACCTACAAATGAATTATGCACATAAAAAAGTCAAAAAGCTGGCCATAAAAATATCAAAGTCGGCGCTATTACATGATATCAAGGTATTACAGAGCCGTACTTCAAATTTTTGCATATTAGGATGAACAAAATAATACTAGAAATTTAAAAATTGTGTTTTCGGTAGAAACTTAATGATGTTTCTGGTAAATAAAAAAAGTCTTACTCTGTTTTGCGTCAAGATAGGAATATCTTATGCATTGGTGAACGCCGACAATAAACTACGCGCCATTCTAGTTTGGAGTGATTCGTGTAACTATATCACAAGAGTTAGAAATCTTAATTGAAAGAGGCATGTTTCCGTTTATTTCTTATCTGAATTATGCCAGAACATACTTTATTAAGTTTAACTATTAAGTAATATATTATATTTATTATTTAATATAGAGTAAAAAAATGGAGCATGCCCCGGTCTCCCCTTATATTAGCTCCGTCGACAGTTTCGAGTTTTTTATGTGTACTATAAGAATGCATGGACTGAAATATAGCAATCCTCTAATCGTATAATTATTTAATGTACCAGTCATGTTTAAATTTGTTACACATAATAATTTATTTTTTATATAATATATTAATATTAGTTTATTAAATGAGTTTCATCAAGTTTTTTATTATTATGTTTTTTTTTTTAACTTAGAAACAATAGTAATGGAGAGGTGTACACTTTGATTGAACAAAGGATTTTAGTTTTATATAAAAAAGTAAGATTTGAATATTCTTCTTATTCAGAACGTCTTTCCAGATGTTTTGTGACTTATGAAAATTATTCTAGTTGGCCGTCGCCCGCTGAAGAGTACGTCTGGCGGCATCATGCCATCTTTCGCAGTTGCCTGCCAGGCGTACAACCTCATGGTTGAATATCGTCATTTTAATTTTTCAAACAATAAAAACCATCCATATGCAGGTATTCAGTCCCTGTATTATTACAAATTACTTCAAAAAGATGGCTCCTATCAAAATTTAATAAGAAAGCCTTTTTTATAAAACGCTTAACAGAGATAACTTTTGCCTTTTCAAATGTCTAATAAAAATTTAGTAAAAGAAATATGACAAAAAACCCACACTTCTTCCGAATGGGAGCGTACAGGCTACAAAATTCTCAGAACCCGACTCCTCTCGGAGGCAATTCCGGGCACATGAGGATAGTACACATTGTAATCCTCTATTGAATATGAGGTGGGAGTACATGAAACCAAAAATTACATTCAACAAGCCCTTCTCTATCACCATTGAAGATAGGAAGGACTGGATGACAGGTGTTCCTGATGCTTTATGCAAAGCCTGGCCTGGTATACCGACGGGTCCAGGATGGAAACAGGATTTGGAGCAGGAATACATGGTGAAAGGCCAAGAGCGAGTATAAGTCTCTCTCTTGGGCAGCTCTCGACTGTGTTCCAGATAGAAATTCTGACTATACTCGAGTGTGTACCCGAGAATACCAAACAACGATATGTGAACCAGCAGGTCTCAATTGCATCAGACAGTCAGGTGGCACTTAAGGCACTAGCCTCTAACAACGTTTGGTACTGCCACGAAGGGCTCAAATTTCTGGGTGAGCGGAATAGAGTAACACTACTCTGGGTGCCGGGAGATACCAGTATAAAGGGCAACGAAAAAGAAGACGAACTTCCTAGACAAGGAACAGCTGATTACTGTATGGCCCAGAACCCGAACTGGGCGTTACAAAAGGCTCAGCCAGAAGGGTAATTAAAGACTGTGTCAAGAGTAAACACAACTACTACTAGAGAGGTATTCAAGGAAATCGACATGGCAAAACACTTATCAATGGACCATGTTCAAAACAAACTGAAGAACTGTTCACAAAGAACAGGATTCAGTTGAGAGCTTTAACAGGTCTTTTGACGGAATAACTTTTCGTTAAGAAGTATCTGCATTTAATCGGTGCCCTTAACTGCGGACTGTGCGGTAAGGTACCAGAAACTTGTGGAACATAAACAAGACTGCGAGGCGTTGGACCGCAGAAGATATAATATCTACGGGCAAACACAAACACACCCGGAAACCATCAAAACTCGCTCATTTTCAGACCTGTACCACCTTGTTCGTGATACAGAAATATTAAAAAAGCAGTGTAAACTAAGACAGAGAGAGCACAATAAGCCCAGGAGGCTGCAATGTCCTCGAAATATTTTTACAGACGAGCCGCAGGAGGAGGGGTTTTAGTCAGTTAGGGTCTGAAGATCAAAAGAAAGCCTTTTTTATGAAATAGAGATAATTTTTCCTTGTTCGTGATACAGAAATATTAAAAAAGCAGTGTAAACTAAGACAGAGAGAGCACAATAAGCCCAGGAGGCTGCAATGTCCTCGAAATATTTTTACAGACGAGCCGCAGGAGGAGGGGTTTTAGTCAGTTAGGGTCTGAAGATCAAAAGAAAGCCTTTTTTATGAAATAGAGATAATTTTTGCATTTTCAAATGTCTAATAAAAATGTAGTCAAACAGATATGACAAAAATTAGCCCTCACTCCTTCCGTAACTACCTCTAAAAACCAAAATATTTAAAATAATAATAATAATAATGATAAATAATAATTTTTCTAAATAGGCAGCAGACTAATGAATTTTTTTTTCTGCTTAAGACGTTTCGAATTTATTAGCAAATTACTATGTTTCACTTACCTACTTCAAGAGTCTGTAGCTAGCTTATGAACCAATTTAAATAAAAGTTTTGTACTGGCATCATATTGGAAAAATGATGATCAAAATATTATTATTATCTGCGTTCCTGTTAGTTCTACCCTAAAATTAGGTATTACAAATGTTGTAGGGAATAGAAAAAGCTACAATTTTTATTTAAACTAATTTTCTCAATTGTCAATACTTGAGATTTACAGCCGCCAGAAATGTGATAGCTTGTGCTTCACTGCACATTTTTGCAATATATTTGTCGTCATTATTCCTACATGGTAATTAGTTATTACCAATATTGTTTATTATAAAATTATTATTGATAATAACTAATTACTACGTAGGACGAACGGGGTCAGACATAATTGCAAAATTCTGCAGTGTAGCACAAATGTTCATCATGTTGGAGGCTGTAAATCGTAAAGTATTAAAAATAGATACAAATTATCAAATAAAAGTTGCAGCTTCTTTTATTCTCTCCTATAGAGTAGAACTGACAGGAAAGGAGAAAAATCTGTTTTGACCGTCATTTTACCAACTTGGCAGGCGAAGCGGCAAAGTTATTTTTGTGGAAAACATTAGTTAATAATTCTGACCACGTTTCTACACTATACAAACAAAAAATTCTTTGAAGGAATTATTCACGTATCCTTGTTTTTTGCTTTACAGACCTACTAGCGTATGAACACATTTAAGGTAACTGTTTATAGACAAAATTTAATTTATTTATTACTTCCACATCCAGTGGAAGTATAGTAATGCAAAAGAAATTAAAATTTTTATTGTTCAAATAGGCTTAGAATGTCATGAAACTTCCAGGTTTTAAGTTTACGATTACGATTACTCTGGAACTGTTTAAGATATTGACTTGAAATTTGGTACACGTATGTTTTTAACGAGATGTGGAACTAAATTATATTTTGATCTTATTCCGTTGAAGGGTTGTGAGGAAACGTTGGGTAAAAGGGGGTCAAATAAGTAAATGAGAGTTCACAAAAATGGTATTTAATGTAAATACAAGAGAAGTTAAGGTCTCAAAAATTTTTTGTCAGGGGGTAAAAAAAAAGAAATCGTGATTTAGTGTGTGTCACGTGATATAACAGTGAAGGTTGTCTTTTAAATGGAAAACTCTGTATGCTTTTACAAAGTCTTTTAGGTCTTCTTCCCTGATTTCAAATATGTAAGGGATGATAGATCTAGCTGTAATATTTCTTGACATATCGGACATTAAAAGTTTGATATAGGTATTTATAAGAATAAAAATAAAATCCTGAGATGAACAATATTTTATAACTATTTTATGGTTATAATTCACTTTGTCCTTTAAATACCCCACAAAAATGCATCCAAAGGTGTTCAATCAGGGCTGAATTTTTAAATTATTTTATTTTTATTATTTTTAATTTTTTTTAATTTTTTTTTCATATATTTGAAATCAGGGAAAAAAGATCTAAAAAAATATGTAAAATCATACAGGGTTTTCTATTTAAAAAATAACCTTATTTGTTATATCACGTGACCTATGCAAACAATTGTTTTTTTAATTCCATTTTAAAAAACCGCTGCCCAAGGAATCACTACTTCCACATCCAGATTTTCTATTCAAGTCACTCACAACGAAAAATTTTGTATGTGGAAATAATTGTTTATGGAACTTTAATAATATAATATTTGAAATCCTCTACCCCAAAAACCCATAAAACGATACCCCACATCGGTAGTGGGGTGGGGGTGGTAGTGGGGGGTGGATAAAATAAAAAAATATTTTGAGGTTTCTCGTTCTTGTACACACACTAAATTACAATTTTTTTTCATCCCATTTAATAATGGGATGGGGGTGGTAATGGGGGTGGCTAATGCCAAAATTTTTTTTGAAATCTTTGCTTCTCTTGTATATACTAAATACCAATTTTATGAACTCTTACCTGCTTGATTTACCTATTTATCCCAAATTTACCCCAATTTACCCCCCAACCCTTCAACGGAACAAGATGAAAATAATCTAGTTCTAGATCTCGTTAAAGTACATATGTGTACCAAATTTCAAGTCAATACCTCAAACGGTTCCAGAGTAAACGTGCGCACAAAAAAAAGTTACAGACCGACAGACAGAATTTTTTTTCTTCACTCAAACTTAAAATCTCGACGTTTCATGACATTCTAAGCCTATCTGAACAATAAAAATTTTTAAAAATTTTTTTGTCGTTATACTTCCACTGGATGTGGAAGTAAAATATATATACAACCCTACAACTTTTATACGAAACTTTTTTTTATATTTCCAATAATAACAGTAATGATAACTAATAACCCTTTTACAAGAACTAAAGGCCTCAAAATATTTTTTCCTTCATCCACCCCCACTACCACCCTCTCCCCCCTACCGATGCGCGATATCGTTTTATGAGTTTTCGGGGTAGACGATTTCAAATATTATATTATTAAAGTTCCATAAACAATTATTTCCAGGTACAAATTTTTTTTCGTTGATAGACTTGGATAGAAAATCTGAATGTGGAAGTAGTGATTTCTTGGACAGCTTTTTTTGTTCTATCACTACTTCGAAGGAAAGTATTTAATTACAGAATACTTTGTACATTTCAAAAATTATACACTCGCAACAAACCACTATAACTAAATACGTTAATTTGATATGGTATTATTCTTACTCCCTACCTGTAGATGTAGGAATGTTCTGATGCAACCTCCTGTTGAAGATAAAATTCAAGTTCTGCAGCTGCTCCGAGCAAAATCTCAGCTTGGCATTGGGCAACACCAACTCCTCCAACTTTTTCCATTTCACACTTTTCCCCGAGCCGTCACCGCGCCTTTTCTTATTAAACATTTTCCCGCAAGTCACACGATAGTATCACCGATAAATCTTGACACATCACATCCCAGAGAGAGTAACAGTTTCGCAACGCAGAAAAAAATTAAATTGGTTAATAGTAAATTATTGTTTCAATGACAAATAATTTCTGGAGATAATTAAAAAATAAACGTCGGGTCTAAACTCGGTTTGACGGAACACTTGCGCATGCAGACCAATTGAGTTCTATAGCCATTATAGTCTTTCGTGTTTTCCGGTAATCTATGGAAGTGTCATTATTATTACTCCCCACTTTACTTCCGATAAGTTCATTATAGACCGGAAAGCCCTTTGTTGATTTCTAGCGTGATTTGAATATGGCTATAATTAGTCTGTTTATTGTTGGATGCTGATTTTAATTTTATGTAAATTGCGGAGACCAGCAGCTACGCAATATTCTACGAGGGTAGGTCAATATTTAACAGCTCTGTGGCAACAAGTAAAATTGAATATTTTATATTGGTTTACTTATTTATTTATTTATTTCAATAATTTATCCAACAGGTAAAACCCAGTTACAGGATAAATAACAACACAATTACAAGATTAAAAACAAAATAACGAATGAATATAACAAAACACCACAGTGAAAGGTTATCAGAACAACAATATAAAACGTTCAGTACAATTAAATGTGTGAATGACAATTCATAAAACATAAAAATATACACAATACAACGTTTGCACATAATATACATGGCGAAACAAGCACGATCCCAACAAACACATTTACATTGGGCCGCTGTCGGGGGAATAACCCTTTGCCGGAAAACGAAACGTTGGTACAATGCTGGCTTCCAATGCATCTCCAGAATCAAAATGCGCCGGCGGCCGCTATTTTTACGATTTAAGCGGCCCGACGTTAAATTCCGACTTAAACCCATCAAACTTAATGGTCCTCTTCAGGCAAGATGCCGTTATTCTGTATTTTTCGAAGAAGTAACGATTGACTACCAATGCTGGACTTACGTACTATCACATAATATTTAAATAAGGTTCGCCTACAGTGAAATGTCGTTGGTCACACAGATGATGTACATTGGCATTACATCGGTCTATGCTTAAATAACTGAATCGTCCAGATTACTTTTGAAAGTCAGACCTGCATTGCACCATGGACCACCTAGGAAGCTCCTATAGCAGTTTATCCCTGGAGCAGGGGACATGGTTGCTTAAACAATGTTTCGACAGAATTACATATGCCATCTTTAGGTTCTCACTGATATATCAGTGAGAACCTAAATATGCATATGTAAAAACGTTGTTTAAGCAACCATGTCTCCTGCTTCAGGGGTAAACAGCTCTATAAGAGCTTCCTAGGTAGTGCATGGTGCAATGCAGGTTTGACTTTCAAAAATAATCTGGACGATTCAGTTATTTAAGTATAGACCGATGTAATGCCAATGTACATCAATTGCGTGAAATTCTCAGTTCATGTAACGATGGTCCGTAGTAAGCAGCTACCAGCGAAAACCTAAAGATGACCGATGATTCTGTCGAAATGTTGTTCAAGCAACCATGGCTCCTCTAGAAGCCTATTAAAGTCGAGAGACTAGATCCTCCATAGACAGAGACACACACACACGTATGTATATTTATACATAACACAAATCAGCTAAAGTTAGAAATTAACTAATATTTAAAATGAAATGCCTCGTACATTTTCAAATATTTCGGAAGATTAAAATCGGAACAAAAATAAGGTGTTCATTTTGACACACTGAAAATTATATTTCTAAATTTAAAAACTGTCATAATGTTTCTATTGTTCGGATTATTATACTCTTTTTGTTCAGTATTTAAAACAATTTTTTTTGGAAATATCTGAAAACATAGATGATGACCCATGCAAAAGAAATATGCTACATTTAAATTTTTTGTTTTCAACATTATAATCTGCAAACCAATCTACAATACTTGTGAATCAACCAATGCAACTAAAAATAACAAGTTAATAATAGTGCACATACAGAGGACGACATTAAAACCTTACTCATTTTTAAAATTTTTATTTTTCATCATAGCACTGTTTTCGAGACATGGAAGTTATAGGACTATAAAATTTTTGACCAGTAAATACAAAAAAAGCATCTGTCATCCGTGGTCAAATGGTTCGTTTTTTGTCATTTATTTCGACGACTAAGTTTTTTTTAATTTATTTATTGTTCATAAATTGAATAGGCCTGTAACTTCGAAACGAATAAAAATCGCACTACCACTTTTGTTTTTTAATCTTACAATTAAGTCTAGAAAATTTGAACATAACGATATGAGACACCTGCAACTTAATTAGGCCATAAGTAACGACCCATTACCTTCAAGATAGAATTTTTCTGTTTAAAATTTTTTTGCTAGTTTAAAAATTAAGTTACCACCATATGCATATTTATATTCAAAACTTCTTTTACATATTACCCATGTACGTTAATAACCACATGCATCACATAACACATACTGCTTGATTAGAATTGTCAACTGACATATTTAGGAACGTCTAAATGAAATTTTGATTAAATAAATATAACGTGGTTTTTAAATTTGCCCCTTCTAAAAAAATGAAAACCAGTACATTCCTATAAAGTCTTGACACATTATTTCTTAAGAACTGAGTCCATTAGTCCAAATTACTAAGAAAAAATTAAAATTTATTCAATACGTTAAACATTCAAAATCATCAAAACGCAGTTCTCTGAACATAATAAAATACATTTCATATTCCTTCTCCTGGTCTTATTTCTGTTCTCCTTTGCTTTTAATTATCTTCTTCCTCTTCTCGATTAGCAAAAGATCGTACCAAACCTGTTATGGTAGTTCCTATTTCCCATTGGATTTCCTCGTATTACAGCTGAAACAAGTTTTCTTATATAATATTTCCGGATTTATTTATTTTTTGACCTGACAGAAAACAAACCACATTTTTATTCTCCAGGACTTAAATCCTTAAAATTTAAAAAAACGTGAACATGTTCATTTAAACCTAATAGGTAGTCTATATTACAGGTTCAAAGCAGTACGATTCAGAATATTTGTTTTAATGTTATGCAACAAAATTTCAGACAATTAGGAATTGTTTAATATGCATATTGTGATTTTATTATATTTTGTACCTTATACATACATTCGTACTGTCCGTGTTGTACCTTTTTATAATATTTACAATTTATATGGCCTATACTTATAATGTTACCCACATTTACTACTTTTGTATTAGTTTTGACTTACCAAATATGCATGTAATGTATCACATAATGGGTAATAAAGAATTTAATTTAATATACAATACACAAGTGTAGATCCGGCCATTGTAAAATCCGAAATAAAAAAAAACACCTCGAAAACAACATTTGGAGGGTCTAAATTAAAGTACCTACTTGTATTACTTCCACATCCAGTGGAAGTATAGTAACGACAAAAAAATTTTTTAAAATTTTTATTGTTCAAATAGGCTTAGAATGTCATGAAACGTCGAGATTTCAAGTTTGAGCGAAAAAAAATTTCTGTCTGTCGGTCTGTCGGTCTGTAACTTTTTTTGTGCGCACGTTTACTCTGAAACCGTTTGAGATATTGACTTGAAATTTGGTACACGTATGTACTTTAACGAGATCTAGAACTAGATTATATTTTCATCTTGTTCCGTCGAAGGGTTGGGGGGTAAATTGGGGTAAATTTGGAGTAAATAGGTAAATCAAGCAGGTAACAGTTCATAAAATTGATATTTAGTATAGACAAGAGAAGCTAAGGTCTCAAAAAAAATTTTGGCATTAGCCACCCCCATTACCACCCCTACCATTATTAAAGGGGATGAAAGAAAATGTGATTTAGTGTGTGTACAAGAACCAGAAACCTCAAAATATTTTTTTACTTTATCCACCCCCCACTCCCACCCTCTGTCACCACCCCCACCCCACTACCGAAGTGGGGTATCGTTTTATGGGTTTTTGGGGTAGAGGATTTCAAATATTATATTATTAAAGTTCCATAAACAATTATTTCCAGATACAAAATTTTTTCGTTGTGTGACTTGGATAGAAAATCCGGATATGGAAGTAGTGATTGGGCAGCGGTTTTTAAAATAGTTTCAGATACTTCCCATTGCTCTAAGGAATACAACCATATACAGTTTTTATCATAGATTTTGTATATAGTTAAATGTCATGCTTTAATTATGAAATTAGGAACTATTTTCATTGACAAACTACAATATTCATGTACTACAGAAATTCACAATAAAAAAAATACAGTTGTATTCGTTAAAACAGGTTTTAAGATTATACTTTGTTTGGTTTTTTGAATATTTATAATAAATCGAAAATAAACGAATATTTCCCTCTCACTCTGCAAAATCCTATCCTTAAAGGACATGACCCAGTGGTCCTAAGTGGATGTTTAATATACTCATAGATCTAACAAATACAAATTTGAAATCTATACAGTGCTATCATTTTAGTATTTAGTAACTGGCATAAACGATTTTGAGGTAACGGTGTTAACAACACTCCCAATGGAGCTGTTAACTGTTGTAAAGTTGCTTTTATAATTTTAATATTTACTTCAAAACTACTATTTTATTCTCTTATTCATTTTTACTTCCACGTCGTGGAAGTATAGTAACGACAAAAAAATTTTTAAAAATTTTTATTGTCCAAATAGGCTTAAAATGTCATGAAACGTCGAGATTTTAAGTTTGAGCGAAAAAAATTTCTGTCTGTCTGTCGGTCTGTCTGTCTAACTTTTTTTTGTGCGCACGTTTACTCTGGAACCGTTTAAGATATTGACTTGAAATTTGGTACACATATGTACTTTAACGAGATCTACAACTAGATTGTATTTTCATCTTGTTCCGTCGAAGGGTTGGGGGGTAAATTGGGGTAAATTTGGGGTAAATGGGTAAATCAAGCAGGTAAGAGTTCATGAAATTGGTATTTAGTATATACAAGAGAAGCTAAGGTCTCAAAAAAATTTTTGGCATTAGCCACCCCCATTACCACCCCCACCTCCTTATTAAAGGGGATAAAAAAAAATGTGATTTAGTATATGTACAGGCACCAGAAACCTCAAAATATTTTTTTACTTCAAATTTTTAAAAATTTTTATTGTTCAAATAGGCTTAGAATGTCACGAAACGTCGCAGATTTTAAGTTTGTACGAAAAAAAAATTTCTGTCTGTCGGTCTGTCGGTCTGTCTGTCGGTCTGTCTGTCTGTCTGTTGGTCTGTCTGTCGGTCTGTCTGTAACTTTTTTTGTGCGCACGTTTACTCTGGAACCGTTTGAGATATTGACTTGAAATTTGGTACACATATGTACTTTAACGAGATCTAGAACTAGGTTATATTTTCATCTTGTTCCGTCGAAGGGTTGGGGGTTAAATTGGGGTAAATTTGGGGAAAATAGGTAAATCAAGCAGGTAAGAGTCCATAAAATTGGTATTTAGAATATACAAGAGAAGCTAAGGTCCCAAAAAAAGTTTTGGCATTAGCCACCCCCATTACCACCCCCACCATTATTAAAGGGGGTGAAAAAAAATTGTGATTTAGTGTGTGTATAAGAACCAGAAACCTCAAAATATTTTTTACTTCATCCACCCCCACTACCACCACCCCCACCCCGCTACCGATGTGGGGTATCGTTTTATGGGTTTTTGGGGTAAAGGATTTCAAATATTATATTATTAAAGTTCCATAAACAATTATTTCCACATACAAATTTTTTCGTTGTGAGTGACTTGGATACAAAATTTGGATGTGGAAGTAGTGATTCCTTGGGCAGCGGTTTATTCGTGCATATTATACCCTCATTTTGGAACTTTGGTAACCAACATCTCAAAAAAATATAGGGTAATGGTCATTAATTTTCAATGGCATGATAAAAGAGTAATGTTTGAAAATTTTTCACGTGTGTTTTGTAAACATAATAAAAATTATTAATCAAATGTGGGAAAGCTACAGCAAGTAATTCTAATGTTATGTAATATATATACTCACTTGTCCATAATAAAAATAGATGTATGTTGACTTCAGTTTTCTTTTTAATTTGAAAAACTATCTCATCTGTCTGCTGAAAATTCCAACAAATCAATCACCACTATCAACGTATAGATATAACCTGCCAAACCTAGAAAAACAGTATAATCAACACCATCTGTAGGATATATATTCCCGATGGATATTATTTGGCTTCGACATATACTGAACACAATTTGAAAACTGACTAGGTACCGCACATGATAGAAAGAAAATTAACTAAAAAGAAGTTAAGTATTAATTAGTATAGCAAACCTTCTATCAAACGGGGGTGACGTAATGGAGCCGTGAGTCTTTTCCCTTCCTGTGTACACACGCTTGTCTCAATTTCAATTTTATCCTGCCGAAAGTGTAATTGACAGACCTTAAAATAAAAATAAATAGAAAACCATATCTAAATTTCGTTTTGAAAATAAGATATAAAATGAAAATACTTATTATTAAATTAATCGAAAAATTGTAAAAATAACCTTCAAGTAAATCATGGCACAATTATAATTTATCCATAAACTGAACATAACATATATTTTATAAAGCCATCAATTACTTACCTCTTCATGATAATAAAGACTATTCAATAAATAAACAAGTAAAACTTCAAAACTCGAAAAAATAACCAATAACGCCTTGTCCACGAACTTTGTCGTTGTATTGATGACTCATCAATAGCGACAGTTGCCCGGCAATAAATGCATTGGCCCGGCACTTTGCCGGATTTGCTATGTTTACTGGGATCGTGTTTGATCTTTCCCATACCCACAGAACATGGACTAGCTCATGACATCAAATAATGCGCATCAAATCCCAATAAATATGCGATTAATTCTAGGCGTTTGATTTTGATGCCAATCTGCCGTTCAAGTGCCAATTTCGGGCCAACGTTTACCACAAACGTGACTTTTTGCCACCGTTAGAAAAACGTTGTTGGCATTTGATGCCACCGATTCCCCATCATTTCCATCATTAAACCGCATTTCGGCCGATGCTTGTGTGTTTGCTGGGATAAGAAGGGTGAAATAATTGTTAAACACTTGCGTAAGTTCGTTTTATGTCAGAAATATTGTGGTTGAAAATATCCAACCTTTACTCTATGTTATTGTAGTATAAATGAATTTGATACAACGGACACGAGCTTAAGATGTTAGTTCGAGGTGTAGGTGTCAGTTGATTTCGTTGTTAATGATTTTATATAAGAAAATTATAGTACACATTACACGTCTTCTAAGAAGACTACACATGTCAAATTTGTTCAAAAATAACTATTATCCTTCCAGGATAAATGTTGCCGATTTGAAGAAACGTCTTTGTACTTTCTCAAGTGAGGTGATATAAGCATTATTACTGGGACTCCAAACAATGGAGGCGTGTTCCAATTTGGATCTAACAAATGTTATAAATAATAGACGAAGAGTGGACAAACTTTTAAAATCTATTACAATTACGTAGAATAAAACCTAGTATAAGCTCCAGCAACGCATTCCGCAATATGTCTGGAGAAAGTAAGTTTTGAGTCAGCGTAAAGTACATAGCATACTATGCGTCAAGGTTGTCAATAATATCAATCTTGAAGAGTACAAAAATAAAGGGCCAAGTATGGAACCTTGCGGAACTCCTGACGTTTGTTTAATTAATTGGAAGTCACGATATTGAACAAGCTGAATCCGACAAGCTAAATAAGAAATAAACAAATGAATAAGAGAGTCACTGAACTTAAAGTTTTGCAATTTGTTTAATAATATGCCAAATAAATAAGTTAGTTCGGCAAACGTCCCAGATCTGGCGCGCGATGTCAGTATCTGGAAATTACAGATAGCCTACTAGAAAATTACAAAATGATTGGGAATACTCTAAAGCCTTCATCTTTAGGTTTATAAGGGAATGGAGAAGCCGAGTGAGGAGTTCATTTCAGTTAGTCAGTCAGACAAGATCAAGAAGAAGTAAGCAAATTGACTGAAGTAGTGAATTATAGTATTTAGTGGTACAGTAATTAAATAATTATTTGTTGTAATTAGTACTTAAGTTAATAAATTAGCGTTTAGTGTTACCGTGGTGTTATAATTTCCGAACCCGCAGTACAGGGTGTTTATTAAGGGATGTAAATACGTAAGAGTATTAATTCATGATTATTTTATTTAGGTATTCGTGTTGTTATATTTATTATATTGAACAAACAATATCGACAAATTTAGGTTTATAAGTTTTTAAATTCGTCAATAAAAGCATTTCAATTTGTTTGTGAACTTATGCCTTTTCTAGTTCATTGACTGCAATCTTATTTTAGACAGCGAAGTAACCTTTGAACTTCACAAATTAAATTTCTGTTAACTCTAGTATTCCCAAATCGAAGTCTCGAAACAATAAATATCCTCAGTTGTTTGCTAATAATATCATAAGAGACGTAAGACAACTCGTGAAAAAAATTACAGTGTTATAAAATAATGGGAGACAAAATTATATGAAGAATTTAAACTTCTTAGATCAAGAATGAAATATGATATAAATAGATCTCGTAAAAATTAATTATATTACTAAAAATCGAAAATGATATTAAGAGGAGACAATGCCAATCACAAAGTTTCATCAGTAAAGCTAAAGCTGAAGGGGGGCGAAGGGTAGGCAGTGTGGCTATTATAGGTCATATGCACGTGACGTCACAGCTAACCTCACAAATATGTATTTCTTAAGATTTAACAGTATTACGCAGCTATTATTAAAATTTCTGCCTGGTCCCCGTATTTTCAACTAGAATCTAGTTCAGTGTAATGTTTATGAAGATCTAAATACTTTGTCCTAATAAAATAGGACTCTTTTTGTAAGTTGGAAATCTAACTTGTAATTAGCAGTCTATTTGTATTAATCGACAATATTGAAAAATTATTTACGCGAATTTTTAAATATTTGCTTGGAGCCAAGTACGGCTTCAAGCTAAAAATGCGTATACAAACATTAAAAATGAGAATAAACTTGAAAAACTTAAAATTTAAGGTTACGTTGGCTACATGATGTAGGTAGGTGGCACCATCTGTTAAAAAGCACTGTACTAAAAATCTTGACTGGGAAAAAGCAGTTTTTAGCCAAACGGCTGGAGTTATTAAACTGAAAAAAAGATATTCTTGTAAGTAAATGAATACTACACTTCTATTGAAGAACATTTTTAGCTAAACCTTGTTTATTAGAAAGATCTTTCTTCACATTGGCTAATAAACAAGTTTTAGCTAAAAATGTTCTTCAATAGAAAGATATCTGATATAAAGAAGATTAGAATAACTTACAAGAATATCTTTTGATCAGTTTAATAACATAAGCCAGTTCGCTAAAAAATGCTTTTTGCTGGAAATTTCTTTAGTACAATGCTGTTTTGGTAGATGGGTAATTAAAAATGATTGCAAAGATAATTACATTTATAACCGATGCTCGTGTATTTGAAGCTTGGTCTCGATGTGTTCGTGACCTTTCAGGCGTGATGGTAAGTAGGTAGAGCAATACTAAAAAAAGTACGAACGCCAAAACTGGACAACCAACACAACAGCTCTGTGTACTTTATTCGCTCATTTCCGCTCACTCCCCTCTAATTTGATCGCGTTGCTCCCTCTTAAGAATGAACCTAGTAAATTCTGGGCATATAAGTCAAGCAAGAATATGATCACGCTTTATCTGTCGCAATGAAATTCAGTAAACATAATCCTAAGAGCAAGATGGCGCTTTTGCATCGAACTTTCATATTTTCTTCCGCGGACTACAAATATTAATATTAATATTATTAATATTAATACTGATAATAATAATATTAATACTGATAATCTTATAACCAATGTGACACTTTTAATAAAAAATATAACTGAATAAAATAGTAAATTTTCGAAGATTGAAACCAAAAATGACTATGGGTTCTGACAATATTCACGCATTTTTATTGAAAAAATGTGTTTTTGTTCTCGCCTACTCGCTAACGGTTATATAATTTAATTTTACCTACGATCACTACTGTAAATAGTAAAAACACACTACCTGCCATCTATGTAAGTTGGATTTTACATATTGTAAACAAAACGCACTGTAAACAAATCGCACGGTAAACAAAACGCACGGGACACGCAAATATAGGTGGCTTAGTTCGCTGACGCGGGGTTTAAAAATACAAATGCGCCTACGTAATTTTCAAACGCTGTCAAAACTGACATAATATTTGTCGAATAATATTGTTGACAAGTAAACTAAATTCAGATTTTACTAAATAAATAAATAAATATGATCGTAGGTAAAGTATAGTACATAATTCGAGTTGTAAAGCAATTACGCCAGTTCTAGCGTCATTTGATCTGGAAAAAGCTTACGATACCACTTGGAGATATGGAATCTTAAAGGTACTACACACGTGGGGTTTACGAGGGCGTCTTCCTCTATTTATAAAGAATTTTCTAAGTAACCGCCAATTTGAAGTTCGAATCAATAATACCAAATCTAATCCATTTACTTTGGAGAACGGTGTATCTCAGGGATCCACTTTGAGTGTTACACTATTTTCTGTTGCTGTAAACGAACTGATCTCTGAAGTTACACATCCAGTATTAGGCTCCATATACGTGGACGATCTGATAATATTTTGTTCGGCCAAATCGATGGAAGAAATAGAGGAGAATATTCAGCAGAATATCAATAGATTAGTCGGAAAAGCAGAACGCCTAGGCTTTAAATTTTCTGTGTCGAAGACCGAGTGTATACATTTTTGTCGCTTAAGAAGGCCTCACAACGAACCTCAGTTGTATGTAAATGATAATCGTACAAAAGTCAGTAATACAATCCGAATCTTAAGTGTAACCTTCGATACTAAGCTCACTTGAGGTCCTCACATAACTGACTTAGCAAAAAGAACAAAGAGGGTTTTGAACTTGATACGCTCTGTCTCAAGTATCAATTGGGGTGCAAATAGAGAGGTGTTACTGAAGTTATACTCATCCTTGGCACTGTCAAAACTAGATTACTGCTGTCATATATATTCTTCGGCTCGAAGATCCCGACATACACTGCATGGGTCTCAGATTAGCAAGTGGTGCTTTCAGAACTAGCCCAATGGAGTCAGTATACGTAGAAGCGGGGTTTCCACCACTGAAATTTAGAAGAGACCGCCTGCTACTAAATTACGTTACTAAAATCTGGGCTCTCCCAGATCACCCTCTCCATTCCATAATTCTTGATACAGAATTAGATGATATCTACGAGAGAAGACCTACCATCATACGTTCACTGAAGATTCGTGCAAAGGAACTCTTAGAAAAATATGACATTGAACTCCCCAAAGTCTTACGTGTGGGCAATTGTGAGATAGTGCCGTGGGAGCTATCACCACCGTCAGTAAGAATAGATCTCACTAAGTACAAGAAAGGCGAGGTAAACAACATAGTCCTTCTCCAAATGTTTCACGTAGTTATAGATTAGTATCCAAATGCACTGAAAGTTTATACTGATGGCTCAAAAACTGATTATGGAGTAGGCTGCGCCTTCCTAGCTTTGGAAGAGACTTACTCCTGGACACTACCACCTACGGCTAGTATTTATACGGCAGAATTGTATGCTATATGGATGGCACTTAGATACTGCGAGATGTCAGTGTATGATCAATTTTTAATTTGTACAGACTCGTTGAGCTGCATTCAAGCGATAGAGAATATTTTCTCACGAGATCCGCAGGTCCAAAATGTCCATTCATTACTAGCCTGGATGACTAACATCGGTAAGCAGGTGGTTTTTGTCTGGTCGCCAAAACGTGGGAATCCATGGTAATGAGAAGGTTGATATGGCTGCCCGTCAGGCAGCAGAACATCATTATACCGAGAGCGGTATACCAATAATAAACACTGACCTGAGGCATGCTTTTACCTCCAAGACTATTAATGCGTGGCAGACAGAGTGGGACACCACAATAAGTAAACTTCGGGTAGTGAAACAAACAGTAAACAAATGGATACCCCCTAGAAAGCTGACAAGGAGAGAGCAGGTAGTGCTCACTCGTCTTCGAATTGGTCACACTCATATAAGCTCATTCCATTTGTTAAGAAGTGAAAGACCACCTCAATGTCCTAGCTGTGGAACTGTCATCACAGTCAAACATCTGCTCTTTGACTGCAATGACTTAGAAAATGTTAGGCAAAATTTACACATGCCAAGATCATTAGTAGAATGCTTAGGTAATAACAGCTTGTACATAGACCGCGTATTAGAGTTTATAAGAAAAGCTAACCTATTTTACAAAATATGATAGACCTTAGTATACCTACCTAATTTATATTTATTTCTGTACCTGTAACTTGTATTGTGTCAATGTATATTATCTACGTCCAGGCGGCTAATGACCCAAGCTGTCGATGCCGCATAAAAAAAATAAATAAAAATTTTAAAAAAGCAATTACGCACTCATGGAAATACGCACTTGCCGCTTTTCCATTCGTGCGTAATATGCTTCTTACAACACTTATTACGTAATATACTATTAAAAAAAACATGCAAATTTCCAAGTGCATGGAAAATATCGAGGTTCTTCTATTTTTAAAGCGGATAAACGAGTCGATATTGTATTTTCATCGTCTCATGGCGATTTTGTGCAAGCTCTATACATTTCTTGAAATACTTCTGCATAACATAAATGACCATGTGTAAATAATTCAATTCAATCTGCCATAATAAGTAGGTCATCGATATCGCAAAACGTCAAAAAGTGTCACGTTTTGTACGCTCTCGTATGCCCGAATTTTCGATTTCGCCGGTACGATTCGCGATGAGCATCAAATGTAATTCTCTCTCTCTCTCTCTCTCTCTCTCTCCCCCCCCCCCCTCTCTCTCTCTCTCTCTCTCTCTCTCTCTCTCTCTCTCTCTCTCTCTCTCTCTCTCTCTCTCTCCTCCCTCCCTCTCTCTCTCTCTCTCTCTCTCTCTCTCTCTCTCTCTCTCTCTCTCCAAGGAAGGAAAAGTTTATAAACCGAGGAACAATTTGCGGTTTTAAAATATCCGTTTGTTTTTTAAGTCAAAATACTACTTTAAGTTAGTTAGTTAAATATCACAAAAACTATGGCCCCTGCGCCAAAAATGTTAAGAAACCAAATTAAAGATTAGCGATTAAGGTAAAAAATAAAAAGTTATGACTGATACAATGTGCGTCTTCGCATTTTTCTCTATAAATCTCAGCATTTGTTACAATTATTATTTTCGGTAAAACCTTAAAGTGCAACTTCCTGTCGAGTAGTCGTAGAAAAAGTATAAAATCCTACTCTCGTGTAATATCTATTACTCACTCGGATGAATTATGACACTCGCTTTCGGCTCGTGCCGTAAACATCTTCTTGAGTAATAGCCATCATTACACGCTCATTGAATAATATACTATTATAACATCGATAATTTATCTGCCTTTACATTATCAGTTTATGAATCGTTTATAGACATATCTGCATCTTTGTTTTTCCTTGGGATGTATGGCAGAAATTCTTGTCTTTCTGTTTTATGAAACACCAAAAACTCTTTAATACTTTTGGCTGCGCTGTTCGTCGCTTTAGTGAATCTTTATATATTTGTTGAACTTTATGTAGGATACTTTTCGCAATTTTTTTTGCAAGTAAGATCATTAATAGTAGTGGATCTTAGGAGTCGGAAAGGTAGGCAAAATCGTGCTAAAGTAATGAAACATGTTTTCCTCCCGTTTTCGAGGGTGCTGGACAGGAAAGTTTTTAGTCATACGCACCCCCTCAAACGGCCAAAAAACTACTTCTTTTGCGTATTTCTCATTATGATAGCTTGGCATCGACAATTTTGCAGGAATTCTTTCTTTCTTCATGAGAATATAACAGATATGGGGATATAGGTGATCTCAGGTAATGGACCGCAATCGCCTTTAGGGATGGAATCTACCCTGTCAGGGAGTGCAAAATTGTTTCCTTTGTCGTTTCTTGTTAAAGACGTTTACCTCTCCGTTTTCAAGGATGTTGAAGAAAAAAATGGTTTTACGCCGGTTCAACTCTTCCTCCATCCTTAAACGGACAGAAACCGTTTTACGATATCAATGCACGTCAGGGCGTTCTTGGAGGGGAATGGCTAGAAAGTACATTGACAAGAAAAGAATGAGTGAACTGTGACAACCTCACGGGGTTGCCCCTCCCCCGGGGTGGAAAATTAATGTTTTTTTTTTTGTATATTGAGTGGGAGTGGTTTCAAAGTCATCATTTGTCCATTGGACATCTTCATCAAAGATGAACCTATCGCAAGGATTTGAAATTCATATTTCTTAAAACTAACAATCTTCAATCAGATATACTTATTGGAAAGCAGGAAGAATCGAATGCTTTTACTTTTTTTTTATCAGCATCCTCGAAAACCAGAGAGAGAGCCAAAATCAATTTTCTAACCCCCTACTCACAATTCACTCTTACCATTGTCCTTTGCTTATCAGTGAACTCCGCCTAAATTTCCAACCATTCCCCTCCAAGAATGCCCTGACGAGCATTGATATCCTGAAACGTATGAAAGGTTTCTTCCCGTTTAAGGTTGAAGAAAGGGTAGAACCGGCGTAAAACCATTTTTTTCTTGGTCAGTATACTGGAAAAAAAAGAAACAACAAAGGAAACAATTTTACACCCCCCTGACAGAGTATATTCCACCTCTAAGGGCAGTTGCGGTCCACTACCTGATATCACCTTTCATCTGTTATATCCCCATGGAAGAACAAATAATTCCTGCAAAAATAGTCGACTCCAAGCTGTCATATGAGAAATAAGCAAAAAGAGGGTGGTTTTTGGCCATTTGAGGGAGTGCGCATGACTAAAAACTTTTTTCATTCGTTATTCCTGTTCAGCAAACTCGAAAATGGGTGGGGAAACAGATTTCATAACTTTAGCACGATTTTCCTTTTTTTGAGTTATAATTGAATTTTAATCATTATGATGCCAGCTTGATCGGCGAAAACCAGTCAGTATTATAAGATATTATTTTGGGTATTCAGCAGATAACTTTCAAAGAAATCATTCGTTTCTTTCATATATCATGGACCTAAATCTGACCAGGCTAGAATATCAACAAGAAGTCCCCCTACGAACTGACTTGTCAACTTTTTTCATACTCCTGCTAGATCTAACATTCAATATGAAAATAACCATTCTTTCTATTCTATATATTGAAGATCTAAGTCTGATCATGCCAATATATTATAAGAAATCCTCCCTTACGAGGAAATCTTTCAAGCACCTCTAGTCCTACCTAGAGGATACTTCATCACAAACATTTGTTACATTTCAAAGCCAAAAACTACCAAAAAGCACAATGAAATATAAGTATAAAATTTCACTCACATGTCTTAATAAATAAAATATTTCAATCAATGTATGCTACGCGATATTTTTGTTTTTTCTGGACCTTATATCAAAGATGAGAACACCCTTCACGTGTTTAGTGATCAATTTTTCTCAAAAGCAATGTGGTTCTTTTTCTACCTAACCCTAACTTATTATCAAAATTTCAATAAAACCCAACTGTGTCTCCTTCTTAAACAAATGTAACAGACAGATGTGCATAAGGACGAACAGACGGGCATTTTGAAAGTCGTCCACAATAAGTGTTAGACATTTTTTCTTGTCGATGTTTTTCATCCTTTCATTTATACGTTACACCTGAATTATTTATAATGATTTCATTCACATTAGACTTAATTTAGGTGCTAATATTGAAAATTATATTATTAATGGATCTTGAAATAAATTTATTTTCTGCCCAAATTTGATTTAAAGTTAAGTTATTATAATAATCGCTTATATAAAAATCAGTTTTTAAATTCCTCCGATTAATAACACAGGATTAAGTAGTTTAATTTTACATTGTTATTCACAAGTGTTTGCGAAAAGGAAGCCAATGCTCTAACCTCTGTTTAATAAATTTACACCCTCATTACTGCAGTGTTCACTGGCAATCCTATATAAACAAAACCACCGTGCCAAATGTACATGTGGGCGCTAAACTAAATTCGGTTTACTGTACAATAATTTAGCTGAAATTTTGTATAAACACTGGAGGTGTTTTATATGTAAGCAGCGTCTTAAATAAAGGCCGGGAAGTTAAATGAAATCGTTTCTTCTGGGGAGATTTTTAACGATATTTCGTAGCCAAAAAGAAAAAAATCGTTGATAAAACCAAAAGTTCATTTATCCACTAAGTTATATGAGTCTAACATTAGTTCTTTGATAAAATTATCATCATAATTAATATATTATATAATAAAAAATCGAACGGCCTTCAAAAAGTACTATAAAAAGTAAGAAATGAAATTTCACTCAGTTTTACAAATACCTGTCCACCTATTAGTGGAAAGTAGCAAGGAACTGTGCCTTATTACCAAATATCAATTTGAAGTCGATGCAAGAAAAAATTACTAATTTCAAAAATACGTTTTGCACCGACTTCAAATTGATATTTGGTAATAATAGTGGAAGTAAGGAGTCGGAAAATATGCAAAATTGTGCTAAAGTTATGAAATCTATTTCTCCCCCCGCTTTCGAGGGTGCTGAATACAAGTAACAAAGTGAAAAAAGTTTTTAGTCATGCGCACCCCCTGAAACGGCCAAAAGCCACCCCTTCTTGCCTATTTCTCATATAACAGCTTGGCATCGACTATTTTTGCAGGAATTCTTTATTTTTTCATGGGGATATAACAGATGGTGAAAGGTGATGTCAGGAAGTAGACCGCAACAGCCCTTAAGGGTGAAATCTACCCTGTCAGGGGGTGTAAACTTGCTTCTTTTTTTTGTTAAAGACGTTTACTCCCCATTTTCGAGGATGCTTATCAAGGACAATGGTAAGAGTATATTGTGACAACCTCGGGAGGTTGGTCTCCCCCCTCCCCCCAGGGGGTGTTCTTTTCTTATTTTTTAATTTGTATATTGAGTGGGAATGGTTTCAAAGTCAACATTTGTCCATTTTAATCCTCATCAAAAATGAACCTATTTTCGCAAGGATTTGAAATTCATGTTCCTTAAAGCGGGATATGAGGAAGAGAATTCTCCTTTGTTAAACATTTCTGTTTTTAAGAATTATATATACAGGACACGATTTTTAGTGCAATATAATATTTGTTACAAGACATTAATATAACCAAGGGCGCTTACAAAGAGAATTACGTGATTCATATTTCTCGAAATGGACATCACATTCAATGCTATTGCCTCCTTCATCGCAAGCGTTGTCCATTTCCGATTCATAACACAGCCCCACAAAAAAAAAATTGGAACTGCTATCGAGACAACTGTATCCTTATGTAATTTTCCACGCTGAATCCATACACCCTCAAAATCAACCCCTAGCGCTAAAAAACACTCCCTAAACATGGTAAACATGACTTAACGCTCCACGAATAGGCTTAAATCTCAATAAATTGAATTAAATATAAACATTCAAGTATATAACGCATAAACGCAGAGTTAACACTACACTCCGTTGAAAATTACCCCCATGAGTGGGTGAAAATTACCCCCATGAGTGGGTGAAAATTACCCCTCATACAACAGGAAACTTAAAGAAATGCAGTGATTGCAAAAAAGCTTACGATGCCCAGCTTTTTTGGAAAGAGTGAGTAACTGCATTAGTTCCGATGCGATGCTCAAAATCTACCCCCATAGAGTGATTAAAATTACAAGTAAAATCGGGGGTAAATTTTGCCATCGTGATTTCTATTTTAATCTATGCTAAAATTGGCTAAAGATATGCAGCACTGCAGTTTGGAGGTGAATACTTGCATTGCACCAAAGTCATTCAGTGACATCCCCATGAGAGGGTGAAAATTACTCCTCACATAACAAGAAATTCGAAATAGGAAAGCTCAAGACATCTGCATTTTCTTATTTAAGAAGAATCTTTGACGACGTACTTGAAAAGTACCCATATTATTAAGTAGCAAAAATTTACCAGTAGTCTTAATTCAATTAAATTTATTCTTTCTTTTTGTAATATCTTTTGGATTTGTTTTCGAATAATCTTCTGACCGACTGCCGTTTATGCTTTTTAGACGTCTCTCTTTTTAAGGACCAACAGTAATCTGCCATCATGTGTTCGTCCCATCTCCTTGGTACCTTTTCCCATTTCTGATATATCTTGGTGAAAGCGTTCACCCTGCTCTTCATTTTAGTCGCCTAAATTTTCTGGGAAATAATCAAGATGTGAATCGAGAAAATGAACTTTCAAGCTCATATTGCACCCTAAAAATTTGAAATTTTTAATCATTTCTGCAACAAATATTTTATAATTGTTATCTCTTTTATTTCCCAGAAAATCATGTGTTACTTTTTTGAAACTTAGCCACGCATTTTTCTCAACTTGATTCAGTTTAGTTATGAAAATATCATCTTTCATAACTTTTCGAATCGGCGGTCCATCGAAAATTCCCGCATTTAATTTTGCGGCAGTAATTTTCACCCTCTCATGGGGACGTCACTGAATGACTTTGCTGCAATGCAAGTATTCATCTCCAAACTGCAGTGCTGCATATCTTTAGCCAATTTTAGCATCGATTAAAATAGAAATCACGATGACAAAATTTTTTCCCAGATTTTCCTTGCAATTTTAATTTAAGGGTGGTTTCCGCCACTCTATGGGGATAGATTTTGAGCATTGCATCGGAACTAATGCAGTTACTCACTCTTTCCAAAAAACTGGGCATCGTAAGCTTTTTTGCAATCAATGCATTTCTTTAAGTTTCCTGTTGTATGAGGGGTAGTTTTCACTCACTCATGAGGGTGATTTTTAATGGAAAGTAGTTAACTCTGTGTTTATGCGTTGTATACTTGAATGTTTATATTTAATTCGATTTATTGAGATTTCAGACTATTCGTGGAGCGTTAAGTCATTTTTACCATATTTAGGGAGTGTTTTTTAGCGCTAGGGGTTGATTTTGGGGGTGTACATTTTTTTTTACCTCGGATTCGGATTCAGCGTCGAAAATTACATAGGGATACAGTTGTCTCGATAGCAGTTCAAAAAATTATTTTTTTTTTGTGGAATCAGAAATATACACTTCGGGTATAAAATTTAGGAAGTTTACAACATTATCATAAATATTATCGGATTCGTCTATTTCTATGCTTAGTTCACCGTCTTCATCCTCTAACTACTGATAAATTGAGGACACATGATTTACCCAGAAAACAGTAAAGGCGGAAAAAACAAATAAAATGATAGTACGAGTCCTTAATATCAGCCAAGTCACTAACTATTATTATTATTATTATTATCAGGGGTGGTTTCGATAGTTTAAGGGTGAAGGAATGGTTGAACCAGCGTTTCTTGATCAGCGCCCTAGAAAACTGGGAGTAAACGTCTTTAACAAAAAAAAAAAAAGCAATTTTACACTCCCTGACAGGGTAGATTTCACCCCCAAGGGCTGTTGCGGTCTACTACCTGACATCACCTTTCACCATCTGTTATATTCCCATGAAAAAATAAAGAATCTCTGTAAAAATAGTCAATGCCAAGCTATTATATGAGAAATAAGCAAGAAGGGGTGGTTTTTGGCCGTTTCAGGGAGTGCGCATGACTGAAAACTTTTTTCATCCTGCTATTCGTGTTCAGCACCCTCGAGAACGGGGGGGAGATAGGTTTCATAACTATAGCATAATTTTGCACTTTTTAGGGAAAATCCTGACTCCTTACTTCCACTATAAGGTACAGTTCCAGTTCCTTGCTACTTTCCACTAATAGGCAGACAGGTATTTGTAAAACTTACTTTTTCGAGATATTTTTTGAAGGCGGTTCGATTAAAAGAAACATTTTTTTTTCAACATTTTTAGTAACTTCGCATATTTCAAGGTCTCTGCCTGGAGGGTAAACAAAGAATACATCATAACCTCACTTTAGTTCCTTATAATAATATACTTTTAGTCCACAGTACATAATGTCAAATAGTCGTTTACATTTTAATTTCCACCATTGTACCAGGTTTCACGTAAATCTACAAAAAAATTTGCAGGCATTATCACATATCAATTAAAAATCATCATGCGATGAAATCTTCATCAATAATAGCACTGAAAACAACGACATGAGCGAGAGCATGTTGTATAATTTATTTGTAAAAGCAAATTGTTTAACGGGGGCGTTTCTCAATAAAAGTTTCAGTTCATACTGTTGTCGGTTGTCAGTTGTCGGTTGTCGGTTGTCGGTTGTCGGTTGCCGGTTGTCGGTTGTCGGTTGTCGGTTGTCGGTTGCCGGTTGTCGGTTGTCGGTTGTCGGTTGTCGGTTGTCGTAGAAAACATCCTTCGGCTGATTCGCCTCTATGCAAAGCTCTGGTCATGATAGGAAGTTAAAATAATACCCTGTTGTTTGTGAAAAATTATCATTATTATAAATCGAGAACTAAATTTTTAATTGATACCACCGGCGACTCCGCCATATCTTCGAATGCGATCTTAAAATAATAAATTGTTTCCAACTTTTGTTCACCTTACACTAGCTTGATAAATTTAGTGTGGAACCACCGCCGGACCATAGCCTACAGTTTGCAGCAGGTTTGACATAAATCACTTAAGCTACGCCAGGATAATCATTGAACAAATATAAAAAAACACATACGGGTCGAATTGAGAACCTACTTTTTTAAATTGTATGAAATCTGTTAAAAAATTAATAACTATACGTCTGCGTCTTTATTCGCAAGGCCATTCTGCATTTTCACATGCAATTCTCTTGAAAACTACCAATCCTAGAAAAAAGTTTTAAATAAAAAAGTTACCTTCATCATTTATCTTTATTTCGTCTCAATATACTTGGTATCTGTTTCAAAATATAAGAAAGGACAACAAAAATGTGTGAGCTGCTGGCGCCAATCGTGCCATCTGCATCAGTTGACGATATCTTTCTACTCTATGGGGTTCTTATAACTCTTAAGATATTAATTAGGTTCGGAGGCCTGCTTTGTTTACGAGATTATTTGGCCAGTAAGATGCAAGTCAGTATTTTGTATGGTAAAGTGGTTGTTAGAATCTAACTGAAATGCAAAACTCGGTATTTTTTGCCTTCTGTCAGCTGCATGACTGGGTATTTACTATTAACCAATCATTGCGCAATTGTATATATCCAGTGTTTACTGAATTGAAAAACCCAACAAGGTCTCGATGAACTTGAACGTTTTTATCAGTTTTTCTAGACGTTGTTTCTATTTTTGTCGTTCATTTAATTAGTTTTACCGATATACTCACTCTTACGCATAGTTCAGTTAAATTGATTTTTTTTTCGGCGACAACATTCCACCTGACATTTTATTGATTCATATGCATTATGACCTCCTGATTGCGAAACAAATATTTGTGACCAAAAATTCCTTGTGCTTCAAAAGTTATATGCACTTCTTGACGCGTTTTCACGGATTTTCAACTTATCTGTTTCATATATCTTGTAGTAGTAATCGGATGGGAATTACAAAAATACTGGCTTATTTGAAATAAAATTCTTAAAAAATATAGACCTCTCCGATATGTATTGGTCAATCCGCCATCTTGGAGAAAAAGAGAAAACACCAAAAATAGCCGAAAAAATCAAAATTGAATATCTTTTCTACAAGAAGTAGTAATTTCACCAAAGTTAGCAAAAATAAAACTCATTTATTGTCAAATATAATGCACCCATCCTGGACAGCGTATGTCAAATAGAACGGTCAGAGATGGCGGACAAAAGAAAATTTTTAATTCCTCATCAATTATCAAGGAGACGTACGTCACTTTTTTTGATTGTACGTTATTTAATGTACTTTTAGGGCATAGAGTTCATTTTTTTATTTTCAAAAAAAGTGCATTTTTACAATTTTCAAAAAAGTGTATTTTCTTTGATCCTCCTTGTTTCACCCAATTTTCATCTAAACAAAATGAACCTCGTATAACTTCAAAAATTTAATACAAAATGAAACTTCATTAATTTGAAAAGGAATTTGATTAAGCATACGCATGGTAATAATAATAATATATGAATATATGATCAATAATCAGAACCAAGCAGTCAAGACTAGAGTAGTATTATCTTTGATGAACAGAATAGCACTAAGAATAACGAGCGAATTCGTTGTTAGAAAAAAATGTTTGAGTAGATATTTCAATCACAAGTGACATTATGAAATCCTCGGTTAGTCAAAAAAAATGTCTAACTAATAGTAAAAATAATTATAAAATTATTACGCTAAGAGTTAATAGATAATGACTTTAACGTTAAAATATGCAGAGAAGAAATGTAAGAAAGGCTGTAAAAATAATCAGTGTAGCTGTAGAAAACTGAATATATAATGTTTTATTCTATAAGTCTATTGTAAAGAAAATAATTGTGTCAATGCTTCTTCTACTTTTGATGAATCGGCTATCAATGAGGAATGCGGTGAAATTATGGCATATGACGGTAATGAAACTAATATAGTATATTTCGTTTTGTTTGAAAATGGAAGGTCAAAGAAAATACATTTTTGAAAATTGTTAAAATGCACTTTTTTTGAAAATTAAAAAAATGGGCGCCCAAAATTCTGTACACCAGATTTCCTCTTTGCCGAAGATTTCCTTGGATTTCCTCGGATTTCCTTTAGACAATAAAATTTCAGGTGGAATGTTGTCGCCGAAAAAGATTAAATCAATTCGACTGTACTAGTAGCACTAGACTTTCTTAATTTGCTCAAAACTGTTTATTAACATTCAAACAAATTTAATTATTTTAATATATTATTTACAAATATAATGAATTTAGATAATAACGAAACCATGTTTAATTCTCAAGGCCACACATCAAATGTTTTTGATTCTGTTGATAGGCCAATCTGCCAAATACCAAACGATTCGACGTATTATTTTAGTTAAAAATACTAACAAATTGCTAAATGATGTATGTATGCCAAACTCCATCGGAACAAATCCATTATAGAATGCATCTGTACTGTAACTCACCTATTTTCTCGTAAACAGATGCCAATCAAAATGAAACAAAAAGCATGTTTACTGCTACCGGATACGTAATCCAACAGGAAATTAAACAAATCGTACGTGAAGTCTATCTATCACAATAAATAATACATCATGATTAAATCTATTCTACATACGTGTTTTTAACAATCATCTTAATATATCGGCAACTAATTCAAAGTTCGTGCAAATTATTTTGAATGAAAGATTATATCTTTTTGTTTTCATGGTCATCTCGTGCGGCTTTTAATGATATAAACTTTTATTGCATGTTGTTTGGTCTATTTTAATTACTATTGCATTTCTCAGAGACATAAGAGCGAGCTGTAAAGATTATTGTTGAGTCAATACGAAAAATAACTACATGATGAAATACATAAAAAGAAGGCTTGATAACTCTTATTATATATAAATATACTCAAGATGTCTCTCACTGAAGATCCGTTCCACCATATGATAAAACCTCTGACGTTCAAAGAAACTGACAACTGCTTAAAAACTGCGAAACATTTTACATCAAATACAAAATTCTAGAAAAGTTCAAAAGACCCAAATTAAACTAGCTCGGAAACTTGATTCCAACTCATTATCAAAGACAGTAAGTATGAATAAAACTAAATTTTGTCCGAACTCTTTAATTCTATTCATTTAAAACACGTTCGCTGCCCCAATGGTCATCCATAACCATAGCAAGGAGTCCCCGTATAAAAAACCATATGCCATATTTGGATCATGGGATCATGTAATTAAAATATTACATGCATAAAGTCCAATGAGATATGTAGAAATCAATGATTTAATATAAGTCCATGCCCCAAATTTGGTTCATACATATGTTTTGTATAGTAACCTTGTTATACAAGGGAGTCCCTGTAGATAACCTGCCTATTCGTCATCAGTAGTCCGTCTTACAATCGATTATGAAATAGAACCTAAACGGGAGCCAATTATGGGCCATAGGACTTACGGAAAACATAAGGCATGATCCATAGATGGGTCACTGGACAGTGAACGTGTTAAAAGTTAGAAGGGGTGGCGCAGAGATGGGCATTAGTCGTATAAATTTTTAGTTATGATTGAAATTGATCCACTAAATTAGTCATGACATCAAATTAGTCATGACTAATTTAGTCAGTAATCACCAGTAATATATTAGTCTTAGGCTCTGAACCAAAATGGTACCTATTAGTCGAATAAATGTTCAATCATGACTAACAATTAATGACTAAACTCATGACTAATAGCCTCAGAGCAACAGAAAATGAAAAAAAAAATGTAAATTAATTGCAGATCTAGAAGGTAACATTATAACTGAAGCAGATGTGTAGATTTTTTTTAAGTTAAGAATACGATTTTGGTGATTTTACTTCTATATCCACTTAGTGGAGAATGACATTTGGAGAGTAAGTCAGTTTTAGCTCAAGGAAGAACCTTATTCCCACACAGCACAGGATGACCCCAGGACATTCTAGAATGATCCCGTATATCCGATAAATGGATTATTCATTAGGAAGTTCAACGGTTATCCTGTTGTCCTAATAACAGCCAGAATAGGGATATCCATTGGATAACCTATACAAATATCTATAGGATAGCCTTTAGAGTTGTTAATGTCCTATATAAAACCTATATGCTGCGAATTGTTATGCAATTAGAGTGGTGTCAAATGAATTAAATTTAGACTCAGCCAGAAATGCATATTTTACGCTTATAGATTCGCTTTTGCGTTATGGAATGTGTTTCTGGGGTTGTTGTTCACAATACTTATTTAATAAAATTTTTGTTCTGCAAAAAAGGGCTATAAAATATGTGAGTACGGCCAATGTAAGGGACCGGTGTAAACCACTGTTATTAAAACATAGAATTATGACACTTGCATGTATTTTCATTTTTGAGACTGCATGCCTCATACATAAAAAGTTTAGACATGAGATAAACGCTAACCCAGTTCACTACACACCTCGTACTCATAACATCCTTCTCCCCATTCCATCATCAGCTCATACAAAGAATTCTATCTTATATAACAGCGAAAAAATATTCAATCATCTTCCTACAAATTTGAGGTGAATTATAAATGAAATTAAATTTAGAAAAGGAGTAAAGAAATTGTTAGTAAAGCTTACTATTCAGTCGATAAATTCTTTCAGGGTACATTTGATTTGATTTTATTGTTTGTTCGTTTAGACTAAGTCCCTGTTTTATACAAAAATAAATGTTTGTTTTGTGTTATTATGTTTGTATTTTATACTAGGAGGTTTTATATATTGATTAAGGTCTGGTTTTGTCAATAAAAATTGTTTGTATTTTTTAGACAATAAAGCATATTTGATTTGATTTGATACATAGAGATAACCAAAGGCTATCCCAAGGGCCATCCATAGGTCAACTTGTTGGGGTAATGTAGGTCCCAAATACATGATAATTCATAATTCACCTAAGGTACAAATAGGACATTTTCTATTTAGTTTATATTTACATTATATTTTCATTGAGACAGAATTATCTTTTTAGTGGAAGATATTACTTATGAAATATGGTCCTAATGGCAACAAGAAAAGTGGTACCTACTGGATAACCTATATGAATATGAAAGATAGAAAGTACAGTAACTAAAATACGAAATTTATATTATCAGCACAAATATTAACTCCATGTGGCATAAAAATATGTAAATAGGATGGTAATATACAGGGTGTCCCAGATTTAAACGGACATACTCTAGTGGAAGGTAGAGCACACTCAGCTGAGTTCAAAACACCCCTATACTTACTGTTGAATGTGAACCGTTTTTGACCAGAACATTAGTCCGTCATATTTTTGAAATGACTGCACATATTTAGATAAAATTTGGTATACATATTATACTCTTTTAGGTTAATGAATAGCTTAAGTGATTTTGGAAAAATTCCAGGACCGACCTCCATTTTTTTAATATGGCTCTTAGGGTCGTTAACATCACACTGTATATCATTTTTTGGTAAATGTTGGTAAACTTTTAAAAAGCCTATGGACCAGTTTATAAAATAATGTCATGATATTTGATGGTACGTTTATGGTTATTCTTCAATAAATTTTCAAAAGTATTTAAAGACCAAATTTTACATTATACAAATAACACTGGAGGTGATCTCGGAACACCACGCTATCGACTTTCGAAGTCAACTAAAAATTCTTTGTATATTAAATTGTTTAATCGCCTATCTAATAACTTAAAAAATTTGAATAACCCTAATAAATTTAAAGTGTTAATGAAAAAGCATTTCCTTACTCACTGTTTTTATTCAGTTGAGGAATATATGCAAACCCCCTTTGACATGTAGTTTACAGTAATACATAATGCATTACTTAATGAAAACGCTTACCGTCATCACCATTACATAAGATAACTACGTATTGTATGTTTTTTATTATGTTATTATATAAATATTTTTGTTTTTATATAAGTATTCTTGTGTTAGTTATTTTTTTTTAATTTTTAATATGTGACTGCATGCATCTCAATGCATTCTATTAGAGTAATTTTTCCTTGACTTGCCAAAAGTATTGTATTATATAACTTGGTCAAATAAATTTCTATTCTGTTCTATTCTATTCAATCCAGTTGCTATCATTATTTTATTAATTTTAGCTAAATACCCCGCAGAAGAGGTTGTTATTTTTTTTGTTTTGACATTCAGTGTTTTTTCCGTCCAAAATAAAGCACATTCCATTTATTTCACAAATAAAGAATAAGTAATAAAACGATGCGATTAACACATGACATTGTTGCATTAAAAATCCCAAGTAGGCACATATCAAATGTGTAATTTTACAATTAAGAATTGTAATAAGTGTGTAAGTTGTGATTTACATAATACCTAAGAATTGGTGTTCGCTCTTAGTAATTATTAGAATAAGTGATAAAAAACCGGTTATGAAACTAAAAATTTTAAGATGCCATTTCAATTTAGTAATGAAGATTATGCGGATATTATTTTTGTGTATGGCTTTTGCGACGGAAATGGGCGAGCTGCAGAAAGAGAGTATCAAAGGCGTTTTCCAAATTGCCATGTATCAGATCATAAAACGTTTTTAGAGGTATACCAATTTAGTAGGGAACATGGACAATTTCCGTCAATGACAAAGCATGGACATGTTCCCGGAGCTGTTCCACAAGAAGAGCAAATATTAGAGGTTGTGGAAAATAATCCACCAAGTGTTAGAAAAATAAGTAATGAGTTAGCAGTACCTAAGACAAGAGTATGGCGAACATTAAAGAAGGAAAATTTGTATCCATTTCATGTTGAAACAGTTCACCGTCTAGAAGACGGCGACGACGTTCCCCGCTTAGAATTTTGTAGGTGGATTTTGGCTCACAGAAAACAATATCGAGAGTTCTATTCACGGATGAAGCCCAATTCACACGTGACGGAATTAACAACTGTAGAAATCAGCATGTTTGGGCAACCGAAAATCCACATGCAGTAATTCAGAAACATTCCCAATACAGATTTAATATTAATGTGTGGTGTGGTATTTACAATAATCATCTAATAGGGCCCTACATTTTTTAAGAAAGGCTAACTGGTGAAGTTTATTTAAACTTTTTTAGAGATATCTTGCCAGGTTTATTAGAAGGCATCAATACTAGGGGTTTGTGGTCTCAACACGATGGTGCTGGTCCCCATTTTTATGTACTGGTCCGGGATCATCTGAACCAGCATTACACCAACAGATGGATTGGTCGCGGAGGTCCGGTAAACTGGCCATCGAGGTCTGCTGATCTTACACCTCTAGATTATTTTTTATGGGGTCATCTCAAGTCAGAGGTGTACAATGAAGAGTTCAATACACGAGAACAGCTTCTAGAAAAAATTATTACTGTATGTGATAACATTAGAAATAACCCGGAAGTGATTGATAGGTCAGTGAAAAACATATTAAAACGTTCTGGAAAATGCATTGATGCTGGGGGCATTCATTTTGAAAACCAGTTATAGTTTCAATTATTTGCACCGTTTTTAATTTTTTTTTGTTCAATTATTTAAAGTTCTAAATAAATTTATTTTGTCAAAATAAAATTGCACACTTTTGACTTTAATATTTTCAAGTTACTCTCAAAAGGTGTTTAATATATTTTTTTAAATTGTGCTTGTTAATTCAAGCCTCTTTCATGACAGAAATGAAATGTGTATTATTTTGGATGAAATTTAAACACTGAATGTCAAAACAAAAACAAATAACAACCTCTTCTGCGGGGTATTTAGCTAAAATTAATAAAATAATGATGTTAGCAACTGGATTGTGTTATTTGTAGAATGTAAAATTTGATCTTTCAATACTTTTGAAAATTTATTGAAGAATAACCATAAACGTGCCATCAAATATTATGACATTATTTTATAAACTGGTCCATAGGGTTTTTAAAAGTTTACTAACATTTACCAAGAAATAATATACAGTGTGATGTTAACGACCCTAAGAGCCATATTAAAAAAATGGAGGTCGGTCCTGGAATTTTTCCAAAATCGCTTAAGCTATTCATTAACATAAAAGAGTATAATATATTATACTAAATTTTATCTAAATATGTGCGATCATTTAAAAAATATGGCGGACTAAAGTTCTGGTCAAAAACTAAAAAAAAAACCGTATCTCAAAAACGGTTCACATTCAACGGTAAGTGAACTCAGCTGAGTGTGCTCTACCTTCCACTAGAGTATGTCCGTTTAAATCTGGGACACCCTGTATACATATCGCTGTTTTCCGATAAATACACCTCTGCATGAAGGGCTACAAACAAAGTAATAATGCCAAAATATCTTCATTGTAAATATAAATACAAGTGATTAATACCTTGGGATTTACGTATGCTAAATTTCATCGGGAAATATTAATATCGTTTTCCAAACATTACCTATCATTCCAATTTATTTATTATTGCAAGCATTTTTTGGAAAAGTCTTGCCCTCAAATAAGTTTCAGTTTACAATTTTGAGTTACCTTAAACTGAGATACAAAGGAGGAGGGGGTTGATTTGGGCGGTTTTTGCCCCAAATTATTTTTGGATGAAAAAATCAGAAAACATTAATTTTAATGTCTATTAACAATAATATGTCGATTTTACCCTAAACGGACGATCCCCCACCCTCCTAGCCCCCCCCAATTCTTAATATGCCATCAGTTGCTAACAGCGTTCTTGGGGAGATATATCGCTTTCAAACTTATACCCCCCTAGGGGTAGGGCGGGGGGTGTCGTCCGTTTAGGGTAAAATCGACTTATTATTGTAAGTAGACATTAAAAAAAAATTTCTGATTTTTTCATCAAAAAATTATTTGGGGCAAAAGCCTCCCAAATCGACCCTCCTCCTTTGAGTTGAATATAGGTATATTGGATACCTATATATTTATATATTGGCTAGCTCGTTCTTACCGCTAGTTTCAATAAGTCATGGTAGATGGCTCTCCTTGCAAGTTGCAAATTACATCTGTTGCGATACTCACCTAGTCAGCAGTGCCTACTGCCAAAAAGCCAGAAACTACAGGCTGTGTGGTCTATCTACTACGCAGAAAATGCACATCTTGCAAAGGCATATTTTACGAAAGTTTATTTTTTTGCAATATAAGATTTATTTATTGAGCAAGGGAGGGTGAGTATACCCAGAATTTTAAATTGTTGTCTACAGCAGCTATCACGATATTTTAGGAAGAAAAAAATTGATTCTGTGTAGATATTATGGATAACCGGACGCAACTATTTGTGGATGTCTGTGATTTTAATCTAAATTTTAATCTAAATTAATCCCTTTCTCTTCTTATGGACAACCATGGGCTATCCCAATTAGTCTCAAAAGGGGTCTCAAGGGTTGAAGAGATATGAAGCCACAGACAGACAGACATACAAACATACGCGTCAAACTTATAACATCCTCAAAAGGATATCCACAGTAGGTTCTAAATCTGGAGTAACCCAGTTTAGGACCTCCACAGGATATCTAACTTATCTTCTAAGTATGGCTACTTGTTGTCCTATGGCTAATGAGTGCTGTGTGGGATTGTTTGTAGCAAAATTAATTAATAAATAAAAAAGTTATAAATCATTTATTATTTCAAAAAGTTGCGAAATCATTATTTATTTCCATAAGTTAGAAATAAATAAAATCGATAATAATTAAATATACAACCATAAAAAAAGAATTACAAGTAGACAGATATTGCTGCCAATTTTAAATGGGGAATCTTTGTGTGACGTTCAGGGGCGGACTGACAACAATTTAGCGGCGCTGGATCTTATCACCGTTCCAGTGTAGCTCCAGCAGGCGCCGGCGACTTGCCTAGCAGCCGGCGTCAGCGGCACACTATTGGGGCGGGCCACCGGGATTCGTCCCGGTATCCCGGTGGGCCAGTCCGCCTCTGGTGACGTTTACGCTGCAGACTCGTAATTCATAGGTCGCGGGTTGCGAAGAACATCACGTATAATAACAACACAAGACATCCAACCCCAACAAACATTCTTCCAAAGTCCAATTAATTCCTCCTTGAGGAAAACAAAAGCCAACAGTCAATTCACTACAATTCTTTTTCACAAGCTACATTCAGTTTCATATTAATGACAAATTATTTTAAGCAGGTTTTTTGAAAAAATTTTTCGCAAACTGCTTTTTCAAAATTTTTTAGGGGTCGTTAGAGAAGTGCTTCTCGAGATGTTATTTCCCATATTTCGTATGGGTCCCATGCGCCACAGACGAGAAAAAAATTATTGAAATTTCTAGATCCGCGCTTGATTTTCAATGCCAAATATTTTATCCAAATAAAATTTTTCCGTAAAGTTAACAGAAAGATCAGTTTACCTGCAATGATTTATTTTCTTCTTAGATTAACTCCGCGTGTTAGATCCTATTTTAACTGAAATTTGGTAAAAATCCATTTTACGTCAAGCAGACCGAGACAGCAGAAAATGAGAGCCGTACTAATTTTTTTTTGGTATATTACACCTATCGCAAACTCAATCCGGGGACACAATGTAGATTAATTAGAAGAGATTAAAGGAAGGTACAAAATAGTTACAAAGATATGCATACATCGTTTTTTATTCAGAAACACATTTAAGCTTTTAAATAAAGTATAAGAAGTTCATAATCGTGTAATATATATTTTTGATAAAAATTTAGTTTATGTAGGTAAATGCTGATTGAAATCAGCATATCCTCAGGCGACCTACTTGATAGCAATACAAAACATGATAATACCTATATGTAAGCCACAGTAATAGTATACAATTATTTTGACAGTTTTTCAAGGTCAAAGTTGGTATTAATTAACTGAGTACTAATTAGTCATCAACAATATTAATTACCATGAAATAAACCAAAAAGATAGATTATTTTATTATAATTGCGGTGGAATCATCTTATATCAACGGATGTAAAATAATATTTAGATTACAACGTATATGCTCGACCCTGTCGTACACGAGAGCGAGAACTTTTGCTTATATGAATACTGGTAAACATGAAGTAATAGTACAGTAGGTACCTACCAAAAGGTAAAAACTGCTCCCCAAGGAATCACTACTTCCACATCCAGATTTTCTATCTAAGTCACTCACAACGAAAAAATTTTGTATGTGGAAATGATTGTTTATGGAACTTTAATAATATAATATTTAAAATCCTCTACCCCAAAAACCCATAAAACCGTACCCCACATCGGTAGTGGGGTGGGGGTGGTGATAGGGGGGTGGTAGTGAAGAAATATTTTGAGGTTTCTGGTTCTTGTACACACACTAAATCACAATTTTTTTCACCCCCTTTAATAATGGGGGGTGATATGGGGGTGGCTAATTACAAAAAGTTTTTTGAGACCTTAGCTTCTCTTGTATATACTAAATACCAATTTTATGGACTCTTACCTGCTTGATTTAAATATTTACCCCAAATTTACCCCCCCCCCCCCCCCCTTCGACGGAACAAGATGAAAATATAATCTAGTCCCAGATCTCGTTAAAGTACATATATGTACCAAATTTCAAGTCAATATCTTAAATGGTTCCAGAGTAAACGTGCGCACAAAAAAAGGTAGACAGACAGACAGACCGACAAACAGAAACGCTCAAACTTAAAATCTCGACGTTTCAGGACATTCTAAGCCTATTTGAACAATACAAATTTTTAAAAAAAATTTTGTCGTTACTATAATACTTCCACTAGATGTGAAAGTAAAAATATATAAAATTTCGAAATAATTTCATATGCAATGATAATTTTTCTTTATGGGTTATTATTGTAGTAAAGGTATCATCTTCAGTTTCTATATGGTCCGGTTACTTGCTCTTACCCTTAAAGGGTGAAAACACCCCTAAATTTAAACATTCAATATTTGAAAGAGCATTACTAATTTATTTTTGACACATAAGATAGTTATGTTTTTGGGATCACTGATCACTGAAGTCAAAATAAAAAAATTCAAAATGGCAGCTCTAATATGGCGGATGGATTTGTTTTTCTAAAACAAGTGTATTATATTAAACGGACAAAAAAAATGATCATCTACATGATGTTATAATATTACCGAAAAACAACATTTCTGAAAAAAAAATTAATTACTAAGCAATTACAATAACCAAATGACGACATTTTGTTAGAAAAAATGTAAAAACGCACATTGTATCGACCATAACTTCTTTATTTTCTGTGATGTAGAAACAAACAAAAAATCATTTTACAGATTGATTAATTATCTTTAATTTTGTTTCTTAGAATTGTTGATGGAAGTGTCACAGTTTCTAAGATATTTGTACTTCATCCTAAAAACTCGGATGCCATCTATAAAATTAAATACCTCCGAAACACAAATATTTTTAAAAAAACGGTTCATTCCCAATTTGTAAGCTTCATTTTTAATATCCACCATATTTTCTGTAAAACTAATATTCATTCAGATATTTGCAATGAAACAAAAATATTACGTTTATTCCAAAATCCCTTTAACTATAAAATGCAATTTTTTCTAAAGCAAGCGTTGTAAGCGGATGAAAAAATTTGAGCGTCTATGTCATATAGTATATGTTAACGAAAAATAGTAATTTTTTAATTACTTACTACTTATATTAACAAAATGGCGACGATTTTATAATAAAATAAAAAATCATTCGAAAGCCTAATTAATGGACGTTCATTGTAATTGTTAGCATTTTTGACGTAAGTGCCAGTCTCTAAGATATTTAACATTTAAACTAAATACTTGGTCTTATAGACATTCGGACGACTTTATACTTCCAGATCTCTGAAACATTAACTCTACAGAAATTAGAAATAAAGAAAATTCAACCTCAATTTAGTAGCTTCCTTATTTGTCTCTAGTATGTTTTCGCTCATCCTTTCGAGTTATTTGTTGAAAACCTATTTGAAATACCTTTTTTTTTTCAAGCTAAAATCCCAATTTTTAGTCGTTATAACTTAAAGACTATCAATTTATATGAAAATTTTCATAGAGCATAAAATTTTCTTCTTAAAATTTGAATCTCTTTCAACTCCAACGTTTTCGTTTTTTTTTTAGTTGGCACTCTTTGAAAAGAGGTGGCATCGACCTCCTATAAATTAGCAAACCGCCGCATAATATGGAAACTTTTCCTTGATGCATTTACTTATTAAGTTGCCAAAAATGAACGAAATCTACTTCATATGACATTATTCCGAAGTTAAAACCTCTAGTTACTGTACTATAATGGTAATATCGAAAATTAAAAGGCAGAGAGCGGTTGTGGAAGTGAAGAATAACATTGAGGAGTAAGTGTCCTATTTCAGATAATTGGGCACTATAGTTAATGAAAACTGATGGGCGAGGAAAGGAATAAGACCAAGAATAAAATGTCTAGAATATTGGAAAGTTCTTCGTCAGATCGAAGCTCAGGCTAGGTCTTAGACTACAGAAATGGTGATATGCTAAATAAGGGACCATTGGGTATAAATATATAATATTAATTGTTAAACGATAAAGTAAATTTCAGTTACATTTTGCAAAATTGTGTTACTTTCATTCTGAAGTTGTACTAAAAATAATTATAGATATAAAAAATCACTGCCCAAGGAATCACTACTTCCACATCCAGATTTTCTATCCAAGTCACTCACAACGAAAAAATTTTGTATGTGGAAATAATTGTTTATGGAACTTTAATAATATAATATTTGAAATCCTCTACCTCAAAAACTCATAAAACGATACCCACATCGGTAGTGGGGTGGGGATGGTGATAGGGGGTGGTAGTGAGGGTGGATGAAGTAAAAAAATATTTTGAGGTTTCTGGTTCTTGTACAAACACTAAATCACAATTTTTTTTCATCCCCTTTAATAATGGTGTGGGGATGCTAATATATATATAGATCTTGGCTTCTCTTGTATATACTAAATACTAATTTTATGGACTCTTACCCGCTTGATTTACATATTTACCCCAAATTTACCCCCCAACCCTTCGACGGAAAAAGATGAAAATATAATCTAGTTCTAGATCTCGTTAAAGTACATATGTGTACCAAATTTCAAGTCAATATCTCAAACGGTTTCAGAGTAAACGTGCGCACAAAAAAAGTTACAGACCGACAGACAGAAATTTTTTTTCGCTCAAATTTAAAATCTCGACGTTTCATGACATTCTAAGCCTATTTGAACAATAAAATTTTTAAATTTTTTTTTGTTATTACTATGCTTCCACTGGATGTGGAAGTAAAATGTAAGATATACAAACGTACAAACTTTTTTTTTAAACACAGTCGCCCGACTGCCCAGTCCGCGCACCGTTTTACACTCACGCCATGAGAAGAAAAATTCTATTCTACTGGTTTTCGAAAAATATGAAAAAGTAGTTTTTCATATTTTTCGAAAACCAGTAGAATAGAATTTTTTTTCTCATAGCAAAATCTGACAGAAAGTGAAGTACTTATAGCCATTTTTCAAAGACCCTTTTTTTTCCAAGAAACTGAATCTGTCGAAAAATAATGCAGATATCGATCTGAAATTTTTACTAGATATTCCCTCCTATATAACACGTACGTTAGTAAAATTTCAAAAATGTTTCTAAAATTTTGCTGAAATTAAATTTTGTTTTCAAAATTTCCCTTTTTTAATTTACTCCTATCTTGACATTTGGGGGCACATTTTATAGGTTTTTTTAATACCTATAACTCTCTCATTTGAACTTTCCTCTGAGATATCATTAGCCTTCTATTTAAAAGCAAAAAAGAAAACGATTTTTCAACTTTACCACGTCCCACCTTCCTTTATCCGGTATGATATCACTTGGCACGCTATGCTTGTTTTGGATGTCCAACTCATCAACTTAAAAACAATAAAATCGTAATTATCTATTTTCGAAAGGTCAAATTCGACTGAACTATAAAAGCATGTTCGGCAACACTAGATTTTTCAGTTCTTCCACCTTTGAGGTGAGAAATGTGTTCCTTAAATCTCGTTAAAATTGGACGAATTGCTTGCCCAACATATAAATTACAATCCTTCCAACTAATTTCACAAATAACTACTTTACATTTTAAGCTATAGAAACATCTGAGGTATCTAAATACCTCATCTTATTAACATTTGGACGCAATCTTTAAACTTTCATCTCCGGAACTATTAACTCAACAGAACTTAAAAAAAAAAACAAATTCATCCAAAGTTTCTAAGATTTATTTTTGGTTTCCACAATTTTCGCTAAAACTAATATTGAAATATTTGCAAAAAAAACATACCTAGAATTTTTACGATTTTTCGAAAATACGTTTGTAGTTTAAAGTGCACTTTTTTCTACAGCAAATACTGTAAACGGACAAAGTATTTGCCGACTCCAAATATATTTGAACAGTAAAAATAAAAAAGACTTTTGCTCTCTGCTTAATCTCTGACACAACGTTAAAGTGATTCATGCCGTATACAAGTAAAGTCAACAGGGGCGTAGCGAGCTAACTTTTCTGCCAACTCTGTAAATAATTAAATAATAATTTCTCAAAAAAAAAAATTGATGAGCGGAGGGGAGAAATTCTACAAACATTTTTTCAATAAAAGTTGGCAACTTACATCTCGAATTTCCAACTTTTATCCAACTTTTGCCAAGTTCCGTCGAAATAAAAATTGATGAGCGGAGGGGAGAAAATCTAAAAAAAAAATTTTCAATAAAAATTTACAACATTTACACAACTTTTGCCAAGTTCCGCCGAAATAAAAGTTGATGAACAAGGGGGAGGGAAAAAACCTTTAAAAAAAAGTTTTCATTAAAAGCGTCCCAAATTTCCAACTTTTGCCAAGTCTGACAAAGTTAGGGGGGTAACGTACCACCCCCCCATACCCCCCTTCGCTACGCCCCTGAAAGTCAAATGGGTCGTGTGCGCCGACGTCACAGATTTTGAGACCTTAGGAAAAACAAACAGCTGTCATTGAGAAATTCGCCGATTAAACGTGTTGGATTATTTAACATCTCAAACTATTCTTAATACTGTTATTTAAATAATTTTGTTCGTCAGGATGACGGTTAGTTCGTATTTTGCAGAATTGTCTCCTGATGTAGAGGTTAGGTATACGGCTGCCATCGAATTAAATCCTTATATTTTGAGAAAAAAATACTTTAGTACAAATATTGATGTATATCCAAATGTTACACATAGGGATGTTGCGAATTACTTGATTTTTGAAAGAATTACATAGGCAGAAGGACGAATTCAAGGCATTGAGAAGCCTTGAAGCTGTTTGTGGTTAGGTGAAAGAAGTATTCTGCAAGAAATTTGCAGGATAAAAGCTTGTTACAACGGTAAGAATTAGTTATCACCCATCTTTTTCATATATGCTTACCTAATTAAATGTTGTTTTATAAATAATTACTAATGCAGAAATTAGCATCATGAATAAAAGCCATTGACTCCTTGGATTATTGCAGATTCAGATGGTTCCTTAATGCTCACTGGGATTGTGTTGCCAGTCTAGACAAAACATATTCACCACTTAACAGGAAATCTTTCCTTTTAGTTTTTTAGCAATGAACATGGCTATGGTTGGAGATTAACCGCTGTAAATTTTGTGAAAAAGACACTTTATAAAATAAGCAATGAAAGACTGACGTATCTACTGTAAATTATTTGAAGTATGTAATAAGATGTACACAATTTCTTCCAGCGGTTAACCCCTCGTCTATACCTTATACATACCTATAGATTGAACTACGCAAACCGTTGTAATTTTTGTAAATTTTTTATTATAATATATTATATAAAATGTTTAACATGTATTTTACTATTTTATGTAGGTCAATTGTTAATTATGACTTGTATTCTCTTAAATATACTCTCCCTCCGTGCAGTTCATGCTTCGCTGAACTAAATTTAAATAAGAAATAGTTATTAAAAATAGAGACAAACCAATATAAAATGTTAATTTTCTTTACCATGGATTGTTTATTGCTTGTTCGAGCAGCAGTTATTACTATCACAATCATTCTTGCATTAACATGCAACAACTTAAGCATTTCTTTTAATTGCCTGGAATTATTTAACCTAACCTCTTCTTCTGGCTGTAAATCGACGTTATTATATAAAAACTGATGTTGTCTTGGATTGCCACACTTCCACAATTTATAATACAATAAAAACTAGCCATTTTGTATGATATAATATCGATAAAAACTCTAGAATTACGAAAAATTTAATTCTGAGATTCATTCAGTCGCCATTTGACAGCTAATGACAGCGGTTTGTTTTTCCTAAGGTCTGGGACGTGTGACGTCACGCGCACGCGACCCATAGGTATTCGCCGTCGGTCACTCCCGACTTCAACTTTTATTCGTTTAGGTACACGGAAACAAAAACAAAAAGCAGCATTGTGCAATGCACTATTTAATGCAATAACAACAGAATTAGTAAACAATAACAACACATGGTTCACATATCGATCTATTTTTAAAACGTGGTAGTTCAAAGAGCATTGAAAAAACAAAAAATCAAAAGCAGTAGCGTCAATAACATAAACTAATATAAATGATCGATAACTTGTGTTATTTTTTATAAACTATATTTTTTCTCTCCATGAATCGTACTGTTTAAGCGAAAAGTCACCGAAATCCAACACACAACCTTACATCTCCAGCATTTTACCCCGAGTAGATGAATCTATCGTTTACACCGGTATGCGTATGGTATGAAGACACAAATATAGTAAACCGCAGATTTAACAGGTACTCAAAAAATGTCGGGATCTTTGGCTTTGCGATGCGGCGTGTTTGATGGGTCAAAGGCGCCGACATTTTTTGAGTGCCTGTTAAATCTGCGGTCAACATTACACAGCATTGAATTGTAGTATGAGTTTATAAGAGGCAATAACAGAGAGAAAATATATTTTGCCTGAAGTATTTAAATTGATAAAGTATCGTATTATGCTGAAAAAACGCTAATAATAAAAACCGCTGTCTAAAAAATCACTACTTCCACATCCAGATTCCCCATCCAATGGGGTAGCCAAAGGAGTCAATTTCTCAACTATTATCATCTTCATCGGAGAAAGATTCTACTTCTGATTTATCGACATAGATAATGTCATATACTGAGAAATCGAGTAAGACTGAACGTGACGTCACACGGAAAAGTCACTAAAATTATCAGAATTGATTTCTATTCTACATACATTATTAAAACTAATTTCCTATGTTGATAGGAGTAACGACTGGTTCCCTAGTCACAGTTACCGATCTGATGTCTGTCATTTTCGTGAATGTTATTATTATTGGCTTGTGTTTGATTAGCATTTATCTCCCTTTTTGACTAATTAATCAGTTTTTTTCAACGCAATCAGTTCACTATCACTTGTGTGTTAAGTTAATAAAGAAACTCGCATTTTGTGTAAATACTGTAATTGACTATATTTAAGGTTACTGTCGCGAACGTGAAAATGTTGAAAGTACCAGAAAATAGTACATATGTATGCAGTATTACGTTTATTCCAAAATCCCTTTAACTATAAAATGCAATTTTTTCTAAAGCAAGCGTTGTAAGCGGATGAAAAAATTTGAGCGTCTATGTCATATAGTATATGTTAACGAAAAATAGTAATTTTTTAATTACTTACTACTTATATTAACAAAATGGCGACGATTTTATAATAAAATAAAAAATCATTCGAAAGCCTAATTAATGGACGTTCATTGTAATTGTTAGCATTTTTGACGTAAGTGCCAGTCTCTAAGATATTTAACATTTAAACTAAATACTTGGTCTTATAGACATTCGGACGACTTTATACTTCCAGATCTCTGAAACATTAACTCTACAGAAATTAGAAATAAAGAAAATTCAACCTCAATTTAGTAGCTTCCTTATTTGTCTCTAGTATGTTTTCGCTCATCCTTTCGAGTTATTTGTTGAAAACCTATTTGAAATACCTTTTTTTTTTCAAGCTAAAATCCCAATTTTTAGTCGTTATAACTTAAAGACTATCAATTTATATGAAAATTTTCATAGAGCATAAAATTTTCTTCTTAAAATTTGAATCTCTTTCAACTCCAACGTTTTCGTTTTTTTTTTAGTTGGCACTCTTTGAAAAGAGGTGGCATCGACCTCCTATAAATTAGCAAACCGCCGCATAATATGGAAACTTTTCCTTGATGCATTTACTTATTAAGTTGCCAAAAATGAACGAAATCTACTTCATATGACATTATTCCGAAGTTAAAACCTCTAGTTACTGTACTATAATGGTAATATCGAAAATTAAAAGGCAGAGAGCGGTTGTGGAAGTGAAGAATAACATTGAGGAGTAAGTGTCCTATTTCAGATAATTGGGCACTATAGTTAATGAAAACTGATGGGCGAGGAAAGGAATAAGACCAAGAATAAAATGTCTAGAATATTGGAAAGTTCTTCGTCAGATCGAAGCTCAGGCTAGGTCTTAGACTACAGAAATGGTGATATGCTAAATAAGGGACCATTGGGTATAAATATATAATATTAATTGTTAAACGATAAAGTAAATTTCAGTTACATTTTGCAAAATTGTGTTACTTACATTCTGAAGTTGTACTAAAAATAATTATAGATATAAAAAATCACTGCCCAAGGAATCACTACTTCCACATCCAGATTTTCTATCCAAGTCACTCACAACGAAAAAATTTTGTATGTGGAAATAATTGTTTATGGAACTTTAATAATATAATATTTGAAATCCTCTACCTCAAAAACTCATAAAACGATACCCACATCGGTAGTGGGGTGGGGATGGTGATAGGGGGTGGTAGTGAGGGTGGATGAAGTAAAAAAATATTTTGAGGTTTCTGGTTCTTGTACAAACACTAAATCACAATTTTTTTTCATCCCCTTTAATAATGGTGTGGGGATGCTAATATATATATAGATCTTGGCTTCTCTTGTATATACTAAATACTAATTTTATGGACTCTTACCAGCTTGATTTACATATTTACCCCAAATTTACCCCCCAACCCTTCGACGGAAAAAGATGAAAATATAATCTAGTTCTAGATCTCGTTAAAGTACATATGTGTACCAAATTTCAAGTCAATATCTCAAACGGTTTCAGAGTAAACGTGCGCACAAAAAAAGTTACAGACCGACAGACAGAAATTTTTTTTCGCTCAAATTTAAAATCTCGACGTTTCATGACATTCTAAGCCTATTTGAACAATAAAATTTTTAAAAATTTTTTTGTTATTACTATGCTTCCACTGGATGTGGAAGTAAAATGTAAGATATACAAACGTACAAACTTTTTTTTTTAAACACAGTCGCCCGACTGCCCAGTCCGCGCACCGTTTTACACTCACGCCATGAGAAGAAAAATTCTATTCTACTGGTTTTCGAAAAATATGAAAAAGTAGTTTTTCATATTTTTCGAAAACCAGTAGAATAGAATTTTTTTTCTCATAGCAAAATCTGACAGAAAGTGAAGTACTTATAGCCATTTTTCAAAGACCCTTTTTTTTCCAAGAAACTGAATCTGTCGAAAAATAATGCAGATATCGATCTGAAATTTTTACTAGATATTCCCTCCTATATAACACGTACGTTAGTAAAATTTCAAAAATGTTTCTAAAATTTTGCTGAAATTAAATTTTGTTTTCAAAATTTCCCTTTTTTAATTTACTCCTATCTTGACATTTGGGGGCACATTTTATAGGTTTTTTTAATACCTATAACTCTCTCATTTGAACTTTCCTCTGAGATCATTAGCCTTCTATTTAAAAGCAAAAAAGAAAACGATTTTTCAACTTTACCACGTCCCACCTTCCTTTATCCGGTATGATATCACTTGGCACGCTATGCTTGTTTTGGATGTCCAACTCATCAACTTAAAAACAATAAAATCGTAATTATCTATTTTCGAAAGGTCAAATTCGACTGAACTATAAAAGCATGTTCGGCAACACTAGATTTTTCAGTTCTTCCACCTTTGAGGTGAGAAATGTGTTCCTTAAATCTCGTTAAAATTGGACGAATTGCTTGCCCAACATATAAATTACAATCCTTCCAACTAATTTCACAAATAACTACTTTACATTTTAAGCTATAGAAACATCTGAGGTATCTAAATACCTCATCTTATTAACATTTGGACGCAATCTTTAAACTTTCATCTCCGGAACTATTAACTCAACAGAACTTAAAAAAAAAACAAATTCATCCAAAGTTTCTAAGATTTATTTTTGGTTTCCACAATTTTCGCTAAAACTAATATTGAAATATTTGCAAAAAAAAACATACCTAGAATTTTTACGATTTTTCGAAAATACGTTTGTAGTTTAAAGTGCACTTTTTTCTACAGCAAATACTGTAAACGGACAAAGTATTTGCCGACTCCAAATATATTTGAACAGTAAAAATAAAAAAGACTTTTGCTCTCTGCTTAATCTCTGACACAACGTTAAAGTGATTCATGCCGTATACAAGTAAAGTCAACAGGGGCGTAGCGAGCTAACTTTTCTGCCAACTCTGTAAATAATTAAATAATAATTTCTCAAAAAAAAAAATTGATGAGCGGAGGGGAGAAATTCTACAAAAATTTTTTCAATAAAAGTTGGCAACTTACATCTCGAATTTCCAACTTTTATCCAACTTTTGCCAAGTTCCGTCGAAATAAAAATTGATGAGCGGAGGGGAGAAAATCTAAAAAAAAAATTTTCAATAAAAATTTACAACATTTACACAACTTTTGCCAAGTTCCGCCGAAATAAAAGTTGATGAACAAGGGGGAGGGAAAAAACCTTTAAAAAAAAGTTTTCATTAAAAGCGTCCCAAATTTCCAACTTTTGCCAAGTCTGACAAAGTTAGGGGGGTAACGTACCACCCCCCCATACCCCCCTTCGCTACGCCCCTGAAAGTCAAATGGGTCGTGTGCGCCGACGTCACAGATTTTGAGACCTTAGGAAAAACAAACAGCTGTCATTGAGAAATCCGCCGATTAAACGTGTTGGATTATTTAACATCTCAAACTATTCTTAATACTGTTATTTAAATAATTTTGTTCGTCAGGATGACGGTTAGTTCGTATTTTGCAGTATTGTCTCCTGATGTAGAGGTTAGGTATACGGCTGCCATCGAATTAAATCCTTATATTTTGAGAAAAAAATACTTTAGTACAAATATTGATGTATATCCAAATGTTACACATAGGGATGTTGCGAATTACTTGATTTTTGAAAGAATTACATAGGCAGAAGGACGAATTCAAGGCATTGAGAAGCCTTGAAGCTGTTTGTGGTTAGGTGAAAGAAGTATTCTGCAAGAAATTTGCAGGATAAAAGCTTGTTACAACGGTAAGAATTAGTTATCACCCATCTTTTTCATATATGCTTACCTAATTAAATGTTGTTTTATAAATAATTACTAATGCAGAAATTAGCATCATGAATAAAAGCCATTGACTCCTTGGATTATTGCAGATTCAGATGGTTCCTTAATGCTCACTGGGATTGTGTTGCCAGTCTAGACAAAACATATTCACCACTTAACAGGAAATCTTTCCTTTTAGTTTTTTAGCAATGAACATGGCTATGGTTGGAGATTAACCGCTGTAAATTTTGTGAAAAAGACACTTTATAAAATAAGCAATGAAAGACTGACGTATCTACTGTAAATTATTTGAAGTATGTAATAAGATGTACACAATTTCTTCCAGCGGTTAACCCCTCGTCTATACCTTATACATACCTATAGATTGAACTACGCAAACCGTTGTAATTTTTGTAAATTTTTTATTATAATATATTATATAAAATGTTTAACATGTATTTTACTATTTTATGTAGGTCAATTGTTAATTATGACTTGTATTCTCTTAAATATACTCTCCCTCCGTGCAGTTCATGCTTCGCTGAACTAAATTTAAATAAGAAATAGTTATTAAAAATAGAGACAAACCAATATAAAATGTTAATTTTCTTTACCATGGATTGTTTATTGCTTGTTCGAGCAGCAGTTATTACTATCACAATCATTCTTGCATTAACATGCAACAACTTAAGCATTTCTTTTAATTGCCTGGAATTATTTAACCTAACCTCTTCTTCTGGCTGTAAATCGACGTTATTATATAAAAACTGATGTTGTCTTGGATTGCCACACTTCCACAATTTATAATACAATAAAAACTAGCCATTTTGTATGATATAATATCGATAAAAACTCTAGAATTACGAAAAATTTAATTCTGAGATTCATTCAGTCGCCATTTGACAGCTAATGACAGCGGTTTGTTTTTCCTAAGGTCTGGGACGTGTGACGTCACGCGCACGCGACCCATAGGTATTCGCCGTCGGTCACTCCCGACTTCAACTTTTATTCGTTTAGGTACACGGAAACAAAAACAAAAAGCAGCATTGTGCAATGCACTATTTAATGCAATAACAACAGAATTAGTAAACAATAACAACACATGGTTCACATATCGATCTATTTTTAAAACGTGGTAGTTCAAAGAGCATTGAAAAAACAAAAAATCAAAAGCAGTAGCGTCAATAACATAAACTAATATAAATGATCGATAACTTGTGTTATTTTTTATTAACTATATTTTTTCTCTCCATGAATCGTACTGTTTAAGCGAAAAGTCACCGAAATCCAACACACAACCTTACATCTCCAGCATTTTACCCCGAGTAGATGAATCTATCGTTTACACCGGTATGCGTATGGTATGAAGACACAAATATAGTAAACCGCAGATTTAACAGGTACTCAAAAAATGTCGGGATCTTTGGCTTTGCGATGCGGCGTGTTTGATGGGTCAAAGGCGCCGACATTTTTTGAGTGCCTGTTAAATCTGCGGTCAACATTACACAGCATTGAATTGTAGTATGAGTTTATAAGAGGCAATAACAGAGAGAAAATATATTTTGCCTGAAGTATTTAAATTGATAAAGTATCGTATTATGCTGAAAAAACGCTAATAATAAAAACCGCTGTCTAAAAAATCACTACTTCCACATCCAGATTCCCCATCCAATGGGGTAGCCAAAGGAGTCAATTTCTCAACTATTATCATCTTCATCGGAGAAAGATTCTACTTCTGATTTATCGACATAGAGAATGTCATATACTGAGAAATCGAGAAAGACTGAACGTGACGTCACACGGAAAAGTCACTAAAATTATCAGAATTGATTTCTATTCTACATACATTATTAAAACTAATTTCCTATGTTGATAGGAGTAACGACTGGTTCCCTAGTCACAGTTACCGATCTGATGTCTGTCATTTTCGTGAATGTTATTATTATTGGCTTGTGTTTGATTAGCATTTATCTCCCTTTTTGACTAATTAATCAGTTTTTTTCAACGCAATCAGTTCACTATCACTTGTGTGTTAAGTTAATAAAGAAACTCGCATTTTGTGTAAATACTGTAATTGACTATATTTAAGGTTACTGTCGCGAACGTGAAAATGTTGAAAGTACCAGAAAATAGTACATATGTATGCAGCATGTAGGCGGCACAAAAACAATCTTTAGGGAGCGGCACGTTCAGTCTTTCTCGATCTCCCTGCATTTCCTGGTTGGTTAGACACTTCTTGTTAGTCATATCAACTGTGAAATACCGTAACTTACAGCTAATTTGTGATTTTTGTTTTTTTTAAGTAAGCAGGGCCGTACTCAGACCTGTTTTCTCGGGTCATTTGTCCGGGGCCCGGCCCTATAAGGGGCCCCGCTCGGGCCTACAAAAAAAATTAAAAATCTTGACGGGCCCCTGTCAGGATTTTTATTTATTTTTAGGACGTTTATTTTTAAATCCTTTCCAAAATAAGGGGGCCCGGAAGATTTACTTTGCCCGGGGCCCGCCAAAGCTGGGTACGGCCCTGTAAATGAGGTTAAGTTTACCTGACAATTTTGTGGTTTGTGCCACGCTGTTCTAATTTTAGTACACTACTTTATTTAGAAATAAAAGTATAAAATGTGCACTCAAGTTCAAACCAAAAATCTCACACTGCACAATAGGTCCTTGTTCACTAGTATAAAAAACAATTCGTTAGTTGCAAGTATTATGAAAATATTTATTTTGCTGCGCTCCCACCACGTGGTGTGAAATGTTTACAGATCGCATCATATGTTTGCTGTCCTACATACTTCTGTTTATATCTAAATGGCACCAAACTTTGCCAACAATGAAGAAGAAATCGACAACAGAAACTTGTTCTAGTTAAAAAATAAAAAATATGCATGTAATTTCTAGGACAAGGTGAACGAAAGGGTAAGCAGACTTTTAAATCTTAATAATGCATTAATTCACAAATAAGTTAATAAGTTAATAAAATAATAGTAAGTTAATAAAGTTTATTAATCTATTTAGATAGGTAGGTATCATCACAAGCATTATATTTTGTTATGAAAATTATTAATAAGTGAAAGACCGCTTCGAAATACGTAATTTAGGTATCTAGTTCGAGTCTGATGAAGAATTTAAGATATAAGTTCCCCAGGTTGCCATTTTAGAACCTTTCTACTCTGGGAAAATCACTTACAGGAAGCTTCGTTACGTATTCATATTTTTACAGTTTCCATACCCTCATTTAAGTATTCATATTTTTACAGTTTCCATACCAGTTTCATATTCATTTACATTTTCCATACCCTCATGGCCAATCTTAGAGTATCAACATAGATGACATAATAAATTAAGTTCACTTCAAAATTGTGGCATGATTGTTCAGAAATAACGTCACAATAAATGAAACTAAAATAAGTTGTGACTTATCTCAATTTAATGGAGAAACCACTACTAATGGTCACTATAGATCATTTTCGGTTGGCGTCACGCTATCGGCGTGGAGGGCACACAACTAATTATTTTGTTTTCTAGGAATGGGTACAAACTGTTATTTTTTAATAACATGTTTAAACTGCTTCTGCAGTTTTGAAATATCAGTTTAAAAATAACAGATCGCTGAGAAATACTGGCATTCGCATATCGCAGTGCGCAGTTTGTAGTATGCAAATTTTTCGGTCACGTGATTTGACGCAGCTGTCTTAAGGGTATACAAAACCTCATTTACTGTTTGTTTATCATTGTGTGCACAAGATTTTCAGAGTGTACTTTAGTGTTTCAAGTAAAGTGTTTATGTGACAATAATGTCACGCTTGTTGTTATTTTCTCCACAGTCTTTTAAAATAGCAGGAATTTTAAAGAAACTAACGTTGTCTCTTTCTCTTCTATTACCACAATTCACTACTGAACAGAACAAAGGCATTTTCGTAACTATTGCAAATGAAAACAATGAGTTGTCTGCCTTCCACGCAAAATGGCGCCGTCAACCGAAAATAGTATATTGGTATCTTGGCTACTGCTATCTGTTATTTTCGAACAGAAATAATAGTCTGTTAATGCTATTTACAAATAACTGTTGTAAAATAATACTTTTTGTTAAATAGCAACTCATCTTTAATTGTTTTCATTTGCATTGCCTGTTATTGGATGAGGTTTCGTGTGCCCTCCAGACAGCTGCGTCAAAGTCACGTGACCGAAAATGATCTACTGATAGTCGAGACATAAATTATTCACCCATCGACGAAGTATTAGCCTGGGCGTTAATTTAGGTTATATACTATGTGCTATTAATTGAGTATGTTCAGTCAGTGAATTTAATGTCTTTTAAATATATTTAAGTTCTCAAATTACAGAGTTTCTGACCAAATACCCGTTCTCTAATCCCTATAATTTCTGGGATATAGTTATTTGATCAACTTCCGCCACTAGCAAAATTTCTAATGACATTAATGGAGTATTTAAAGATTGTCTTTAGACCAGCTGGGTAGCAGTGTAGCCTGATCACTGTTGACGTTGAAATATCTTCCAAATATTATCCAAATTTAGACCTTCATATCAGCATATTAAATCCTTTGACTACTCGAAATGAAGGAAATTACCAGGCGATTTGAAAGGTAGAGGAAAAAACTTTGACAGATGTAAGTAGTACTTGAAAAAATACTAACATTCCAGGTAGATACCGGGATCTCCTATAAATAAATACCTAGTACCTCATAAGTAGGCAAAGAAAGTGATTATTGTATTGAATGCTCTATTATAATATTCTGTTATACAAGTTACCTTGTTTTCTTTTTGATCTTATATAGGTCCAATTGATCCTACGATAGTGATGTAATGTTTAACTGAAGTTAGTAATGTTTAACGTTATACCAGGTTATACCATTGATTATAATCAATGGTTATACTTGTATCTATTAATTTGATTATACTATATGACCTCTGTCTGGCATTTTTTGGTGTGTTTAAGTATATCCGAAATATATAGTAATTTTAATTACGTAGGATCATTACATCCATGTGTACATGAACAGTAGAATCGACAGCTGATCACGGTGCTAGGGGGTAACGCAAAACAGAAACATTAATTTATAAAATATCAGTAGAAAATATCTCTACGTATGGCTGAAAAGCTTTGCGGATAAATAAAAGGGAAAAAACAAATTAAAGGCACTTGAAATAGATTACCTATGTCGGATGTCTGAAATAAAATATATTATGAATGGCAAGATCTTTTTCAGGATACTATACATGACAGTTCAGGAGGTGCAGTTATGTGCACCTTGGAAAGAATGCCTGAAGAAGATCAGCCAAAAATGTATGGAAGAGAAGAAAAGGCTTGATTAAAATTAAATAGTAAACATAACATAAAAAAAGTAATGGACAAACGAAGAATTATCGAAGTAAACTACATAGAGTTGCTGCTGGAATTTTAAAAAACCTTGTATTAAATTTAATTAAGTAGAAGAGATTCAACGCCCAGATTAGTAAATATATTCGAACACCTTGATATTAAAATTGCTAAAAAAACATTAAAATAATTGCTAAATTGTTCAATCGTGTGAAAATCTCACTAAAGACAAAGAAGAAACTGAATTCTGCATTGAATTTAAAAATTATAATAAAGCATATATCGGTCAAATTCGAGGTTACTCAATGAATGCATAATATCTCACAAAAGTGACTAACAGAAAAAAAAAAGTCCAGTGCACTATCTGAACATGTAATAACAACGGACCACAAGATGAGTTATGAAAGTTCTAAAGCCCCAGCGGTTGGCAATAATCTTAATAAAAGAAGAACCTTTTTATCAACTACTAACAACTCATCACCTAGATACATGACAATATATTTATAACAACGAAAACATTCATATCCCATAATATTTCTATCACCCCCACTATATGTGATATCATTGTAATCCTACCTTCTTGGAAAATTTTACTAGCAACTCACTGCATAGTCCCTTAGTAAGTAAATCTGCTACCATGTCATCGGTACTAACTCCACTTCTCCACATTCTTGCTTATCTCGTATAAAATTATGTTTCACATTTATATGCTTTGTTCTTGGCCGGTGAACTCCATTTTTACTAAGATCAATTTGTTGTCACAAAAAATCGTTACTTTCTCATTATTGAAGGATTTTGATTAAGAATATTGCTTCTTGAGTTGCTAGGCTTAAAGGATGTATTCTACTTCTGTGGTGGAAGACCTACGGTATAACTTATAACACATCCGCCTAAAAGAACTATATAACCCGCTGTAGACTTTCGGTCTTCTAAATATCCAACCCAGTCTGAATCATAGAAACCTTGTAGTTTTCCGTTGTTTTCTGGAAAGTTAAATTCTGATTTGACGTCTTTGGTAGATAACTCATGGCTCTCTTTACCGCCATCCAATGAGTTTTTCCTGAAGGGGTGGTAAGAGATGGAAAAGGGGTGGGAAGGAGTGGGAATGGGGTGGAGAGAGGTGGGGAGAGATGGGAAAGGGGAGGGGAAGGGGTGGGAAGAAGTGGGAAGTAGTGTTAGAGGGAGAAGGAAGGGGTGAATGGCAGTGGCAAATGAAAGGGTTTTGTCTGTCTGTTTGTCTGTAAAATAAGTAGACTAAAAAGTAAAAAATAAAATTATATAAAAAAAATATTTTTAAGAAAAAGCTTTTATTTGAAAAAACTGCTAAAAAGTAAAAATAATTTTTTTAAAATTCATACACCTGAAAACCAAAAGCTTTGGGGGCGGTCAATTGAGCAAAGTAACTATGCAATAGCGCTATATGACTGCCCCCAAAGCTTTTGGTTTCCAGGTGTATGAATTTTAAAAAAATTATTTTTACTTTTTATTACAGTTTTTTCAAATAAAAGCTTTTTCTTAAAAATATTTTTTTTTATATAAATTCATTATGTTTAAATGCCTCTGTCATATAAAAAAATATGGACCTTTTTGTCAAAAGAAATCAGTATCATCCATATAACACAAGGCGTGGTGATTTGTTGAGCATACCAAATCACTTGACAGCATTTAAACACTCTCCACGTTACAACTGTATAGTATTGTTTAATAACCTACCACAAGAAATCAGAATGACTTCACAGAATAATGTTATAAAAACGCATTTAAAGGCTTTCCTTTAGAAGGTGGTTACTATAGTACAAATGAGTATTTTAATAGGTAAAATTACCGAAATTATCTTTGGATAATCTCAAAATTGTTTGTCTATGATATAATTAGTGTTATGTTCTTTACTTGTTTTGTGTTATATTATTCAATTTGACTTGTCATTACATAGATTTGTTTAATTTTAATTTTATATTGCAGTATCTATCTAATTGTTTATTTTATCCTACAAAACTGACTTGCCATATGTTCATTTCTGGTTATTTGGTTAGGGTTTGATTCGAATCCAATGGAATATTAATTCCATTGCAGTCTGACATTCAAAATCTTGCCGATATTTCTTCTATAGATTATTCTTGATCTAGTGTGATATTTTCTTTAGTCTATCTCTCCCAATTCTCATACCTAGATAATAATTTGCTTCTCCAGGATCTTTCATTTTAAATCATTTCTTCAATTCAACTTTGAGAACAATCTTTTGCTTTTTATCTTTTGAAAATATAATTATAGCATCTACGAATACAGCAACTATATACATTTTTCTATTAACATTCTTAAAATAGATACAGGGATCTAAATTAGTCTGAGTAAAATTTAAACCTGTCATAGTAACATCTAACTTTTTGTTCCATATCCTGCTTATTTGCTTTAGCCCATATATCGACTTTAGAAGGCGGAATGTTTTATCGTCTGGCGATTCCATGTAGATTTATTCTGATAATTCTGGATGTAGAAAAGCAGTAACAATATCCATCTGATCAATATCCCTTAAGAAAAATTTTCTTTTGCAGAAAAAAAAACGAAAAACTTCATATATAGTTTATTCTGGGCGCATAACCTGTTAGCAGAGCAGTTAATTCGTATTTGTGTTATAATTGATTACGGAAGTAAGACGTTTTATATGCTTTGTAAAATTTTTATTTTTTATCAGCCACCAACGACTCATCGCCTAGATACATGACAATATATATATAAAACAATGAAAACAATCATATCACATAATATTTCTAATACATGTAAATAATGAGACTAATTGTGTAAATAAAAAATCAGATATTGATAACCTTACCTAGATTGACACATATTTTAAAACTAGAAAAAGGTAAAGGAGGAGGAGGAGAGCCCATAAGTCCAGTTTTCGGCCCTTTTTATTTTTGGTAAAAAAATGTCGAATTTTTTTATCATATATATTCAATATCTAATCTATTCCACCCCAAACAGAACTTCCCCCAACTCTCCTCCCTCCATGTATCCCCTTAAATTATTAAAGAACCAGCGAGAGAACCAGTTTACATTATTAATAAAATGTCAATTCCTCTTACACCCCCAACACCAGCTCTCCCAAATCATTCCCGCCATATTGCTACAAGCTTGAAAATGGTATAATGAAGACTTTTCTTATGCTTTTTTCTATCGGCAGAAAGATATAATCTTGGGCCCGTTTTACTCCGTCTCCCTACGTCCAAAGCAACAAAAATACGAACAAAGATAGTTAAGCTCTAAGTTCTCAAAAAATCAGATAAAAGTACATATAAGCTCTAAATCAACAGACAAAAAAAAAACAAAAAAAATTCTAACCTAAATCTCTCTACACCACAGAATGGTTCGGGAGAGAGGGTGTTGCCAAGAGGAATTGGCATTTTATTAATAATGTAAATAAAAAGTTCTTTTAAAAACTATTTTATATCTGGTAGCAGCATAAAGGTTTATGTTGTGGGAGGACAGGGTGCTTGTCATTGGGGGTTGGGGGTGTTAGGGTATTGTATAGTAGTAGGAGGAGTTTAGGGTGCAGTTTATTCAAAGGAAATATGATTTACAAATTCAAAAACATCTAAGCATGTGTGCTAATGTAAGCTGGTTTTATGATAATTTAATGGGGTTACATGGAGGGGATGGGTTGGGGGTGGAATAGATCGGATATGAAATTTTTTTACCAAAAATAAAAAAACCGAAAACCGGCCTTATAGCCCTTGGACGGAACAAGATGAAAATATAATCTAGTTCCAGAACTTGTTAAAGTACATATGTGTACCAAATTTCAAGTCAATATCTTAAACGGTTCCAGAGTAAACGTGCGCACAAAAAGTTACAGACAGACCGACAGACAGACAGAAATTTTTTTTCACTCAAACTTAAAATCTCGACATTTCATGACATTTTAAGCATATTTGAACAATAAAAATTTTTAAAATTTTTTTTGTCATTACTATACCTACTTTCACTGGATGTGGAAGTAATTGCGATTATCTCCGAAATTTGCCCTTAAGTCATATGTTTTGACTACGGCATCGTGTTCAGCGCCCGAAAATCTTTCGGAAATTATATGTCGGTCTCCTGGGCTTGAACTTTTTTTTTGTGTCTGTGTTATTATTAATTTAACTTACAAACCTAATAATTAAGTCATATTGTTGTACCTATTAAAATTTGTATATTTGTGTGAACCATTTTGCCTTATTTACCTAAATGAAAAGACTCATTTTACGGTCTCAAATGAGTCCGTAAAATAGCTATTTTTATGGACCAAATACAAAAAAATGTATTTATAGTGGTCCGTGTGAGTGCGGTAAGCATTATATAGGTGAGTCATCTAGACCTTTCAACGTAAGGCTTGGTGAACACAGAGATTATGCTGGAAAGGGAGAATTCCAGAAGTCAAAAAATTATGAACACGCGTGGGATAACAATCATAGGATCCACTGGGACTCCGCGAAAATTCTGGTAAAAGAAAGCGACTCAACTAAAAGAAAACTTAAGGAATTCGCTATTATTTTGTTAAATGAGGATAAATTATTCTATAGATTTCTGTACTAGCTGGTTGCCGATCCTCAGAGACGAAGTAAGTAAAAATAAAATAAATATAATTTAACGTGACTATGGAAATACATAAACAACAAACTGTCATGTTTGCAGGCCCTCCGCATGGGGGGGTCTACTGAGTTTAGGGGCCCCGGACTTGCGAGGGGCCCGTAGCGGTGGCCCAGGAGAGATCTTGACAACATTTTTTTTTCGAATTTCTCCTTCCCCGCTCATCAATTATTGAACGCGGGGGCTCGTTGGCTTTGGAGGGGCCCGCCAGAGATTTTGGAAATTTTTTTTTTCAAATTTCTCCCCCCTCTCTTAATTATTAAGCGCGGGGGCCCTTGGCTTTCGAGGGGCCCGCCAGAGATTTTAGCAATTTTTTTTTCAAATTTCTCCCTCCCGCTCATCAATTATTAATCGCAGTGGCCCGTAGCAAGGGCCCACCAGAGATTTTGACAACAAAATTTTTTCCCGCTCATCAATTATTAGGCGTGTGGGCCCGCCAGTGAATTTGGGAACCATGATTTGATGCGGGGCCTGCATGTTTGACATGATTAAAAGTGAAAGTTTTGATAACGGAAAAAGAACTATATTCCGAAACGTCAACTGCCTTCGTTTTAATTTTTCAATTTATCATTTAACAATTTTGTTTCAGTTTATATATTTTTAGGTGTGAGACATTTTGTAATAGAAGTATAAAAACCAGCCCCTGTCTGATCCTTTTGGCGCAGATTTTTATTTCATCAAAATATTTAAATATTTTTACAGTATCAAAATACGCAACAAACGTTATTGGCCACGTTGAAGCTTTGCCCCAATCACGTAAGCAATAAGCCAGCTGGTTACTGAACTATTTGGGAGGGCCAAAAGAACTTGAAAATAGTAATCACTCTACTCTTAAGGGTACGAACATGTCGAAGAATCTTAATAGTTAAATGAGTAGTTCACTACTACAGTCGCCGTCAATTTGTAAAACAAACCTGTACATTTAAATGGGATAGCGTATGCCGAAGATACTTGCAGCAGTTCATCCTAGCAGTTTACACGGGAATCACCGCGGTCATTGCACTTCACTGGCCATTCATAATTGTATACATTTGGTGTGAGGTACGCAGATCCTCGCATCCTCGCATCTAGAAGTTCAGGCCACAATTTGAGTCCGTGTATCGAATTCATCAATTTGTAAAACAAACCTGTACATTTAAATGTGACCGCACATGTCGAGGATGTTACCAGAGCTGTTTATATCCGAAGTCAACTAGCATGTTCACGTCGAAACAAAATAGTTTGTTTTTACATGGTGGTAGAGAGGTAGACTACGCGGGTCGCGAATATTTATCATATTTTGAATAAATATTTCTATGGATATTTGTTTTAAGTTATAGCTAACAACCTTAATTATTACTTTACAATTAAAATATATACAAGCTCGTATCTTAAAATTATTTTTATATGTTACCTACATGATTTTAGTAAATATTTCTATGAATAATTTTTTTGCCTATGGCTATATATCTACACCAGAAGTAGGGACAGTGGGCAGGACCGTCGACAGGGGGAGGCAGGGGCCCGGGACTACGGCTATATTACGTCATATAGGCTAGGCCATTCAGTTGTGCACATTTGGCGATTCTCAAAAAAGTTATATAAATATTTCAATTCAATAAAAATCTGTAACAATTAAATACTGTGGTAGTTTTTTAATAAATTAAAAACAGAAAAATAAAACGACAAAACCTTGAAAGAGGGAAGGGGCCCTCAATAATAAGCAGCCCCGGGGCTCGGTAAAGCTGTCGACGGCCCTGACAGTGGGGTATTTAGCAACTATAATTATTGCTATATAATTAATATAGCTATTAAATTGAAAAAGTAGCAATACAAATATAGTACGGCTTTTCCAGCATTGATTACGTGCCGTGTGCCGTATTTTAATTTCAACGACAATTCCCCCCAGTGTTTCTATTCATGGTACACATGCGGATTAATTTTGAAGAACTGTGAGGGGTTGAGGTTTCGCCAGTACACACTACGTTTGTCTAGATTCGCCGTACAGTGTATAACCATCACGCAGGAATGTGTGTACGATATATATTGAATATCTTTTTATTTTTATTTTGTGAAAAAGTGAAAATGAATTAAAAGGACGAATCAATCAATGCTCCAGCGTTGTGGGACAAACGCCATAAACAGCACCACAACCGGCATGTTTTGAGTAGGGAGTGGAAAAACCGCTGCCCAAGGAATCCTTACTTCCACATCCAGATTTTCCATCCAAGTCTCTCACAACGAAAACATTTTGTATGTGGAAATAAACGCATATTTCCCTCTCACTCTGCAAAATCTTATCCTTAAAATGGAGCAGTATCCGACTGTTACCTATAAAACTGAGTTTTATATCCGTCGGCAAACGTATAAAAACCGTAGCATTATTTTTCTGGGTACTATACTGGTACAGTTGGGGATAATACAATATTTATATTGATTTTTTTTTATCTGTAATGATTTTTAGTGAACACCATTAACGAGTACGCAGAAAGAATTATATAATGCCAATGCAACAGACGCAGACTACTCGTATTATCCGACGGAAAGAGCCACGCGACGGTGCTAGGCCCTAGCCGTAATTTTCAATAATGGGTTTAATTTTTAGTCATGTTTTGAATGTTCGAATTAACTATTTATGGAGTAGGGTTTTGTTCGTAAGCAGTCAGAAAATTAATCCGGTCACAATGCAACTTATTTTGTTACAAAAATAGCTTATAGCTATTTTATAAGTACTAAAATCTGTGTTTAATTTTAATAATAAGAATAATAATAATATTTGATAAAAAAAATGCACACACCACATTTTCACATGTATTTTTCTTGAAAACTACTAATAGTAAAAAAGAAAATTCAAATAACAAGTTTCTTCCATCCTGTATTTTCATTTATTTTTGATATACTTGGTATCTATTTCGAAAGATAACAATTTTCTAGATTGCTAATATAATTGCTAATTATTGTAAAGAAACATAAGATCATATTTTATTTCTTATTATTTCAACTAATTCATCAATTAATTTTGTTCAGTAATGTACAGTGTTCTAATGTATTTTAAAAAATACAATAAAAATTCAACAAAAAATAGAATAGACAGACAGTACTTTTTAATCGGATAGTAGGTACACGTATATTATATCATACCAACTAATTAAATTTTATATTTATCTAATAGTACACCTATTCACTGATTGCGCATATCCCCATTTAATTAATTTGTATTTAAAATGTCCCATAAGAAGAGTATATCTCTGTATAATTCGAAAGTTTCACCCCCAACCTCTCGTTCCGGTTACCGCCATAACAATACGCACTCAAATGGGTTTGTTCCAAATTTCGTGAAAAAAATACCTATTTTTGGATTGTTTCCGAAGGAAATAAAAATTCTGAAATTGCCAATGAAAATTCACTGTAATTGTCAATTTGTACTAAGTTTTAATTATTTTAATTTCTGATTGCAATAATAATTATTGCCATGCGCCATGCAACTTTCATTACATTTCATAATTTTCCACCCACAATAACAAACGCAATAGATCACCTTTTACGTTTTATAAAATTTAATGTATCACAAGAATGCACTTTTCAGAGATCTACGTTAACAAAAGTCCTAAATCTGACCTAAAATACATGCTTTATGATGGTGATTCCAAACAAACGGCGACACACTGCAGAAATAGAAATTATTTACATGAGATACAATAAAACCAGGTCAATTACCCGAAAAACGGAACGGATTGATAAACTTCTCCGGCATGTACGCCCAGCATCGTGGCCACTAATTGACTAAAAATCCGAGATGCACGGCTAGAGTCGTTACTTCTTTGGCATGTCCGTACCCTTACAAAAAAAAAAAAAATACATTTTATGAGTAACATCTGTATGTGTTTCGCAGAATATCTAAATTATTGCGTTACTATTTGTCTCTTTCAAATTATTATTCAAATTCGCCGGACCTTCCTGATCACAGAGAATATTTTGATCTATTATCTCCCGATATCCACAAAACTATTTAATGAGTTTAACTAAATCAATATCGTATTTAATGGATAAACTTAATTAAACGACGTGAGTGGCATAGAAACCAGTAGGAGAGCGCCAGTACCTTCCAACCATTATTTTAAAGCCTATAGCGTGTTTTGAATTTATTTAGTATATAGTGTGCGTGCTGAAAATACATAAAATGTGAAAAGCTTCGTTATAACAAAGTAAGTAATGAAACAATGGATCATTAAATATCATTGTAGTATGTTATTAGACTAGATTCGTTTCCCTCCGTAGTCCATTCCTAGAAGCACAACGATGGTAATACACGATTCATTTGGTAAATGTTTATAATGTTTGTAGTCAAATGTATATGAATAGTTCAAAGTTGTTATCATCAGCATTCTAAATCTAGAAATCTGTTTAATTTTCTAATATTTATCAGCGCAGTAGGTAAATCAAATATACTGTAATTAATAATTGATAATCTTAAAGAATGCAAACAGCACCGGCAAAAACAAATTAAAAATATGCGAAATACAGGAGAGCTATGGCAAATTTAAAACAAAAGCCAAGTCTGAGTGTGATTTCTTTCGCATATTATTATAACATAACAAATATGTCTTGTAAATTGTTGGGTCGGTCAATTCTGTCCCACCTTCGTGAACAACCGAACCCAATTATACATTATAATACTGCATACATTTTGTTCAATTTTGCACTTCTCTCGATCCTCCAACCTAGGAAATGGTAGGGAAAATTAGGTGTGTGGGAAGAATCCTACACACGACGTCTGAAGAACGAAACACCAATTTGTTTATTAAAAGGCGCCAGTCGCGTTCTCCCTTATTCGTATGTGGTTTTTCACTCCCAGGCGGTTCTATATAGCAACGACTTACCGTAGGTTGCTAACGGTGCTCTCCCCAAAATTGGTTTCTCTCTTGATATACCTTAACTTATTTACCTAACAATTTAATGAATTTTGTGGCTCTGATTTTCCTTCACAAAAAATCTCACTCGAGCCCTCGTGACCGGTTATTGAGTTACAAACTTGGTGTTTGGAAACTCCTGATACCTACTCAATTCCGGTCTAACACTGAGGGGTAAGATTGAAAGTCAACCATTCAATCAATAAAAAAAAAGTTCGAATAATACCATTTATTGATTAGATTCAAAATAAGTGTAAGTGATGTGCATTATTCAATCTAAGAGAATCTATATACTTCAATGAAATGCCTCCCAAGTAGGGCAAGGACGAGTGAAGACTTTGGTTTCGCAACTACCATTTAATTGAGAGCATGCGATAGCAATCGATTAGGTAAGAAGATTCACACAACTTCCTCGGATGTTTATGTATGCAGTTTGGTTTTGGGACTGACTCAAAATAATATAAAAATATTTTACTTCTTCAAAATTTCGGGACACTAGTGGTTAGTTTTAAGGTCCCTCTTAGTAATTATATCATTCACAAGAATGAAGTTCGATTTGAGTTCAACTACAGCTTTCCTGTCTCGCGACGTACTGGCCCTCATGAGTTCAAGGGATGTGGCACGACTTCGCCTTAGACTTCTTTGCAAATTACCTTTTTATTTTACTTATGCAAAGGCTCTATGACTTTGCCGTTTGAAAAGACCTGCATTTGGTTTTCTTACTATCGCTTTTTGCCGATTCTCCAACGCACTCGTCCAACTCACAAGCCGCTGGGTGGATCCGAATTTGTTTTATTCTCGAAACCGACCGATTTTTTGCTAATTTTAGCCTAATAATTACCTGTAGATGCTACGCGCCTTTGCCACTTTTTTCGGTTTCGCCTATGTCTCCATTTTCATCATTTTTCGTGAAGCGCTAAAGAGTTAAAAATATTCAAAAATATTTTCATAGTACGTTTTCAGGGTACTTCTTAAAAAGTATATTATCTGCTTTTCCTTATCCGCCAAATTTGGCGCACTTTCGAAAAAGTATAATATATTTTTTTCCTCTTCCAAAAATATATTTTATTTTCGGTACACTTTTCCATGTCCACATTCATTCTCATGGCCTGGACATAAACATATTTATCTGAATGAAAAATTTCTGGGCGCCACGTGTGGTGCCATTTTGTATTTATTTAGTTATGCTCTAATAGTCTTTTTAATAGATTTTAGTCGCAATTTTTATTTATTCTTCGACTTAGGTCGATTCTGAAATGTTCCATAACATGGGCTCCAAATTTGACCCTTGCCCCTCACTTTATCTAATTCAATTTATTTTTCCATCCTTAAAATCGCCTAATTTTGCACACCTTATTCCAAATTTTTCCTCCAACCTCTCTCATTACTGAAACTACTGTGATGTTTTCATCTGTGAATTTTGCACAATTTTACATACCCTATTTCAAATTTTACACACACTTGCATTAGCGCCCATTTGTTTTTTTTCCTCTAATGAAATTACTACTTTATTTTAAGTTGATTCGCAGTTATTTTAGTAAGGGAAGATATTGTTAAGCTACACTACTCACTTACAAACAAGAACTCGATGAGTCTATTGTGAGTTCTGTTGGTTTATTCATATTATTTTGTAAGAAAATATTTGCTTTCTTTTTTTTAGCTGTGTGGTAATAGTATATTACGTAATGAGTGTTGTAAGAAGCATATTACGCACGAATGGAAAAAATACGCACGATGCCGCGTAGCGGCGAGTGCGTATTTCCATGAGTGCGTAATTGCTTTACAACTCGAATTATGTAGTATAATTTACCTACGATCATATTTATTTAGTAAAATCTGAATTTAGTTTACTAGTCAACAAAATTATTCAACAAATATTATGTCAGTTTTGACAGCGTTTGAATATTACGTAGGCGCATTTGTTTGTTTAAACACCGCGTCAGCGATATAATCCACCTATAATTGCGTGTTCCGTGAGTTTTGTTTACCGTGCGATTTGTTTACAGTGCGATTTGTTTAAAATATGTAAAGTTCAACTTACATAGATGGCAGGTAGTGTGTTTTTTTACTATTTACAGTAGTGATCGTAGGTAAACATATGTATTAAAGAGAGATCTGGAACTAGATTATATTTGGATCTTATTCCTTTGAAATAAATAGCTAAAACAAGCAAGTAAGTGCCACAAAAATTGGAAGTTAGTATGTATGAGAAGGCCTTAAATTTTTTGGCATCAGTCCGCCCCATTGCCACCCCCACTCAGGAGAGTAAAAAAATAAAATTGGGATTTAGTACATGTACAATAACCAAAGGTCTCATTTTTTTTGGCATCAGTCACCTCCACTACTACCACTCCCTTTAATAATGGGTTGGGGGTGGTAGTGTGGGACTTGGATAGAAAATCTGGATGTGGAAGTAGTGACTCATCGGGCAGCGGTTTTTTTATACAGGGTGTTGCATAATGACATGCTAATATTTCAGGTCATTTTATGAAGAAAAGTTCATATGAACATATGTCCGCAACGGCTTAAACTTTTGTTACAGTGTGTTGATTTTTTTTTAAATCGTTATTTTTTAATATCTAAACACATGTTTTAGTTTGGAAAAATTATTTTATTGCTTCACCAGTGGCGTCCCTGCAATCATATTTTTTACCAAAAAGTGGTACGCCACTGACATTTTTCCACGTGGATATTTTTTCTGATTATCCTGGCCAATTCTCTATGAAAACGGTCTCTTGCGCTTTTCTCGTCAGATGCACAGTTCTTGATTAAAACAATTAAATTCAAATTGAAACTAATTATTATTAATATTAATAATGATGATTGTTGAAAATGGCCACCTTCACTTAATAGGCTTCCGCTCGTCTTCGCGTCGAATTGTGCACTCGTTCAAATATTCCCGGCATATTCCGTATTGTTTCACACGAGGCAACTATTCGCTCTCTTAAATCTTCCAGAGTTTATGGGAGTTTTACACACCAGTGTTATAGAAATCCAAACTATTGAGATCGGGGATCTTGCTGGCCATTGCTGAGGTCCTCCGCAACCTACCCAATGATTAGGATAAACCACAAGTGAATGGTCGCGAACAATTACACCGAAATGAACATCGTGCATGTATCACATTTGATTCCTTAATGCAATTGGTACATCTTCAAGCAACACAGGTAGTTTTTGATGGAGAAAATGCAGGTAAGATTGCCATTGAGACGTCCTGGTAGAAAAAAAGGCCTATAAGGTTATTACCAATAATTCCTACCCATACATCAACCGAAAATTGCTCTTGGAAATGGGTTTCGGTTATGGCAGGGGGGTTTTCGTCCGCCTGCATGATTATTATGGAAATTTTGACTAGCATTCCTAGAAAAATTTGCTTCGTCTGTGAACATAATTTGTGACTCAAACTACGGATTTAGTGTGACCTGCTGAAGGCACCAGTGACAGAAGTTCACACACTGTGGAAAATCCCTGGGAAGTACTGCCTGTACTCTTAGAATATGGTACGGATACAACAAAAAGTCAACCAAAATTCGCCAAACAATTTGATGACAAATATTCAGAGCTCTAGCTCTCGTACTCATTTCAGGATGTTTGTCGATTTCCTGCAGCGCCGTTTTCTCAATTGCGGTGTTCTGACAGTTCGAGGTCTATATTCCGAAGTACCTTTTTGAAAACTACCACTTTCACAAAGACAGCGATGAATAGTCCAAAAGAATCTTCTCCCTGTCAAGGCGCGATTAGAATATCTTTCCTGATACATACTTCTGGCTTTTGTAGCATTACCATCTGCGAGACCATATACGTAATGACGTAATGCATTGTCGCCACCCTGTCAAAAAATCCTATTTCAAACTTATAGATAATTATACATTTTTTATGGGTAATCATAAGAGCCTATCTGGTTTATAAGGTTTTATACAGTACATTAATTTTGCCATATAGAAATTATATTGGGATGAATAAGTATCTAAAGGAGTCTTAATTGAGTTGGAATACCCATGTTGTTATTGGTATGTTTCCATAAGTGTTAATAATAAAAACAGTTTTTATATGGCATTACAACTTTTAATTTGATAAGTTCTCATGGGATCTGAATAGTGTTGAAACTGAAAAGGTTTCATCAGTAAAATCAAATACGAGTTCTGTAATCTTTTATAAGAAACAATTAGTATATGGTTTTTGTAAGATCTGACTGACTGTTATCAGTTTTAGTTTATATAATAATTTAATGAGGATTTATAAGGATACGTATTAAAAAGTATTAACAAGGAATTACATCGAATCATTTTGTGACTTTTTTTGGGATCTGAAAAGTAATGAAATTGAAAAGATATACTAAGGAGTTCCTAGTAGACATTTTATACATTTTTATAAGGATATATTTGTACTTATTTTTATAAGACTTCATGGGTACATATCAGTTTAGTTTATATAAGAATTGTGAGGTGAGGTACGGTACCAGTTTCAGTGACTGGACCTCGATCAGCGAAGTTAAGCACGGTCGGGCGAGTCCATCACTTGGATTGGTGACCGTATCTCATCTCACCATCCTGGTTAAGTGGTAGAACAGCATTAGCTAAACTTCGCCAGGACGTTAATATAAATAATGGAAACGTGTAAGGATGCATGTTAAAAAGTATGAATAAGGTATTATCGAATACTTTTCTGAGTTTTTTTTTGGAATCTGAAGAATAATCAAATTGAAAAGATATACCAAGAAGTTCCTAGTAGGCATTTTATACATTTTTATAAGGATATATTTGTACTTATTTTTATAAGACTTCATAGGTCCATATCAGTTTAGTTTATATAAGAATTTAATAAGGATTTATAGGGACATCTATTATAAAGTATTAATAATGATTTACAACTATTAACTTGATAAGTGTTCATGGGATTCCAATAGTGGTAAAACTAATAATGTTTCATCAGGAAACCAGGGATGAATTTTATAACATTTAATAAGAAATAATTAGTACATGGTTTTTATAAGATTTGAAAGGTTATTATTAGTTTATTTTTATATAAGAATTCTATAAGGATTTCTCAGTGCACCCATTGAAAAGTATTATATACAACTATTAATTTGAAAAGTTTCCATAGGATTTCAATAGTAGTCAACCTAAAAAAGTTACAATACTTACTAGACTAAACTTACTAATACGCTAGATTTCATATAATTTACATTAAAATCAATTGTAAGTATATACACATTGTATTTTAGAAAACCCTCTTATTCCCATAAAAGCATAAATGTCTTACAATAGGCCTCAAGCGAGGAATATACGTTAAAATCTCACAAAATCTATAAAGTATTCGTGTTTCAAACGCCATAAAAACTTATAAATACTTATAGACCTCGTACTGAGAATTTACATTAATATCTTTCTCATATAAAAACCTATAAAACTTCGCAATTTAATTACCATAAATACTTATAAATATACTGATAGACTTCATTCAGGGAATTTACTTTAAAACCCCATTGCATATCCTCATAGAATTGTATAAAAACTTCGTGTTTATTATTAAGACCTGCAAGTGTTGATAGACTTCAGGCAAGGAATTTACATTCGAAACACATTTCAAATACTTCAAAAACTTAGACACATCTGAACCTATAAAATCTTCGTATTTCAAGCACCATATAAGAACTTACAAATACTGATAGGCCTCGTATGGAGAATTATTTTCATTAAAAATACTTTTCAAATACATATGAAATATCTATAACACTTCATATTTCAATTACCGTGAAAACGTGTAACTACTGATAGACTTCCATATAGGGAATTTACATTAAAAACCCATTGTAGGCAGCAAATCTTATAAAAACTTCGTATTTCCTATTAATATATGCAAATGATGATAGACCTCAGGCAAGGAATTTACATTAAAAACATATTTCAAAGAGCCACATCAAACCACATTTAGAACTTATAAAAAACTTTGTATTTCAAATACTATAAAAACTTAAATATACTAATACATATAACTACTGATAGACTCCATATAGGTAATTTACATTAAAAACCCATTGTACGCAGCAGATATTACAAAAACTTCGCATTTCCTATTAATATATGCAAATGCTGATAGACCTCAGGCAAGGAATTTACATTAAAAACACATCTCAAATAGCCACATCAAACCACATTCAGAACTTATAAAAAAACTTTGAATTTCAAATACTATAAAAACTTACGTATACTAATAGGTTTCATACGAATAATGTGCATTTAAAACACACACACACATAATTGAAACTTATAAAAGTTTAGTGTTACATACCACAGCCTCCAGTAGAGCTAATTCATATCTAATCTAATGTGACCTAAGAAACTAGTGTGGGCTTATTAAATTCAAACTAAAGCAGTCCCTAACGTATTAACAGCGTTTAGGCTAGAACGCTAAAGGAAACAAGGACTTTTGCAGTATTTCGTGTTTACCACTATATATATTACTATTGATATTTGAAATATTAATAGTAAGTAAATAACATTTACTTACCTATTTATGGGACTTGGCATTAAAATACACAACCAAAATCTGTAAAAAACCTATCAACACTAATAGAATTTCTATGGGAAATTTACATTCAGACCACTATACAAACCTATAAAAACCTATAGAAGCTTTTAATTACATGTACTTTAAAAACTCATCAATACTAATAGATATCATATGGGAATTTACATTCAAAACACTAGAAAAACCTATAAAAACTTTTAATTACATATACTATAAAAACTTACCATTACTTGGAGACACCATATGAGAATTTACAATTAAAACACATTTCAAATACACACATCAAAAATTATAAAAACTTATACATTTTTTTTAATAAGGTTTTATAAGGATTTTTTGACAGGGCATTTCCGCATTCGTATAATTAACCATATTTACTGAGATATTCGAATAAAAATAGCGAAAAAATAAAATAAATTCAATGAAACATTAAAAATCGAAGAAATAATACGATGAGATGGTTTTGAACACCAACAACTTACTTTATGTCAGTAAATATTGTTTTGGATGAAAAACAATTTTTTGAGACCTTTTTTTCTTGTATACACACTAAATCACAATTTTATTTTTTTTTATCCCCTTTAATAATAGGGTGAGGGTGGTAATGGGGGTGTCTAATGCCAAAACATTTTTTGTGACCTTAGCTTCTCTTGTATATACTAAATACCAATTTTATAGACTCTTGCTTGATTTACCTGTCTATCCCCCATTTGCCCCAATTTACCCCCCAATCCTTCAACGGAATAAGATCAAAATATAATCTAGTTCCAGATTTCGTTGAAATACATACGTGTACCAAATTTTAAGTCAATATCTTAAATGATTCCAGAGTAATCGAGCGCACAATAAAAAGCTACAGACAGACTGACAGACAAACTAATTATAACAATTAATTACTTCACTAATATTACACTGTGTACTATAATTCAATATTTCATTCACTTTATCACTTTGTTTACTATCTGACCATCTGAATTGTTAGCTGAACTGTACTCAAACTAAAACTGTGCACTCTGGGTTTCTCCATGCCTTTATATAGCCCAAAGATGAAGGGACCAGAATGTTCTCTCCTCCTTCTGGAATTTTTCTAGTAAGCACTCTCAACTTCCAGAATCTGACACCGCGCGCAATCTTCGGGCCGATTGCCAAACTAGCCAATAACTAACTTAACTGTTTACTTGTAGGAAACGCACATATATGTCTCACATGTAACACTATTTTTGAACATAAAAACGTGACTAAACATATTTTTTCTTCATTCATGATTGAAATTTTTTAAGAGTGGCTTTATATCCTTCTTATAACAAGGGTGAAAAACGTTTCAAAGGCTAAGCGATTGAAAGAGGTATGTATGAATAAGAATAAACACAGAAGTGTCCATAGGACACTTGTACGTGCACAGATAGTATAACATATATACATATATAAAACACAAATATGTAATATATAATAAAAACAATAATACAAAACATATATTTATATACAATACATTAGAAGATAAGAGATTTTTATATAACTATCCTAGGTAAATAACAATTTCATCATAATTTAACTAGAGAACTTGATATTGGAAATATAGGGAAGTCAATTCAATTTAAACATTGTTTGACTTGATACAAGGAAATCTGGATGATGTACATATAATTTCACAATCATATACATACATACGTGCATACACATTTTTAATGTACAACTAACAATTTTGGATGTACTATTTAAACGGAGCCACATAGAAAACCTTTTAGAATGACCTAAAATCATACATCTTAATATATTTAGTGAATCTGTATTTACAGGGATATAGAAACTACTAAAAAATTTTTCTATCAATTAGAACGTGAAACATATTCCTATCATTTTGTAATATGTATTGTGTGCATAAGAATTTAAATTTCTTTTTGTTACTTATTTCTTTAATTTCACGAGGTAGCGAGTTGTATATTTTTGGTGCAAGAAATGAGCTACATCTCTGCCCTATCGTTTTTCGGCGAATGGGGATTTTTAGGGCACTTGTATTATTTCTGGTTATTGTATATATAGGGTTTTTGTCTAGTATAGTTTTTTCTTTTTCAATATACTGATTTATAGCCAATACAGAACAATACAATTGTCGTATATCCATTACATGCGCTATTTTATATAACATATCAGACGGATAAGTATGGTCTTTGTTGTATATAATTTTTAAAACTCTTTTTTGAAATATTTCTAATTTTATCATATTGTTATTTAGTACTCCGCCCCAACCTATTAATCCATATCGTAAATGGGATTCTATAAATGCCTTGTACATTATTTGAAGCTGTTGAATATTTAATATTTCCCTGAGTCTTTTAAATAGGGGAATTATTCCACGTAATTTTTTTAGTAATTCATTGACGTGTACGTCCCAACGAAGATGTTGATCTATGTATATCCCAAGATATTTGATAGATTTTGCGCATGTGATTTGAAATGTCTTGGTATTTGTCGTTATGTTTAGTTCAGTATAATTTGGTAGCTGGGGCTTGTAAGAGGAAAACGGAATGAAAACGGTTTTATCAAAATTTATATATAATAGGTAGTATGATAGATTAATTTCGAGGTGAGTTCTGCTGGTTATAAAATTTTGTAATAGATTTTTATAAATAAATTTACATTAGAGCTCTTTGTCTCTAGCAAAACCAGATGAGATTTGTTAGGGAATTGACCTATTTCACGTTAGAAAGTTTGGTAAAAATTGTCATGGCGAAAACTAGTCTGGTATCACTATAAGTAGTACAAGTCACTACATATGGTGATCAACTCGTCTAATTTCCAAACTTTGTAAAATGGGAAACCTAAAACTTCTAAACTGACAACTCTGACAAAGTGATAAGTTGTATAACTTGATTTTTTTTAAATATTAAAGACAACAAAGCAAACTAATGAAGATGATCTCTTATCAATCAAAGTAGACAGAAAACATTAAAGATAATGAAAACAGTGATATGATTATTATATTTAGGGATATCTCATTTTTACAAAGTTTGGGAATTAGACGAGTTAGTGAACGTGTGTAGTGGCTTGTAGTGATACCAATCTGGTTTCGCCATTACCCTTTTAGTCTAGTCGTAAAGTAAAAAATACAGCAGAAGCTCGCAAAAATTATTATCTGCGATTTTCCTTCAGTAACTATTAGTGGAGGAGTTATACATCACAAAACCACAAAAATTCGTTGAACCATGCAACCCCCCCCCCCCCCCCCCCAGAAAACCACCCATACGGTGAAAAAAGCCTTATTTTACTGATAACTCGTTAACCGTTGAAGATATAAAAAATTGCTCATTATAAAAAGAAAGCTTGGGTAATTTCCTAAAAAAAAGTTCTTCTGAAATTATTTTTGTATATGCCATCGTTTTCGAGAAAATCGATATTGAAAATATAAGAAAAATTGAATTTTTAGAAAATGCGTTCGATAATCGTTAATATTGTCGACATATCTAAGAAAATAAGTAAGCAAATGAAAGATATTCTTATAACCTTCAATATTTCACCATAGAAAATTATAAAAGTAACTAGATTTCTAGGATTTTTAAGGTCGTGTTAGTAAAAATTGTTTTTTTCCCGATTTTTTTTAATATATATTTGCCAATTGTTAACATATAAAAAATAGAATCAGATATGAAATACATTCATTTAATAACTTTATTTTGTAACAATAAAAAAAATAATAAAAGTCCCTACTTATATGTTTTGTAATTTGGAGATTGTGTAAGTAAATTTTTTCTTTCATATTTTTTTAAGTAGTACTTTGTCAATTGTTGACATGTTATGGAAAAAGAACCAAATGAAAGATTTAATTACTTTATATCATAAAAAATTATAAAAGTCACTATATTTTTACTAATTTTGAGATTATGTCAAAAGTAACAAAATGAAACACTTTAGTAATGAGTTTTGATTTGAGTTTATTTACAAATTTTAAAAAAATATATTTTACAATAGCATTTTTTTCCTGAGAAATATAGTATAATTTTAAATGGTATGATCAATTAATATGAAGTCTTACCTTTATTTTTAGACTGGGTACATTCAAAAATATTAAAATACAAGGAAGTTAGATTAATTTAAAAAAATAATCCAAAAAATATCATCAAAAAATTGGATATCAATTTTTTGATGATATTTTTTTATGCAATTTTTTAATTATTAAATGATTAGAAACAATAGCTATATGATATATAAATTCAAAAAAAAAATTTTGAGCTAAACTTTCATTTTTTTTTTATTTTTAGGAAGCATTAAAAAACTGGCCAAAATTTGGCTAACTTCAACATGCTGGTAAATTTTTAGATATGAATATTTTTATTCCTAACTTTTTCTGCATTGAAGTACTACCTTGAACTAAAAGATTTATAACTTATATTAAAGTCAATTTTTTCTATAGGCCGCGCGCAAAAAAATTCAAATAAACAAAAATTCGTGCGCATTAAAAATACAAATTTTGGAATTTTTTTCAATATCGATTTTTTCGAAAACCATGGCATATACAACAAAATTATTATAGAACTTTTTTGTAGGAAATTAGTCAAGCTTTCTTTTTTATGATGAGCAATTTTTTTATATCTTCAACGGTTTACGAGTTGTGAGTAAAATAAGGCTATTTTCAGCGAAGGGGCGGTTTTTTTTGGGGGGGAGGGGGGGGGGGTTGCGTGGCACCCCCAGAACGGATATTTGTTGTTTTGTGATATGTAACCCCTCCATTAACAGTTACTGAAGTAAAATCTCAGATAACATTTTTTGTGATGGAAATTTTTATAATTATTGGACTATTTTACCAAACTTTCTAACGTAAAATAGGCCACTTGTAAAGATTTAAAATTGATATTTTAATTAAATTTTCATTTTTGATTGGATAACTAGGTATTAGTAAATACATTCATTTCAGAGTTTCTTATTTTTTAGCATAAGTAGGTTATCGAAATAATCCAAAAAATTGAAATGAATATTTTCATAGATAGGATTATCTTTTTTTTCATTTTTTATGGATAATTTTTTCTGCCGTTTGCGAAATCCTATAAAAACATTCATTGCTATAACTATAAGCAAACAAAAAATAATCCACATTAAAACATTATTACTGTGACTTTGCATTTTCATTGATTATTTTTTATGTTGTTTGTTGTTCTTTTCACGTACAATGACCAATGTTTTATCAATAATGCAAGCGTCTATAATAATTGATAATAAGTTTACTATATCTACTTGAATAATTTTCATGCCAAATTCATATCAATTTTATCATGATCATGACACTGTTTCACAGTATTTACTAAAATTATTTAATCTAGGAAAATTAGGTTATCTAGCGGTACTAATTTGAATAAAGATATAATTTGGCACGGTTGGTTGTTACCGACAAGGTAAACTTTCTCAGTAATTACTAGTTTCTCCCAGTGTACTGAAAAATCCTCGCCTATTGGTACAGTCAATCTGTATCTGACCCGTGTTGCCGCTATGGTCGCCATGTTGAAGAAATGATGGTCAACATAGATTTTTCTCAATTATCTCGTTTCCTGTTAGTTTTATTATATCCTAAAATTAGGTAGAAAATTAAAGAAACTATAACTTTTGCTTAAACTATTTTTCTCTATTGTTCATAATTTGCGATTTATAGCTATTAGAATGGTGAGAATTTGTCCTTTCCTGCAGATTCTTGCAATTATCCCTGCCCCCGTTGCTTCTACGTAGAGGTTAATTAAACAGCCACACAAAAGAAAAAAGAGTAAACGACCAAAATATAGTATCCCTATGTATTCTGGGCCGGTGAATACGAATCCAATGTCTAAATTCCCCCAGCAAATCACCAGAATTTTCTAACCTCAAAAAACCGCCTAAAATCGTCAATATTGCGAAAAAAAGAAAGGAAACACTTATGCAAATGACTAAAATATTGTATTTCTATGAAATTTTGTTGAAGAAAGATAGCGAAATGTAGTTGGTTGTTCTAAAATATTTATGTGTTTGTGTTTATATAAAAACAAGTAGTTGTTAGTCTGTCATTAAGCTGACATCAGTTGATTCAATATATATTTCACAATAGTAGATCTTTCTAATCTTTAACTAAAGTTAACTATCTCATATCCAAGATAAGCGCATTTACAGGTTATGGGCTCAAGGATCAGTGAGGATTGAATTGTTGAACAAGGATAATTTCGATACATGGAAGATTCAAATGGAAGCTATTTTAGTAAAAAATGATGCATGCATATATGTGTGAGGGGGGAAAAGGCGAAGCCGGCACTCATAGCAGATGATAATGAATCTGTCACTGCGATAAAATTATGAAAGAGTTGCGACCGGAAGGCGAAGTCAGATATTATATTGTCAATTAATCCATCGAAATTGAAACAGGTAAAGAATTGTACTACTTCAAAGAATATATGGGAGAAACTGCAGACTATTGATCAGTCGAAAGGACCAGCTAGAAAGGCTACACTTTTGAATCAGTTGACTTTACATCGGATGGACGATACTGGGGACGTTCGTAATCATCTCGATAAATTTTTCGATATAATTGATGAATTAAGTGAGACGGAAATTATAATAAATGAAGATTTGTTAACAATAATGTTATTGTACAGTTTACTTCCAAGCTTTTAAAAATTTTCGGTGTGCGATTGAGTCTCGCGATGATTTACCGAAACCAGAAACTCTGCGAGTGAAGATTGTGGAAGATTATGATGCAAGAAAAAATGAAACACAGAAACAAGAAAACCTGAGGATTGCTGAGGTAGCAATATTGGTACTAAAAATTTTCTTGCGAATCAAAAAAGTCATAATTATAGAGAAGTTGTCGCTAACCTGGTGGAAAATTATCGTAAGCTAGGTTGCAATATGAATCTGAAGCTCCACTTGTATTGATGACTTTCCTGGGGATTACAGTGAAGAATAGAAAGAAAGATTCCATCAGGACATTATGGAAATGGACCTGCGATAAATGGGAAAAATAAAGAAATCATATTAGGCGTTTTTTTATAGGAAAATTTTATTAATAAAAGTTGTTTAGAATTGTCCAAAAACCTGGAGTCCAAAATTTCAGCAATATTAAAAAATATTGAATTTTGTTTTTGAAGTCCAAAATTTCGACAAAATTTAAAAAAATACAATTCACTTGACAACTACCTGACAGCTTGCATTTAATTTCAAACAAAATTGTCATAGCACAATTTTCTAAGGAAAAAAAAAACAATTAAAATTATATTTTCGGACTCTGACCACAAAAGACCTATACCTGTGCTCTGACATTGTTTTAAATAGAATTTCAATATTTTTTTAATACTGCAGAAATTTTGGATTTTCGGTTTTGGACAATTCCGAACAACTTTCATCAATAGTTTTTCGATAAAAAAATGCCTAATATGATTTCTTTATTTTTTTTCATTTATTTTGGTACCGCAGGTGGCTTTGCATTTTTAAGAGGCGAATGTTCTTTTGGCCATAAATATATCCTAATTTGTTCTCTCTTTTGTTAAAATTTGGTTCAAGTCGGACAAAAAATAAAAAAGTTATAAAGGTGTTTCCATTTTAAATGGGTCACACTGTAGGTAACACCCAATTTTAAGGTAGAACTAATATAACAGGAAAGGAGATAACTAGAGAAACCTATTTGGACAGTCATTTTGTCAACATGGCGGCCTTAGAGGCAACGATATTTTTGTGGAAAACATGACCTGTGCAGTTCGGGGCATCCTGTATATTGTTGTATACATTTTTGGCGAAAAATCGCATATAGTGTCGTGTACTGACGTTCGACCACTTTGTTCGTTAATGTGGTGTATTATGACGAATTCACACTTACTTAAGGAGATCTAAGAATGTGAAATAAATATAAAGATTTAATTTTCAAATACCTAAACTTAAATAGCCACGTTCCAGTAATTTAAAAATGATTGTGATGTTTCTGTCTGAATTGGGCAAGTTGAACCTATTAGTCAGTTAGAATTAATATAATAAATTTTGTGTTTATTAGACCTCGTTTTTATCTGTATGACCTTAAGCTAAATAATAATAAAATTATTTGTTGGGATGCTTTAAATTTATATGTTAATTAAGGCTTAGTGGTTCATCACTACAATTCAAGACATGTTCATAAACATATGTAGTCTACATTCACTGGACGTGAAACGACATCATATACATAATCGTATATTTTATGGATATACATTACATATTCTGTATATCTAATATTTGCATTTAAAATTATATATTTAAATTCTAACATCTTACGTATATGCTCTGGTTGTACATATCCACGAGATGTTATGTGGGGATTTGGAGATACGCATCATTTATTTTTACTCTCACTGAAAACAATTTAAATGAAAAATTATAATGTATCTACATTTTCAATAGGACAGGTGTATTAAATTAAGTTTTTTAAGTTCATTTCCAATTTTTTATCAACATTTTTAGCTTGGCGTTATACTGATTCCGAAATACTGGCTTAAAAATTGACGCAAACAATTTTTCAATGTTGTTGATTAATAAAAATGTACTGTTAGTTATACGATGGATTTCCAACCTACAAAAAGCATCTTATTTTATTAAAGCTAATTTAGAACTTCATAATTCTTACATTGAACAAAGTTTTAGGTGAAAGTATGGGAACAAATTAGAAATTTTAATAATGACGACATAATACTAATTTATTTATTAATCATTTAAAACAACTGACAATTTTAAAATTATTTATTACTAATTATTATATTGTTGTTCTGATATTAGAGGATTTCGTGCATGGCTGAATTAAATTGGATACCGTGTATTAAAAATATTTGTATAATAAGGAAATTTATTTTTAAGACACGTACAGCAATACAATTGAAATTAAAAAAAATGTATATATTATTAAGTCCAGATAAATATAACTACGTAGATTTTATATATAGATAGAAGCGTGATAATAGTGACGGATTTCCATGAATTATTATTTGTCATAATATACGTCACAAATTACAATTTTCCTCGGGTATCATATACTGAGTGTCCCAAAATTAGGTTAATATGCGATATCTCCGTTATTTGAAAGGATAAAAATAAAATTTAAAAAAACCTGCAAAAGGCATGAAGGACTCCGTCTGGTAACACCCCTGGAACCGTCTTACCTTTTTGCAACTCATGAGGAATCACCTCCAATTTCTCTTTTCAAATGACACCCTGTATAGTTAGAGTCTGAAATCGCATCCACATGTCACTCTAAGCACGTGATATACCATACTTGGTGTGTTACAGTCAGTGTTGCCAACTGCCGGAGAATTCTCCGCTTTTCGGAGAATTTGACTGCCTGCGGAGAATGCCTTTTTGACGGAGAATTGGCGGAGAATATAGAGTGACAGAATTTATAATTATTTCTTTATTAAAACAAATAACAAAATAATGTAGCTCTCCGTTTTCTTGCAGTTTAGTAGTTTATGTAAATGATAACAGATGGCGACATGTGCGTATTCAGTTTCATTAAGGGACAACAGAGGCCGGTTGTCGACCAATAACTCAAGTAGTGAGCTTGATCAGGGTGTATTAAATACACCGTGGCTTGATACTATATTGGAGTATTGGAGTGAAGACCGATAGACTGGAGCTGGAAGAAGCTTTGGAAAGAGAAAGCCATATTTGAAGCAGAGAGTATAAAATCACCTCTGATTTGAAGCAACTAATCTTTGTTTGAAGGTTACCTGTCTCCTGAATAATTAGTTTACAAGTGAGAGGGAGCCAGAATGCCTCCAAATTTAACTTATCTCGAAAGTTTCTTTGAAAGGGAACAATAGGTTCCTAATTGTTCAACTCATTCCAGTATGTATGTATGTATATAGAGTTCACTAATCTCAAGCGTGCTCCAAACCTGGTTGTGGTGATTCATCACAACCAAGTTCTATTAATTCATTACTGATGAATTAAAATATCAATTTGTGCAAATTAGTAATGGACTAATGGATTACATATTAAGAAGCAAATAAAGATCAATATATTTTTTGTTGTATAGAAGATTTTGATATTTTATTTTTGGCGGAGAATTTCTTCGATTTGCGGAGAATTTTAAGGCAGTAGGCGGAGAATTTTAGAAAGCTCTGTTGGCAACACTGGTTACAGTTGTTCAGTAGTTACGAATAAGACATGTTGTACAATCATGATAAGAAATGAATACGTACCAAATTAATAAATTAAGAGATTATGGTGAGATCCTCCAAGTTAGCAAGTATGGTATATCACTGTACTCAGAATGACGTGGGAGTGTGATTAAGGCTGTATCTATACAATGTGCGATTTGAAAAAAAATTTGGAGGTTATTTCTTAAGGGTTGCAAGAGGTAGCACGGTTCTAAGGGTGCTATCAGACCAAGTCCTTTATGTCTTTTGCAGGTTTATTAATTTAAATTTTTATCTTTTCAAATAACGTGGAAACATTAGTAGAGACCTTTCTATTTCAGATAAATTTGACCAACATTGCAATATACAATGTATCCACGGCAAAGCGGTATTATAGGTGTAAATAACAATTTTTTTGGATTAGAAACACAGTTTTTTGTATTCTGCTCTTACTTCACCCAAAAACTATTTTTAGTATATTGGAATTTATAGAGGGCGCCGGTAACAGCTTAAAAATAAAAATCGCATCAGGTAAAGTGCCTTTTCTGTGCGAAATATTGAAAAATTTTATTAGAAATACTTGCTCAGAATTAAAAAATATGACGGTGTACCAAATTACAGAACTAGAAACATTTTTTTTTAATTTATAAAATTTTATTTTTTTTTTAATATTATAAATGTAATGATAATTAAAATTCATTTATTCTACCCATGTTCCTCCTTCCTCCATTTTCAGCACATATCTCAACTCTGATCTTAAATTCTTTGTAGCTATTTTGAATGGCTTGGAGGTCAATTGAATTTATAGCATTTATAGCTTTCAATACATTTACATCCGTTGTTAAATCATAGGGATAAACAATTTGCTTCAGATGACCCCATAAATAAAAATCGCAAATAGTCAAATCAGGCGATCTGGGTGAATACGGAAAGGATCCAGATCATCCAATCCACTTTTCTGCAAAATTATTATTCAGCTAATTCATTACTATTTGTGTGCCGTGGGCTGAACAAATCATTTTGCTGAAAATACAAACGTGCTCTTTCGTCCAGTTGCAAGGTATGTAAATGTTCATGAAAAAATGTTACCAGTAGATTTAAAGAGTTATTCTGATTCAATTTACCGCCAATGAAGTATGGTCCGATTATACCATTATAGGTATATTGCACACCAAACATTATCTCTTTTAGAATATTGACTACCTGTAACAATTCTAAAATTTGGGTTTGTATCGCTCCAGTAGCGGCAATTCTGACTAGACACAACACCACTGGTGAGTTGCTTCATCAGAGAAAATGATGTCGATGAAAAAACCGGTCTTCTGCAAATTTTATATTATTAAAAAAAATTAAAATTTTGTAAATTAAAAAAAATCTTTTAAATTCTGTAATTTGGTTCAACGTCATATTTTTTAATTCTGAGCAAGTTTTTTTGATAAAATTTTTCAATATTTCGCACAGAAAAGGCACTTTACCCGATGCGATTTTTATTTTAAAGTGTAAGATACTAAAAATAGTTTTTGGGTAAAGCAAGAGCAGAATACAAAAAATTGTGAGTGTAATCCAAAAAAAAAATGTCATTTACACCTATAATACCGCTTTGTCGTGGCCACATTGTATAAAACCGATGCCCAAGGAATCACTACTTCCACATCCAGATTTTCTCTCCAAGTCACTCACAACGAAAAAATTTTGTATATGGAAATAATTTTTCATGGAACTTTAATGATATCATTTTTGAAATCCTCTACACCAGAAACCCATAAAGCGATACCCCACATCGGTAGTGGGGTAGGGGTGATGATAGGGGGGTGGTAGTGGGGTGGTAGTGGGGGTGATAGTGGGTGTGGATGAAGTAAAAAAATATTTTGAGGTGTCTGGTTCTTGTACACACACTAAATCACATTTTTTTTCATCCCCTTTAATAATGAGGTGGGGGTAGTAATGGAGGTGGCTAATGCTACAAATTTTTTTGAGACCTTAGCTTCTCTTGTATATACTAAATACCAATTTTGTGGACTTTTACCTGCTTGAGTTACCTATTTACCCCATATTTACCCCAATTTACCCCTCAACGCTTCGACGGAACAAGATGAAAATATAATCTAGTTCCAGATCTCGTAAAAGTACATGTGTACCAAATTTCAAGTCAATATCTTAAACGATTCCAGAGTAAACGTGAGCACAAAAAAAAGTTACAGACAGACAGGACAGACCGACAGACAGAATTTTTTTTTTCGCTCAAACTTAAAATCTCGTCGTTTCATGACATTCTAAGCCTATTTGAACAATAAAAATTTTTAAAAATGTTTTGGTCATTACTATAATACTTCCACTGGATGTGGAAGTAATATAATAGGAAGTTGCTCAAGAGAAGGTAAACGTTCCTGTTGGAATATTTTTGACAAAGCTGATGAAAACAGGTTACTAGAGTTCCAGAACCTAGGAAACCTGGAAAATTGAATGATAGTATGATTGAAAAATTTATTTGTCAGTTGCACGTTGTACATTCAGTGATATAGACGAAATAAGATGGCATTTATACAACAGTGATAGTCATTCAAATCCCAGGTAGCAAAGGCACGTGAAATTGACGTGAAAAAATGGTCAGGAGTGACGAGAAATGACGAGTTAGATGACGTAAATGAAACGTGAAAATGACTTCCTAATGTCTCAGACGAATGACGTCTTTTTCAGGTTATATTGGGTAATCCCCCCACAGGTTTTTAATAATAGGAACATATAAAACTACATACTAGTTAGTAATCTACTTGATAAAAATAAAATAATTAATGCATAAATAAGTTTTGTCCTAATGAATGTGTTTGTTAGCCATCCGTAATTTTATTTACTATTAACTAATATTGTTTACCATCACTCCAACTTTTTCTCACAAGGGTTGCCTGCAAATTATAATGTTTAAGTTATTACATTCATTTTTACTTATCTTTACCAATTGCGGTCCTTAGGATTCGAACCTACCTGTCTCCCGTTGTCCGTATTACAGTACTGACGCTTCAACCAACTGAGCTAGCTTGGCGACCTTGGATGCTAAAAGCAATATTTATGGTGGTGAATGAAGTCTTTATTATTATATGTGAAATTGAATTTCTTGCCTTATTTAAAATATATGAAAATCTTTCAGGTTCTCGCTTAGAGTTACTAGTATTTTTATTTATTTATAATTATTAAGAAGAACTTATTTAATTTAATTAAACTGTCACCAGTGTCACCTGAGAAGTACGAGTAGTTGTTGAACAATATGTAATTATTACATTAATTAGTATTAGTGGCGGTTCGTTAAAAAAAATATATTTTTCCCAGATCTCGAAATTGAAGAGCAGAGAGGGAGAAATCCGAAAAAAAAATTTTCCTTATCTCAAATTTGATGAGCGGTGGAGGGGAAGTCAGGAGTCAACTATTTTAAGAATTAAAGTTTTAAGTTGAGGTACTCATCTACAACATAAATAGAATATTTAATGGTCTAAAACAGCCCTAAAATTGAAAAAAACCAATAAGCAATTATTACCTTAAAAAAAAAACTAAAATTTTTTTCGCAATAAAAAAAAAACGGAATGAGCAGGGGCTGAACCGCCGACCTCATGACTGGGAAGACAAACAACAACAACAACAATAATATTTTATTTTAAGTTCAAGCACAATATATGTGCCTCACCGGATCCTAGCCCGGAGCCAGCCAGACAACCACGGCGAACATCGCCGAGGTGGGTGTGAGGCTGGGTGGGGTAGGTCCGATTCGGCTTGGAAATAAATTCGAGGGGGGGTGCTAGAAGCTCCTGTCTGCCACGGGCTGACTTAAAAACTAGATTAAAATTTTTGATGTGTCCACATGGACCTAAAGGTAACTTAAAAATAAACACAACACTAAGAACACTAAAATCGTAGGCGAGCGCACTTCGTAATTTTGATTGTTGATACGGGGAACACAACTAAACGAAAAAACCCGTTCGAACAAATGACGACCTTGTGGTCTGATCGCCGACAAGGAAGGTAGGGTGGAAATAAAATTGTGGTTTAAAAAATTAGGATTTACATAAGTTTTCGGCCTAGAGGGAATTTAGAGAGACAAAAAAGAAATGAAAATAACAAAAAGGATAAAAGAACAAAATTGTACAAACATAAATGGGAAGAAAGAGGGATTGGAAAGATGTAAAGTTGAGGAAAGATAAGAGTAAGGGTAAGGGTATTGGTAAGTTATCGTGGAAGAAAGTGTGGCTAGGGGAGCTGCCGAAAGATAGGCAACGCCTGGTATGGTAGGGGGTGTCTTATATCGAAAAGTATGGCATTATGCTGTCTGATTCGGGTAATGTTGCGGGTAAGCGGGCTACCGTCCAGTTTAAACTGGTAGAATTTTTGCGAAGTTTCTTGGACGTAGTCCGCTAGTGGGGTTATGTCGTGGCAACGTGCATAGAGATTTCTGAGGGAGGTGTACCTACCAGAATCTGAAATGAGGCGCATAAATTTGTGTTCTAATACTCTTAACTTCCGCATTGTCGTGGCCGGGATGCTGCACCACACCGGCGCCGCGTATGTGATGGCCGGCCTGATTACCATCGTGTACAACAACTTTTTATTAGTCCTGTTGAGTCCGCTACCCCGTGCCAGGAGCGGATACAGACTCCTGGACATGGAGTAGACCTTGCGTATCGTCTCATTAATGTGTGTATTAAACGTCAGTCTTTTGTCTAGGTTCACCCCCAAATACTTCACGCACCGCTTAATTGGAATTTCTCTACCCTCGATCGAAAGTGGCGTTAGAATCCGGTTTTCTGTGAAGCGGCGCGTGAATAGAATCGACTCTGACTTCTCGGCGTTGATCCGAATTTTCCACTTGTTGTAATATGCCGTGGCACGGGCCATGTGCGCTTTCAGCAGCATATTAGCCGCCTGTGCGTTATGCGAATGCACGTACATGGCTGTGTCGTCGGCGTACTTGGCAAGGTTCGAATTCGGGAACTCCGGGAAGTCGGAGACGTACAAGTTGAACAACTTTGGAGACAGGCACGACCCTTGGGGGACGCCCGCGCGAATGTCCCGCCGAGTTGATAGTTTATTATTCACCCTGACCTCCAACGATCTACCAGACAGGAAGGAGTGAATAAGTTTCGTGATGTGCGTTGGGAAGTCCAATGAGTTTAGTTTGTAGAGTAACCCCGAGATCCATACGGTATCGAAGGCTTTCTCAATATCGAGGAGCACCATGACGGTGCTCTTCCCGAGGTTGCATTGCACCTTGACGTCGTTCACGATCCTGACGACCTGCTGCACGGTGCTCCTGCCCCGCCTGAAGCCGAACTGGCACTCGTCGTCAATGTGAAGTTCATCCTGAGCAGCGTCTAGTCTGATCAGGATGACCTTCTCCACCAACTTGGAGATCGCCGACAGCAACGAGATCGGTCGATAGCTGCCAACGAGCTTCGCGTTCTTGTTCGGCTTTAGGATTGGCACGACCACGGCGCATTTCCACTGGCTGGGCCAGTGTTGCAGTCGCAGGATCGCGTTGACAACGTACGTCAATTGTACAATGCCTTTTCTCGGGAGATATTTGAGTAGCCTATACTCGATGCCGTCTGAACCCGGGGCCTTGTTGTTTGGTAGAGTCCGTACAATGCCCGCAACTTCCGAGGGCTTGGCCATGACTTTTAGAAATTCTCGTCTCGTCAATTGGATGTCATGGCCAATCAGTTCGTTTACGTCATTTTCGATGCGGTCGTGTTCCGGATTGTTTGGTATTTGTATGTTATGTATATTTTGGAATTGGTCGGCTAAGTCGTTTGCTTTTCGTGAGTCTGTCATCGACGTCTGTCCGTTTGGTGTTGTTAAGGCGGGTATGGCCTCCCGCGTATTTTTCATGGCCCTCGACAGCTTCCACAGCGAGTTGTTTTGGGGATTCAACGCTTCCAGCCTATCCCGCCATTTCCGGTTTTTTGCGGTATTGATGGCGGTCCTGATCTGCCGTTGCAGCCTACCCATCTCGACCTTAGCGTCGACATCGCGATTTCGCTGCCAAAGCCGTCTCAGTCGATTTTTCTCGCGTATGTCTTGTATGACCGCTGCGTCGAGTCGGTCCTTGTATGGATTAATCGTTATGGTTGTGGCAACACTCTGCTTGGCGTCTTGCAGCATCCTACTGGGAAGACGACGCCTTAAACACTCGACCACCAACCTTTCTGAAGCTACTTATCTAAAAACTTTATAGTTGGAACACGCCGCAACGAATAGATTTTGCTTTTTAATGCATTTTAATCTAATTTTATTATTAAAAGAATAGATAGAAATATAATTTAAACAAATAAACTGCCGAATCTTTGCAAACTCTTTCGAATATAAATTATTTTGGATAATGTTAAAGAACATTAGTTATATCCTCGAATAAAAACGCCAATACTTATCCCTCATGACATGGTTTATTTTTTTTTAAACTTTACACTCTGCTTACGATAACAAAATGCCATTAGCGAGTTTTAAAGTTTGTAATCTGATAAAATATAAAGAAATTTAACACCGAAAAAAGACGACAATATGACGTGATGTGTAGCACGTTATTTTAATGTCATTTATAAGACGTCATTCTGTCGTCGATTTTTAGTGCCCTGACGTCTTTTTGACCAGAATCACCAGATTTTGACGTCATTATAACGTACCCTTGCTACCTGGGATCTTTTGATACTTGTATAAATTGTTTCTCACTAATCTTGGCATAGCTAAAATTTTTTTGACTTGTTTTATGTTGGAAAGAGAAAAAACTTACTTAATGGCATAGTGCATGTAGTGTGGCAAACCTTGAGATTTGTGTTTTTTAATTTTTGCATAAGAGCGTATATCAAAAGCAACTGCGCGTTTTCCAAATTTTTTACTTTCACATCCAGTGGAAGTATAGTAACGCAAAAAAAGAGCAAATTTTTATTGTTCAAATAGACTTAGAATGTCATGAAACGTCGAGATTTTAAGTTTGAGCAAAAAGAAATTATTGTCTGTCCGTCGGTCTGTCTGTAACTTTTTTTATGCGCACGACTACTCTGGAACCGTTGAAGATATTGACTTGAAATTTGGTACACATATGTATTTTAATCAGATCTGGAATTAGATTATATTTTGATCTTATTCCGTTGAAGGGTTGTTGGTAAATGGGGGTAAATAGGTAAATCAAGCAAATAAGAGTCCATACAATTGGTACATTGGTACAGTTTGTAGGTCTCTGGTTATCACCATGTATTGGAGATATGGCTCAGTTTCAATATAGGCCAGGAAACGAAGACATTAATTCGGAAATAAATAGTGCTCAACGGATTATTATTTTAAGTTGTAGGGTTGACCCTTAGGAGTAACATACCAAAAGTCCCCAGCCGTGGGCCTTGTGCGTTAGGCGGGAGGGTCGATTTGTAGGTTTTTCATTATTATCTCGAAAACTAAGCATCCTAGCGAAAAGGTCATTCTATTCAAAATGAAAGTAAATTGTCTACAAAAAAGATTCTATTCATTTTTTCGCTAGGAGCAGTAGTTAAGGGCGTACGTGAGTTTGAAAATGCGAATAGCTGGAAAAACTGTGTATTGTGGGAGGTAATGCTTAACAAGTAGAAAATTTTATAATATTACAAGTATTTACAAGGCCATATTAAGTAATTGGTCGAGTTCATCGACAAGATCATCATCATCGTCGTCGTCGTTGATGCTGACGATTGGAGGGCCGTTGGTACACGAAGCGCGGCAACTGCTGCACACAAGCGAGCAGGGTATGCCTGCTTTGCGGCACCTGCAACGGCCCCCGCAACCAGTTGTGTACCCGCAAAATATGTTATTTAGGACGGATTCTGGCGCAACTGAGTCCGTGCTTGTGACGGGGGTTAGGAAGCCATCCGACCCCCTCATCCATCCCCAAGCAGTTGGCTCCTGCTGCTGATCTCCATATAGCCATTGCTGAATCTGCAAACAATAATTCGTCCTTTGTAGTTTAAAAAAATGTGACACAATCTTGTCTAAGCAAATACAAAACAAGTTAATGTAAACAAGCATATATTGATATAAACCTGCAAATGAACTCTAAGGGAGTGTTGGCGAGCAGCCCCTCTGGTGGGTGGAAGTGCTGCAAAATCAGGCTTTGGCTTTATCGAGGCTTTAACAAAGGCCTGGTGTCGTACCCGGTTCAGGTCTGCTCCTTGTGGGGCCTGGTACAATGCCAAAAAAGCTGCTCTCCTGCATCAGCTACCATGTCCTGTGTTGCTGAGGCATCACAGAAGACTTTGCAGCTTTCTGTGACCTTCTCCTCGGCCTTCAAAAATGCTTTCACCACACCTCCCTTGCTCTTGTTGTGAATAGCGGAGGTAGTATCACAACGGCTGAACGAATGGAGCAACAGAAGAGCAAGGGAAGACCGAGGAGCAGGTCACAGACATCTACAAAGTCTTCTGTGATCCCTCAGTAACACAGGACATGGTAGCTGATGCAGGAGAGCAGCTTTCTTTTTTCATTGTACCAGGCCCAACAAGGAGCAGACCTGAACCGGGTACGACACCAGGCCTTTGTTAAAGCCTGGACAAAGCCAAAGCCTGATTTTGCGGCACTTCCACCCACCAGAGGGGCTACTCGCCAACACTCCCTTAGAGTTCATTTGCAGGTTTGTATCAATATATGCTTGTTTACATTAACTTATGTTTTGTATTGTGCTTAGGCAAGATTGTGTCACATTTTTTTAAACTACAAAGGACGAATTATTGTTTGCAGATTCAGCAATGGCTATATGGAGATCAGCAGCAGGAGCCAACTGCTTGGGGATGGATGAGGGGGTCGGATGGCTTCCTTACCCCCGTCACAAGCACGGACTCAGTTGCGCCAGAATCCGTCCTAAATAACATATTTTGCGGGTGCACAACTGGTTGCGGGGGCCGTTGCAGGTGCCGCAAAGCAGGCATACCCTGCTCGCTTGTGTACAGCAGTTGCCGCGCTTCGTGTACCAACGGCCCTCCAATCGTCAGCATCAACGGCGACGACGATGATGATGATCTTGTCGATGAACTCGACCAATTACTTAATATGGCCTTGTAAATACTTGTAATATTATAAAATTTTCTACTTGTTAAGCATTACCTCCCACAATACACAGTTTTTCCAACTATTCGCATTTTCAAACTCACGTACGCCATTAACTACTGCTCCTAGCGAAAAAATGAATAGAATCTTTTTTTGTAGACAATTTAATTTACTTTCATTTTGAATAGAATGACCTTTTCGCTAGGATACTTAGTTTTCGAGATAATAATGAAAAACCTACAAATCGACCCTTTCCACCCCCCTCCCGCCTAACGCACAAGGTCCACGGCTGGGGACTTTTGGTATGTTACTCCTAAGGTCAACCCTACAACTTAAAATAATAATCCGTTGAGCACTATTTATTTCCGAATTGAGGGATTTTTCGGTCTTCGTTTTCTGTACTAATAGGGATTATTGTAATATGCTGTTTTACATATTCTCCAAATTGTAATTAAATATTTTAAGTTTAACAGAAGTTATCGTATTTACAAGAAACTGTATACACGCACACATACATATAAACGCACACACACACTTACAGACGCAAAGACATTTTTTATTCGATATTTGAGTTCAGTCTGCTGTGAAGCGGATATCTGTACAAGAAATTTTTTTCTACGATGATTATTAAAATTTATATTCAATTTATAATAAATTTATAATAAAGTTAGAATACAGTCAAAAGATTTACAATTCATTACTAAACCATAACAATTACGAAAAAAATTAATAGAAACATTATTGTAGAAAATTTCGTCAGCTTTAATTTTGCATATAGCCACTTTTTGATTAGGGCTAACCGTTTTCGAGATATGGACGAAAAACAAAAAACCGGGACCTTCTTCGTGCCCCCCTGTAGCCCCCCCCCACTTCCTACGTTCGGGGACTTTTGGTATGTTTACCTCCTAAATAGTCCAAACGTCCAAACCCAGCTCTCAAGTCAAAAATTGTGATCTCGGCATTTCCCTCTAGAAATCATTCATTGACTGGACTACTGTGATTTTATTTAGGTATTTAATTTCACAAAAGGTATGACTTGAACCGTATCCAATTCAAATAAAGTTCACTGATGAGTAGGTCCTAAAGATAATATAAATACCTACCTACTCGCCTTACCTTACCAAGGAGGTTGAATATTTATATTCTACCTCCATGTACCTTAATTACCTATAAGGTATATTGTGTTTTTCTGCATAGTCCGTAAAGGTTTAGTGATATTGTTTGCTAACATATCCCATTCCTATTTTGTTCCAGGCAATAAGCAAGCATAAAGCTTTGACGGTTTGATATGTGCTTTGACCGTCAAACACATTTATAATTTTCAGCGCCCCACGCTTTTCAAAGCTGCAGATTACGCACTGAAATTAAAAATAACATGAATCATTACTGACCTCGTGATTCGGCCGCGCATCACGAGATGGCGCCGGCGCTAGTTGCTAATGGAGTAGCTGGAGCAGGATGGTTGCCGTTAGACTGTTTGCGAGAGTCGTGTGTTGTGTGAATCGTGCTGGAATTATGAAAACGGCCTAAATCCTCGTGTGCTGTGTGCTTATAACCAAAAATCTAACTGAAAATGAGCTTGTGATGTGCTGGTTTGCTAGTGTTATATAATGCACTCTCTATTAATTACTGGACGATTGTTATCCCGTGCAATTTGGAATGGATTCGCTAACATTTCATCTGCAGCAGACCCTAATCATCAAAGAAAAACTGAACCGTGTTTAGTGTCGGCCGTTTGTGGCTTTTCAAAGGAGAGAAAAATCCAAAGACTGATCAAAGGACAGTTCGGCGACGATGCCTGGTTCACAGCAAAATACAAATCTGCGGATGTATTGGGTAAGTGTTAAGGGAAACCTAACCTAACCTTTGTACATTTTGTGACGTTTGTAAATTGAAATCTTAAAACAACAGCTTGCATAATAAGCCCCGTTTATGCAAGTCTAAGGTTTCTTTTATTTCTAGACGTTATTTCATAAGTTTCCCAGTAATTAGAGGTAATAAGGAAATTTTATAACCTTGACATTGTGTTTACTTCTTTTAGAGCCTAATTTACATAACCGTATACAGGGCCTGCATTTTGTGGATCAGTGCATTACTTACTTAATTTGCTAAATTAAGTGTTTATTAAGAGTGACTTTCATTTAATATTTGAGTAGGTACTGTGTTTATTTATTGCATGTACCTACCTAATACCCAAGTATTTACAATATTTGTACTGATAAGTGTTTTATTCGTGGGTTTACTAGGTTTACCTTTCTTTTGTGTTGATTCTTACATTTTAATTATAAAAAAGCCTTTCAATGAAAGTGATTAGAAAATTATAAACATAAATTATAATTCCTACCTACCGAGTCAAATCAGTAGCAGGGAAATGTATTAAAAATAACTAGTTATACCTAATAGACTTCATTCACTTTCTTCATTTTTCAAACATTGAGTTGTAACTTTAAAACAGGTGATCGTGGAAAAAAATTATTTCAACAAAGTTTTGGAAAATTTGGTCATTCTGTAGGATATCGCCTTCTGGAATTACTCCAAATTTTTTGCACACAGACGTTATAGTAATCGTTTCTGATAGTTGAAATGTTGTGCTTATTTTGAAAAATTACCCCCTACAATAGGGGTAGTTTTGAAAAAAAAAATGCAAAAAAATTTATTGTCCTTGCCCTAAATAAACTGAACACAATGGAAAATGAAAGAAAATGTTCCTTGCCCTTCTTGCAAGCAAGACACAAAACCACGTCAAATTAATACTACCCCTATTGTAGGGGGTAATTTTTCAAAACAAGCACAACATTTCAACTATCAGAAACGATTACTACTACGTCTGTCTATGCAAAAAATTTGGAGAAATTCCTTAAAGTGATATCCTACAGAATTACCGAAAATTTTACTCTACAATATTGAAAATAGGTACCTACCTAACTAATGACTGCGTATAGTACAGTACCTAGAGGTGAAAAATATGCAAAACTTCGGAATAATGTCATATTGAACGGATTTCGTTCATTTTTGGCAGTATAATAATACTTAAATGCATCACAGAAAAGTTTCTATATTGTGCGGGGGCTTGCTAATTTATAGGGGGTGGATGCCACCCTCTCTCGAGGCACTTAAAATGTGTATATATATTTATTGGAGCTGAAGTAGAATCAAATTTTAAGAAGAAAAGGTTCTATGCAATTTTTCACATAAATTGATAGTTTTTAAGTTATAACGACTTCAAAATTGCGATTTTAGCTTAAAAAAAAAAGTATTTCCAAACGGCTTTCGTCGAGTATCTCGAAAAGTATTACTTTATAGAAAAAATGTTACAGACCAATTACAGAAAGAACAAACTGGGAATTAATTATGGTATTATATTTAGTATCCAAGTCTTTCGAAATTAGGTACCTTCAAAATGCATTTTTTTCTAAAGGAAGTGCTTTAAATGAGAACAAAATTTGAGCATCTAGGTAATGCTACATCTAAACGAAAAACTGTATTTGAGATAATTTTTTAAAATTACTTGCTAATTAGAGTAATAAAATGGCGACCTTTTTATATAAAAAAATATAAATACGCACATTTTTCCTTCATAACTTCTTTATTTCTTATGCTTCAGGAACGAGTAAAAATAATGGCGGCTGTAAATCGTAAACTATGAACGAGACTATGAATAATGGAGAAAAAAATAATACGAAGGTTTCAAACGAGAAATAAAAGTGTTGTCTCATTCTTATTATCTTAAGGTTACATTCTGCTTGATCACCAGTCTGGGTGATTCCTAGCGACCATTTCATTATCTTAATTTATTGGTTGCAACAAGATTTACGTCTGTTATTGTTAATGAAATATTTGAAATAACATCGATAAATGTAAATAATTTACAAATTTACATTTGAATATTTTTTCGAGATAAAATTCAGTATAAAATAGAGAATACACATAATATAGATAAGTATTGGACTCTTTTTTTTTCTTTTTACAATGCTATAATAAACTTTCACCTCGTCTTTCACCTAAGTTTATTTGTTCTTCGATAACTTAAGTTTAGGTGCAGTAGGGGACCAACTCAAGAAGCCTAAGTTGGTCCTTGTGTATCTAAACTAGTGTTTAAAATTCGTTAATTCTAGACAAAAAAAAATGTGTTTCATTCATAACACGTTTTATCAAAGTTCAAGTACCATGCTTGTGCAGATATTAATCCGCGAGTAGTACCTAGGTACTTTATACTGATAGATCTGCCACCGACTCAGTGAAGTACTGTTTACTGTTTAAAAAATGAAATCCCAGTTTACCTAATAGCCCTGCCTTCTAAAAATAACGTGGGAGATAACTTTATTTAAGCAATTTACATATATACCCAAATAATTTGCAAAGAAATCTTTGTGCATACACACGTAGGAATAAATTATGATAAACTTACCTGCCAAATAACCTAAATACACACATTTGACTCTATTTACGTACTTTATAACTATGAAGAAAAACATTTTTGACCCTGTTTTTATCTAGAATTTAAAAATAAGATATTTACTTATTTTAAAATGTTACAATTTTGCATTGCAAATGTACAGACTTATTACCTACATAGATATATAATATCTAAGTACTCATTTCCTAATAATATTGTAAAAATGGTCTGAATCAAAAAATTGAGAATAAACAAAGAATATAGGTACATATAATTTATTTCTTTTTACTACACCATAAATAACTTCCACGTGTGTTTATTTCAAGATTTTTCATTTCAACTTTTTGAATTAAGTAAATATAGTAAACCAAACAATATTTGGCTCCATAAAAAAATGGCGAAAAACTATAATGCTATAAATATAAGACGTGAATTACTTCTAAGATTTTAATGGGTAAGGCAGGGGAGAGTTAAGGTATAAAAAACTACATTCGCAAGAAGTGACCGCAGAATAAGTCCGAAATTTGCCTCTTTTCCGTATATCTTTCCGTTTTGCAAAGAAATGCGAAAACTACCCTTATTTAAATGTTAAGAATATTTAACCACTGCCAATATAATGTTCAGTCGAATTGATATAATTTAATTCTTTCGGCGACAACATTCCACCTGAAATTTTATTGTTGATTCTTATGTACCTATTGTGACCTGGTTACGAAAAAAATATTTGCGTCCAAAAATTCTTTGTGCGTCAAAAGTTATATGTACTTTTTGACGCCCTTTCTACTAGTAAAAGTCTTAAAAATGTAGACCTGTCCGATATGTTTTGGTCTCGCGGTAATGAAACTAATATACTTAGTACTTATATTTCATTTTGTTTCGATGAAAATTAGGTGAAAAAAAAGAAAGGTCAAAGAAAATACATTTTTCTGAAATCGATCGGCAATGTCTACATTTTCGGCGCGATTTCAGATCGAAAAATGCACAATTCCAGTATTTTAGTCCGTTGCTAAGAAACTATCACAAAAGAGACCGGAAAAGATCCGTTGCCAAGCAACGATCAAGAAAACCGTACGGGAATGTTACTTTCCCGGCCTAGGCCGGGAAAGTAACATTCCCGTACAGTTTTTTATGTATATTTTAGCCAGTAAATAAATACACGCAGACAAACCAACTCACATTAAAATTGCATTAATTAGTAAGCAGTTAGATTGTATTGAAGAAATGTTATGCATTAATACAAATTCCTTAATTTATAATACTATTGATTGTGATTTCAGAAAAAATAGTATGTGTACTTCGGTGTGAAAGCACATTCCCGAACTTCGATGCTTGTTGGCCTCGGCTAGCGCCTCGGCCAACAATTTGCATCGTCGTCCGGGAATGTATTGCTTTCACACCTAAATACACAATATACTATTTTCTGAAATCGATCGGCGCGATTTCAGATCGAAAAATGCACAATTCCAGTATTTTAGTCCGTTGCTAAGAAGCTATCAGAAAACAGACCGGAAAAGATCCGTTGCCAAGCAACGATCAACATTCCCGTACGGTTTTCTATGTATATTTTAGACAGTAAATAAATACACGCAGACAAACCAACTCACATTAAAATTGCATTTATTAGTAAGCAGTTAGATTGTTATGAAGAAATTTTTCCTTAATTTATAATAATATTGATTGTGATTTCAGAAAAAATAGTATGTGTACTTCGGTGTGAAAGCACATTGACGAAGAATTAAAAATTTTATTTCATCCACCATCTTTGACCGTTCTATTTGACATACGGTGTCCAGGATTGGTGCATTAAATCTGACCACAAATGAGTTTTATTTTTGCCAACGTTGGTGAAATTACTCCTTCTTTTAGAAAAGATATTCAACTTTCATTTTGTCGCCTATTTTTGGTGTTTTCTATTTTTTTCCAAGATGGCGGATTGACCAATACATATCGGTCTATATTTTTTAAGAATTCTATTTCAAATTAGCCGGTATTTTTAAAATTCCCACCCGATCACGGCGATACTAGTACAAGATAAGTTTATTGGACGTATTTTTGTTAAAAAAAAAGTGACTTCTGAAGGTGCCATTTCGATTGGAAATTTAATTCTTTACAACTTTTCTATTGACGTGTTTGTTTATAGGAAAAATGCATAGTTTTCGAGCAAAATTCAAAAATGTGAAAGTGGACCTTTTTACTTCGATCCGAGCTTCGATCTCAAAAACGCACCCCTTTAAATGGTAGCATTCCGCGGTTTTCTCATATTTTGGGGTCAGTTGAACATAAGAAACAATAAAAAGTCTTTAACGTTTTAGTTCCTTTCTACAGTACATAGACAATAGACTAATAATAAATATTTTAAAAATTAAAACAATTGTAACTCTGATTTAAATAATAATTGCAACAAAATAATACTTGGGTAACGAAAATGAATCCCACTACTATGCACATTGTACTATGCACAATAGAAAACCACCCCTAACGAGGGGGGTTGAAAATCAGTAATTACGAAAAACTGAAAAACAAGCATTTGGACTCTAAAGGTGCCATTATATTATAATAGGTATGCTCATTTTTCATTGTTTTTCGTAATTATTGACTTTCAACATCCTTGTTAGGGGTGGTTTTCTATTGCGCATAGTGCAGTGGGTGACGGGCATTCCACAGAAAAATATTGTGTACTCTAATTCCCCTAATTCCATATTAATTCCCTACTAATCCCATTAATTGCATGCTATTTCCCCTAATCCCCTAGTAATTCCCCTAATTCCCTACGTCCATAACTGGCTAACACCGATAGTATCAAACTGGGGCAATAACACCAACGAGAACACCAAGGTGACAATATTAATATAATTCTATTCACAAGATAAACAAGTTAACGAGCAATATAATTAAGAGTTGTTGAGATTATCAAAGGAATTGTACAAGTGTGCAAAATTTCAGCTTGATAGGGGATAATAGAAAATGCGATAAAATTCCTTCACAAATTTTGAACCGGAAAGACATAGTTACAAACATTGCAAGTTAATAAAAGCTTGTAAAAAAACAACAGGATTCTTCCTACAGCTAACACTAACTTACCTTCCAAATTCCATCACAATCTGAATTTCAGTTGTTAAGTTATCGTGCTAACAAGAAACGTGACGGACAGACAGACAAACAGTCGAAAGTTGTTCAGAGTTAGATCGTTAAACACAATGATATAAACATTTTTTTCTTTCCAAGCAGTATTTTCTATTTTAGAAATGTGCCGATCAAATTGCAATATACTTTTCGTTTTAGTATTTGCAAAGAGTATAAAAAAGTAAATATCACTAAATGAGCCCATTATGTGTAGAATACACTCCCGCAGTTTAGCTCTTTTCTCCCGACTCACCCTGTATACCTACTTATTTATATATTAATTTATTGAATGGTTTTTTTATATCAGCTATATTTCTTTCATGATATTGTATAAACGGCTATATAAGTGTCTATTGTTAATAATTACGATTCATTTAGTAGATAAATGTTTAGATAAATGTATAAATAAATATCAAAGTCTATTTTTATTTAATTTCACAAATATTTTATTCCGAGTTTTTTTCCATAATTAAATAATTCCTATTTATGTACATTTTTTTACCACTTGGGCACGGTTTGCTTTTTTAAATCATCGTTTTGCAACTAACGGTAAGCAAGTGGAACTATTTTCTCAGAAAATGTATAGGGTTTAAAATTGTTAATTTATAAACAAGGATACATACTACTTTTATTTGTAATTTACTATAATAGGTAACGCAAATTAGTGAGTTTATCTGCGTCATGTTGCTATAAACTGTCCACTTTAAGAATGAAATACTCAAGTTGTAGATATTTTTATTTTAGTTGGTATTGTTAGGTTTTATGTAATTGTGTATTTGTTTTTTGGAATGTTCATTTATTTTATTTAGGTATCGGTATGAAATGTTTTGAAAAATCCGTGTTTGCCATAAAAATTGTGATTTTAATTTTAAAAAGTCGGCAGCTACGGAAAGCGGCTGGAACCTCCCCACAAAGAGCGCTAAAGAATATGAACGTTATCATTTAATTATATTTTTTTATTTATTTTTAAAAACCATTAATTCTTTGTGGACAGCTTCTTTTTCAGCTGTGGCCGGTAAAGTGTTCATAGTGGTGGACCGTTTCAATTTGAGTTGATAAATATTATTATCTTCTGGCCTCGACCGATTTTTCACTAAATCGTTAGGGGAAGAAGGTAGCTGTTTGGTTGCTTGTCACTAATGTGAGAACTAACAAGATGTCAAATTAACAGATGCCAAAGGGTTTTAGGAGAAGATTGTTGACAGATGTCAAACTGACAGCTGTCAAATTTTCTGTCCTTAAGCTTTGTTAGTTCTGAATCTGTCAAACTGACAGCTGTCAAAAATTCTGGTTCCAAACTTTACTGGGGGATTTAATTTTTTGACAGTTGTCGAAAATTTTTAGGGTGGTATTGCACTTGGTTTGGTTTTTAGGTTATGTTAATGTTTTTTAATTTGTGATTGCCGGAAATGGATTCAAGTTTCTCAGACTTTTAATGTCACTGTCACTTTTAATAGTTTTGGGCAAAAAACTTACTTGGGGCCCAGTTATTTAATTTTTTTCACGGAAACCGAATCGCAAGTGTGATATATCGTTGAAATCGAAATTTTTACTGCTTTTCAATGGTAAGGAACAATTTTAGTTTCTTAAATGTATACAAGGGTGCTATAAAACTATTTATAAAATGCCTTGAAAAATCTATTTTGCTGTAACAATATTCTTAATACCATCATAAAGCGACTTGTAGACTAAAAGGGCCCACCCTTATGAAGGTTGTTAAGGCCTTTTTAAATTCCATCATAAAACTCCTTAGTGGGGCATAGTGCTGCTCTTGAAAACCTTGTTCGGGCCGTTTTAAAACTTTTCTTAAAACCTATTTTAAAGCTGTCAGAAGCTTTTCTATTAGCTTCCTGTATTTCTAGAAAACACCTAGAAGGCTACCTTAAAACTGGGTTTTAAAACAATATTAGAACTGAGAAGCTATAAGAATGTCCACGAAGGAATCCAAATAATTTTATTATTGCATTTGTTTTTTCTAAACTGATTTAAGCAAACACACCATCAGACTTATTGAAGATAAAATGGAATTTGAAATGTATAAAGCGTAGAGCACTATAACCTCTCTACGGCCGATTTAAAAGGTAATAAAAAGCCATCAGGTATGACAAAAAAATTAAAACCAACGGCAGTTTATCGTTAAAACTACATAAGAAAGGCCCAAAAAACAAGAGCCCCTCAGAAATAATAATGATTTTAATATCCATACAAAATTTGCATAGACACACGTAATCAGCAAATTTAAAAAAGTGGGCTGCTTCTCGGTTCCCACGGTAATTTTCAGTCGTTTCTTGTAATTCTACCTCAATTTGCTAACGAAAAAGTGATAATAATTGATAATTATAATTGTGAGATTGACCTTGAATATTTTTATATAGCAAGAAAAACATGGCCGGCCAACTAAAAACCTAATTGTCATTTTACAGTCCTCTCCAGTGTTGCCAGGTCTAGTGAAACTTCACTAGATCTGGTGATTTTTTTTTAAATCTAGTGATTTAGTGAAAACTTTTATGAGAATGCCCATTTTTAATGATTTTTGAATCATCCAATTTATTGCTCTCTACTGGTAGGTAGACAAACATTAAATTCGAGTTGCGATCCATTTAATACAGAACTGTTCACGTTAATCGCTACCACGGTCAGTAAACTCTACGGTTACCTCGATCAGCAGCTCTTAGACGAGAGAGACGCGCGGAGCGGGGAATCGAATGAAAGAGACAGACATATCTGATTTCCGTGCAAAAGACACAGACAAAGATGCCTGTAGTGTCTACAGCGACGTAGGCTGTAGACCCTAACAGAATATCTTTCATTCGACTCCCCGCCCCGCGCGTCTCTCTCGTCTAAAAGCTGCTAATTGAGGTAACCGTATAGTTTATTGACCGTGAATCGCTACAATCGAATAGCCTGGGCTCGTTGCCCTCTAGCGTCTCGTAGACAAACAGTACTTTCTAGTTACA